>VDFB02271358.1:326190324-326844491 GCA_007258455.2 Sequoia sempervirens | reverse complement strand
GTTCTTATATCATAGATATGTCCTTTATCGATATATTCTTTTATACTCACTCTAGGCTTTAATGCCTATTATTGAAGAGGGCATTGTGCTTAAAAACACAATAGGGTTTTTAGTAAAGCAAAGGGAAGATTGTTCAATTCCTTGATGTCATTCAAGCCCCTTTGTGAATATACAATATCTAAAGGCGCTCCACAGAAGAAAATGCAATGCCTATGATGTGATTGTTGATGTAAATGCTCTATTGCCAATGCTTTTGCTACACGAGTTTCTAATTTAATGATATGTAATTTCACAACTATACAATGATAACTTATGACCTAGGATTGTCTATAAATACATGGTCATACTTGCTTAACTCAAGGTATTTGGTATGCAAGATGATGGGGGCAATTGTTAGATTTTGAGAAAATTGTTTCCAAATGTGAGAATTTTAAAGCCTTGAATTTGGTGGATTAGGTCAAGACATGACCCACTTCTCGAGAGAACTATGTATGTGAGTTGGTCTAGGAAAACATAAATGCTATGCAATTGGACTTATCCTAAATGAGACAATATATTGATTTTAGACTGATAGTGGTTAGGGTTGGTTTGTACCTCAAACAAGATAAATTGAACATAACAACAATACATTTACAATAGAATCCATAAACAATGTAAAACAAAATTGTAATGAGACAATATGCACTTTTAAAAAAAAAAGTTAAAAAACTCTATGATTTTTATTTTACTCAAAGTACATTTTTAAATATATATTTTTAGTTCTTGCCAAGGCAGGATACTATTGCATTCATTGAATTTTTTCTTTTAATTAGTTTTAACCAATGAATGCACAAAATTAAAACTTTTCAACAAAAACTCAATAGTCTAAATTTAATTTTTATTTTAAATGATTATAAAAATACTATTTTTCTTTATTCTTATTGGTTTGTGTAGTTTTTCAAAAAAAAAAACACAAATTGCATGTCATTTATTGCTATCTATGTACAGTCTTCCTTAGTAAATTAGCAGAAAAATGCATTTTTCTTTAATTTTAAATGATGTGATAAATATTTAATTCTTCCTTATATAAAAATCTTAGCATATCTTGGCAAGCATATGTACTGTTTTATTTACTATCACAAATAGGGTACGTCCCATGGAGGGGCTTCTAAAAATTTCAGTGTGTGCTGCTAAGAGTTTTTAGGAATAAGTGATAGGCAACTGGTAGAGAGAAACTTACTAAAAAATTCTTAAGTTGTAGGGACTTTCTACACGCACCCCAATTTCACCAGCTAAAGATGCATTCTTATACTGTAGGGGCTCCTATTTTTCTGGGAAAATTCCAATTAATCCATGGCACAATTTTTTTTTTTTTTTCCATGGGACCTCTGCTCCATGAAAATCGAAGCCCAAGCCACCCATGGGACCGCTCAGTTAAACCCCAATACTGGGTGGCGCCTGGGTGGCGCCTTGGTAATAAAGATCATTAATATGATAAAATTCATTTGCAGCTTTGATGAAGTGCCCATATCTGCGTGTATACTCTATTTTCCAGTATTTAATGTTTAGCAGTGTCTTTGGACTAGTGGCTTTTCTGCATAAATACCTTGTTTACCAGTATTTCATGTTTACCAGTGGTGTTGGGCTAGTTTAGCGTTCATAGAAGCTCATTCTTGAGGATTTTATTTGTAAGTGGAATGCATGTGCCAGACATTAAATTTGTTTTTTGGGTTTCACCAGTGCTCATTTTTTAATTTCAATTTTAAATTTTTGTATAACTTTTATTTCAAATTTAGGTTTTCTCGCTACAAAACCGAACACAAAAAGGGCCACAATTTTAGGTGATGTTAGCATTGTGGTGGTGGTGCTAAGAGTAGGAACTCTGCAAGTGCGTTGCTGGCACAACACACCTGTGTGGGAGGTCAGGAGTCTAAAACATTTCTTCCCTTTAAATATAACAAATAGCACTGCTGGAAAAGGTTGTGGAGTAGGGTTTTACACCTACCAATTACATTTGCTTGAAGGGTTCTAAAGTGTTTTCCACAAATCCATTAGTGTGTTTGTTGTAATCACGACATTCCATGAGACAAAATTTCTTTGAGGGATTTTCTCAAACAGTTCATGTTCCTTGTCTAATTTACCATCCATTTACGCTTGATAGATGCTCTTACCCTATTCCAGTGCTCCCATTTTAGTGCCAATAGATTGTATGCTAGGAAAAGGGGATTTGAAATCTTTAGAATACCACCTGGCATGGATGCCATCCCTAACTCATGTGTTATGTCTTAATGATTTAATTTTTCTTTTCTTTGACCTTTTTTGATATATAGAACAACTCTTATTTTTTTGGGTTTTGAGCATAGAAATGAGGTTTTTGTTTAATTGGCATATATTAACAGAAAAAAGCTCAAATCAATAAATATATTAACTCCTATGCATAGAGACTGCAACACATAGATTTATCAGACTATTTGAAACTCTGTATCAGACCCCAATTATCCTTAAAGCTATAAAAACCTACATACATTTTATTATATAATGGGTATGAATGAATTTGGTTTTGATGTGGGTGAACCACACATGCTTCCCTTCCTTCCCTTGCTATTTCAGAACAACTGAGAGACCTAAAAACAGTGAGAACGAAGGAAGTGAGTTGATAATCACACAGCCTGCATTGACTGTCTGAGAGCAAAAAATCAGGGAGTGCTCAGTTTTCTACCTTTCTAGTCCCTATATGTAGTCAACTTTGTTTTCTACATCTATCTGTTTGATTTCATAATGCTGGTAGTTATAAAAATAAAACCCGGGTTATCTAAGTGTTAACTAGTTGCAACACAAATATTCAATTTGCCTTGTGTAGCTATACACAAAATTTAGATCAAGCTTATGAGATGGTTTCTATGCTAACCCCCAACATTATGCAGATCTAATGTTAAACCATTACAGATTCATTGCTATCAAGGACAGTTGACTGAGAAATTACAGAATTATTTTTGATATTGAAAGTGTCATTGGTGTGTCTATTTTTCCCTTTTTCCATTTCTGAAATAGAAGGAAAATACCCTAAAAATGTTTCCAGAAAAAACTATGCATCGTCACAAATAACATGGAATCAGAAAGACCGTTTGGGCCATAGTTTGTAAGCACAAAGCGTAGATATTGTGTGCATTTTCACAAATAACATAAAGAGAGATTGAAAGGGTAGTCACTGTGTTTTCTATGGAATGAAGCAAAAATACCAAAGGTTTAATGGCTCTTGCCCTCGCTATCATGACCCTATTCTCCATCTTATTCTTGGCTAAAAGCCTTAATTCTGTAGCTGCATTTCTTTGGGACTAGATTGAATTACCAGTGTCCAAATCCTCAACCAAAGCCTTGACAACAACCTCTAGCTTTTCAAGCTTAAGCAATTCATTAATCGCCTCTGTTCTGCAGCTGCATTTCTCTGGGACTGGATTTGATTTAAGGTAGCATGATCTATGTCATAATTGCTTTAATGAAGATCCAAAACTAGCCATTTATAAAACCACAGAACCAATCAGTTACTATAGCCCTTTGCAAAAAAATTGCCAGATGAGCACCAACATTCCATATAGGAGTTGTCGTACTACCTTGCAATTTGTGTCATCTTAAATATGATTGGCTCTTCAATAATAGAAATCAACGAAAATTACTATGGATTTAAGCATTCATTGAGACTAACAGGTTATATTTGAGAAAGGTGAAAGATTTCTCTTCATCTTGTTCCAACTTCACCTTATATATCACAGAACAATGAGATATATATTCTCGAGCTCTTCAACTTAAACTTTAAATATAAACACAACCTTGCAAAGCTATATCCTTGATTTTCACAGTCGCCAAGAACAACATTTTTTAAAAACATCAATTCATCACTCTATATGAAAAATGGTAGGAGAAACATTTACAGCTAACCAAAGAAGAGTAAACCCTTTATCATCATCATCTCAGAGAAAACAACTTAATTCATCAACAAATAAAAATAATAGCCAAAACACTCCTAATTAACCTTGCAAAACTAAAACATTGATAATCAAAATAACAAAGAATGACATTTCAAAACGATGCCTTGATGCATTACCATATAAAAATATATTTGTAACTACCCTTGAATAGCTAAACCCTTCATTAACAAAGTGAAAAGCGAAAAGGAGCAGCATTGCAAAACAAAACAATGGAAACAAACAAAGTACACTATAGAAATGGTAGCAAAAGCATTTATTATTAATTAATATTAGCCTAAAAGCAAAACTCTTGTTAGAAATAATTCATTTGGTCATTGTAAGCTCCTATCACAGCCATACTATTGTTGTAGCAGTCCATACAACACTTAACCTAAAAAGATTAGCTAGCCATACCACTCCAATAAGGTCTATGTGAGTTCAACGTTGTAATTTTAGATCTGATTTTGTTTTGTTTCCAAATTGTAATAATTGCAAAAACCAATAAAATCAAACTGTGTACATTCACAGTAATACCAAAGAAATGTGTACATATTAAGGGACAAATTGAGAATATTTTAAAATGGAACTAAAAAAGAAAGCATTAAATAAACGAAAACAGGCATTAAAAATTTGGGGAATTTTGGGGAAACTCTAACTACAAAGGCAAACAAACAAGGCAGAAAACAAATCAGAAGACAAAATTCGAAACAGAAATTTGTGAAAGCCGTGATCAGGAGCAATGAAGATTGATATGAATTTTGAAACTTAGGCAGAATATGATGGCTACCTTAGCGAAACCCACACCTGATGTAGCAGCTAATATTGCTATGCACAATGGGTTACCACCACGTCCATGACCTCTTCTTTGAGTGTACAGTCAAACTTGACAGTAAGTAGATTGGATATATGGAAAAAAGATACAAATCACTTGGCAAACTACTACCCATCGAGGCCTCCTGGGGGATTCCCACCTTGCAAAATTGCAAACGCTCTGCCATCTCCATTATTGAAGAACATTTGAAACAGAAAAGTATGACGAACACAAAACAGAGTGCCCAAAAAACATGTTTCTGCAAAGCGAGCTCAAGCAAAACCTTGAAATGCGGTGTAATAAGCCTCCCGTTACAGTAGTCGTCTCGAGTTTAGAAGCACCTGTCGTCTCATGGATAGGACATGTAATTCCAACCTTTTCCATGAAGTTGACTATGTGTTGATTGTATAAACGTAGGAAAAGCATGAGCTCCACATGCGAATTGGTACACGCCACATGGTTCATACAACAGTAAGATGATCAAAATTGGTTTTTCATTAAATGTCCAAGCTTTTTTAAAATAAGAAACATTTATTTTTCAAAACATATGAAACTTTTATCACTTTATAATGTTTTATTTAAAGATTATTTTAATAGTTTTTTTTCTAAGAAATTAAAATTTAAATCGTTTAAATAATTTTATATAAAGTTTTTTTTAAGAAACTTATATTAAATTTTTAACAAAGCATTTAAATTTTTTAATTAATTTTGTTAATAAATTTATACTTTAGTAAGATATTTATTAATTTAATATTATTAGGTTTCAAAATTAATATTATAACATATCGTTTAAGATTTTTATTTTACATATAATTTTTTTAATATTTAAATTAATCAATTAATTTTTTAATATTTTTTCAATCATATACTTTATTAATATATATTTGTATAGTTTTTTTTCCAAGCAATTTAATTAACTTTAATGGAATTTTTTTTTTTAAATGGTATTTTTTCAAAACCTTAAGTTTACTCAAAAAAGGCTATTGTTTTAACTTTTCCCCTCTTCTTCTTGCAAGTACTATTACGCCATATGACACATAACTTAATGCCTACAGACCAATTCGACATTTGCGACCTTATCAATGTCTCATTGATCTAATTTAAACAAAACTAAAAGCAATACAAATTCTAAGTTTACTCACTACATCTTTTCCTACTTTTTCCTCTAAATCTAAATGCATTTCTCTCTCTGGCAGGAACTCCTTGCGTCACTTGTTAATTCTGTCATTTTTGATTTTTGATTCATTAAAAAAAATGTGTTTTTAATTTTTATATGTATACTTAAAAAATGATAGAATTAAAATTATATATTTAGAAATGTATAGGTTTTTTGATTTAATAACTGAGAGGCAAAGTTTTATTACAGTAGAGAACTTGGAAAAGGAAGAGAGAATATACGATAAACCCTAAAGCCTTAGCACACAGTTTCTTTGCCACGACTTTGTAATTAAGTTTTTGGAAGTTATGTTCATTTTTTCGGGGCAAAATTTTTAATTGTTAAGTTCTTATAGCTTTTGTTTGAGTTTAGATTTTTGTTTTACCATTTAAACTCTGTGTTTCTGAAAAAAGCTTGGTGGTCCATATGAAGTTATGGATAGGCTATGAGGGCTGATAGGATTTGTGTTCATTGAAATTGTTGACTGATTGCTATTTATTTTAAGTAGAGAGAAATGTGTTCAGGCTATGTGAATTATTTCTCCTCTTTAATTTCCTTTATCCTTGTCTTTATTGTTTTGCAGTCATTATAGTTCCAGCTGACATCCACATCACGGGATTACATCAAGTATATATCTTTTATAAGGCATCAAGATGATTTCAGCGGTTTGTTGGGTTCCCAAGGGCGTTGCGAAGGCTTTACCAGATTCTGTTGAGCCTCCTTCGCAGGAGGAAATCCTGGAGCTGTTGAAGTTGCCAGCTGAAAGTGGCAGGTTAGGTGCCCATTTTCATTGCTTGTGAATTTTTGGGTTGTTGATGTACCTCTTTTGCAGTGTAACGATGATTTTAAGCAAATGGTTTTGCCAAATTGTGATATGTCCAGTTTTCTCAGACTGCAAAATGTGTGGCACATTTGATCATCCCTCAAGTTTAAGTTTGAATAGATTGAATTTTTGAGTAAAAATTTTAAACCCTAATAAGGGATTTTTCTTTTAATTTTATGTCCCAATGAGACATTGGTATAAAACACTTGGTAGCCCTCAAGTTTAGGTTTGAATAAATTAAATTTTGAGTTAAAATTTTAAACTCTAATAAGAGTTTTTTCTTTTAATTATATCCTAGTGAGAGTTTGGTATAAAATACTGGGTAGCCCTCAAAATAGTAGGTTGTGTTTGACAATGATAGTACTTGCCCACTATCTTTAGACTAATCGTATATTTCTTACATTAACCCTTTTAGGTAACTAAAATAATTGCTTCTAAAAATCCTACTTTTCTATAATTGGATTTTTTTTAATATATGTTCATTTCTGATCTCAATGCACTAAATTAATCTATTAATAAATTAATAGATTAATTTATTTATAATTATTCACTCTTAGCTCATGTTATCAGTTTGCCCCCTTGGACCTACAGGATTGGGTCTGATTTGACTTGAATACGGATCTATGTTCGGTTTTGTAGGGGATCCATCTAGGGCATTTGCTAAACCACTATGTGTTTTTGGCATGAACCCAAGGGAACCAGTCCTCAATTTTGATGCCATTTACTCCTACTAGGAGGAATACAGGATTTGGTCTGATTTGACTTGAATACGGATCTATGTTTGGTTTTGTAGGGGATCCATCTAGGGCATTGCTAAACCACTATATGTTTGTCTGGCATGAACCCAAGGGAACCGGTCCTCAATTTTGATGCCATTTACTCCTACTAGGAGGAATTTTGACAGTTTTAATTTAGAAGGGTAAAAAATGGATGAAGAGAATATAGAAGGGTAAAAACCCTAGATGCAATTGGTGCAATTGTGGGCAGAAATAAAGATACGATGCAGCCAATTCAAGATCACTTTCTCAATTGTCTTAGGTTTTGTGATCCAACGAAGCTATTGGTTGATGGAAAGATAGTCAAGAGGTTTCCTAAAAGTCAATGGTGTGTTACTTCACAACCTGTGTGAAACAACATTGACAAGTCTAGATACAATGATAGAACAAGATATGTTAGTTGATGAGAGAATCAGAAACATGTATAAATAAAAGATTGAACTGTTGCTTTTATTTATAAAAAAATAATAGTTATGTATGTTAATTAATTTCTTAATATTTGTTGATGTTGTAGCTGTGGTCCTCATTCTTCCAGCGATATTATTAATAAGCAAATAAATTAAATATAGCCGTTGGCTATTTATTTATTTGGAGCCAATTTTTGAACAGACACTTCCATTCAAAAGTGTAACTTATATTTTATTAATGTGGCCGACTTCATCTAAATAATCGCCACCTTTTGTGGAAGACACATCCACTCATTTGAGGCTGACCTTTCATCCATGAAGGGACGTGTTGTTTGACAATCATCTTATCGAATTGTATATAAGGGAGGCACTGTTCACTTCTATGATCATCTATTTTTCTATTCAAGTCAAGTGCGCCCAAGTTTGAAAGAATTCGATATCAACAGATCTATATTATTCTTCAAGGAGATCGATATTATTCTTCAAGGAGTTCGATCTTATTCTTTCTATATTGCATCAAGTGTGGTGCTACTAGTTTGGCCTTGTGATTGACCTCATTGTAAAATTGAATTGCTGTTCATTATTCAATATATAAGTGATATATTGTTGCTGGGTTTTTCTCCCTTAAGAAAGAGGATTTTCCCAGGGTATATGTTGTGTTCTATTGTTTGAAATTGCTCTATTTCTGCTTATCTAAATTATGATCTTAAAATTTAACATGGTATCAGAGCGGATTTAAGCAAGATCGCGATCAGATTTGTATAAGCAGCGTAATCTTATTCTCTTCTTCTCATCTTAGAGTGTCTATCTCAGCTTCGAAAATGGTGAACGGACTCAAGGTTGAAGATAGACTCGATGGTGCCTCTAACTTCACCTCTTGGAAGTTTAGAGTTCTTATTGCATTGGAAGAAAATGAGATTCTCGAGTTCATGGAGAGCGAAGTGCTCGAGCCTTCCGATGAGATTGAGAAAACACAATGGAGGAAGAATGGCACAAAGGCCAAGAAGATATTGATTGATTCCGTGAAGGATCACCTTGTGCCTATTATCTCCAAGTTGAAGACAGCTAGAGAGATGTTCAAGACCTTGGAAAGATTGCATGAGATCAATAACACCAGTAGAGCTCTTGCCATAAGGCAACAACTTCATCACATCAAGATGGCTAAAGGAGATTCAGTCATCTCCTTCTTTACGAAGATTACTGAATTGAAGGATCAACTATATGCCATTGGAGATATAGTTGATGATAGAGACTTAGTCATGTTGGCACTTAACGGTCTTCCTCAATCTTGGGAGCCTTTTATCCAAGGTATCAGTGGAAGATCTAAGCTACCAAAGTTTGATCACCTTAGAGCAGATTGCATTCAAGAGGAATCAAGGTTGGCAACAAGAAGTAATGGTCGAAGCTCTCATAATGAAGACAATCATGTTCTTGTTGCTCAAACATCAAAGAGGAAAGGAAGAGAAGGGAGAAAAGGTAACTTCAAGAGGAATAAAGATAGGAAATCGGATGCTGCTCTTGAATCAAAGAAGAAGAAGGATCTCTCCCATATACAGTGCTTCAGATGTGACAAGTATGGTCACTATGCTAGAGATTGTGCAACAAGACCAAAGCAACATGCTTCTACTGTGGATGTGGATGATGTCTCTCCTTAGAAGGAATCAAGAGATAACTCAAGTGGATTTCGATTTATCTCAGCCCTATCAAGCAATATTCCAACTGATAGCAGCACATGGTTGATTGATAGTGGCGCTTATCGACACATTATAGGATATAGAGAGCATCTTTCAGATTTGGTGGAGAGAGAAACCATCATTCAAGTAATAATCAGAGATGATGCTTGCTATTCAGTGAAAGGTGCTGGAGCCTCCTCTCTTCACCTAGATTTCAGCATCTCTCTTCATTTGAGTGATGTTTTGTTCGTACCAGGTATCAAGAGGAACCTTGTATCGATTTCAGCTTTGAAAGACAAAGGATATCAAGTTGCATTTTCTGAGGGAAAAGTTCTTGTTTGGCCGAAGAACTCTAGCATCAAGACAACCCGAGTGATTGGTGTTCGGCAAGAGAGTCTATATAGACTTTCCATTTGTACAATGAAAGCATTGTTGCATGATTCCACCAGTTCAAGCGAGCTTTGGCATAGAGGGCTTGCTCACCTCCATTTCAGAGCTCTTCCATCCATGGAGAAGATGGTTTCTGGTCTTTTGAAACTCAGTCAAGAGCATGATGGTACGTGTAGAGGATGTGCATTGGGTAAGAATACTAAGGGTCCTTTTCATAGTAGTGAAAGTAGATCAAAATGTCTTCTAGATCTTGTTCATTCTAATTTGTGTGGTCCAATATCTGTTGCATCCTTGAGTGGTTTTTGGTATTATGTAATTTTCATTGATGACTACTCTAGAAAGACTTGGATTTATTTTTTGAAGTCTAAGGAATTTGAAGAAGTACTTGAGAAATTCAAAGAATTTAAGGCTCAAGTAGAGAATTTGTCCGGAAAGAGGATCAAAGTCCTGAGATCTGATAGCGGAGGAGAATACACCTCTGGAGGCTTTCGTAACTTTTGTATTGAGGCAGGGATTAAGAGGGAGTTTTGCGTTCCTTACAATCCACAACAAAACGGAGTTGCAAAAAGGAAGAATAGATCCATTGTTGAGGCAACCAAAGCTATGATCCATGATCAAGACTTGCAAACCTTCCTTTGGGAAGAAGCATCTAGAACTACAGTGTATGTTCAGAATCGGAGCCCTCATCGTATTTTGGAAAATATGACTCCTGAAGAAGCCTTCACAAGTGTGAAGCCTGAGGTTAGTCACTTGAGAATCTTTGGTTGTCCTTTTTATATTCATGTGGCCAAGGATAAGAGATTTAAGTTAGAACCATCCGGCAAGAAAGGAATATTTGTGGGTTACAGTGAATCCTCAAAAGCCTACAGGATTTACATTGAGGTTAAGTGAGTCTGTAGCTAGTTTAGATTTGGTAGATCCTATTATGTACAGGCAATTGATTGAATCATTGATGTTTCTAGTCAATACTAGACCAGATATTTGCTATGCAATGAGTGCATTCAATCAGTTCATGTGTGAAACAAGGCAAATTCACCTAGTTGCAGCTAAGCATATCTTGAGATACTTGCGTGGCATGGTTGGATATGGCTTGAGATATACTTCCAGTGTAGATCTAAAGTTGCAAGGCTTTTTTGATTCTGATTGGGCAGGGAGTGTAGCTGATCGGAAGAGCACCTCTGGATGTTGCTTTAGTTTGGGGTCTGCGATGATTTCTTGGTGTAGCAGGAAGCAGTCTTCAGTGGCACTAAGCACTGCAAAGGCAGAATATATTGCAGCATGTGTAGCAGCTCGAGAAGCAATGTGGCTTCAGAAGCTCCTTGCAGGATTGTTTGGACAATCATTGGAGCCGACTGTTATTCCTTGTGACAATCAAAGTTGTGTGAAGCTATCTGTCAATTGAGTGTTCCATGACAAAACAAAACATGTTAAGATCAAAATACCATTACATCAAAGATATGGTACTGAGGAAAGCTATTCAGTTGAGATATATTTGCACTGATGAGCAGACGACTGATATTCTCACCAAGCCTCTCTCTAGAGTGAAGTTTTTGCATTTTCGAGACAAGCTTGGAGTTGTGGAGAATGAAACCCTTGCTGAGAGGGAGACTCAACATTAGTGATCTCTTGTGACTTGCTATAATGCATCTTTCTCTGTGACAGAGAAATTTGAGGTGAAAGCCCTTGTTAATGCATTTTTCTCTGAGATGGAGAAATTTGAGGTGAAAGCTCTTGTTCATCTCTGAGACAGAGATGTTGTTCTTTCCACCCTTTAGGAGTAGCCATGGTGGATGTCATGTTGAGAGACTCCATGACAACATCACGTTGAGAGACTCCGTGATGATTCCTTTGTACTTGTGTTTATCCACCCTCTGGGAGTAGCCATGGTGGACACCATGTTGAGAGACTCCATGACGACATCACGTTGAGTGACTCCTTGATGGGCACTTGTACACATGTTCCTTTCCACACATGGGAGTAGCCATGGTGGATGTCATGTTGAGTGACTCCATGATGATATCACGTTGAGTGACTCCGTGATGAGCTCTTTTCCACAAATGGGTATAGCCATTGTGGATGTCATGTTGAGAGATTCCATGACATGGATATCTGGAAGAATTCCTCCCTAGCTAAGAGGGAGTGTTGATGTTGTAGCCGTGGGCCTCATTCTTCCAGCAATATTATTAATAAGCAAATAAATTAAATATAGCCGTTGGCTATTTATTTATTTGGAGCTGATTTTTGAAGAGACACTCCCATTCAAAGTTGTAACTTATATTTTATTAATGTGGCCGACTTCATCTAAATAATCGCCACCTTTTGTGGAAGACGGATCCACTCATTTGAGGCCAACCTTTCATCCATGAAGGGACGTGTTGTTTGACAATCATCATATCGAATTGTATATAAGGGAGGCACTGTTCACTTCTATGATCATCTATTTTTCTATTCAAGTCAAATGTAGACAAGTCTAAAAGAATTCGATATCAGCAGATCTATATTATTCTTCAAGGAGATCGATATTATTCTTCAAGGAGTTTGATCTTATTCTTTCTATATTGCATCAAGTGTGGTGCTACTAGTTTGGCCTTGTGATTGGCCTCATTGTAAAAGTGAATTGCTGTTCATTATTCAATATATAAGTGATATATTGTTGCTGGGATTTTCTCCCTCAAGAAGGAGGGTTTTCCCAGGGTATATGTTGTGTTCTATTGTTTGAAATTGCTCTATTTCTGCTTATCTAAATTCTGATCTTAAAATTTAACAATATTAACTTTGTTTATTATTTTCTATTATATTATAATATTATATTAATTTTATTAATATTGTAGAGGGCTAATATATAGTAATATATCAAAAATATTAAATTTAGACTGTAAATATGTATGTATTTATGATTTTTTATGTTTTTGTATGGATGAACGAAACCAATTTTTTTTGGTTGAATCCATGAATTGAATTGGCAAACTTGAACTAGTACCAGGATTTGTAACTTAGCTCTTAGCTTTCATTACCTATTTGTGTCCTTTTAATTCAACTACTTTTTAATAGTGTATGTTGTAGTTCTAATTTTCTTTTTTCATATTCTTTTATGGCTTTGACCTCTCCTCCCTCTCACTTTTTGTTCCAAGCTCCCCTCCTTTAAGGAGCATTGTTAGCAATCTTTCTGAAGATTTTTCTCTTCCTTATGATAGACCATGGAGTGTGATCTAAAACATTGATTGTAAAAATGTTGACATAGTTGCATCCAGGAACCTTTTAGGCATTACTATGGACCTTGGAAATATCATGACTGTTATGAAATAAGAAAGTCAAGATTTTCTCTATTTTTATGAATCTAATATTCATTTTTTAGTTTCTTGAGTTTTTGCTGAGTTTTTCTTGTTTTTTAAAGCCTTGGTAATTGAATTCCATTTACTCTTTTACAATGCTGTGTAAATGGAATGTTACTATTTAGATAACATCTACATGGTGTGATGTCTGCTCCAATTCAGGTTTGCTTTAGGAAGTAAGTAAACATTTATCTAAGCACAAGCACAATAAAATATTTTTCTGAAAGTTATGGAAAATACTGTTTAAAAACTTCCCTAAAAGGCTGATATTTTTGGTGAACAACAAATGAATCCCATTTTTTTTTTGTAAAATTTTCAGATTTGTAGGCAGGTTTGTGCAACTTTACCATATGTGCTTTGTAGAGAGAAATTCTCTTGAATTGATATTTGATGAAAGTGTCTTGAGGCCTTGGAATCACAGTTTCCTTCTTTTGACTAAAAGCTTAGTTGCTACCACTTTGATAGCATGTGGAACATTATTGCAGGAATGAATGCAACATAAGCTAAAACCCAAAAGAAACGACTCTAAGCAAGTAGGGCACACAAGAATAAGAGACAAGGCACTGGATCAGTGCCCATAGGCTAAAAGAATCACTTTGAATATAATGGGATGGAATGAGATAAAAAAATGACCTTAACATGCATATATATATGCACCAAAGTCATTGGCATATGAAAGGGTCTGACTAGGCACAACATAAATTACACAATGCATGAATTGTGTGGGTCCACCTGGACCCAAATAAGAACATAGAGATAGGTGCCCCTTTGGAGAGACCAAAGTTAACATTATATAGACCAACATGCCCTTATTACTGTTTGTAGACTTTCCTTTACGTCTGCTCACTTGGTACCACATGGCTTCTCTATTGCAGAAGAGAATACCTTTTTTGTTGGCCTCTACTTATCTATTTGCTATGGGACAATTGCTCCTTTATTGCTTTGGTTATTTCGGGCCTCAAGCTATGTGTTGGGTAGCATGGATGTTTCAATCTGTGTAAAGGGCTCTTGAGCACTCTTGTTCTTTAGAGTATATGGACAATATTTAATAGAGTATCCCAATACTCAATTGATATCACAAAACATCTTCTTGAGACAATTTGTGCTAGTATGCCCTTTAGTTTTGTAGTTTGTGTTGGAAAATCTGATGTCAGATGGTTGGCCATGGAGGCATAGTCAAGATTGACATAGGTACAAGGTACATCCTAAACAGCTGCCAACAATGCAAACTAGGAGCAATGATCCTAACTGCTAAAAATAGGAGAAGCAGAAAAGTGATTGTCAAAAATAGGAGCAGTGTAGAGTTAAAAATAAAAAGATAAAAATAGAATCGTTTTTCTTTGTGTTAAAGCATACTATGTTTAGAGTGTTAGTTATTGTTATAAGTAGGATGTTTAGATCATTGTTAAGACAATAAACAACAAAGAGAAGATTTTGCAAGAGTAAGTTTTGAACAACTTTAAGATCTTGTGGATGAAATTTATTTTATGTTTTTGATTTCTTGAGGTTGCTGTCTTGCCTCTGTTGCATACGAAATTTCAGAATGGTGGTATCAGAACCATCCCTATCAGAGTAGAGTTAGTGCAAGTATTTATTAGTGCAGGTGAGAGTTACAGTGGACAAGTTTAGATCTGAAGCTCCTTCACAAGAGTCCAAGATCTACATACTTTGAGAGAAAGTCTCAGCTTTGTTTGGTTTGCTATAATGACAACTAGCAATGGTAGAGTGCTAGTTTCACAGTTTAAAGGTGAGAATTTTGATTATTGGAGAGATCAGTTGAAAAGAGTATTAATATAGAAAGGAGATGGGATATAGTAGCAAGCGGTTATGTTGAACCTCAATATTGGAATATATTGAATGCAAAAGATAAGATAGAGAAGAAAGAAGAGAATACGATGAGAACACATGGTGAGAAAGTGAAAGATGTTGTGAAGGCAATCTTGAGATCTCTTACACCCAAGTGGATGCGTATTGTTATTGTTTTAGAAGAGTGCAAAGATTTAAATTCTTTAAAGATTGAAGAGCTAATTGGGTTGTTTTTTAACCATGAAGAGAATGTAAAGAGTATGGGTTGTCTAGATCAAGTGTTTATGTCAAGGCGAAGTGCAATAATAATCAAGGAGAAAGTACGAGTTTTCCTCAAAGCAGTAAGAGCGAGAACTCATATCGAGGGTCTGGTTCTAACATCAGAGGAAGAGGACAAAATAGAGGCTATGGTTTCTCAAGAGGCAGAGGTAGATTTAATGAAGGGAGGCTGCCAGTGTAGTGTTACTGTTGCAAGAGATTTGGTCATATAGAGAGAGACTGCAGATTCAATAATTCAAATGAAGGAAGAAAAACAAACTATGCACAAGAATGCAAATGAAGGTCCAAAGAAAGGTAAAGATGATTATCCACAGTACTACTATCTTTCATGCAATAAAGTTGGAAACACGAGTAATGAGGTATGGTTTCTAGATTCAGTTTGTTCTAATCATATGATAGATTGTAGAGAAGCATTTTCAAATATCAATGAAAATTCTAAAATTGAAGTAAGATTGGGTGATAATAAAGTATTTGAAGTTTGTGGAAAAGGAAAATTGGATATAGACACTAGACAAGGAAAAACAGAAATCACTGACCTTATACTCACCACAAGTAAGGCATAATATGATGAGTGTTGGTTAGTTAGTTGAGAAAGGACTTATACTTGTATTTGATGATAAAGTTTGTACTATCTATGATAAGAGACAAGGAGGAAAAATAATTGCTGCTGCAGAGATGACAAAGAACCGAATGTTCCCATTGAGAATCAAAGCAAGTGAATCAAAATTTTCTTATGCTCACTCCTACTATTGAGGATGCAAGTTGATTATGATACCAAAGGTACGGAGAACTTATTTTTCAGAGATTGTATATGTCATATCAAAAAAAAAATGGTGCATGGGTTACCAAAGATTCAAGCAAGAGGAAAGGAAGTGTGCAAGGGTCTTGCATGTTTTGTTCATCTCTCAGCACTTCTGGACACTTCTTGACAAACAATTCTTCATTTTCTTTGAACAGTCCTTGTGACCCTTTGCCCATTTTTAGACCCACTCTAATTCTCAGCTTTGTTTTCTCCTTTTGGTTTACCTAGTGTCTTATGCTCTTCTTTCTTGCTGATTAGAAAATCCTCAATTCACTTTATGTCTTTAGCATAGGTGTCTCTTTCCTTTTCTATAAATTCTTTTTCAGGTACAATCTTGGGACAAGGACTCCCCTTTACACAAGGGGCAAACTGTTAGTTGGCTCCTCTAACTTAAAATGGCCAACAAGGTTCCAACATCATTTGTATAGAAGGTGGAATCGCTGGCCTTTCTAGATTCTTCTTATCCAATTTTTGCTTTGGCCTTAGCAGCAGGGTTGTTCTTGGTCTTCTGGTGGCAATCTATTGGCTGCCTGTCACAACTTCCACATTTGCTTTCTTTGTTCCAACAACTGATCCAGTCTTCTTATTTCTTGCTCATATTCCTCATTCTGGTAGTGTCTTCTTTCGTCTTTATTTGTTACAAAGGGCATTACTTATTTTGATGTTTATCCTTGAATGATTGTTCTTCAACATGACACTTTTCCCTCTCCCTGTATCATTGTCAGATTTTTTGTTGTTCTGCTTCTCTCTCTTGGCATGGAGATCATGGAGGACAATGTAGTGTCTCTACAATATTCTAGATAAGTTTATTATTAATGAGTCAACATGATCAATAATGATCAGGCTTTCCAATACAGCATCTTAAGGCACTTGGTTCTCTTGGGACTCTTCTTGTATGTACTCTTTTAATGAGAGGTCTCACAAGAATGTTGAGTTTATGGCACTTGCTCTTCCCTTTCTTGGTTGGATTCCATAGTCCCTTGAACTGATTGGCCCATTCATGCTTAATTATACGTCTCCATCTTGATATGTCATCAATTAATATTGTTGATGACACTTTAACCGACCCAAATTTGTAAAAGGAATGCCAACAAATAATAACAAAATACTAGAACATAATTATGTAATAGTAAGTGGATATAACATGAAATATATCAAATCAGTGAATGCTTGTAGCTATGGTCATGGAGATGTAACATTCTGTAAAATACTAAAATCTTCCCAACCTTGGTCAAGATCATTCTACCTATAATTGGAACAATTGAGAGGTGTGTCAGCTGGACCACAATTGTGTGAATGCTAACCAATTCTCAGGTAATTGAGTACACTACTCTATTGATCCATCATCCATGTATCTATGCAAAATCGTTTTTCACTCTCATTATAAATATAGATGATTACAAAATATTTATTACATGGCTTACTACACCATGCAAGTTGTCTGTTTCCTATCCTTTAGATTCAATGAATTCTGATCGGCTTCCCTGTTTGGCTACTGATTTAATCTACTGAAACTCTTTATGGATGCAGTGATGACAGTGAATTTAGTGAGGAAGAAAATGACAGTGAGGAAGAAAATGACGGTATGGTAGTTGAAACCAATAAGAATAAGGATGCGGTGGCAATGGCACTAGCAGCAGCCGATGCTATTGGAAATAAATCGGTAGAATTTCCAAGGGAGCTGAAGGTTGATGAGATTGCTGATGGCCTTAAAGAACTTGACATGGAGCATTATGATGATGATGATGAAGGTATATGGTTTGACCATAGGTGTTCTTACTCAAAAATATTTACTGGAAGCCCAAGGATTCTTATCTAGATACTCACATACACACTGCTTGATTTTGAACTTTTAAGAACTATTTTTATAACTTGTATGTTTAATTTCCATGAGGAATAAACAGATTTTAAAGCAATTTTATTAAGGACTGTTGTTGGGAAAACCTTCAGGCATTGATATTTTTGGGAAAGGTTCTGTTGGAGGATTTTACTGCCCAAG
This sequence comes from Sequoia sempervirens, assembly GCA_007258455.2. NCBI lineage: Eukaryota > Viridiplantae > Streptophyta > Pinopsida > Cupressales > Cupressaceae > Sequoia > Sequoia sempervirens. Next base: position 326,826,293 of record VDFB02271358.1, on the reverse strand, counting down.
CAATGACATGGGAAAATATCCCTCTGCTGTTGTAAGTCTTGTAATCTAATAGTGTTGGTCAATTCAGAATTTAATACAAAATAATAAATGGTTGCATGAACAGCTCTTGAACTGCTTCATTTCATTGATTACGTTGTAGGATGATGATGAAGATGAAATTGAGGACATGACAATAAAACCTTCTGACCAAATTATAATATGTGCTCGCAATGAAGATGAAGTTAGCCATCTAGAGGCAAGTATAAATATCTATGTATTTTCTTTTGATTACTCATAACCATTTGCTACTCTTATTGATGTTCAGGGGACAATTTTTTTGGTGTTTGGGTAATGGCAGATCTGGATATATGAGGAACAAACTGAAGAGGGTGGTTCTAATATGTATGTTCACCATGATATCATCTTGCCTGCCTTTCCACTCTCCCTTGCTTGGTTGGATTGTAACCTGAATGGTGGAGATAAAGGTACGACATTTGATTTTTCCTTTTTCTTTGTAATATATTAATAGTTCATTTTTATCCTTAGGAACTGATTGGGAAAAAATGCATACAACCAATCTCCCCCCGTTTGGCAATTTGGTTGTCCTTGTCTGTGTGAACGTTGGGTCTTGGCACCTCTGTATGGAATCTAGATTATTGCATCCTCAAAAGATCAATGTCAAGAATAACTATCTATAGCAGAGCAACTTTAAGGCATAGATTTCTTCAGAAAGATAGACCTCAAATAAAGATAAGACTGGGTTCACATCAACTTGAAGACATTTTGGAAGACCTCTTTCAAGATTAAATAGGGCTCGTGTTAGAGGGAAGTCTTGCCCTTCAGTTTGACCAATGCCCCAGGCTGATGTATTACATCTTATCACCATCCCACAGTTTTGTGGCTGCATACTTCAGTGACATCTTGGTTTGTAGTAGAAGTGGGAAGAGCACATTTAGCATTGGACCCAAGGATTGCAAATGCTCATGTAAAACAATTTACAGAAAAAAGTAAAACATATTATTGTTTTGTGCTATGCTTCTCATAGGTTGTGTAATAACTTAGTAAATAGGTAAATGCTTAAAGGACCAGGCAGAAGAAAGGAAGAGCATAATTATTTTAATGTCCACAAATAATGAACTTAGACCAAGAGGATTCAGGAATTACATTCTTACAATAGAAAACTACTATGGTAAAAGATCCTAGGTCATGAAAAGTAACTAAACACTAAGCACTAAAGAAGCATGAACTTAACAAGAGGGGTAAGCTTAGAGTGGTTGAACCCTGAACCACAAGAATTATTATAGCAATAAAGAATAGACAGTAATTATAGAATAAAAGACATACCAAAGATTGCACGCGTATTATTGAGATAACTGCAAATTTAGTGATATAATGTAGTGTACATGAACTAGCCACGGCACAGGGAGAGTTTGACAACATGAGAGCTCCCTTCCCCAATCTTCATCCTTCTACATATAAGTTGGTCAACCAACCAATGTGTCCATTAGATCACAACTGTCAAGGTACTACTTGTACTAAAGAAAAGTCAGGTAGGCTACAAATGCCGACACTTGTTATTTGACAAAATCAGGTTTGGTTAGATTTGCATAACATTACTAATGATTACGCTGGGAAAGCAAATATTGCTTCTTGAATGATTAAATTGGGAAACTGTCAAGGTACACTTCTCTTCATCAATCAAATTAGCTTGCCTTGCTTTCTTCTTTTTCTTAACCTATCACTAGAATCCTTTGTAATTCTCTAACAAAGAACTCTCCAAATTCAGTTCCTCTGCTGAAGCTAACCAATTTTGTGGAAGAGATCCTTTGTGCATCTTGGGTGAAAGCATCAAATTTCTCAAGTAACTTGCCCTTGGGATTTCAGAAATCAACTACATGTTGGTTTCTTTAATATCTGTGTGGCATATGTGTAACCTGATTACTTAAGCCAACATTTTGTAGGTAACAAAGAAAGAATAAGATTGAAGCCTCCCTGTTCTTTGGAACAAAATCTTTATTTTGATTCAATGCTGTGTCTTCTGTTTGATTTTTAGGCAATTCTTTACTGATGCTCATTCTAATCCATATGATTGTGTCTTCTGTTTGATTTTTAGGCCATTCCTTACTGAAGCCCATTCAACTCTATATGCACAAATATGCTCATCATTCTATTTTTCCAAATGGTAAAATTTTGACCATTAAACCTTCAGAAGTCCAACACAACAAGGTTCTGGAAATTTGCTAATGCTATAATCATAAATAACCACAAAACAGAGAGACAGATCAGGTCTTACAGAATATCAAACTTTTGATCTGAGCCTTTACATTTTTTAGAAATTTATCAAATCTCAATTGTTTTATTTTATTTGTGAAATGAAAAGCAGCAATTGATGAAAATTGAATGATGTTCTATGTAGCTAGAAATTGCTTAAATTTATGTCAAAGATCCAATAATCTGAAAACTGCAAAAAAAATATTAATATTTGAAAATTTGAAGACTTGAATTTTTTTTTCATATTTGACTGCATACTATTCAGTGAAAAAACTGTCCCTGGGAACCATGCCAGCAATACACTGCTGAAAAACTCGGAATTCTGCCTCTAAACCCCAAGAAAATGTGTTTTTTTTTTCTCCTTGAAGGGACCTTTAGAGTTTATGATACCAATTGTAGGTCTATTCCTTGTAGAATTCATGTCCTACAATTTTTGTATCATTCATGGACCCTTGCACCCCTACAATTCTGATACCATGGGAGGAAAGAAAGCAAAGGTAGGAGACAAACTCTGAAAATGGAGAGAAAAATATTTGCTTTGCCATTCTTCAATTCAATCAGAATATGAAATGGGTTAATACATAAAGCGAGAGAGATGAGCAAAATACATAAAGTGAGAGAGATGAGCAACTAATTGTTAACTAACCTTTAATTACAAGGTTATTAATTGCATCCTTCCTTTTATTAACTTTTATAAAGCATAATGTGATGTTTTAATACTGTCCATTCATATCATATGTCAATGTACTTTTATAATATAATCATAAGACTTAAATTTCTGACCTTCATGTTGATGATTCAAACACCAGATATGCAGACGGTTATTACAAAAGCTATACAGTTAGATCATTAACCTTTGCATTTTCTACATATGTAAAGCAAACTGGAAAATACACAGTACTTGAAATGGATGGCATATCTTCAAACACCTCTGTGGCACAGGGTGAGCTGCACTGGTACCTTGTTTAGCATTTCACTATTCCAAAGTGATTAGGCACTAGAGCATTGACAAACAACTTGTTAGATTATTGACATACTTCTTGGCACCACTTTTAGGATCCTCACCTGCAAAATCTTAACAATCAGCAACAAATTTCCTCCCAATTTGGGCAATTCAAAGCTCTGATACCAGATGTTATGAACCTGCATAAATAATAGAAATACTTAAAGATACTAAAAGAGAGATTTCAACTGAGAAATAGACTAAATCCTTGAGGCTGGGCAGCCCCATACAATTCTCCTTATTGTAAGAAGCCACTCCACACTATATTTCCATATGAGATTGAAACACATACAATGCTATTCACCTATCACGTGACTCTCTTGACTACACTATACAACACTAATATACCTACCACTTCCACTTCCCTATAGATGTGGACAAAATATACTTATTGTAATTAGCTTGTGGGATGACCTACAAATCATATGTACCTTTAAGGATCCTAACAACCACATTTGTTTTTAGGTTGAAGTATACTTTGCTCTTGTACCATTTGCAGTGTTGCCAGGGTACCCAATTGCGACCAAGGTTGTACTCAGCTTTGCTGATAACATTGTGCGGGAGACAATTTGAGATGCATATCCTTGCACATCAGCCCTTAAATAATATTCAGAATGATTATTTTGTGGGTTTACCAGTTATTTGAAATGGCCACAAGGATAACATTTTTAGCTTTTTAGGCTTCTATGGTACCTGTATGGTTTTATGGTCAAATGTTTTGCTTTACAACTTCTCAACCTATAATGATCTTTTGTTAGATTATAATTGCTATTACAAAAGTTGATAAGTAGGAGGTACCTGTATGGTTTTATGGTCAAATGTTTTGCTTTACAACTTCTCAACCTATAATGATCTTTTGTTAGATTATAATTGCTATTACAAAAGTTGTCAAGCTGCCCTTTACTGATGTAAACATACACTTAAGTTTGTATATATGGATCATGTCTTATGGGGATCCAAATTTATGTTGCAGCTATGGAAATCTCATTGGTCAATACTTGATGGAAAATTAGGAGATCCATCACTTTCCACGCACAGATTGATGGCCTAGTTGGATTTTTAAAATGTAGTACCTTGGTATATTTCACTCTTCTATTTGTTGTAGTTGCTTTTATGCTTGTGTAGGTTTCCAACTTGGTGTGCCAACTGATATTAGTCTTTAAAGTTACTTGTACTCGCACTAAAGTTCTATCAAGGGCAAGATATAATATATTGGTTGATAAAAAAGATTCAATATATTTTCAGAGTTTGAAACCAAGTATAACCAGATCATTACCTATAAAGGATTGTGCACCAGTTTTAGCCTGGAGACTTATGTATGTCTGCTTTGCAGAAGGAAAGATTTGGAGGTCCTTACGGGAGAGAGAAGCTGCCAGTTGTCTCTTAAACCATTATGAAATTGGCAGATGTTGTATTTTCCCAGCTTACTACTTTACCTTGGCATGTGTCGTGTGGTTCATTATGGGCTTCTAAAGCTTTAATGTCTGCCAGTGCACCTAATTGGTTTGTAGCTTGATCAACTGGTATTGACCTTTGAAAATAAAATTATTAGGACTTGGTCAAAAGACACGTGGTGAACTGAGTTTCCTGTGCTATAAATTGTAAAACAGGGACATACGTGCTTTGGACTAAGTGGTATTAACTTTATCAGATTTAACTGGTCTTTTCATGCTAAGGAAGGAAAGGAGTTCCACTGCTTCCTGGAGGAGAAAGCATGATTAGGTTCAGGCCTCATGTCTTGCTCTGACAAGATGCAAGTCTTACACAACAATCTTTGATGACAAAGCTGATAGGTAGTTTTAATTTCAAAACAATATCCATCTTTGCACCATTAATACTTTGCTAATTACTACACCCAAGAATGCCTCATGTTATCAACATTTGCCTAGTGTCCACACCAAATATTTATTTGTGTAACCCTTCACACCACACTACACGAGACCGTTTTAAGTTCTTAACATTACAAGGAAAAATACACGCTACTAGCCACAGGAATTGAAGTTTCACGTTATTGCTGTCTATAAAATTACATGTCTAAGCATTGCATATTCTAAAGCCTTCCTTTTTAAGTTTTATATGCTTCACATCCTTTCTCAAGGTTCTGGTGGCGCACAATCTTGTGCATAGCCCTAGCCTATACACTAGTTATCTATTGTCACAAATATATTGTAGAAGACTTATGTAACAGTATGTTCCTGTCAATTTAGAATACAAATAAAGTTTTGTTGTAACCGTCAGTTCTTTTTGAAATTGCATTTTTGATGTTGTGTCACTTTCTTTGAAGTCTGGGCCACACTCTTTGGACTATAATTTAAAACAAAAGTTGTGGGTTTGGATTCAGCAATTGGTTGATTTTTTTCACTGGGTTCAGTATGTTTAGGTTTGGCAGTTGGCTATAAAATATATGTATGTGTGTGTGTGAAAAATAAAAAATACATAAAAATAACTATAATTTACACAGAATGTACAATATTAAATACATAGTTGAGAATTTGAACAGAATGTGCAACATTAAATACTAAATTAAGAACACAACTGATAATTGATAATTTGATTCCGATTGTCAACTCATAAATGTTAAAGATAAATCAAATTGATTTAAACTTTATATTAGTGCAACTGCACATGGAAAATCAATACAAATCAGTAATCACCAGATCGCTCTTCATTGAGAGCAGCACTGTCACCTGTTGATTGATATAAGTTAGAACAACAAGCAGCCTTAGTGGCACTCCCACAAGCTCTGCTATGCAAGTCTTGCGTGGCAGCTTCATGTCCCTTATTCTCAATTGAGACTAAGGAAAGTTGTACAACAGAGGCATCAATTTAGGATTCGTGGGGGCTTCACCCCAATGTCTCATCACCCCCTCCTTTTACTCAAATTGCTTGTGTGAGAGGAGATGCAAGTTGGAATGCACGTACACCATTTCTTTTGCCTTTTCACAGCCAACCAGTTGCACTTAACTAATTGGATAAAGGAGCATACATTCTAGTTCTTCTTAGCTGTACAGGAAGTCACAACCTGTTGAGATCTGAGACAAAGTCAATACAACATTAAAAATTATAGTTGCCAAAGAAAAGTATGAAAGTTATAAAACAAAGCATGCATACTTGTGATATAAAAAGGCTCTAGGTAAACAAATCTCTAGTCATTTATGTACCACCATGTATGAGTGCTCTTGTACTTATCTTGAAGAGCACTAAGGTTGTGACTTGTTGAAGCTTTCAAATTCCCAAACTCATCCATGACTATGTCCTCGACATCTAGATCAAGAACGAGTTTAGTGAATTCTTCCATGTATGATAGAAAAAGGCTCCAGGTAAACAAATCTCTAGTAATTTATGTACCACCATGTATGAGTGCTCTTGTACTTATCTTGAAGAGCACTAAGGTTGTGACTAGTTGAAGCTTTCAAATTCCCAAACTCATCCATGACTATGTCCTCGACATCTAGATCAAGAACGAGTTTAGTGAATTCTTCCATGTACTCTTTTAACTTGACATAGCTCATAAGCCATGATAATATATATGTTATTAGTCATTAGTACACCTCATGATATCCATGCATATTAGTCACATCAAAATTTTAATTAATGCTATAGCCATTCCAATATGGATTCCATAATAATCTTATTAGGAATTCGTTGAAATGTTTGCAAACCGCAGACTCAAGGTTGGTCGCCCTTGTATTGCGAGAGCATGGAATTTGGGCCACCCTTCCATCCCTTAGTCCACCTTGGAGGCCGGCCATCCTCCTTAATCAAGCCCAGGAGCACTAATAAGCTTCCCAACCCACAAGCGCTCCATCTCAGGGTGGTGTGCTTGATAAGAGCATGAAGACTACCTTCCTTCCACCAAGCCCAAGAGCACACATTTGCCTCCCGACCGACGAGGCTTAACCCCCTATGGAAAGGTTGATCGGCCTTCTTGTTTTGCAATCACTTCTCTAAATTCAAAATAGATTATTATAAGAATCTATTATCCATATTTATAACAAAGGAAGAATTATAATTACGTATAAGGATCAATAATTGCTGCAAGCATCATTATTGCATAATATATATATATATATGTGTGTGTGTGTGTGTGTGTGTGTGTGTGTGTGTGTGTGTGTGTTTCTAATTAAATTTAAAACTTACAATTATCACTGTTGCATGATCATATACATATATATACTTCCCAAATATATTCAATAGATCTCATATAATTTCCAATCCTTATTTCTCTTGTTTTCAATCTGCTTGATTGATTCCAAGTGATGCCCCTCCCCACTCATTTGTTCTCTTTTTTTATATCTTCCATTGGGAAGAAGTCACACCCTTTCACTAAAACTATTTTGCAAGGGATATACCTCTTCATAACCATTGCCTGGCAAGAGTCACAACTATTTATCCTTGATCGCTGACTTGAACCCCTTTTAATATTTAATAAAATGTCTTTAGGAATTGCTGCCATGATACTCTTAATTTTATTTAAATGCTTTTATTATTATTTTTATGAATCATTGGAATATCTGGGTGCCACCATTTTTTGCCATTACCCATGTTATATTTTAAGACTGTGATCCCAAGAATGCTACGATCTCTAATACTTAGAGAGGCATGATAGTGCATTTAATTAAAGTCTTAATTGTGCTTTCATTGACCCCCTTTGGCAGTGATTATTTTATCATTTCTGTGCAGGCTGCAATCAGGGGCATGACATAATAACCCCTCAACATTACAATTTTTGGCATTATTTGTTACTTGGAGAATGAGTCAAGGCCGCACCCTCAGTTGACTCTGTTAGGATTTTGGCAATGAAATTTGCATCTTTCACTTGCCCCTCACAATCAACTATCCAAAAAAACATTGCCCCTTTAGGGCACTCTATGTTAATCAGGGGGGCTCTTTTTCATTAGTGACTTAAAGGTCATTTTTCAGGGTTGGCTAAGGCTATTTAGGTTTCTAATAACCTTTTGTGCATTTTTTTAATAAAAAAATTTTAAAATCTGTTTTTTAAAGCAAAATCCATTTTAAAAAGTTCCCTTTTTAATGCTTGTCCTAGATTTTTCACAATTTTCCCTGGGAGCATCCATTGGCTTGGCTTTTCGGTTAGACATAGCTGGGCCAAATGGTTAGGTGTGCCCTGCTCAAACCCCAAGCTGGATCCAGCATGAGATCCAAACCTGGATTGGAGAGGTTCAGGTTCGGCAGGGATACCTGCAGAACCTGGTATCACATTACAAAACCTTAAACAGATCTTGGATATCTTTTTCCAATTCCTATGCCATGTGTCGACAATAATTTCTCTCTCTATCACTTTTTAATTTTTATCTTATACATCACTTCGGAGGAGACACAAAATCCAATGAACTTCCTGACTTAATAACAAATGCACAGCTGATAAATAATCAATTGACAATTCCATTTGTCATATGAGATATAGTATTATTAACATTCAAATCTGATGATGTACACTACTTTTCCAGTTTGAGTAGAGAAATTCTTGATCAATTCCCTGTTTCTATGCAGCTGGTTTGAATATGATGCTAGGCTCTCCTGTTTCATGTTCTCATCCTTTTCTGCTTTTTTCTCATAAGAATACGAAGGAGATTCCAATAACCATCTTTTGATGTCTTCTTTTGATCTGGCAATATCTTTTTTCCTTTAATTCTAATTTACCGATTCGTTTTTGGATTCGGGTACGGGTACGAGAATCCAGTACGACATTCGGTCAAAAATTTTTTTGGGGTTGGGTACGTTTTGGGTACGGCAATACAAAAAACATATAAAAATCAGAAAATATATACATATTTGCAGCAGTAAATAAGTTCAGAATACACCTTGGTGAACGCAGCTTGCTTAGGAGGAGGTTTACATCTAGCATCAGGCCTGGCTTGAGGGCATGTTTTTCTAAGTGTCCAGTATCAGAGGAGGCTCGACATCTAAAAGTGATCCCTTCATGGTCCAAAAGATTATTCCACTTACTCTCACCAACCTTCAGACCAAAATTTTCTGGCAACTGTTTGGATGTATCTAATTCCACCAAAATGTGAACAAATGTGAATTGGAGGAATAACTCAATACTCTGGGTCTTGGAATAAATTTCCAAATGGAGTTAACAATGGAGGCTAGGTTGGAAGAACTCCATAGTTGCAAAGGGAGACTCAGAAGACACACCCAAGCAGGGAAAGTTGAAAAGGATTATGTGATAGTGTTGAACTTTGGGGTACCATGGTTTAATACACAAATGGGCTCTATCCCAGGACCATGGTGTAAGGTCCCTTGCTAAATCTGATTCAAAGTTCACCTCTTCCTCCAAGTTTAAGGATAAATATTTTATCACACAGTTGTATACTTTGAGTTGGAATGGTACCTTTGTTTGCACCAGTATTTGTTTCAAATTTGAATGTTGGTGAACTGAGATGTTTTGGTTTCTTTTTTTGTAGATTTGTTGCAAAGTGAAACTCATACACATATAGATATTGAAAATAAATATGACAAATAGTGGAAACAGAACAATGTTGACATTAATCACAGGACATTTCATTCATATGCTTTGCTGATAAATATAGAAGTTTATTTAGATAAACATGATGCAAACTGTGAAGTAAACAACTCAGATCTGACCTTTATTTGCTCACTGGTAATATTCTGTAATAACAGCAGTATGTCAGGTAATTATTTAATTATTTAGAAGTCAACTATTAGTCAAAAAAATAATAAAAAAATGCAAAAAAATGCTGGATTCGTGATGGATTCTTCTTGGCATATCATGGTCGAATCCAGTGTCGAATCCAGTGTCGAATCAAATCCAAGGCGAATCCACAGACCAGATTTCATACCCTGCCCGAATTTGTATCGTACTATATCCGAATTGCGAATCTAGTACGAATCGAATCGTATCCAGAGGCTGGGAGTGGCGAATCGGTAACTTAGATTTAATTGTGCTGGAGATTAGAAGCACCATATGTTTATGCCTTCATTTGATCTGGAGACATCTTCTTTAAACTATCATCTTTAACTGTAATGACATTACTTGTGGCAATATTCTCTTTCTGCATGTCAACCATTCTCTCTTTTTGCATTGTAGTGTGGTAGCCATATAGAGCTTGCTAATTCTCCCCCAAGCTAGGGAGATGGCAGGTGGTCTGACTTTTATGTTTTGATTTACATATTTAGATGCATCTTTAAAAATACTTTGAGGGAGTTTAATGGTGATTCTATGTGTAATATTTTGAACTTTAGTAAAATATCATTTTGAATTTCTTTTTGTTTTTTTGAGTATTATAAATCTATATTGCAGCTCTCTTCAAGTTGTCAATCTAGGATCATAAAAAAAATATTGGATGCCTAATTTACAGCTGCCTTTTAGAGTTGGATTAAAATTTCTTCTCATTTGTGGCATTTGATTCATTCAGGAAATTTTGTTGCTGTTGGAACAATGCAACCAGAGATTGAGATTTGGGACCTTGATGTTGTACGTGATATCATTTCCCTTTTTATTCAAAATATTCTAGTTTTCTTTCATTAAACTTCTACAATTTTTTTAATGATACAAGATCTGTGGATAGTATTACCTCTTTTCTTCTCTTTCTCAAGTAATATGTACTGGTAAGTTAACTTTAAAATATTATACTTTTTCACCAATTTTCGCTTTTTTCTTGCCTCAGCTTGATGCAGTTGAACCTAGTATAGTGCTGGGAGGTGCTGTCAAAGACACATCTAGAAACATAGCCAAAATCAAGAAGAAGAAAAAAAATAAACAGGTTTGTTCCTGTCTCACCTCTTAAATCAATTGTTTGCTGCAGCACTGGGATGTTTCCTTTTGTTTCTTAATTATGTAAAAGTCTAATAACTTGCAATTTCCTTAACATATGTAGTAACACCCCCTGAGCTGGTTTTTTTGGGGTTTCGCCAGACAATACAGATAATATAGAATTTGCAAATAAACCAGTTCCAAACAAATGCAAGAAATAAATAACCAGATTTTATTAATGATTCAAGGAATACATATAATTCCGGAAACAATGGCATAAATTGTAGATCTGAAAATGGTTGATCAGTAGTTGAGAATATCAACAATCTTCGACCTTGTATTATTCCACCTTGAATGTCCCTTCAACTGAATATCAGATTGGACCCTGAAAAACTCTGTAAACCCTTGAATGAAGATCTCCAGGAAAATCAATGAAGCTCTGATAATGATCCCTGTATGTGACCATTCAATCAAGAGTCCTTGGGTGATCTCTCACACCTGTAAACTCTGTCCTATTTGAGGGTTTTCATCCTTAGAATAGCTTGGAACTCCATGCCTGCAAACCTTGTTGCTCAGCTCTGTTCTTTTGCAAATAATAATCTGGATCATGAATATGATTTACTTTGCACTTTTTGTCTCCTCCAAACTCTACGCCCATCTTAGGCAATTTACCTTTTTAAAAATTATAAAATTATTGCTTCACAAATTCCAACGCCACTTTTGCAATTGGGCATGTAAAATAATATTTACATTTGAAATATGAGCCCCTTTAATAAAATAATCATAAAGTGACGTTAAAATATAATATTTTAATAAAAAGTCACTTAATCACCTTATAACTCCAAATTACAAAGCTCTTTATTAAAAGTTACTTTATAACATTAAATTATAGTCACTTTAATAATATAATATTATTAAAGTAATTTGACTTTAATAATTTAGTTAAAATCCCAACTCTCGGCAATAATTTGGTACTAACCCCCTGAGAGTGACTTTGGCACAATTTCCAACTACAGGCGTAAAACCACTGAACTTGGTATAACTTACTATAAATAGCAAGTATGAATGATGAGCCTTGAACTGTCTTCGTAAGGTCTACCAATCAATAGATCATTGAGTTGAATATGCAAGGATGAATACACAAGCCTGCTGAAGACTCTTGAAAACCCTCCAAAGGGTTCCCTAAACGTCTCATTAGCCTATGGGAACCAAATAGTAGGCTAACCACTACAAAGATATAGATCCCGGAAAAAAGGGGACACTACAGTCCACCCTCCCCAAGATTGCTTGTCCCCAAGCAATCCTCACCTGGACAACTAGGCTTGTCCTAAATGTTGGGATCCCAAACCAATCGATACAATGCTCTATTCAATCTCCATTGCAACCACTGGAGAAAAGTAGAACTAAACTCGATAGCCTTGTCAATCACTATTTGTGGAAGAAGCATACGGCCAAGCATAGAAGATCCCAAAGCCCGCAACCCAACTGGAAGTTTGCCATACTTATTGCTTGCTAACCTCCGCTATGCGACTCTGATATATTCTTCACCAAGCTGAAGTTGGTGAAGCAACACATTGTAATAAACCCCAGGTACCCTACCCCTCCACAAGTGTACTCCACTTGGATCCCATGGACAAATTTGGAATTTGTCCTTCTTGTCTCCTGATGGTTCCTGCTGCACCATTTTAACTACACTAGGAATGCCAAATTGGTCAAAATCTGGCCCTATATCATGTATCCCGTTAGCATAATTACCTTGTAGAAGCAACTCCAAACACTTGTAGGTTTTGTCCCCTTCTTCCACAGAAGGAAACACCGCGTACCAACCATCCAACTCACACTTGCGTGTCTTCTACATCATAGTCAAATCAAATGTGAGTGGGCTGAAAGAAAAATGGTGAGCACACCTCACCAAGCAATCAAGATGAAACTCACTCGCTTGCATTAATGGAATGCCAATATAATCATGTGGATCCCATATTTCATTGCCACCACCAAAAGATGACTCACAACTCAAATCGTGATGGACAAACCTTGCAATAGCTCTATAAACCTTCTCTGCAACCCTGATAACAAAGTCTCTGTCTGACAACAAATGGAGGTAATATGATTTTATTACCTCTAAAGCTTGCTTGATAGTCCGCAAGCTTCAGATAGAAGTTCTAGTCGAAACCCTGTACCTTCTTCCCTCAAATTCAACTGACCAAAGAAGGTATTCGACAAATTTATGCGTGCTATCAAAGTGTGATAAGGTTTGATCAACCTTATCTGCATTGAGCTTCAGCTGATTCTTCCATCCCTATGACTCATTAGGGCGTTGATGACAATTGGCTGCATAAAATGAATTTTCTGATTTGCTTTCAAGAGGGGAAAATATATGAACATGAAAACCAATTTTCCCACTAGGTGACGCCCTGCAATCCTCTTGTAAGGAAGATGGATCAGCGTTGTGATCGATCACAAAACTCTCAGTAGAATCCACCTCTTCATCACAAGCCCTGTCAACAACATTCTCCACATCATTAATGTAGAGACTTGGGCCTATATCACCTGTAAAGTGTTTTTCTTCAGGGACACTTGCTGCAACATACTGCTCCCTGTTATGCTCATCCCATGCACTCACCCCATTGGTGTCATCTACACCTGTAAACAAAGTGGATGTTTCCACATCTCCAATATGTACATTCTCACAATCCGTGGATGTATGCTCATCATCGATGGTTGCCATAGGTAGCTGAATTTTAGTTGTGGGTGGTGAAGATTGCACCAAACTCAACTCCACGGTGAGCTCGTCAATCCAAGTCTCTGACTCTTGAAGGGCAATTTGAGTGCTCTTCAAAGAGTCTATGGTGACCTCAAGCTCATGAGTGAGCTCATCAACCTCTTCTTCTTTCCCCTTTAGTGCATCATAATAAACCCCATTAAGCATGAGAAGATGATCTTTATCTGATAGTAACTTTTGGTAATTAGTTTTCATTACCCCCAATGCTTCTCTAAGTGCCTGAAATTCTGCAAGGGAAAGTTCACCATCAAAGTGCTCTTATGTTCCCGGAGTCCTCCAACAGTTTGCCATCAATTGCTGAGTGACATCAAAATGTGCTATGGCTATAGCAATCATACCTTCATTCACCTTCAATTGTCCTGCCAAATGATAGGACCCTTGAGACTTGTCATCCCCATACAATTTTTTTGACTTGTAATCAGCACTATGATAGGATGTTGAATCACTGCCATTAACTAATTGGAATAAATCATCATGTGTGCCATCTTCATTGCACACATCCTCGTCATATGCACGGGTGTTATGAACCTCATAGGATGGCTCAAATGGAATATTCGAGGCTGCTGATTTGACAACTTCATTGCACACTTCCTCTTCCAGAATTGATGCATGTACATTCAAAGAACCTGCCTGGAACTCCACCAAACTGCCATCATGAGTTATGGCATCCTCGTCACCTAAAACCACTGTTGTGCACTCCCCATTTTTTTTCCCAACTGATAGATGAGGCTCCAACAACTTTGGATGCACCTATGCAACCCCTTTTCCGTGATCACTTGTAGGGTAGGAATCACTTTGAAGCAATTCATTTTCCTTATCCAAATGTTTTGGCTTTGCAACCATCCTTAAATATGCTATAATATCAAAGTCCTTCATTAGCATGTACAAATCTTGCATCAGCTCTAACATGGATTTATCTGTAGCCATCTTTTACTACTGAAGTATCCCACTCTGGTTGACTGATTTTCTTTTAACGATTTCCACCGTTCGACACATTGACATTTTGTCAAACAGTTTGTTAGCTTGTTGTTCTGAGTCGATGCTAATGGGTATTTAGATAGGATTTGCATATGATAGACTCATTGGATGAAAAACTCATTGATCTCAATCTATGTTATCGGGTTCGCTGCCCCAGAGCCCGGATTTGGGTTTGGTTCGCTCTGGATTCGGGTCCTTGCCCGGTACCTCTGTGGGTTCTGGCAGGGTCTGGCTAGAGGAGGCCTGGTTTAGACATCTTCAAACAACGTAGCCATTTTCCAGCGAGGTTAACGTGATTTTGCAGGGCGCTGCTACGTGTTGTGGCTCTCCATTTGCCCTTGACCAATGCCGAAAACTTTTGCTTTTGGTTTTAATTTTTAGCCCCGACTAGCACTCATATTTTTTTTCTTTTGTTTAAGTTCAACTTTTCATTGTTTCAAATATTTTTTTTCTGAAGTCTAAAGTTTAATTTTATAATTTATTTTTAATAGTTTTAGGTTTAATATTGTTAATTATAATATATTATTTTAATTTATTAATATAATTATAATAATATACACAATTTAATTTGTAATGTTTATTAAATATTAAATATTAAATATACATGGTAATAGACTAATAGTCTAATAGTTCAATATTTATTATTTTATAATTAATAAATGTAAATGCTTAATGATATATAATTATTTTATATGTTGTCAATTGATTATATTTATAGCTTAATAATTAATTATTAATATTGTATTGTTATTTCAAATTGTTATATATTAATACTATATAATAATAATATGTAACCATTTAGTATATATTTGTTATTATAATATTAATTAATAATTAATTTAATTGTATATGAAATAAATAACAATATTTTATTTTTGGAGTAATAAGATTATGCAGGATACTAAATGCTTGATAAAAACTGAAAATATGCGAGGGCTCTCCTGGCGCTACTCGCAATGGCGGCACTGATGCTTTGGCTACGCATGGGGATGGAGCCCCAAAAGCTGGGGAGACGAGAAAATGCCCGACTGGTATTCCTTTGGGCTTCCTTGGTGCGAGGCATGGTGGACGGTCAGTGATGGTGGGTGTGGGAAGGAAACAATACAATCTTCGTTCTGGGACTTCTCAGGATGATGTGCCGACTGCTCTCTCTCAGACCTTCGAGCCTCTGGAAGCCAATGAGGTGGGGGAGGCTATTGTTCCTGCACCGAATGTTGTTGATGGGTGCCGGAATAGGTCGAACCCATATCATGTGTGTTCTGATTTTTGCCGAAATCTTGCTTCCCAGGTAAACTCTAATCTGCCCAACTCTCCGGTCCCCTGCGTTCCTTCTTCTCTGCCAAATAAGGATAATGCCCATCCTTCTGGCGATGGTCGTTTCTCCCTAGGGGATTCTGTTGTCTCCTTTTCTGTGGAACCAACGGATTTTTGCATCTCTGATGGTTGTATTGAAGCTATTGCGGAGGATTTGGGTGTTCGTTCTGTTGTTCTGAGATGCCTGCACAGGCGCCCATCGGTTTCCTCTATCATTGATTGGATCAAAGACACCTAGAGTAATTTGTCTTTCCCTTCGGTAGAATCTTTGGATTTTGGTTTTTTTTCTGGTAACTTTTTGTTCTGTGGAGGATTGCAACTTTGTCTTGCAGAAAGGGCCTTGGTTTCTGGGGAACTCTGGCCTCTTTATTTTGCCTTGGACGCCTTTCTTTGACCCCACCATTGCGAAGATCACTCCTATTCTTGTTTGGATTAGGCTTTACAACTTGCCTTTGGTTCTTCGAAATGTGGATATGCTCAGCAATTTGATAAATCAGGCGGGGTCCTTTGTCAAGCTTGATTTAGACGGGGTGGATTCAGATCGCAGATTCTATAGGGTGTGTGCAATGGTGGATATTTCTAAACCCTTCTCTCATTCTATCCAGATCCATTCTTCGCATGGTGTCTGGACTTAGTTTTTAAATTATGAGGGTTTACCCTTTCGTTGCTTCCGCTGCAATATGCTTGGTCATAGGGTTGAAGCTTGTTCCCTCAAGCGTTCATCAGTGGTGAGGAATGTTTGTTTGAAAAAGTGGATTAAAAAAGGTAGTGCTCCTGACATTGAGTTCATTTGGAGGAATCATGGAAAATTCTTCGATCCTCCCCTGGAGTCGGAGCCGGTGTTGGTTCAACAGGTTACCTCTTCTGCGAATCTAGATTAGCAGGCGGGACCTTCCTCTCTTCCTATTGTTCCTGTCAATGAGAGCCCTTCTGATTCTCCCTCTGGGTCAAAGGATGATGGCTCAGATTCTAATGGTACTTTCCCTTTCATGGAGGACTTGGAGGGGCATTATCTGGATTATGATGATTTTTCTCTAGACCCCCCCAAGAAACTCGGGATTTCTCAGTCTTCTTGTGGCAAATCTAAACCTAATTGTGGTTTAAAGCGGAATGCCGGAAGGAAGTTTGCTGCGGAAAAGCTTCGCACTGAAGGATTAGAAGCGGTGGAAGCTGGTTTGCAGCGGACCTTGGAGGCACTTCTCTTCCGAAAATAGTGTAGGGCATAGTCATCGAGCTGTTGTGCTCTGTTTTTCTCTTCTTTGGTTCTAGTGTATTATTTCTGGAAATTTGTTTTAGTCATTTTCTTTTGTAGGTCTCTTTAGCTTCCTCCTTTCCTCTCTTTTTTGCTGGAGTTTTCTGTAGCTTTCTGTTCCTTCTCTGCATTCAGGCAGTTTTTGTAATTTTCTTAACTTTTTAATAAAGGGAGTGGGCCCCTATCCCCACATCTTACGTGTCAAAAAAAAAAAAAAAAACACTATTTTTTTTAATTCTTGTATTTAGACTGCAAATATGTATATATTTATCATTTTTATTATTTTTACATGTTTTTTGTACTAATGAACCCAAAACGAACCGAACCCACCCCCCAAAAAATTTAGCCAAATTGGCGAACCGAACCCTCGAACCGAACCCACAAACCCAAACCTGAACCAGTACCGGAACTGGCAACTTAGATCTCAATAACTTAGATCATGTTCAACAATTGTTAGAACAAGGGAGACTTAGAAATAATAATCAGAAATGTAAATCAGAAGTCTGATTCAGTTTTCCCACTCAACTAAATTAGCCATTACATCAAACAGTTTCATGCCAATACTTGTACTCATAACTTCTAGGTGGATGACAAATCATTTGTGCAAATATAATCTTCTCATTAAAACTCTAAAACCCTCCCATACTGCTGGACGAACATTTTGTCACACAATTTGAGTTCCTTTCACAATGCAATACAGATTTGCCAAATTTATGTGTAATATTGAACAACCATCACATTGATAAATATGTCAATTCTGTCCACAACAGCAATACTGCTCCAAATACAACAAGCAAGTTGATTTCTGGAGAGTCACGGCTGGATAAGATTGAATAATTGCAGCAATCCATGCTAGAACCTGTGGCAGCGATCACCTTCTGAGAATTACACCTTCCAAAATGACCACGAATATTGCTATTCATGATTTGGTGCAACTGATTATTTTCCCTGTGGTTTGGTTCCACATTGAAATTAGCAGGCACTTAAGCGAAGGTCTGATTAATATTGTCCTCCTCTTGATGTCCATCTCTAGGCAGCTCGTGTCTTCTTCTCTGCCTATCAACTTTCCTATTGCCATAACCTCTCAGAATCCAGTTCAAAATTCAACATCTATTGTTCAATCTCATTCTAAGAGATAAAACAAACTAATGATAAATAAGAAATTCGTGCTTCTGCTGGCTGAGTTATGCTTAAAATTCTGACAAATTAGCTTACTTTATAAAATGACCATGAAGGGATAAAGAGGAATTCCAATGTCGTCAATGAAGTAAACAGAGCTGTTTGTAACTATCCAAATGATGGGTAAGAAATACTATTGGTGATGATTGGCAACTACACACAATCATAACTATTATTTGGTGTACACCTTTTCCTTTTTCCTTTTCTTGTGAAGATGCACTGCCCATATTTAAGGAAAGAATTGAGCTTTCTTAGAACCATCCTTTTTAAAGCCAGATAATTGAATAGAAGAAGACACTTTGTCTAAAAGAGTCATTAGCAAACTAGGAATGATATACTTTTGTTGAGGATGAGAGCTTCTAATGGACCAGTGCCAAGTCAGACACTTGCTATTAGCATCTGCTACTTTTTTCTGCATGCCACCTTCAAATTGAAGTTCCACATAATACTTAGTGCCACGGAGGGAGCTAAATTTGTATAACGTGTAGCCTTGGAAAGGAACAAAGAAAAGTGAGAAAGGTTTCCCTGGGAAAGGAAACAATTTCAAACATGAAAATGATGTGGAATAAAAGTAAATGCAAAAGGCCGCAGGTACAGAAAAGAAAAGATGGCACTCAGTGGGTTAAAAATGAATGAATATGTTAAGGGACACCAAAGATAGAATAGAGACAAAGTGATAAATGATAATGAACAAAGAGGTTAGAGGCTGGGAAGGAAATGGAAAGAAAATGATGGAAAAGTCTAGTCGAGACAAAGCTCAGATGGAGAAGACAGAGAACAGGCAGAAAAGAGAAGATGGAGGGAAGAAAAAAAAAACCATCAATTCTCTTTGATATAAAGAACACTTAATGAGAAACTTAGGCTGAAAGATCAATAAAGGCTTTATGTAGTAACCCCACACCAATTTTTTTGATTCTTCAATATAGAAAATGCAAATACAAGTCCGTGCACTTTCTGATCACCAAGTTCCCAGTGTGGGCAAGGTGATAGTATATGGTGTTTTGGACAAAACACACTCTATCTAGATGAATGCATTGCTGACATGTAAAGGCAGCAAGCTGACCACAGCATGCAAGGGGTAGAGCTGACCCAAATCAACACTTCTTTGGTGGACAACCATGCATAGAGAATGCAGACATTGGTAGATTACAATGGAATCCAATCAAGCCAAAATGGCTGGTTACATGTGGATTCAATCAATTGCCAAAATGGGTTGGAAATGCAAAGGGGTCTAGTGGTGAACCAACCAAGACCTTCAATGATAAATGCATTGACCGGTGGTATGCCCGTCTGGTTTTACAATATCTTTAACATGAAATGCACAACACTTTGGTAATACTATCATCTAGAGTTACAATAATATGAGCATGGAATGCACCAAGTACAATTGAGGATGATATTAATAAGATAATCTAGCGGCACACACTAATAATGTTATTCAAAATAATAAACAGATTGCTGCATATACATAAGCTAGTCCATAAAATCACAGGTTGATGTTATATCATTCATGTGGACTCAATAAATTGAAGTGCGTTGCCAAAGAGGGCTAAAGGATGATGTAGAATGCTGATTGTAGATCTCCAAACTCATTGAACATTACTCAGAACTGTCTTATCAGACTGTTTGGGTCTGAAAAATGCCTTCAATCTACCATACTTAATACCCCAAATTGTTGATGTTTGCAGCGTCGGTCTCCACTTCCAGCGATCTCCTTGATGACAAGATAATAAATTAAATAATAGCTAAGGCTAGTTAATTTATATATAGCTATTGAATAAATTCAAGAGACATGAATTTCTAAAGATGGCGGACCTTCCTTGTAATCAATATTCATTATTTGTAATTATGTTTTCTTTGGTGGCCGACCTAGTTATTATTTGGAATTATATTTCCTTTTGGTGGCCGACCTCCTTCTTGAAGAGGTGTGACCTCTCTTGTAATAATGTATATATAGGTCATTTCTCACATTGAAGCATCAAGCAAGTTCAATCTCCTTCATTCAAGTGCGAACTCTTTAAGAGACAAGTGCGAATTCTTCTAAGTGCAGATTGTGAAGTTTCTAAGTGCAGATTGAAGATCAAGTAAGAGCAGATTACTTGATTGTTCTACAGCCATTGCTGGTGCTGAATATTGGCCTTGTGTGTGCCCTCATTGTAAAGAGACTTGTTGACATTAATTAAATATATAAGAGATATATTTGTTGCTGGGTTTTTCTCCCTCAAGAGGAGGGTTTTCCCAGGGTATCTGCTGTGTTCTTGTGTTGAATTTGAATTAAATTTCTGTGCTATTAATCTGATCATAAAACTAACACAAATCACTGTATAACCACCATTTAACTGTAGGATAACAACAACATTGCTGTACAACCCAATATGCAAAGAATTTTTTGTCTGAAATGATGCTGATTATTGCTGCAGCAAACAGTATAACATGAAATAAAAAAGTACAGCCCTCTGAAAGCTCCAAAAATCACTCCTAAATTCAAGCTAGAACTGGGACAACAAACACCAATAAAACTTGCATACCAAAATCTCTCAAAACACATAAAAAATCTCCATTATCAATAGCAAATTGGAAAAACTTAGCATTCAGCACAATGGTGGTTTTTGGATGAATTTACTCAGCCAGCTAGAAGGGTTTTCATCCTGGAAATTGGGTTCACCAAAGGGTTTTCATCCTTAGGAAAATAGGGAGAACTCACGTTCTTTCACCAAAGCAAATGAAATGAATAAGCAGTAATTAGTAACCCTTTTTGTCAAGACCCAACCTCCTTTTATAACCTTTTTAGAGTTATTTCAGGAAAATTGTTTTTTCCTTTTTCATATCTTTTTTTGAAAAAGTTTTTTTTTGCTTTTCCAAAAAGTTCTTTTAATTTTTTCACTACTTATTTAGAAAAAATGATTTTTTTGCTTTTTCTTTGCTTTTCCGAGAAAAAAACACTTTTTGCTTTTTTGTTGCTTTATTTCTAAAAACCATTTTTCCTTAATAAAATAATATAAAGTGTTCTTATGACCCCTTATCAGCACCTTGAACCTAGCCTTATGACTCATCTTGGCCTTAGGAATTCTTTGCTACTATCAGAATACCTTTCCAATAAAGTTGATGCTCTATAAGAAAGTTGAATTTTCCAAGGATGTTGGAATGGATCAGAAATGGGGACATTACACTATTATTTATAATTAGGCTTAGATAACCTAAAATTTAACATCATTGCTGAGATAAGTACCATCGTTGTTAAGAAATTACATTGTTGTTGCATCTCCAACTTTGCTAGCCAATCTGCTCCTTTTTTGCATTCTTTGAAGCAATGATCAAATTTGATAGAAGTGATCTCAGAGCACTTTAATAACTTCAACTATTTTTTTGTAATCTCCAGTTTAAATTCTTTCCTTGATTTACTCCATGGATGGTCAACTTCAAGTCTCCCTTTACTGCCAAGTGTTCTATGCTATTCTCCAGTATCATCCTTAATGCAAGGGCAAGACCTTTCTATTCTGAATCACTATTGGCATTTGCTGCTTCCCCATGAAAATTAAGCTTGCACCTGCCTACCTCTGGGTGCACTTACTTGAGATAATTTTGTTTTGGTAAGTGATGGGGGACATCCAAACTGAAGAAATATCTGATCTAACAGATTTTCTTGTTCTGTTAATTGCACCATTTTCCTTAATTAATCTTTCTTTGTTCTGTCAAACGAAGGAATCATCACTGAAGATGCTGGACAATGTCTCCTGGTATTAACAGACATCTTTATACTAATGGCCCACACTGCAGATGTCACTGTTTTTTTCAAGACGCATCCTCTGCCTGAGAGATGCATCTTCTGGTTTCACAGGTACTAACACAACTATTCAAATGTATACAATCACCTAAAAGGCGTGGTACAAACTGTCTTGAGACCTACTACAAACAGAAAAAAGTGTCAAATAATAATGAGAATGTGTCCAGCACCATTTAATAAGGTGGAATGCATAGGACATACTTAGGATTAGAGTTGGGCTATCATCATGCATCGTTTGTCTATTTATTGTAAAATGGTCTAATCTTAACACATCTGAAATGCTATTTGAAAAAAAAATGTTACCCCCGAAGGAGCATCATATCTGCAAGCAAATTCCACATTCATACTTCATGAAACTCAGACATACAATTTTTGTAAGGAAGTGTGCAAGCCTTTCTAAGCTAAAGTACAAATGATGGTGCAAAACCTGAAAATAGAATAGGGCATGGACAAGATTGCAATAAGAGCAAGAGACCAGAAAACATGTATAATTGTGCTTTATTTGTAGAAAATATAATATATTACGTGTGATATAAAAACACATCTCACAACTTTCTTCATAATAAGCAAATGTGTAGAAAATTAACTGGAATAACGAGTAAACAATTACAGTAGACATAAACTGGAATGCGTACGAATGTTAATGTTTTAGTATCAGCTGTTGATGGGTGATGGGTGGAAAGAAATTGAAATGTTTCAAACGTTAATGGTAACTTATAGGAAGTTTCATTTCAGAATGCTTCATTATAATTCAGCTTCTCTTCTAATTTTTATTTTTTTCCTGTTCCCAAATTGCATCATATTTATTAAATAAGGGTTTTCTAAATGTTCCTCCTGATGCCTAACTGATTCTTGTAGATATGTTTTGCCTCTGCTGATTAATAGTTTTTTGCGCTTGCATGCCAACTCTCCCGAAAACAGCCATGAGAAATCTAGAACAAAATACCTTCATTTCATTTCCTAAATAGTTTAAAAAATTGTCACCATTTACTTTTCTGTGAATTAGAATTCTAAATTGTTTAAACACAGAAACCCTATTTTACAGGCTGTCACTTATAAAGATGGAAGTCATACAGATGCTGTCCTTGGTCTGGCATGGAATTCAGAGTACAGGTGGGTGTTGAGATCCACCTTTGTAGGGTTCAGTTATATTACTTACACAAATCATTAAGAAGGCTCTTTAATGAGTTGAAGTGATTCTTTGGTATGCATTGCAAACAATACTGCAGAAATGTCTTGGCCAGTGCAAGTGCTGACAAATCTGTGAAGATATGGGATATTGTAGCTGAGAAATGTGAACACACAATGCATCCTCATACAGATAAGGTGAGCTCCTCCAAGATATGCTCAATGCACATTCAATTCATCCTTCCTTATATGAGCATTGGTTTACTTTATTGAAATTGTTTCACATTATTAGTTGACTAAATGAGTACTAATGAAGTACATTATTGTTCCATATTACCTTTTTTTATATAACAGTCAATACATGAATCCTTCTAATTTAGCTGCACATTTGCAGAATATTGATTTCCATTTGTGAAATTTCATACTCATTGGCTCATTGCATTTTATATTGAGATATGTTTATTTTCAATTCTGTTTATTCTATTTATTTTAGTCTACATGGCTGGAGTTGCTTAGAGAACAGTCAAAGAAAAGATATAGCAACATCAAGCCATGCTTACAGCTTATGAAGGATCATATCAATCAAGGGGTATTGCTGTTTCTTGGCTTTGTATGCCTGACTAATCAAAGGATATTGCCGCTTCTTGGCTGTTTATACATTAATCTTTAAAGGTTTATTGACTTTCAAGAAATAAGCTGATGTCTCTTTGAGATGGTTGAAAGTATAGAAATTTGATGCTCTCTACAGTGGAAAGAGGATTTTTTTTGCCAACAATATATATAATGCACAGTCACTGTATCAATCCTTCAGGCTTCAATGGAGTATAGTTGATGTCATGGCCTTTTCTACAGTGCCACCCAAAGCTTTATCTTGACCCAACTCTCTAAGTCTTGTTTAACAGCCTTACTTATGCTTAGTGGTCAGTTTGTAATTCAAAATTGGATGTTTTTGCTTATTTATGCAGATAGACCTCCTTCACTGATCAGAAGAAATGAATGTGAAATGGTACCACTTTTTGGCAGAGAGGTAAAGTGATACATGGTGTCTTTCCAAAGATGCTCAAGTTATGTTTTAATTTATACCCAGGTTGAACAACATACTTGGGGAATTCTTTAGCTGAAGCTTTTCTCAGTTCTTAAGCATTTGCAACGTCCAAATATGTGACGGAATCAATCTGCATCTCTGAAGAGAACAACATGAGTCCTCTACAACATCACTGCTCTGAAGTATTTAGTAGCAATACAATGTATCGACTCTGTTTTATATCATTTCTCTAAATTCTCCTCTTGAATCTGGCACACACAAGATTCCCCTTGGCAGATGAGGAGAATGCCAACATTATCTCCCTTGAGCCAGGAAAGAGTAGAGAAACACCATATAGACTCCCCTCAATGGGAAGTACCAAAATACACATATTTGAAAAGAACATAAGTACACTAGCCTAGTGATGCCCTTTTGACCTTTCATTGCGTGTCTCCATTAAGTTGTCCGTTTTGTATTTCAACATAACGGAAAGTTTAAGTTAAGTCGCCCATTTGGATTTTCATTTTAACAAAACAAGTGCACACACATCTTTGGAAATTGGTCTTGCAAATCTGCATCAAGTGTGTGTAATGTCCCCTTTTTAGCCCTATGCTTTTCAATGGCCGATAGCCCATTTCCAGAGTCCCATGGGCTACTCAAAGGCATTTTTAGGGTTTCCTAAATTCTCGGAGGTTTCTTGTTGGCTTTTTAGGGGCTTGTTGCGAGAAATTGCTAGAAGGGTTTCTGGGTTTTTAGAGATCTTTGGTGGGCAATTACATGTATTTTTATCAGTGCCTAATTCTGGACTTACTATTTTTAGTAAGTTATGATGGCTACCTAGAATGTGCTCAAATGGTGTTTGGAGTCGCTTACTATTTTTAGCAGTATGCTATTTTTAGTAAGTGCTATTTCTGGCAGTGTAGTTTGGCAACAGTTCAACACTCAGTTACTATTTTTGGCAGTGTGGCAATGAAGTGTTGGCTTTTTAGGGGCTTGTTGCGGGAAATTGCTTTTTAGGGGTTTGGCAGTGTTGGCTTTTTAGGGGTTTGTTGCGGGAAATTGCTAGAAGGGTTTCTGTGTTTTCAGAGAGCTTTGGTGGGCAATTACATGTATTTTTATCAGTGCCTATTTCTGGACTTACTATTTTTAGTAAGTTATGATGGCTACCTGGAATGTGCTCAAATGGTGTTTGGAGTCACTATTTTTAGCAGTATGCTATTTTTAGTAAGTGCTATTTCTGGCAGTGTGGTTTGGCAACAGTTCAACACTCAGTTACTATTTTTGGCAGTGTGGCAATGAAGTTATGGTAGTGGCTCTTCCAACATCCTTGGAGTCTGAAAATGGAAGGTTTGCAACTTAAGTTCATGTTTTATTATTGAGTTGCTTTTTGGCCCCCACGCCTAGGATAAATAACTTAAGTTGTTTTTAAAAAGGGTTCATTGGAGCTGGATGCCAAAGTTGAGGAATTTATGCTTTTTGAAGTGAAATTATTTGCAAGGCAAAGTTGGATGCCCAAGTCTTGGTCAAAAGACTTTTATTAATATTTTATTGCCCCCAGGAAGTTGGTGTCCCATTTTGGAGGGAATTTGTAATTCAAACTTCTGGGTTTGAAACCTATTTATATGCCTCTCCTCCTCTCATTTGGATATGCAATTTTATGATAACGAAGTGCTACTGAATTGGCTTCAGACTGTTGGGCTTTGAGGACAATACCCCTCCAAGCTGACTTCAATTTCGAGTTTGCAAGACAACTCCTAGTTGAATAGTGGACGCTTCTTCATTTAGAGGTTCCAATAGAGCTTCATTGGTGATGGCTTCTTTCACGCTTCCAGTTCTTGTGGTTTTTGATGTTTTCTAACATTCTGGTTTGGGTGTGAGTTAGTTTCTTGTTTGGTGATCAATTTGGAATGATTTTATCAGTTTTCTAGTTGCTGGTTTGTGAAGAGCTGAAGTACATTTTTGCTTGCACTGATTTGAGGAGACAAGGGATTTTTGTGGGTACTGGTTCTATGCCTCTTCCATGCTTGGGTGACCCTATGCTCAATTTTTTGTGATTTTCAGTAGAGTATTGGAATTGTAAGGCAAGGTCGATCTTCCTAGGGAGGTTGTACCATTTCTGGATATGCAATGGGATTCATGCTTAGGAGTTGGTGCTGGTTTCAAGGTGTTTGATGTCTTGAAGTGGGACGCCTAGACCTCTTCTTCCATTTGCATTTGATTTGGGGTCATTCCGAGACATTGGATAAAGTTATGATGATTTCTTGAAGTTTCCAGTTCGCTGCCCTGTTATATCAGACTGCTGTTGCAGCATATCAGACCTGGTATTTTCATTGTTTTCTCATATTTCATCGATGCCTTATCATTGTTATGTTGTAGGGAGGAATCTCTGATACTTGGGCATTCATATTGCTTAGTTTGACTCATGATATATTGTATTAGACATCATTCTGTATCGCTGATTTGGTAGTACCATTCAGATCTCTGCTTCAGTTATTTTGTATTACACTCCCGTTGAATAAGTGGTTGAGTTTGCTTTACTTTCTTGTTGCCTGTTGAAAAGTGGAAGTGGCTAGCTATGCCGCCAAGTACTTTGCTTTACTTTCTTGAAGCCTGCTGAAAAGTGGAAGTCGTTGGCTTTACTGCCAAGTATTTACTTTCTCCATTGGCTGGCTTGTCGCCAACTAGATTACTTATACTTCCAACATTGATATTATATTCAGATCCCCTTACACCGTATATGCTCTCACTTGCCCACTCTGAGATTTTAGGTGATCAAAAATTGAAGGGTTGCTTCTAGTTTGCTTATCATTACATTGGGCTAACGCAAATGGCTGAAAGTTTGTGTGAAAAAGTGGAAAAAACTAAGGGGGTATATTTTAGTGTGACATTCTACATCCTTTGACTCACAATGTCAAACTGGAGCAAGAACAAGAAGGGGATTTCACACACTAGATTTGTGTGTACACAATGAAATTTGGGCCCAATCTCAAAAGGAAAGAAGATCATTTGTATCAAACTCTGGAGTACAAACTAGAACATGTGACACATCAACGTTTGGAATAAGCTCTTGCATATGTGTCACCTTTGAAGTATCTGTAGTAACATCCCCAACGTACACAAATAAGGAATTTATGACAACACAAGTCTTGACACATTATTCTAGAAACAATAGGAAGAAGCACGTGTGTGTTCACTCTAGAATGAACATGGGTTTAGGTCTAAATAATGAGATGACTCATTTATGTGATGACCATAATTTGAACATATCTTAGGTTGATCTATGGACAACCTAGGGGGTTGGACTTCACTGACACACACTTGTGAAGACTCAATTGGACATGGATAAGGGTTCCACTAGACACAAAGTGGATGGGTTTGGAATAATCTAGAACTTAAGACCCCCCACAAGACCATTAAAAAATGAGACATCTTGCCCTTTTAGTTTTATGAGACTCCCAAACTTGTACTATGGGTTTCAATTGAGTAGTAGAAGAATGAGATACAATGTAAGGAACACTTAGACTTGGACACAACTTTTTTTGTTTTTCTTGGGCACAAGTTTCTTCTTATGTGACATTGATTTCAACACAATAGGAGTTGACATCATAGTTACAAGACTTAGCATTGGCACAGGCTCCATAGGTTAATTTTTAACTTGGATTTGGACCTGACACTTAGATTCTACTGTAAGAAGCCAAGACTAAAATTCACAAGGAATCTGACACCAAACTTGATATTGCAATGCTAACCCCAAGATATAGTGATTTCATAGGCAGTTCTCAGAGCTTCAATATAATATGCACCATACATCCACAAATTTGATTAATGGAAATGAATATTCTGATTTATGAAGGAACACAGATTCCAATGCAAGAAGCCATGACTTAATACAACCACAAATTTGATACTAGCACCCATTTCAGAGAAGGAACAACAATGCATTTAATTGTCACATATAGACTAATGTACCCACACGGGGCATAGAGAGGATTGCTTACAATACAGAGGATTACTCCCAGATGTTATGACGCCCTGCAACAACTTCCAGGATTACACTGTCGGTACAATCCCATGGAAGATACTGGCAGTAATGCAAATGATGATCCGAAGAGATAATAGTCGCCCAAATACCATTGTTGACTAGACGATGTCAAAGCTCTCAATTTCCACCTGTGCGTAGACAATCCTATGCCTGAAGGTGATCAACGCCAAGGTATGTAGCATAAAAAAGTCATAGAAGATGTCAAATGTCGGACTCAAGGACCTTAGACTCCCGCGTCACAAATCTCTGTCCAAATGATGATGCTTGCCAGTGATTCAAATCAAATTCATCTAACATGCATTCAAATCAAATTCTATTTTAAATTTACTCTAAATTCTACTTTAAATCTATTCTATGTTGAAGGGAGGTATGTAACCATGCAACCACTTAACAATAAAAAGGATTCAAAGCAAGTCATGCAATATGAGCTTTTATTATCAAAGTAGCTCTATGCAACAATTTCATAAGACTCTCTCCATATAATGAAATGAGAGAATGAGAGTTTATATAGAGTTTTTGAAAACAAATGAATGGCCGAGATCAATCTAAGATTGACGACAAAGATTAAAACAACTCAACCCTAACTAGGGTTTCCCAGAATAACATTTAGCAACCAATGGGTGAAGAACATGTGGCATATGGAGCTATCTTCTTGGAGGCGCATCCTTATCCTCTTGAGTGGCCGTGTATTCGATGAACCAAGACACTATTATGCTGACCTCCTCAATTGTGACATGTGGCAGCATATTGACCTTGTATTGTAACACGTCCAAATCATCTGAACTCTTAGCGAAAAAATTCTACCATTTTGATTCCTGGCGTTGGAAGGCATCCCGGATGGACAAGAAGTTTGATGCCTTAGTCAAATTTTGCTTCAGAATCGGTGCAGTGCTAGTGAAGAAAGCCTCCTGGATTTTGAGCTTTAGATTCTCCAACTGCATATCATTTGCCCGGACAATATCCTTTACATTTGCAGCTACAAGTAAAATCTTATTCTAGATTTCTCTCATCTGCTGAACTCTGATACTATCTACCTTCACCTTCTCCAAGAATTCGCTCTGTGCAGTCAATGCTCAGTACTAGTTATTGAAATCATATGCAACACCTGCTGCAATAACTTTTCCATCAATTAGTTCCTGCTTCGGAACTCCTTTCAACACTTTGAGGCATGGGACAATTCTATCCCGAATATTCTGAAGGTCTTCCCATGCTTCAGCCATAACTGCAATTGTCGAAAGCAAAGAGGAAGTTTGCCCATAGGCTAATATCAATTTCTCTACAAACGTAGCCGCTTCTCCGCTCTTGCTTACTATCCACTCCTTAGTTTCTTTAGCTGTGACCATCTCTTCTTCAAAATTTTTAATCATTTCTTGTGAAAAGTTTAAAAGTGGAGGAACTACTGTGTTTGCTTGATCAAGAGGTTTGGTCAGATGCTGGATGTACTCTTTCAGGCGTTCAATTTCCTTTTTATATTCTTTCTTCTTTGTCACTTCCTTTTCCAACCTTGCCTTGATGGATGTGATTGAATTGTCCAAGTCTTCCACCTCTTGACCCTTTGTCGTTGGGCCCAAGTCGACAGTAGTGATGGCGTATTCTTGAGCAATATCTTCTTTCGACTTATCCGCCGTTGGCACAACAATTTGTACTGAACAGCGGCCGACTTCATCCCTCTGAATCGTGGAAAACATTTTGGCGGGCTTCTTCACAGTAACTGTCTCTAACCAGGCCAAGAAATCGGCCGTATCATCTTCCTCTGGGATCTCTACCGGTACTTTTATTTTCAATCTTTCTTTTAGCCAATTAGGAATTGTGGGTTGTTCAATGCCTTCTTCTTCCCGAGCATTCTTTGCACATGGAATATCTTGGATTCCTCTCAGAGTGGAAATCATTCCCTCTTGAAATTCACCATCCAGAATATCCATTTCGTTCTCAGACTCGAGTATTTTTGTGCTTGTGGGAGATGGGGGTTCATCATCTGTTGGCGGGTTTGGCTCAATATGAATTGGAGAAGGAATCCTTATGTCGTTCAATGACTCATCAATATCCAATATCTCATTCATATTCTCGGACATGGCAGAATGAGGAAGCTTCAATCTCTACTTCTTTTGAGTAGGTTCCTCATCTGCAATCTTCTTTCCTTTCATCCTTGTAGAGTCATCGACTATTTCCTTCCTTTTCCTCGAATGGGTGCTCTCGATTGGTTCATCACTTTGGGATGCACTTGCATTTGAAGAATTGGATTCCTCTTCACCCATTAAATTGTAAGTCAGAGTCACATTCCTTTGTCGCAGCTCTTGGACTTGCTGATCTGCCCACCACTGTGAATATTTGACAACCGGCCTCATCAAGGTGGTCAAATCTGCTAGCTTTGGTTCCGACCATCTTATAGGAGGAAGAGGCCGATTCTCATCAAAGCCTGGCTGAATATACTCTCCATCATCCTCAAGCTGATCAGGCACACGAAAGAGCTTAGTTGTTCTGATTAGGTTCACTGACAGTCTAGACCACAGTTTTTTCTTGATGTCATATTCATCTGCAGCATTCGCTCAAAAATTCTCTAGGTCGACCTTATGTTTGTACTTCCTTCCTTTCATGGTTCCGATGTGGTGATGAGGATCGAAGTCAGCTCTAGACTGGTAAGATGTGAAGGGGTACCATTGCATTTCTAAACTGGCACTTTCAGTTGCTTGTGTCGATGGGCAAGACTCTCGCATATTCCCAATGAAGAACGAAAAGGTGACGACTGCCTTTTGCTTTGTTCTCTGGAGGCCTTGGTATGTTTCCAGTTGTCTAAGAACCTCAAGCAAGACCATTCTGTTAGTGAGATAGATCGGAAGTCGGTAAGGACATCTGCTGAATCCCTGAACTCTTATGTAGGTGAATCTGGGAAACTGGATAAACTAGGATCCATATTTGTTGATCAGGCTCTTGGCCTCATGAGTAAGCCTTTGATGCGTTCCTCCTTGCAATATTCTAGTGATGTACATTAGGAAGGCATCATTCGCTCTCCTGAAGTGTGACTTTTCGCAGAGTTGCAACTGCGGGTAACAATCATAAGATTTGGATTCATTTTCCCCATTGCCCACTACGCCTTGACAGATCAATCCTGCATATCTGTAAGTCCTTGCCAATAGATAGACAATATAAGAACTCATGTAGACAGACTTTGTTCTTTCCAAATTTATTAATTGTTCATGAAGGTTGTCACTGATCATCCATGACCAATTGAACATCTTGACGCTTGAGGTGATCTCGTCAATGAAGAAATACATCCATGTTTCAAATGGTGTACCTTGAGGGCTGCCCATTACTCTGTTCAATAGCAATATAATATCTCCATATTCCTCCTTGAAGTTGGTCTAAAGCAATTTCTTTGGCATCTTCTTGATGGTAGGCCTTGGCTTCTCTAACCATGTCTTATTGATGTTGGTTGCACAAAGATCCATCTGATCTTCATAAAGTCTTCTTGCCTCCTCTTTAGTCTTGTACGAAGTTTGGTTATAACTTGGTATGCCAAATGCCTCTTGAATGGCTAACTCTCCGAGATGTGCTAACACTCTGCCTTCAGGTGCAACAATCTGCCTCTCTTGTGCATTATATTGTATGGCACATTCCACCATCAATTCAACACATTCCACAGCTGGTGGAAATCTGGCTGCTTGGACGATGCCATTCCTCATCATCCGGCGAGCAATTGGTGTCGGTAGGAATCCATCTTGTCTGTACATCCTTTCTTGAAGTCTTTAAAATCTACATGTCCAAGGTTTGTGTCTGTGACGTTCTTCCATTTGGAGTTGATTTTTGATTCTGACTGCAATCCTTTGCTTGCGAACTTCATCTGTGCCTTTCTCGAGGGTTCTCTTCTGGTGGTCATCAACCTGCAAGAAACATGAAAATACATTAATTTGAAAATTTTAATTTTGATTTTTCTTGGACCTTTGCTTGAAATTTTCACTTTCAGCCTGTTGAAAAGTTAAATTCTGCGAAAAATCTTACTGAAAATGACATAATTGGGCTAAGTATTTAGCAAAATTTTGCGAAGATGGGTGAATAAAACAGAAGAGGAATGAAGAAATCCATCAAATTTGGATTTTAAACTTTCAAAATTATATACTTTTGACTTAAATTCTGTTTTGAATTTCGAGAATTCTGTCTTTATCTCCGAAAAGGCAAGCTATTCTTTGTAAACTTCATCCTCCAACACTTTATCTCCGAAAATTCTCTTCGAAAATTACTTTCTCTCCAAAATCTTTCTTCAAAGAAATTATCTCACAATCTTCGAGAGAGTTAGAATCTCTTTACCATCGAACTTGGAGAAGAATGATTTGAAAATGACAAGCTAAACTCGTTATAAAGTTGAAAGGTTTGATTATTTTAGCAAATTCATGTTTTTTTCTTAGATTCATCGAACCCGGACTTGTTTTATTTTTTCTGAAATGGCAACTCAATCCTTATTAAAATCTGTAAGAGAAAGTTACTAATTTTTTATCCAGGTGCCATCCTTGTGAAATCTTTTAGATTTTTCTTTTGAGTTTGAAGATTTGGGCTAAGTGTTGAATATTTCAAAAAATTTTCTAAGTTTTGGAAAATATTAAAATATTCTAAGTGTTAATTTTGATTTTCCAACCTTTTCAACCTTTTCATTTTCCTAATCATGGCAAAATCTTATTTTGTCCAAGGCAAACTCGTTATTTCTCATGTCAATTTCCATTTTCCTCTAGGCGAACTTGGAATTTTCCATGCCATTTTGTGTCTTGGGCGGACTTTATGTTAGGCAAGATATAGCATGGCAGACTTGATCCTCTTCTTGCCATTCTCCTTTGACACTTAACCATATCCATACTTAGCCAATTTCATGAGTCTTCCCTTCCTAGGTGTCAATACTTAGCCAAATTTTGAGTTTCCTTTCCTCCTCTTGGCTGGGCGGACTTTAAGACTTCCTTTCCCTATTCTCTTTTAGCATGGCGGGCTTTACTAACACTTGGACATTTTCCTTTTTAGCCAAGGGCGGACTTTACTTGTGCTTGGACAAGCATCATTCAAGGTGGGGCGAACTTCATCAACTTCATGCCATGCATGGTTTGAGCTTGGGCGGACTTGGCTTAGCCTTTGACAAGGATGGGTGGACTTTACTAGCTTCATGCCAAGCTTGGGCGGACTTCATGGTATGTTTGCCATCTCCTATTTTCAGCTTGGGCGGACTTCAACATGTGCATGCCATTCATTCCTTGAGCTGGGTGGACTTTGCTTTGTACTTGACATATCCATGGCGGACTTAAAGCTTCCTTAGACATCTTGCCTTTATGCTTGGACGAACTTCATCAATCCCATGCCTTTTCTTCCTTGGGCGAACTTGAAGATGCTTATGCCATGAATTTCATGCTGAATTTCTTGTCTTCTTCTGGATCATCTGAACAAACCCTCGCCATGTGATTTTCTCTTGCTTTTTATGATTTTTTCTTGCTTTTTACTCTTGGAGGCATAAATTTTCAATTCTGAAGATGAAAACGTTGATATTATGACCTGTGGGACCCTGACACTTTCTAAAAATAGAAAAAAGCAAAAAGCAGAATTTCTAAAAATAGTAAATCCCAGATTGGTCCAAAAGTGCCAAAAATAGAAAAAGCAAAAAGCAAAAAAAGCAGAATCCCTAAAAAGTAGGAAGTGTCAGAATTGACTCAAAGCAATGGTGTTCCTCGTCCTTCGGACCTTCTAAGCACTTTGACGATGTCTAGGCATTGTTCTAGGCTTGGATTCTCTACTTGGCTCGAATGACTTTTCAAAACTCTTAACTCAAAACTCTCAAAGCAATGAAATTGCAACCTAAAGACAAAAACCCTAAAAAAAAAGAAACTACTGGGGGTCCCCATTTGCAATGGGGCGATGTGTGAAATAGGTCACAATAGGACATTACACAGTTCAACCCATTTTGGTGAAGATTTGAAATCCACATCGTCTGGATTTACGATAGGGTCCCATTCAAAGGCTGGAAAAGCCGATTTGTCAACATTACAAAATCCCTTATTAATAATTTTTTATGCATTCCATTATTTTTGATACAAATAAAAAAAAGACCAACATTCTCCAAAACATCACATAAAGACTCAATTTCTTGCCCCAAACAGAAGGTGACCAATCATCAAAGAACTTCTGTGAAGGAAAAGCATCAAGAGTTTAGCAGACATAAAAAATACCAATAAATTTAAGCTTGGACTCCACTTTTTCCAAAACGCCAACCATTTCCTTAGTGGGAACAAGAGACAAAGTAACTTACTTTTCACTTTCTGAGCTTTGATCCTTGCACCTACAAGAGCTCACTCGCTTGTTGGAGGAAGAGAAGTTGAAAGTGATTGCTCAGGATGCAGGCATACTGGATATAGAAAGGAGGATGAAAGCACTCGAGGAGTAGATGGCCTGATAGTTGGCAGAAAAAGACAAGGAACTGGAGAAGGTCAATAAAAACTTGGAGGCAGTGCACTTGGTGAAGACCACTTGAGAGAAAGAACTGAAGGCCACTCGTCACCTACAACAGCGTACGGAGGAGGTGTATCGACTGCGGCAGCTGACCACTCCGATAGCCACTTCATCGGTCCCCCAGCCGCCAGGGATGTCCTCTCAACCCTCCTCCCACTGAAATTCTATGTATTAGTCTTCTAGTTTTGTATTTGCTGTTTGGGAAGACGACTTTTTCTGGGGGGGATGATGCTTAGATAGTTAATTAGCAAATAAAATAAATAAATAATATTTTGTCGGGGATTTAGTCCTCGAGATTAGTTAGTACTCGGGAGATTAATCCTCGGGATTAGTTAGTACTTGACAGTTGGCGACGGTTGGTGTTCTCAACCAACGTCAGTAACTATTTATATTGCCAAGTGGGTTCTATTCGGGCACTAGTGTTGATATGATGAATGTAATACTACAAATATATGAATAAAAATATGAATACTTTCATATGCAATTACTCTCTGAATGATTTCTATGCCCAATGTTATTTTGCAATCTATTTTACTTCCGTAGTACATTGAAATACCATTAGTGGAGTAAATAGTTGAAATAATTTAATACTTGCTTTTCCCTTAAAAAATGGATTATTATTAAGTTACTTTATAACTTAAAGTTGAGGGGAAATGGGACATTGAAAAGTACCTTGGTGCCTAAGTGATAACTTTAAGTCGTTTTAGAAGGCTACAAAAGTGCAAATAGTTTCCTTATGAGCAGACCCCTTGGCCTAGTTGCACAACGTTGTTTTAAAAGAGGGGCCATGTATTTCAAGTGGATGCTTTGAAAAGAGGTTTATTTATCAATTTTAAAGGCTAATGGTATGCCTCATAAGGTGGGACGCTTAGTTTGGGCTAAAAGTCAATTTTAAATTAAAAATCAAAAGTGGGATTTTGGAGGCAAAAAGTTGGACGCCCCTCTTGGGGTAATTTCATGGCATTTCATAAAGTGAAATGAGAGGGAAATGTATTCAAACTCAAATGCAAGTTGGCCTAATCCTTCCCTCACTTTATAAATATGAGTTTTTGCTCTCATTTGGTTATGGAGGAATTTGGTTGCATAAGGAGATGCTGCTGGTTTTTCGCCAGGAGGTCTGGAAATCAGAGTTGAGGACAAAAACCCTTGACTTCATAGACTGGTTTCGTCAGTGCAAGACCTGCCCTAGCTGGTAGAAGGGTGGTTTCATTCAAAAATCACATTTGGGCTTCAAGTTGTAGATTACAGAGTTTGAGAATGAAGATATTTCAGTTCTTTTGAGGTGATTCAGTTTGGTTTTGGCTTGAGTTTGCATCCTTTCCATTTGGCGTGGATTTCTGGGAGATTCTGGTGTGTTTCTATCATTTTTTGGGCACTTTCAGTTTTGAACCTGAACCTGGAGGTTTGTTCATAACTTCAAAATGGATTGAGAGTTCCTTGTGGGTATTGATTCAAAAGATTGCTCTTATCATGGTGACTCCATCAAGTATAAGTTTGTAATTTTTGAAGAAGGATTGGAATTTATTGGCTAGGTTGACCCTATGGCTGGGAGCGCCCCATCTGGGTGAGTTCTTATTTCAGGTCGGGCTTTTCTGAGAGTGTGTTTCGGAACCTGTAGCAGCTGTTGAAGGAGTCTTTGCTCCTGCTTGCATAGTTTTGAAGACCTCATTCTTGGGAGTCTTGGACGTGGCCAAGAAGATATTAAATCTGCTATTAAGGAGCTTGTAACAGGTCTGAAAGTAATATTCTGAGATTATATATAGCTCTTAAAAAGACGTCTATATTGCTGTTTGGTGCTTCTTCCCAGGTCTGAATGCCATTTTCTGAGATTGTTATTTGTAACTCAAGGACTGTTATATTTCTGTTAGTGAAATCAGATTATAGAAAGCTTTGAATAAGATCCTAGCTTGTGCGTTTCCCTTCTATTTTATGTTCTTGCTATATATTCTTCTTGCAATGTCAAAAACATGAATGCCACATGGAAACCAATGCATTAAACACTCTCAAACAATCCAATCTGCAAATCAGAAAACTCAGAGATCAAACGGGAAAGGAAACAGAAAAAAAAATATTTGGGGTCTTATATTACACTTTGGGGTTACATTTCCATACACGAGTAATACCAGCTTACTGCACTGTTTTCTTAAAGAGGCTAGTTTGGTGAATTTCCATGAAATCTGGTTCTGATTTTAGTTCTAGTTACAATATTTCTGATTATGTATTTGGTTGAAAATATGCTGCTTAATCAATTGAGAATGAGGAACTAGTCACATAAAACCTGCCCAAGTTACAGTAAATGACATGCCAAATGGATAACCTGATAAAGGTGCAATTAGAAAGGTGCAATTAGAAGCACATAATGGTTGTTTAGAATTCT
Organism: Sequoia sempervirens; assembly: GCA_007258455.2. Lineage (NCBI taxonomy): Eukaryota > Viridiplantae > Streptophyta > Pinopsida > Cupressales > Cupressaceae > Sequoia > Sequoia sempervirens. The sequence continues at coordinate 326,788,965 of VDFB02271358.1, read as the reverse complement.
GATAATTGTGATTTGACTTTCACTGTTTAAACTCTTGATTGTCCAGAAATGGGTGTGGGCTGCTGACTTGCTCTTTTCCAAATTTAATGCTCCACCCTAATTGTCCAGTATAGGGTGGCTTGGATGAGTAACATAATCACTTGAGCAATTCGGCTAATTATTGTTTTTATCAAAACAAATGTATGCATCCTGTTCAATCCTTGACCTAATGCTCTCTAAAATGAGAAGTATACATAAAACTGATTTTATTTGGTCATGGAAGGTTCACGGAGTTTGTATTTTATGCAGAGCTGCACCTGATCTTACTCTATATGTATAGATTGGATTCTATGGAAGAAGCAATTCTCTAGAGGGTTTCTTTATGCACTTTATTTGTGTGAAGCAACTTTAGTCTTTTGCTATTGTAGATCTGAACATCAACCCTAATATGTATTTTTTAATCTTATTGATTCTAAGAGAGGGATTTTGAAATAAAGTTTTTAATGGAAAACATATATGTTGGGATTTGTTACATAGGATAGGTGGATTATCTATGATTAAATCTCCAGAAGCTAAGCTTTTTCAATTATTTCTTGAATATAAAATTTCTAATGAATTTGCAGGTTCAAGCTGTAGCATGGAATTCCAATCAAGCAACGGTTCTTCTTAGTGGATCGTTTGATCGTTCTATAGTGATGGTGAGAGATGCTATCCTAGCTATATTTTTTCTCATTTGTTCACAGATACAGAGTTAGCCTTTTTGACTTTGGATGTTATTAGTCTCCATAGTTATCACAAAACATATGCAACATGCCCAGACATTGGGCCAGTTTGGTACTTAAAATATTATTTCTTCTTATCAAGCTAATCACTATATTCAGTATATTGTGGACTGTACTTGAAGTTTAAGTTTACTAGCAACAATGGTAATGGAGGGTCCATGTCTGTTTATGATAGTTTATTAAGGTTCTTTCACAGCTTTAAAGATGTTTTGAATAGAGTGTACATGCAGGTTGTAGAATTTAAGTCTTTCAAAGCCAGTGGTAGCAAATATTGTTTGTTTATTATGCCTATTTTTTATAGGTTATGTTTCTCAAGTTGCTTAATATTCAATATGATGATAGCCTGAGGGTATTGAGTTAACTAAGCAGTGCTGATTTGGAAAGCTATTCCTAGTCTCCTGGTAAGACATTTATTGAAGCCAAAGGTTTCATGTAATGCTCATGGAAAAGCAAAAGGAGTTTTTGGGAACTGGAAAACTGTAAATAGAAGAACACATAGATCTAAATTAAATAATTACACAATTTAAGGTGGCAGCTGTTTGGTTAGGCTGAAGGCTGCCTCAATCTTTTAAGCTAAGCTCAATATAAGAACCAATCTCTCATTTGTATCTACTAGTACAAATGGCATCTATATATAAACATGACCCATGCTAACTTCCTGCAAGGCAATCGGGAATTGTGCCATGGATGGATGCTCTCATTTCTCATCTGTCCTGAAATTGTGGTATTGCCAGTTTCAGGCTGTTGGGAATAAATCCCTGATATAGATGATCAATATACTGGGATATTTGAACACCTTAAGATTATGTGATAAAAAATAGTTATGTTTGTTATACTATTCAATTAAACAACATTAAAGAAAGCACATGAAAAAATGCACATCATAGATACACATGAGACACAAATTTATGAGGGAAACCCTTGCAGGAAAAAACCCATCAGAAAAAAGGACATTTAAAATTGTATTAGTTAGGAAAGTTACATCCAATACAATAGGTCTCTTTTACACATAGTCTCAATCAGTAGACTAATAGTATACAACCTCCAACCAGGACTTAACACCTTTAGGATACAATTAATCTCACCACATCCAATAATGTCCAACCTTGGAAAATCCATATGAGTAGATAGATATAGCCACAGAACCATCCAACAAGAAATTCCAACCGTCTGACTATCTAACTGCCACGTAGAATATCAACAGTCACACAACCATCTCATGGCCATATCATGATGTCAGCATGCTGCACATGACTTGTAACATGACTTCTCCATATGGATGATCACTGCACGTAATAAGCCGATGCCACCCAAACTTGATAAATGGCTGTTGACCTGCTTCTCCTAAACTGCATACATGTCTTCCACGTGCATGCCTTCTTGCACTGGAACAAAAGATTGCCCATGGCTTGCAGTAGCAGAGACAAACTTCTGATTGATTCTAGCTGCTTGCGCTACCTCAACCACATGTATTCCAATAGTGCTACAATTGCACTTTTATTGTCATACACACTTACAGTGACGTGCCTACAATTATGCCATTGTGAGTTCTCCTTCAAATGACTTGCACTTCGGAACATCGCAACATTGGGGATTTATACAAGTCTCCATACTAAACAGTAACACCTGAAACTCACCACAACCTTCTACAGCTCACCACAACTGTTTACCGGTCTACCAAACAACTGTCAACATGAACTTAGAGCAAAGTCCATCAACTCCTTCCACTGGAAACCTTATCAGGAAACTTTGTAGGTGAATAGCTCACCATAGTTCCAACATAGGCATGAAGGGTTTACCTCATCTAGGAATGCTTTTGGGAGATTGAAAATGCCTATTACAATATCAAGAATCAATTTTGGATTGATACAAGCCAGATAGGAAAAGCAAAAAAAATGCTATAAGAAATTAGAAGGCATAAAAATGCAAAGAAGAGTGCTGGCGAAAAAACAAGAAGATACATTTTTTTGGCAGCAATAATTATTCTTTTTTATTGCAGCCAAGAGTGTTTTGTTGCAGCAAAAGAGGATGAGGGTGTTTTCAACAACAGAGGCTGCCTTTTATCCAAGTGGCAGATGGTGTTTGAAAATATTAGTTTTGATGCAGCTTTGAATAATAAAATTTGATGTTCAATTTTTATTAATTAAATATTGTTGAATATATATTTTTAATTTTCTTGGCTTACTAAATCTGGGTATTATACTGCTCCCTTTCTTGAACTATGTACTACACTCACTGTAGATGCTTTCTCACAGCAAACGGAAAACACAATTCTTGTGTTCCATCTCTTCAGTAAGTGTTGAGTGGACTGATGAAGCCTGTTAAGAATGGCTGGATTACTGCTACTTGCTAGAAAAATCAGTAACTACATGTTGAAACATACACCTCTGGCAGTTTTTCTTAGCAGGAGACTCCCTTTGTTATAGTCTTATAGACTCTATTTGAGTCCCAAATCTAAAGTATAAAATCCATTTTGAGATGCATATATCATTCACAAAATATTTGGTTTCTCAAACAAACAAGCCTATTAACAAGTCAAAAGTTTTTATTTGAAGAGGGTTTAAAAGGGATATATATATATATATTATATAATTTAAATTGTAAATTGTATATTATATTATTCTAACCACCAGCCTCCCGCCATCCCCAAAAACCATACCTATGTCCCTGCGCTCCCCTGTTCCGAGGTTGTGTGGAACACTGAAAATTAGAATTCTTATCTAAAAATTCTCAGAATTTTAAACTTGATTGGATATTATTCTATATATGTGCAGTTGGGTTAAGTGCTGAGTTTCACTTCTTTCCTGTTCACTTAAATGGAAGCATTTAAAGATGAAATCTCAGTCATATTATTTAATTATAATAATTTAGGAAAACATAATCAAGAGGACATTGAATGTGAACATGTCTTTAAAAGCCATGAGGATGACCATGGACAGGTGGGCAGAGTACACTGATTTAAATCCAATGATAGTAATTGTTTTAAAATTGATTAGGAATAGTTTTGTAGTTTTTAAAAAATCCATAGTTGCACAGAGACACGTCTCTGACCGCTTAGACGTGTTTCCCCGTACCAGAAACTCGTCGGAGACGTCTCCTTAATTTTTCATTTAAAAATACCAAGAAACCCTACATTTCGACAAGTTTCCATATGAAAAGAAAAAAAACGAATCGACATTTCTAAATTTCAATATGTAATATCAAATATGTAGTATGAACTCTTTGACTCTGACATTTGTGTGTTTAAACTTTAAATTTAATGTTAAACTTTACCAGTATTCTTGTTTTGAAAGTTCAATGTCATGATATTTACAGTTTTAATGTAGCAAATTTATAAGTTATTAAACTATATTAAAAATAATATGGCGTCTCCAAGTACTCCCGTCTCCTATTTTTCAAAAATAGACGTACCGGTACCAGTACCAGTCTCCCGTACCAGTACCAGTACCAGTCTCCTGGCAACTATGAAAAAATATATCATCAGTGATCATTGAGGCTTGATGTATGCCCCTCACTTCCCCCACTTTACCAAATCAATTGTGTGAAGAAAGAATGGTTTCTCAGTCTTGCCTTTGAATTTTTTTTAATTTTTATTTTATGGAATTCTGTCAAGGAAAATTTCAGGCAATCAAATTATTTCCCAGCATATATTATAATATTATTATATTGCCTTTCTTCCTTGTAAGTTGACGGTATTACACAGTATTGTATGACAATTTTGTTTACATGTTAGTAATGATATTTATGGTCATGGACTAATTTTTTCTGAAATATCATAGATGGACATGAGGGCTCCAACACATCCGGGAGTACGGTGGCCGGTTCCAGCAGATGTAGAAAGCCTTGCATGGGATCCACATACTGATCACTCATTTGTGGTAAGGATGAATACAGTGGTGCTTTGTTTCTGTTAGTCCAAGGCTGCTTCCTTCTTTTTTTTATGAACAGCTGTTATGGTTTTTTCAACGAATCAGTGTAATGCATTTAAATCAGGGTCTATTTTGTAAATTAACACTTTAGTTCTCAGGACCCTATTTATGGTCTGAATATTTGTATTTTGTGTGGATTTTACTTTTCATACAGGTTAGTCTTGAAGATGGCACCATCCGGGGTTTCGATATTCATGCAGCAGTATCAGCTGTTGATTCTGATGGCAAACCAATGTTCACAATTCATGCACATGATAAGGCTGTCTGCACAATAACCTACAATCCTGCTGCCCCAAATGTACACTCCAATTTCTCAGACATGGCTAATATTTCAACTTAATTGTTTAGATTATCATGTTTTCCAACAAGTTAAAATGTTTTATCATCAAATTTATTTTCTTGTGATACATATTGCTGCAGATTCATAATGCCTTTAACAATTTATCAACTGATACATATTGCTGCAGATTCATAATGCCTTTAAAGAACTTGATTTTGCAGATTCAGGGTTTGCTGATAGTTTGCCAGAATGTATAGCCAAAATCCCAAGTCATGGGGCTGTCTTGGACATGCCATGAATATGGCCAGATTCATGAAAATTGGATCAATGGTGTTGTTAGAACCTATGACAGCTCCATTAGTTTTCTTGCAAATATACTGGTTTGTGAAGCCTCCTAAGGACTGAAAAGTGTGTTGAGTATTAAAATAATAAATGTAATATTAATGGTCATCTTAGCTTTATTAGGTAACTTAGTTGTTTTTTAGTAATTGCTTTCACTTTAGTTTATTTTAAGCATATTTCCGTTTTTTAGCTTTAGTCCTCTTCAGTTAACGATTGTTTCTTTTTAGAAACATCGTCTTTTATTTTTCCTTTATAAGGAGCCTTTGTCTCCTTTGTAAGCATGTCAATCATGAATATCAATTTTATTTTCGTGGTATCAAAGCCACTTGAACCTGATTAGGAATTTTTTTGATTTTTTGAAATTTTTTTTAGTGAAGTTTTGAAGAAATTTTAAGAAGTTTTTTTGTGAAGATTTTCGAAAAAAAACGAGGGTTTTATCATTTGAAAATCGCATCGAAATTGCAGAAGTTTTTTTGAAGAAAAAGAGGCGGATTTTTGAGTCACGTCGGGTTTTCTAGCACTTTGTTCCGGTTTCGCTTTTTTTTTTTTTAAATTTCTGTAGAAGCTTTTCCGCACGGGTTTATTCTTTTTGCACCTAAAGTTTGCATGCCCGTGTGAAGACGCGATCTGGGTTCTTTATTGCACACAATTTTTCTCAGTTTTGTGGTGTCGCCTGAGATTCATATTTGCGCGACCTTGTTTTGACGCGATTGTGGGGTTGTGTGTTGTGTTTCTGTGTTCGTGAGTTCTGGTCACGCGACTTCATGTTTTTGGGCGCTGTTTTGTCTGGTGCGACCTTCCTATATGCTGATGTTTTCTTGGGTGGATATCTGATCTTTTTTTTTTTGTCTGGGTGATTTAGTAAAACTCATGTGCTTTGTGCATTGTGACGGGTCTTTGAGCTAGGGTTTGAAAAAAAAATTGTACCCGTGGGTCTGAGTTTTCAGTTTTTTTATGGCAGCTTGAAAAATTATTTTGAGCCAATTTGACAAATTTTCTAGGAAAATTAAAAAAATTGCAAAGAGTTTTCAAAATTTTGTTCTTAAAAATATTTTTTATATGAGTTTTTGTTTTCTGCCGTCTTTTAGAAGTTTTTTGGAGGATTTATTTTTGAGAAAAAAAAAGAAAAATCTTACTTTCAAAGTTTTTTGAGGGTTTTTCAAAAAAAAATATTTCAGTTTCTAAGCCTCTTTTTAAAATGGTTTTTGAAAAATTAGGTGTTGTGCCAGCTGATTGTCCAATGTTTTGCCAGTTGATCACACAGTTACCTCGTTTTTTGTGCTTTGGAAAATGGGAGGGATGCCAACTTTGTCCAATGTTATGTTGGAAAGTTCGCAGAGGTTCATTGGAAAGAATTACAACACGTGGAAGCACAGGATGCTTGCCATCTTTGAGTACCGGTGTCTAGATGCGCTTGTTCTTGGTACAAAAGTTCGTCCCACTGTTGCTGGGAAGGATTAGGACAAGTATGATGGAGGTAATAGGGAGGCAGTCATGCTTCTCAAATTATTTGTCACCGATGAGATGTTACCAGAAATACCTTCTAGTAAATCTGCTCCGGAGATTTGGAAGCATTTGAAAGATCTTCGTGAGACCTTAGACAAGGGATGGGCTTTCTTTCTGAAGAATATGCTTTTCTCTATTATGGTGGATGACCAAGTGTCTTTGCAGGAGCACTTGATGAAAATAAAAAATATTCGTGATCAACTGGAGGCCATTGGTCATACGATGGAAGAGGAGGATATGGTGGTGATCACTTTGAAAAGTTTGCCACATTCCTACGAGCACTTCATTGAAACGCTCAACATTACATCCACCAATGTTGACTTGAAGTTTGATGAATTGTGCAACAAGCTTTTACAGCAAGATAGGTGGAGGAAACAATTTGGGAGCAGCAGTGAGTTTCCTAGTGTCAAAGGCAAGTCCACTCAGCAGAAAGGACAAAGCGATTCAGAGGAGAGCTCTAAGAAGAAGTCTATTACTTTCCATTATTGTGGGAAGATTGGTCATATACATAGGTATTGCAGAAAGCGGTTGGCTGATGAGAAGTCCAACCAGGAAGTGTCTCAGCTAAGTGCTCAGGTGGCAGAGCAAATTGAGTAGAAGGAGTCTGCATTTTATGCATTTTGAGGACTAGCACACCATATGGTTATGGGTTGTCTTAGTTTTTGTTTGTATGATGACCATCAAGGGAGGGTATTAAAATAATAAATGTAATATTAATGGTCATCTTAGCTTTATTAGGTAACTTAGTCGTTTTTTAGTAACTGCTTTCACTTTAGTTTATTTTAAGCATATTTCTGTTTTTTAGCTTTAGTCCTCTTCAGTTAACGACTGTTTCTTTTTAGAAACATCGTCTTGTATTTTTCCTTTATAAGGAGCCTTCGTCTCCTTTGTAAGCACATCAATCATGAATATCAATTTTATTTTCATTGAGTATGTTTATTCATCTTCTTATAGTTGAAAAAATTAATTTCATAGGACATATGTTCTCATAAAATAGTTTTGTACCTAATAGTCTGTGTGTATGTTTGGAAGGCCTCTAAGTTGGCTGAATTTCATTGAGGCCATTTTCATGGGTTTTGGTATTTTGATCTTGAGGAGTGAAACTTTTGTGTTAAGCTTGTACGGGTTTGAAGTGTCAAAAGTGGCATATTAATGATTATTATGGTCTATGTCTAATCTTTCCCACACTTAATGATATTACTGTCAATCTGCCTAGTTTCATAATTGTGAATCTTGATTGTCAATCGGTGTTTCCATAGGTTATACTTTACCATGCAATAACTAATTCAATAATTTAAGATGAATCCTACTCAATCCTCCAATATGTCAATGAGTGGGAAGTGCAATATACAACCAAACCGCTTGGCAATCAAAAACATTAGAAACAAGTTTTATATGTATACAAGATCAACTATAATACCAATCTTCTGCTGAATCAAGGTGCATTTAGTCTTGTATCAGTTTGGCATCAACAATTTCATTGGTGTTTGATGGTACAGGGGCTAGATCTCCTTGATGTCATCTTTGTTCCCTTCTTTTGTGGGTCAGAGTGCTGTGTACTGTGAAGCAACATGTGACAGACCAAGACCAACTGGTACTTCTTGACACAACTCATCTAACTGAAAGAAGATGAAGGGTTATGTGTTGAACAATCACTGTTTCATCTTTTTCTATAACGGTTCTTTTGCTTTCTGTAACATTTTCATACATCTGCAGACACAAAAAAGAAAGGAAATGGTAGGGAAGGTATTTTAGAGATCCATGGTTGATTGCATCACACACACCTACCTGTGCCTAGACTATAGTGTAGCACTATGCATATGGGACTGTCCATACACCTGACTCTCCTTAGACTACAGGATGTGCACTCTCTGATCCAATAGATTCAAATCTGTGCTTTCAAGATTGAAGTATAACTATATAATATCTTTGACCATCGAGTCTACTAAGGAACTAGAGAAGATTGATAGTCATTCATCTCCTTCAAGAGAATGTCACATTTAAAACATTCAGATTTTTTTTTTACAATTATGTATCTTGCTTATGTGTCATCTCTAAATGTTATATCTATTTCTGAACTGAGAATTCCGATTTATAACTTGCTTCTCCCTATACTATGCCTAAGTCCAGCAATTTAAAATGTTTTCCACAAGAAATCTCTCAGGCTACAAATAGGCACCTCTTGTTTGCTGCCTCAATGGCTAGTTTTGTTTATGGATAATCAGCTAATGGCACTGGTTTTGAGCTGTACACCAATATATCCTTTAAGAATGGTTCCCTTTGAGGTAAATTTGGCCACTTTCGTCTATGGGGGATGGTGATGTCCAAAGTCTCCCAAGCCATTGAGGTACTTTTTAATGTTATCCCCACAAGACAGAAAGAAGTGAAACTGGTTGGTTTTGTATTTTCTTTAATAGCCTGCATCCTGCCCCAAATCCTAAAATAACCAAATATCTTACATGTGCATCTACTTTCCTGCAAGAGGAAAAATGAATACTTATAAAAGATCTTCCAGAAAATTTCATGCTAAAGGCGCTGTTTCCCTTGAAAAAAATCTCATTTTTAAGAAAAATTTGAGGATTTGTTTGGAAGATCCTACCTATGATTGGTCATTAGATACAAAAGTATTGTCTTAGCTTTCTAATTTAATATTTTGAAATTTTATATGTATTTGTGGAAGAATCCCCTATGTCAGGAAAATCTCTGCACAGTGGAAACTTGAGGGGCATAAATTTGTGCATAAGTGGTTGCTTATAAAGATAAACTTGCACCGTTCAGAAGACTAGAATTACAGGTTCCAATTAACACATCCCCATTAAATCTAAATATAGAAATTGTTACCTGCAATGAGCTTTGAATCCCTATAAAAAACTAGCTCCTCATTTCTTACAATTAGATTCCAAGTTTAATTGTTTTTACAAAACCTCAATATTCACTATATTTTTAGGTATCAAATGTGGATAATCTTTGGCATGTGTACCCTTCTGCAAGGTTATTATAGCATTGCAACATTTCTTATCTCAACCCGGAGGTTTACTGTAGGGTTTCATTTTCTCTCATGGCATAAGAGTGAACCTGATACACACCCTAATAACTTATTCAACAATGCACAATATCATATAATTGCCTTATGCTTGTCAGAGTTATTATTGAAAGAATATAGCTTATTATAAATCGTGAAATTGGTTCAATTAAATTGATAATAGGCAAAAGTGGCATATTTTATATAGACTAGATGGGACGAGATTGGTTTGTTTTTTCTCTTTGCATTTTTTGGTTAGTTCTGATTTATCTCTTGCAATGCTGGTGGTTGAGATTATTGAAAGCCTGACTTGTTTAATCTTCCGTTTGCAGTTACTTGCAACAGGATCTACCGATAAGATGGTAAGCCCATTAAGCATACCAATTTCTTTCTCTGGTCATTTCGATTATGCTTTTCTTCTCCATACTTGAATTACTATGTTAGGGGATGCATTCAAGTTTTAAATCCTTCTTCACATATCCATACAAGAGTAAAGATTATATTGTTAGACTGGTGCTGGAAGAAAAACATAGACTACCCTCTAATCTGGTCTACCACTCTCATTTATACTGCTTTTGTTGGAAGGGTGATCTTTGTTGCTGTTTGTCATAAGAGCTTGTTCCAAAGTAAATATTTTCATTGTTTCAACATTTTATGTTTATAATTTGTTTTGGAGGTGTTGAGTCTCAAGTTTTTTTTATCATTATTGATACAGAAGTTAAGACTGAATGCTTGCTGGTAGTCACTGAGGTATTGTGTTTGCTTGGATTGGAATAATTGTGGGGATGAGATTTTGTATAAATAAACTCTTTTCTAATAATGAAGAATTGGTCAAGAGAAGCCTAAATTGTTGTTTTTGAAAGGTAAACAAGAAAATAGGCAGCATCACTCTACTGTAGATGGCAAAATTCCCATGGGTTGGTAATGGGCCCAAATTAGGTACGATATGAGAAAAACCAAACGTAGCAGTTGTGGATATTCTGAAAATCATATAGCAGGAACTGTCACAGAAAAGACAGATTTTATATTAAAATTGAGTCAGACTTTACAGGATTCATACATCCTTTACATTACATACAAAAACTGTCTCCAATTTCTGAAATACAACAGATACACCAAACCAACTTATACAGTATGGTAACCGTGAGAAGTTTCAAGCCTCTTAATAGTGATACAACCCACAGGTTTGGAGCCACTGCCACAAAGGTAACAGACAGAGTTGATTGACATTGTATGTATCATTTAACTGTTTCCCTTAATCTTCGTGCATATACTGTGTCACCACAATTATCAGTCTTCATAACACTGGCCTTACTATGATACTATCCCAACGGTTGCATAAATGTGGGCAACATGATCACATAGGGCCCGCAACAATTTTTCATGTAGCTTGATGTGAGCAGCCATTTCTTTGTGTTAGGCTGTGAATTGTTCCATCTCTGGCAGGTTTCCTCGTGTCATCTGAGTTATGTTCTCATGTATGACCAATATTTTGCAGGAATTAAATGGTAGGTATGACATTCATGATATTCAATCTGGGACTAGAGTCCCTCAGATGGTCCTTGCTGCAGTGACTTTAGAAGCAACACTAGTAGTGTCCATCTTCTCTCCCAAATGGGCGTTAATAAGTTGGTACTTATCCACATTTTTGCAAGTTGTGGGTTCTTGAACCTTGATTTCAAAGATTCACCTGGCAATTCAGGGTATCCTCACCTACAATGTATCCTCTTCCACAGAACCCTATTTTTCATGTAGCTTGATGTGAGCAGCCATTTCTTTGTGTTAGGCTGTGAATTGTTCCATCTCTGGCAGGTTTCCTTGTGTCATCTGAGTTATGTTCTCATGTATGACCAATATTTTGCAGGATTTAATTGGTAGATATGACATTCATGATATTCAATCTGGGACTAGAGTCCCACAGATGGTCCTTTGCTGCAGTGACTTTGGAAGCAACACTAGTAGTGTCCATCTTCTCTTCCAAATGGGCATTAATAAGTTGGTACTTATCCACTTTTTTGCAAGTTGTGGGTTCTTGAACCTTGATTTCAAAGATTCACCTGGCAATTCAGGGTATCCTCACCTGCAATGTATCCTCTTCCACAGAACCCTATTTTTCATGTAGCTTGATGTGAGCAGCCATTTCTTTGTGTTAGGCTGTGAATTGTTCCATCTCTGGCAGGTTTCCTTGTGTCATCTGAGTTATGTTCTCATGTATGACCAATATTTTGCAGGAATTAATTGGTAGATACGACATTCATGATATTCAATCTGGGACTAGAGTCCCACAGATGGTCCTTTGCTGCAGTGACTTTAGAAGTAACACTAGTAGGGTCCATCTTCTCTCCCAAATGGGCGTCAATAAGTTGGTACTTATCCACATTTTTGCAAGTTCTGTGTTCTTGAACCTTGATTTCAAAGATTCACCTGGCAATTCAGGGTATCCTCACCTGCAATGTATCCTCTTCCACACAACCCTATTTTTCATGTAGCTTGATGTGAGCAGCCATTTCTTTGTGTTAGGCTGTGAATTGTTCCATCTCTGGCAGGTTTCCTCATGTCATCTGAGTTTTGTTCTCATGTATGACCAATATTTTGCAGGAATTAATTGGTAGATATGACATTCATGATATTCAATCTGGGACTAGAGTCCCACAGATGGTCCTTTGCTGCAGTGACTTTGGAAGCAACACCAGTAGTGTCCATCTTCTCTCCCAAATGGGCGTTAATAAGTTGGTACTTATCCACATTTTTGCAAGTTCTGGGTTCTTGAACCTTGATTTCAAAGATTCACCTGGCAATTCAGGGTATCCTCACCTGCAATGTATCCTCTTCCACAGAACCCTACCCTCATGAAGTATAATGAAATGTGATGTCTTTTACCAATTCAAAATTTCAAAGTAAGAATTTTGAATGTCTTCAGTGTAATAACAATTTTATTTTTTTGACATCCCCTCTTCATCACTCATTTAATATTTTCTGCTGTCAGGTTTCTAGTAAGCTTTCTACTGTTTTCCCAGCTGGAGGACTCTCCAGCCTCATCTCCTCCCCTAAATTACCAGGATTATTGGCAAAAATGAAAAAAAAAACTGAGAGTGACATGAAAATGTACCCACAAATTACACAAACCAGTTGGATGCTTACAAGAATAGAGCATGCATCCTCCAAAAAGGCTTTGCAGAATTGCTCCACCTCATCTAAAACACCAAGCACTCAGATATGAGTGACATGAGTTTTGGATTACCTTGAAAAGTAGAGCCCACTATGATCCTAGACCCCTTATTCATGTGCAAGTGTACACCAAGGTTATCAACATAAGCTAATACTAGGTTTCCTATATTGTGCTTGTCTTTTTTCTGGTTTTAGCTTCTTTTTTGTGCTTGGTGTTTTCTGTTGTCATTTAACTGGGCCCATGCATCCATTTTATTTTGGGCCCTTAATTATCTCTAATAGTTTTTATTAGTTTACTGTTTAACTCTCACAAACATAGAATTATCACACTACACAATTAAGAGTAAGACAGAGCAATATGTTTGATTCATATTAACATCTGGAAGTATGAACGCTTGATTCATCAATGCTTGAAATGCAGGTAAAATTGTGGGATATGACGAATAATCAGCCTACATGCATTGCATCAGTCAATCCCAAAGTTGTGAGTACATGTTGATGTTTGGTTTGATATGACAGATTGGGAGCAGTTTGCATAACCTATTCCAATTGTGAGAATTTACTCTTGGTAAAGTTGATAAGTCTAACTCTTTGCTACAAATATATGCAGGGAGCTGTCTTTTCAGCTTGTTTTTCAAAAGATAGTCCGTTCTTGCTTGGCATTGGAGGTTCAAAAGGAAATTTGCATGTAAGGAGCAAATTTTTTTCTTAGAACAATTTTTACACCCAATGGTCCTTGGAATGTTAAATGTGTTTCAGTTCTAGCATTGTTTTTCTGGATCCTGTAAGACTCAGTAGCTTCTTAAAATTTGAATTGGGCTTTGGTTTGTAAGTTGACCCTTGCTTTGTTTTCTGGTATTATAGATATGGGATACCCTAGATAATTCTGAAGTCGGGAGAAGATTCGGAAACTTCAAACCACAGAACTAATCCTACCCTTCTCTCCAATTTTCTTTTTAGAATATTTCTTAAAATTTGCAAATTTTTGAGTTGTATATTATGGCCTGTATTAAGTTTAAAGATCTTGCTATTGCTTTTTGCCTTCTTTTTTGTCTGTATTATTCTTTAGAGGAATGTGCCTAAGCATCAAATCGCTTGGGGTAAAAGTTTTGTTAGGTTAAATGGCATCTAAGCAGTATTGTGGTATATTGTTCCTTGGATATAATTGAAAACTGGGTATCTTTATTAATATAATTTTTTGTTGCAAGCTCCAGTGTATCCGATTGAAAAACATATTCCTTGCTGTCCCCATAGCAGGATATGCCAGCTTGCGAATTTCTGTAACTGTAGAATAAACAGAAAAATACTGCAGTACATTCTTAAACAATACTAGACAAACTCATGGACAAAACTCAAAAGTGCACAAGGATTTTACAAATAATTGTTTTCTACAAAAACATTTAACTGGAAATACAAGCTTGTTTTGAATAATAAGCTAGACAATCTTCATTTGAGTTTGGCTTCTACCTTTCCTGGGGTGGATTTAAGATATTAACTGTTAACATGACTAAGATTATGAAGATACTAAAATGCATTGCCAATCAATGTGGCACTAACCAAGTTTTAAATGCCTCTGATCTGCATCATTAATGGATTTTAGAAATATAGAAAAAGGCATGAAAATTGTTTGCTGCATATTGAAGTGCAAAGAGAAAACTACCCTAACATAAATCACCTTAAGATAATAAGAAATATAAGCAGATTTATTTTAATTTAGTTTAGATACTAATGACCATTGGAGGCCAACGATGGCAGTGGGATCGCAGGGTGTAATAATTGATTCTAGTACATGAAGGGAGAACCAAAGCATTTCCTAAAGACAAAGAAAGAAAGAAATGAGAATAGTCAATCAGAAGCAAATACTTAAAGATTTGTTCCGTATGTCTTCCAAACCAATAAAATGTACGTTGCCTCCTTACTGGTCTGAACCATGTTGTTTGTACATGCATTCTCATGTGGTTCCGGTAGCTCATTGAGTGAAGTATGAACTTGTAGTCTTGTAATTATCAGTATCTGAAGACTTCAATTTGAGTGTTCTTTATCAAAGTTAAAGTGATTCATGAATAAACAAAGGTAAACATTTTTGGTCCTCATATTGAATGAAGGCACATAGGTACCCATGCGAATCTCTAAACAAACAATGATATTATCATTCGTGAATCTCATATTAGCAGGGTACCCAGATGCACAATATTCACTTTTAGGCTTTAAAAAATACAATCTGCATATACACCCATCTTGTGGGAGGTCATGGTCTGATTCTAGCTTGAGCCAATAGAGATTGCACATTTGGTGCTAAAAATGATTTTGCTTGTGTAAACAAATAAAAACTTCTTGTTACACTTGAAGAATTGTACTGCTTAAAACTACTTTTAAGAATAAAAGGTGATATATATTTGCATGCTTTCGGGGTACGTAGAAGGGGTTGTGCTTTCTTGACAATAAATTTGCAAGCCAAGACATAAAATTTTATCATTTATTTGAGAAAAAATCAGGAACCCAAAAAAATGCAGAAAAAAAAGAAAAGAAAGGTATCAAAATATTGTTTTCTTTTTATATTGAAAGACATTTTAATTGCATAGAAATATAGTTAAAAAAAAGAGTTTACATTGTTTTCTTTTTTTATTAGTTGACTTTGGAGTTTGGACCTGAAAATTGATGACAATCTACAATGTACAAGGTCAATCAATCTATAAAGTACAAAGTAACACAAATTTCTACATTGTGGCTCGTAGAGAAACCTACTGCATTTCACCTCATAATTTCATTGTCGTTTGTGGCAAAGAACGAAAGTTCTACAATAGCTCACAAACATCATGTCCGAATCTCTAAGAGTTTTGGATCCGAGTGAAGAAAGTTATTGTTGCAAGAAGATTACAACTATAACAGTTAGCATACAGTTCATCAAACAAAGTTTGCAGAACCTTTATGTGCCTTGCAATGTTCAACCCAACGTATCTCAAGGTAGCATGGGGCCAGAGGGACCTTTAGTTATAACAACATCAAGTTTCTTCAACATCCAATATTTCACCAACAAATTTTGGTTGACCTACATGTTATATTGGACATTGAGATTTGGAACACCTTGCAATCAATGTAGGTCATTCCTAAAGCTAAGAGTTGATATATAAACACCTTAGAATTCATTTGGAGGACATTCAAGGAAACATCCAGGAAATGATTAATCTTAGGAGGATAGTAACTAGTAAGTTAGTTTGTGATAGTAGAGTAGTAGAATGATAGTAGTTGTTAATGTCACATCTTGCATGTAAGTCATAATAAGTCTGGTGGTTTATGAACCAACCTATATTTGTAACATGCATGTGGTAGGCCAATGAGCCAATTGTAACCATTCTATGATCAATAAGAAATTCATTATTTTGTGTTAATTTTATTTTGTCAACTTTAAGTTGCATGGTTGGATTGTCCTTTCTTTGGACTCTCCATCCATGGCTGCATCAAGTGGTATTCGAGTGAGTTTTCAATCCATTGAGAGGGCATTCTAGAAAGATCCAAGGGTGAACAAATTGTTGACTTGAGGCAACTTGCAAGTGTTTGTCAATAGAGCGTTGGTTGTGAGGTAGTTGTAGCCTTGTAGCGAGATTGTCGACCTAAGGTTGTTGCACCAAATCCAAGGAAATATGCCACTGAGAAGGATGCTTGGTATGACCAATGTTGTTGGAAGAATGGAAGAAATTATGGACATGACGAGGACAATGAAGATCTGATTGGATGATGTAGAAGAAGATAGGAAAATAGGTCTAAACCTTAGACATGAGGATGAAAGTGATGATGAATATAGAACTCAAATGGAGATGAATAAACCCTAGAGGAGAAAGAACCATATCATATCAAAATGTTGAAAGCTATTTCCAAGATAGGTAAGAGATCTATAATTGAGATTTCTAACTATGTGAGTGATTTGAATTTTGAGGAATTGATTGATTGGATAAATTATATGGAAAAATAGTTTGAGTATGAAGAAATTGAAGATCCATAAAGAGTGAGGTTTGCAAAAAATAAGTTGAAAGCACATATTGCTATTTGGTGGAATGAAGTTCAATTAGATTAGAATTGGAGGAGAAAAGAAGGGATCATAAAGTGGGACATGATGCTGAGATAGTTGAAGAATCAATTCATACCTGCCAACTATGAACTTGAACTATTGAAGATATTGCAAAACCTAAGAAAAAGAAGTCGATGAAAGAGTACACTGAAGAATTTTATAAGATGATCATTAGAATTGAGCATAGTGAAGCAAGCAAGGAGAAAGTTGCATTACATCAATGAATTGAGGGCTAGCATCTAGGAAGAGTTTAGCTTGGTGAGGATGATAACAGTTGAAGAAGCATACTACTGTGCACTAAAATTTGAGGAAAAATTGAACAAAAGATTTGAACACAAGTAGAGAGACAGAGGAGGAAGATTTCAAAGAAGTAGATCACAAAGCAGTGAAGGAAGGACACATACAAGACATAATAAGGAAGAAAGTCCATACTGTAATGATGAAAGGGAATAATTTTCACGGGAGGAATGAGAAGAGTTTCTACTGCAATGACAAAGGAAGCAACAATACCTATTGTAATGAGAGATATTAGAGGGGTGACAAGGGATTTGATAAGATACCATTTAGAGGAACTTGTTTCAAATGTGAAGGTGAAGGACATAGGGCATTTGAATGCTACCAAGGGAGTGTAGGAGTTAATGGTGAACTCCTCAACACCCTAGGATCACCTGCAAGACAACAATAACTTCCACAAGAGAGGAATGGTAGAAACATCATGCTTTGATTATGGATGCAAGATTGCTAGATTGCATATATGGTGTACATATGATGCCTTGCTTATAAAGGCAAGTTGTGAGATAGGATTATACAAGATCATGACATGTGTCTTAATCATGTACAATGAGAACTATCTCAACAAATATTAAATGCCAAAAGATAAGATCTAGTGACAACTAACACTATTTAGAAAGATTCCCTCCTAGGACCTAAGTGGACTTAATCACGTAAATATGACCTAGATAGGTAAAACACCTATTTACACTAACACCCCCTTAAGTACAACTTAGGGAGTATTATTATGCAAATGACACAAAGATGAATCCCGACTACGAGACCATGTTAGGTACCCATGTACATATGTAATCTTTCAAATAGAGAAAAAGAGAAAACCCAGTGGGACAAAACTCCTCCCCAAAAGAGAGATGAAAACAAAATGCTCTCAATGATGAATGAGGACAAAACCCCATAAGAGGAAAAATACATCCCCACAAGAGAGAAGAATAGAGACCATGCAACCCCCCCTCAAAGTAGAGTTTCTTGCAATGATGATAGAGGTTCGACAATGAATGTTGAAGATGATCCAAGACCGTTGAACAACGTTCCTCCCCTTGGGAAGAAACAAGACCAAGATGGCATGCAAGATGTCTTCCCATTCCTAAAAGGAAGATGCGGGAATAAACATGATGTGTGATGTCTCTGAAGAATGCTCAAGTGTCTCCATGTCAATGCCGAAATGTGTCATACTTCAAACAAATGTTCTAGGCCACACTGTAGAAGAAGAAAATCCAGAATATCCTAGAAACGATTGTAGAACACAATCTAAAGACAAAGATGTTGTGCCCCTCCGAATCGGTCTTTCTGGATTGTTGGCGTAAGTATTATTTGTGATTATGTTGATAATTATGTCTTGTTCAATTGACTAGTTAAATTAAATTGTGGTGTCAAGAGGAATCCGACCTTTCATCGAAGTTTAGAGCACACAGAATTATATGGGTTTTGTTACACAAAAATGGATTATATGTGCCTTAGAACATAGTTATATAACCTTACATAGATTTATATTCCATAATGGTTTATGTTGTGCTTAGAATCTAATTAAAATGCGTAGCTCGAGAGTTAAGAATTTCTTTCGATAGTTTGTACTTTTGCTTGGCTTTTGAAATATACCTACATATATATATATATATTTAATTTTATGAGCATAGGTTAAATAAAACCTAAACGAAGGATGTCGGAAATACTTTAGGGGTTTAGTTATTTGAAAACTCTTGTCGTTCAGGTATTGTCGTGTATTTTGTTGCTCGTAATGGCAACATGGAATTAATTAAAGTATTAAATTAAAATTATTAAATTTTTGGAAGGGGGGAAAAATGATTTAATATATTATATTGTTCTTTATTAAAGACAAATTGTAAATTACAATTTCAAATATTGAGTAATTAAAGTTTAATAAGGATGGATAATCCAGTATAGTTATAAATTTAAAATATTCCTTGAATATGCACATAAAAATATAAATATTAAATTTACATCTTATAGATAATAATGTAAAAGATTAATAATCCACTTATGGATGTAGTTTAAATATAAACTTCAAGGTGTTTGGTCATAGAAGAGAATTTGGAAGATAAAGAATAAATATTCATATATATATATATATATAAATTTGAGAAAATAAATAAAAACAATTATATGTATGTGTGCATACAAATGTTTAAGTTTATTTAATATCTATATGCAAACCAAGAAGGACACATGTCCTTGATGGTACCCTCCACCTTGCTTCAAGAAATTCTTTCCTGTCTACCACGTGCCCTGTGCTTGCATTCTCTTCTTGGCATGTTCATTGCGTGGCATTCTCCCCAGGAGAGGCTGTCTTTTCGGGGGATGTTTGTATGGAGATGAAGGGGGATACGTTTGGGGAAGGAAGAAGGGGGCAGGAGCGGGAGAAAGAACATCAGCCAAGTGAAGGTAACTGCCTTGGTTTTCTGTTTCGTATGTTATTTTAAATAGTCTCTTTGTTCCATTGTCAACCTAACTCAGCTGCGCACTTGAATATAATAGGAAGTTTAAAGGTTTAAATAACCTGTTTGATTTCTGACAGTCTATCATAGTTGCAGATAAATGATTCTTTTGCCTTCTACTCCGCAACTTAAAGTAAAAAAATTGTAAATCTTGATATACCCTGTTGTCTTCTTTGCTAAGCCGATTTCTCTGTCGCTGCATTGATCTCACGTGTTTGTGGATGAGATCCGTCTCCTAAACAAAATGCATGTACCCTCTTCAAGCCATAAAACCAACTACACCAGGGTATCTATTTAATCCCTCTATCTTTCATCAACCTCTTTACTTTTGAATCTCACCGCATTTGCCGCTTCTGCACAGGATGTTTAAGAGTAGAACATGGGTTGTAGCATTTTTTTTTAAGGATCCATCTATAAAAATAGTGTTGTTGGAAATGCCCAGCCTATATTCATATATGACCTACAGGCACCACAGGTTTAACTGGTATTCTATCAAACAGTGTACGTGCCTTGTCTCTGCTTTTGCATTTACTTAAAATTTTCTAAAGCCTTGAACAAATGTGCGTCCCCTGCAGTCATTTCTTTCCTTGAGATCATACAACTTTCACGTCTTGCATTTGAGTCCACATTTTTGTGAGGTTTTTTATCAAACAGTCAAGTGCCTTAGTTGTGTTACTCATTTTGCATACATATTTACCAGCGCAGCCAGTTGAGAGGCATTGCAGGTTAGGCTAGCATCTTAGTATTAAGTTTTGTGTATCTCCAAGACACTCCTAATGATCAACTTTGTATGTAATGCAATAAGGGTTGCTATCGTGTGAACTATGTGCAGTCCTCATCCACTAAACTGCCTTTCTGTGTGCACTTAGAAGCGAGCAAAGTTTAAAATGTTAGGACGTGTTCTTGAGTGCTTCAATTGTCCAAAGTTTTTGAGAGATTCTTGCAAAATAGTCTTTGTGCACAATCTGCTACCACCGCTTCTCTTTTCATGTGTAACTTACCGCTGCTGCAATTTTTAGAATGTGGAGGGTGTATAAATTTAAACAATCTCCCTGATACCATTTGCAACCTATCACAACCGAAGTATTTAGATTTGGGAGAGTGTATAAGTTTAAACAACCTCCCTGAAGCTGTTGGTAACTTGTCACAGCAACAACACTTGGAAATAGAATGTTGTAGATGTTTAAATAATCTCTCTAATTCCATTATCAACCTGTCTCAGCTGCGGCACTTGAACATAATAGGAAGTTTAAATAACCTGCTTGATTCCTCTAACAGTCTATCGTATGTAGCATTTTGTCCAAACAGTTCACACCCCTTGTCTGTGCTCTCGCACTCTGCCGCGTATGTATTTAGGGGCTTTTGATAAGTGAAGTACGTGCAACCCTCATCCTCTAAACCTACATATCTGCACGCACCTAGAACACAAGCAAAGCTTTCAGCGTTAGGAAGTGTTGCAGAGTGTTTCATTAATTTAAAGAATTCAAGAGCTTCCTTGTTTAATCTTTTATGCATTCTTCTGAGATTGTTTCCGTCCCTAAAAAAATAAAAAAATAAATAAAACGAATCACATAAAGAATTCAATGCATTCCTTTAAAGAATATATTAGGTATTTGAAGATTGATGCTCATATCTTGCCCAATTTGATTTACTTGCATGGCCATCGTTATACAATTCTAACGTTGCGTATTATCTTGTTTATTCTGTCAACGTTTCTCTTAGTGCAACGCAGCCTAATTATATCAGTCTTGGTTTGAGCTTTGCTTTTAGTGCGTTTAAATTTTCAAAAGGAAGAAGAGTTTGGTCATAGCCTTGGAATGCTTTACTTCATATTACATCATTTAAAATAAAGTAAAATAAGTTAAGCTCTTTAAGTCTAAGAAAGAGAAGAAAGTCATCGTGGAAAAATCTTAAACTTAAGTTATCCCTTAAATAAAGTTAGAGGGGAGAATATTATATATGGAAATAAGTAAACAAACAAATAAATAATAGTTAATTATAAATAAATTGATATAAGTATGTTCTTATGTTTTTGGAAATTGCATGGATGCATTGTAGTTAAATAGTAAAGGATTTCTACCCTCTTAGTATTTTGTTTATTTAACTGTGTAAATTAAGGAATATTATTTCTTAGACAAGATTGATAAAGAGTAAGAAGATAAAGTATCATGATTATCATTTCAACTATGTTAGTTTAATGTTATTGTTGTGTTTGTGTTAGTAAAAGTGGATTGTTGTTAGGATATACCTTAGATATTGTTATTTGTGACATTTATAGCCTCAAAATTTGAGTAAAGAAATTGATAAGTTGTTTAACTTAAATAATTTGATCTATTGATGGATGACTTAGTATTTGAAATGTGGAAGTGACATCTTTATTTGATATTGTGAGAGTGAACTTTCATGGTTGTTGTGATTACTTGTTCATGCTGGATTAACTGATATTCTTGATGGTTCTACCTTGACATGACTCCCTCTTGAGTTGGAGTTATTTTGACAAGATTCAATATGTGATCTTGGGTATTAATGTGTAAGTGAGTCAATGGTTAAGTATTGAGTTTTAGGAAGTGGCAGAATAATGCCTCTTGGCTATCTTGGTTGTTGATCGAATATTGTGTTTATTGATATTGAGTTGAATTTTGATTATTGTTTTGGAGTATATCTTGTTTGCATTAATTTGGTTATTTTTCACAGTGAAAGTGATATTGAGTAATCATGTAAGGGTTGCTTGAACTGAAAACCATGTTGATTGGGTATTGTTTCGATGTTTGGAACGTTATGTTGATTTTAGATATTATGAAGGATCTTGACTTATATTTGGTTTTGATTATTGCCTTTTCTCGAAGGAGTCTGTTGTGTCCAACAAGGTTATTGAAAAGATTTTGATCTTTGCAATTAATTATGCAATGAGTTGATTATGTTATCTTGATTAAGTTTAAAGGTCACATTATGATATTGCCTCTTTTATTCCTCTTTTGTCGTTTTGCGATTTTGGAAGTTATATAGTCAATTTGTGGTTCAAGTTGTGAGTCTTTCTCTTGTGTTAAGATTTTCTTGTGGTCATATTTGAGATGGTTGGGAACCTGACAAATTTGAATTACCTTCAATAGAAGATTGTGGATTTACAGTGTTTCTTGGCTTCCAGAGGCAATGGAGAAACTTGACATATGTTGATTTTTCCACAGTTATTCTGTTGGGATTTATTGCTTTTATTTCGGATTTTGAGTTTGTGAGTATTACTTTGTACTATGGTGTTGAATTTTGATGTGGTGGGTGGTACCTCCTTGCTCTTGTTTCAGTTATATGGAATGGATTTGTGAGATGGTTCTTGCCTCGCATGTTGTGAGTTATGTATACGTTGATTTTGTTTATGTGAGATGAGGTACACCCCTTGCTTGTATTTAGTTTTGGTGTTGTAGGGAGAGTGGCTCTTCATGGGGGCTGGTGCACAAAGGGGCTGTTTGGATAACCCATGGAAGAGTTTCTTAATCAAGTGATAATGTAATTAATTAACTATTAGGTTGGGTAGATAAACACTAAACACGATTAATTATGAGCCTCACCCATACCATTAGTGCTTTCATAGGCTAAGGATGGGATGAGAAGACTTGGTTGGTAAGATCATTGCCTTGTCCTCACGAATGGTAAGTGGTTCCACATGAGTCACCTTATGGAGTGGTGCCTTGAGATAGGTTGCTTGGATAACCATAGATGGAGGTGGTACCTTGTGATAGGTTGCCTAGATAATCCATGTAAGGCTATGTGATGACACTCTCCTACAGTACCCATTTATTTTATCTTGTTTGGTTGCCTCTGGGAGTGTTGTCTGAATTGTTGATGTTGTTGAGGCAATTGGTTCTTGGTGATTGTTGTTGAAGCCTCCAAGTTCTATCTTTTAGTGTTGCATACATGCCTCATGACAACTTGATTGATGTTAATGAAAGGTGCCCTTGCTATTTATTGTTGGTTGATATTACAATTTTATTTGAAGGCTTGGATCCTATTGTTGTTGGCACCTCTTATGGTTATTTAGTGTTGAGCTATAATCTTGACATTTTGTTATGTTGAACTTTTCATTATCTTGTTTTGGCTAAGTGATGGCAATGTTGTGGTTTGTTATCTTATGTTGATGATATCCTTGTTATGGAGTCTGGTTTGCTATTGATTCGTTTGATTCTTTTGGATTGTGGTATGGGGATCTTTCTTGTCAACTCCTAGCACGGGGGGTGGACTTTCAGGTCCACGTGGTCGGGTGGAACATGCTATGCACCCCATTGGGTTCCTAGGTTGTGTTCATGACGCGGAAGCAAATACAAAGTTTGCAGAGCTTCACTTGGTTGAAGACTACTTTTCACTTTGTACCTTATTCTTCTTTGATGTATCATCTTTGTAATTTATGTATCTTTTCCTTTGCACGACAGGACGCATATGTACTCCTGACGTGATGTAATGTACTCCTGAAACAATTGTAATGTATTATTGTGTCCATGATGTGTTGTATTTATGGAAATATGCTCCACCATTGTAATGTTGAACTATGAATTGAAATGTAATAGAATGATGTATGTATCTTTTATATTTCCTTTGATCATGGATGGTTATATGTTATCTTTATGTAATCTCGATTCATTTGTTAATGTTATGGTTTTAATTTTAGGTTTTCATGACGCCATCTTGTGTACCCCAGAGAACATAATGGTCATTGTAATTGTATAATTGCTTATATGTAATATATGTTCATGTTCATCTTATGTTATGTTTCACTCTCCAAAAAAAATTTATTGTGCTTTATTGCGAGTTCTTGTTGTCCTTTGGGGTTCGCATGGCGGGGCGTTACAAAAGACATCTCCTTTAGAGACAAAGAAAAGCCTCCTCGAAATGTTGTCCAAAATAATCCACATTCATTGCAAACTATGAAGGATGACCATGTAGAGAATGAACAAGAGGGTCAGAGTGTTCCCTCACAACAACTGAAGAAGGATCATCTCCATCAAAGAGAAGGTGTATGAAATCAATGGTGTCTGCCAAATATGAAATGTGTGACTCACAAAACAAATCAACAATGTCTATCAAGTACTCATCCCAAGTAGCCATCTCTGGAAGACGATATATGTCCTGTTGTATTGAATCACAAGGAACCAAAGCTATGGAATCACAAGCACCCTCAGGCACATTAGTAGATGAAAGAGATGAGATCTCAGTGCATGCCATTCGACTACATTTATCATCCCCAAAGTGTCCACACTAGATTCTTGAATGCGAACATCAAATGATTTTGCCAATGTTTAATTACAAGAGTCCTCAGCCTCAATATGTTGACTCTTAGAACCCTCTAAATTTGGATTAGAAGCCATAGAAATTGAAGTCTCAACATCAGTCTCGGTAGGAGAAGGTTCTATGTCATCAAAACAACCATACCTTTCTTGATCACCAAGCATTACAACTATTTTATCATTAATTGGTCGAAACTCATCAAGTGGAACAAGACAATCCACAACAGGATCCTCTAGGAATGGAGGTTCATTCGAGTCTCCATACATCTCCCAAAGTCTAGTCATAAGGTCATGAGGGATCTCAATCCCATTAATGGCCATTTGTGTGTCAATATCACAACTACAACCTATTACTCCTAGGATATGTTCAGCTTTTATGTCCCACACAACTCCCTTCCATTTGGATGATGGTTTAGGAACTAGTCCATAGAGATATGGCAAAAAATTAAGCCACCTACAATGTGTTAGGATTCCATATCGCCAAGACTTACTACTCAACCTGATTACAACATGATGCCTTTTGATACCTATGTTGAACTCCCCAACTTTAGTCACTCAATAGACTAATCAAGAGACAAAGCCAACACAAACATAAGATTACCCCCCAAAATTACACAATCATGAAACCCCCTAGCAATATATGAGGTTGGCACTTTATGCTTAGTGCGATTATAGGTGCCACTTGCGAAAAACAACCAAGTGGACTCAATCTTAGTGCTTATAGATGCCAAATTTGGCCACAAGCTCAAAGTACATTTTTTTACATAGAATGAGAAACATGATTACACCATTGCATAGTACACAAAAAATTATGCATTTTCAAAAAAAAATCACCCAAAAATGCTACTGTAGGAGTAAGAACGGAGCCTCGAAAGTCCCTAAAATGAGAACGATTCATCAACACCTGTGAAAATTTCTAACTTCTGAAAAAACTAGGCACCAAAATCAAAAACCAATTGCACCACTATAAAGAGCACAAAATTCCACCCCAAATAAAAAAATAATGGAAAAAAGAGCTTGGATGATTGAGTTATTGCTGTTTGAAGTTTGATTGCGAATTCAAAACTGCTGATGAAGAGGGGGGCAGATTGGAGCGACTTGCTGACAGCTAATTGACCGTCAAATTTAATACAACTGCAAATGATGGTCATTTGATTATCAAATTTACGACAAAATTTTTGACGGTCATTTGATTGTCAAATTTAACACAACATTTTATAACAGTCATTTAGATGACAAATTTAAGATAGTCGATCAAAAATAAAAAATTACCAATGTTTTTTCTGACACCAAAAATGAAGTATTATGTATCCAAATAGGGGCTTTTGGGCCTTCTGAGCGCAATGGAAGGATTAGATTTGATCGAAAATGCTTTGAAATGATGGCTCATTGTTGGATCTGACAATGAACCTTCAACAAAAACTCTTGTAGATCAGTTAAAATATAAAGAAATTTGATGAAACGAAAGAAAAATTTAACTTTCTTTGACACTTTGGATTCAATGGTGAGGTCATTGAAACCTCCACTTACACTGAACAAAATCTTCAAGACAAGATTGGTCCCTCAGATATGGGAAGAAGTCTGCAACACTGAAGCTTTGATACCATGTAGGAGTTAATGGTGAACTCCTCAACACCCTAGGATCACCTGCAAGACAACAATAACTTACAAAAGAGAGAAATGGAAAAAACATCATGCTATGATTATGGATGCAAGATTTCCAGATTGAATATGTGATGTACATATGATGCCTTGCTTATAAAGGCAAGTAGTGAGATAGGATTAGACAATATCATGACATGTGTCTTAATCTTGTACATTGAGACAACTACCTCATCAAATATTAAATGACTTAGGACACATTAAATGCCGAAAGATAAGATAAGATCTAGTGAGAACTAACAACATCTAGAAATATTCCCTCTTAGGACCTAAGTGGACTAAATCATGCGAATAGGGCTTAGATAAGTAAAACACCTATTACACCAATAGAGTGCTAGTAAAAGATAAATAATAATGCAAGGGAAGTGTATGTGGAGGAAGAACCTATTGGATAACCAAGTTCAATAGAGAAACTTGAGAAGGGTGAGTCATTGGTAATGAGGAGAGCTTTTTTGTAAACATAAACATTTGAGGAATTGACACAAATGAAGAGTTTGTTCAAAACAAAATGCAAATTAGGAGGTAAGTGTTGTAAATTTATCATTGATAGTGGTAGTACAAACAATTTGGTTTATGAGGAAATGGTAAATAAGTTGAAGTTGAAAAGGACAAAACATCTAAACCCATATAGGATCTCATGGATTCAAGATGAACATAAGATACTAGTAAGTGAACAACGTTTGGTGAAATTTTACATAGGATTATAGAATGATGAAGTGTTGTGTGATATTATGCTAATGAATTAATGCCATATATTGTTGGGAAGACCATGAAAATATGACAAAGACGATTCATGATGGTAGAAAGAACACCAATGTTGTGACCTCAAATGGCAAAAGACATGTCCTTATACCTTAGAAGAAGATAAAAAAAGTGAAGTGTGCGATAATGCTAGAATTTGGTTGGTTGATTGGAGAATTTTTTGAATGGCTTGAGACATGAGAACATGTGCTTTGCCTTGATTCCAAAAAGGGAAGACTTTTGAGTGCTGCAACTGGTATATCATCATGCTGAGCCAGATTCAATGGGTTGCCCCCATTGAATGGAACAAAAGCATGTGCTATGGCCATCGGAGCTGTTGGTATTATGAAATTCACAGCTTGCAGAATCAGTTCAGGTGAAACTGATGCTTTGTAACTTGGTGAAGCTGAATGCGAACCTGGCTGCCTTGCTATGATTTTCCTCTCCTTCTTGATGTGTATACTAATGGTTCTGCTCTAAGAACTGGAGAAACTAATTGATTTCTTGAAGGCCTACCAGGTGTTCGCTTGGCTGTCCTTCTTTTTGGTGAAGACAATTGTAAGTATTCAAACGGAGAACTTCTTGTTTGAATATTTCTCATAAGCTATTTGCACTTGATCTGTTGAAAATTGAGAACAGAGTCACTAGGTATATGAAACTTTAACCTCTGAAAGGTTGAAGAACTGTTGTATATACCAAAACAGCAGCTTGAAACTATTAAACTCGTACTCTAAAAAGTGATTCAGAGTCCCACCGAGCGTGCCAAAAACCGTTGTCAAACAGGCTGCACCCGAAATGCTTGAATGATTAAATTCAACAATCTGTTGAAACATTGGATTATTTTTAGGTTGTGGGTACCCTATTTGAAAGTAAACCTCCAGGTTCTAGGCCGGCTTCCTATTAATTTTTTAGGCTAATTACTGGGTAACTTGTAATGGAGTGAGAAGGAGAGACTATTTGTAGAACGACATACATAGTTGGCTGAGACAGTGAAACTTATAGTCGAGAGGGAGGGCCAATTGAAGGAGAAAGACAAGCAGTTTGAGAGAAAAAGCCAAGAGCTTGAGAGGATGAAGGCCAAATTTCAAAAGTAGTACAGATGGTGAAGACAACATGGGAGAGGTAGCTGCAAGCCAACCAGAAACTTCAAGGACTGTAACAACAAAAGTCAGTGTCAACCACCCCTATGTCATCAGTACATCTAGGGGTGCCCTCTCACCCTCAGTAAACATTTTTCTTTGTAGTCCCCATTTTGGTTTTCTGTCGTCTAGAAGACGACATTTTTTTGTGGGGGGGGGTGATGTAATCAATCGAGAGTGTTCATGTTGTTAACTGACTATTTAATGTAATTAAATATAACTATATTGTATGCAGCAAAATATTTTATATTATAAAGTTGTCAGGAATTAAGTCCTTAACCAGTGGGATTAGTTGTAATGGGTAGTCGCAAGGTTGGTATTCTCAACCACCGTAACTAACTATATATATGTTGGTTTCATTGTAGTTGGGGACATTATGACACGACCTATGTTTTTGATTAAGCAACATTTACAAGGTGTTGTACCCTTTACATGAAAATCCCTCACGGCCAAAAAGAAGCTAGTTCAAACCAGGAATGAACTAAGAAAAAATAGGAGCCACTAGGGCCCGACAGAATAGAAACAACTAACAAACAGCTGTCAAACAACAGACAAGGACTAAACAACCCCAAAACAACAATAATAGAAGGAAGTCATTGAATTTTTGAAGGAGTATCAAGATATTGTGTTGGAGAATGTATCCGAAGGATTGTGACCAATCTGGAGTATCAGTCATCAGATGGACTTGATTAGAGAAATTTTTTAAGCCCATGTGCAGTATCAATAGTTTTATCACCAAAGAAAGATGGAGAACAAAGGATGTGCACATATTCAAGATCTATCAACAAGATCACTGACAAGTATCGATTCCTATTGCTAAGGATAGATGGCATTATGGAATGTTTGAGTGGCATAAAGTATTTCACGAAGGTTGACCTAAAGAGTGGATATCATTAGATTAGGATCAAAGAGAGTGATGAATAGGAGGTTACATTTGAGACAAATGAGGGTTTGTGTTAGTGTTTAGTCGTGTCTTTTGGGTTAACTAATACACCAAGCACATTCATAAGATTGATGAATGAGCTATTGAAGAAAATTTTGGGTAAGTTTGTTATTGTTTATTTAGATGTTTTTTATTTTATTTTTTAGGACCAAATAACATTTACAACACATTGGGAAAGTATTTTAAAGAGTGAGAAGAGTTGATAAACATTAAGAAATGTAGTTTCACGAGGATAAAATTAGTATATTTTGTCATTTATGTGGAAGAATTGAAAATGGACCTAGAGAAAGAGTGATTATTGAGTAGTCTATGCCATCAAACATTAGAGAGGTGAGATCTTTTCATGAATTGGCAATTTTCGATAGGAAGTTCATTAGAAATTTTAGTGTCATCTGGATATCATTGAAATAAAAAATGAGTGAAGATCAAAAGAAGTTCAAGTGGACATGAAGAGCACAAAGGAGTTTTGAACTATTGAAACAAAATGTAACAAAGCAATTAGTGTTAGCACTACCTGATTTTGACAAAGTATTTCATATTGATTGTGATGCTAGTGGAAGTGGGATAAGAGTAGTGTTGAGTCAAGAAGGGAGACCAATAGCCTATTTAATGAAAAGTTGAATGATGCAAGGAAGAAATACCCAGTCTACGATCAAGAGTTCTATTCCATAATCAGAGCCTTTAAGAAGTGGAGACATTACCTATTATTGTACACTGACCATCAAGCTTTATAGTATTTGAGCAATCAAAGAAAGTTGAATAAAAAACACATGAGATAGGTAGAGTTTATGTAGTGTTACAAATTTATGTTGAAGCATAGAAGCAACAAATCAAATAAAGTTGTACACATTGAGTAGAAGGTGAAATTGATTGACATAAATGAGGATAGAAGTGATGGGATTCAAACATATCAAACACATGTATGAAGATGACCTAGATTTTGTGGAAGCTTGGAAAGCAATTAGGGAACCGATTGTAATAGACAAGAGTAAGTGGTTGGAATAATTTATTCAAGATAACATGCTATTCAAACAGAGTCAATTTCCCATGACTAGGAGCTTAATGAGAGAGAACTTGATCAAGGAGAAACATAGTGGTACATTAGTAGGAGACTTTGGCATGGATAAGACAATGGGTATGGTCAGTGAACATTATCTTTGGTCTCAAATATATAAGGATGTAAGTAAGTTTGTTCAAGGGTGCAAAACTTGTCAAATGGCTAGGGGGAGCAGTCATAATACTTGATTGTATCAACCTTTGACATTATCAGAGAGCTTGGGAGGACATTAGCATGGATTTCATATTAGGATTGCTTAGGGCACAAACATTAAATTTTTGGAAGGGGGGAAAAATGAGTTAATATATTATATTCTTCTTTATTAAAGACAAATTGTAAATTACAATTTCAAATATTGAGTAATTAAAGTTTAATAAGGATGGATAATCCAGTATAGTTATAAATTTAAAATATTCCTTGAATATGCACATAAAAATATAAATATTAAATTTACATCTTATAGATAATAATGTAAAAGATTAATAATCCACTTATGGATGTAGTTTAAATATAAACTTCAAGGTGTTTGGTCATAAAAGAGAATTTGGAAGATAAAGAATAAATATTCATATATATATATATATAAATTTGAGAAAATAAATAAAAACAATTATATGTATGTGTGCATACAAATGTTTAAGTTTATTTAATATCTATATACAAACCAAGAAGAAGGACACATGTCCTTGATGGTACCCTCCACCTTGCTTCAAGAAATTCTTTCCTGTCTACCACGTGCCCTGTGCTTACATTCTCTTCTTGGCATGTTCATTGCGTGGCATTCTCCCCAGGAGAGGCTGTCTTTTCGGGGGATGTTTGTATGGAGATGAAGGGGGATACGTTTGGGGCGGGAAGAAGGGGGCAAGAGCGGGAGAAAGAACATCAACCAGGTGAAGGTAACTGCCTGGGTTTTCTGTTTCGTATGTTATTTTAAATAGTCTCTTTGTTCCATTGTCAGCCTAACTCAGCTGCGCACTTGAATATAATAGGACGTTTAAAGGTTTAAATAACCCGTTTGATTTCTGACAGTCTATCATAGTTGCAGATAAATGATTCTTTTTCCTTCTGCTCCGCAGCTTGAAGTAAAAAAATTGTAAATCTTGATATACCTTGTTGTCTTCTTTGCTAAGCCGATTTCTCTGTCGCTGCATTGATCTCATGTGTTTGTGGATGAGATCCATCTCCTAAACAAAATGCATGTACCCTCTTCAGGCCATAAAACCAACTACACCAGGGTATCTATTTAATCCCTCTATCTTTCATCAACCTCTTTACTTTTGAATCTCACCGCATCTGCCGCTTTTGCACAGGATGTTTAAAAGTAGAACATGGGTTGTAACATTTTTTTTTAAGGATCCATCTATAAAAACAATGTTGTTGGAAATGCCCAGCCTATATTCATATATGACCTACAGGCACCACAGGTTTAACTGGTATTCTATCAAACAGTGTACGTGCCTTGTCTCTGCTTTTGCATTTACTTAAAATTTTCTAAAGCCTTGAACAAATGTGCGTCCCCTGCAGTCATTTCTTTCCTTGAGATCATACAACTTTCACGTCTTGCATTTGAGTCTACATTTTTGTGAGGTTTTTTTATCAAACAATCAAGTGCCTTAGCTGTGTTACTCATTTTGCATACATATTTACCAGCTCAGCCAGTTGAGAGGCATCGCAGGTTAGGCTAGCATCTTAGTATTAAGTTTTGTGTATCTCCAAGACACTCCTAATGATCAGCTTTGTATGTAATGCAATAAGGGTTGCTGTCGTGTGAATTATCTGCAGTCCTCATCCACTAAACTGCCTTTCTGTGTGCACTTAGAAGCGAGCAAAGTTTAAAATTTTAGGACTTGTTCTTGAGTGCTTCAATTGTCCAAAGTTTTTGAGAGATTCTTGCAAAATCGTCTTTGTGCAAAATCTGCTACCACCGCTTCTCTTTTCATGTGTAACCTACCGCTGCTGCAATTTTTAGAATGTGGAGGGTGTATAAATTTAAACAATCTCCCTGATACCATTTGCAACCTATCACAGCCGAAGTATTTAGATTTGGGAGAGTGTATAAGTTTAAACAACCTCCCTGAAGCTGTTGGTAACTTGTCACAACAACAACACTTGGAAATAGAATGTTGTAGATGTTTAAATAATCTCTCTAATTCCATTATCAACCTGTCTCAGCTGCGACAATTGAACATAATAGGAAGTTTAAATAACCTGCTTGATTCCTCTAACAGTCTATCGTATGTAGCATTTTGTCCAAACAGTTCACACCCCTTGTTTGTGCTCTCGCACTCTGCCGCGTATGTATTTAGGGGCTTTTGATAAGTGAAGTACGTGCATCCCTCATCCTCTAAACCTACATATCTGCACGCACCTAGAACACAAGCAAAGCTTTCAACGTTAGGAAGTGTTGCATAGTGTTTCATTAATTTAAAGAATTCAAGAGCTTCCTTGTTTAATCTTTTATGCATTCTTCTGAGATTGTTTCTGTCCCTAAAAAAATAAAAAAATAAATAAAACGAATCACATAAAGAATTCAATGCATTCCTTTAAAGAATATATTAGGTATTTGAAGATTGATGCTCATATCTTGCCCAATTTGATTTACTTGCATGGCCATCGTTATACAATTCTAACGTTGTGTATTATCTTGTTTATTCTGTCAACGTTTCTCTTAGTCCAACGTAGCCTAATTATATCAGTCTTGGTTTGAGCTTTGCTTTTAGTGCGTTTAAAGTTTCAAAAGGAAGAAGAGTTTGGTCATAGCCTTGGAATGCTTTACTTCATATTACATCATTTAAAATAAAGTAAAATAAGTTAAGCTCTTTAAGTCTAAGAAAGAGAAGAAAGTCATCGAGGAAAAATATTAAACCTAAGTTATCCCTTAAATAAAGTTAGAGAGGCGAATATTATTATATTCTTTACAGGGAATCTTTAAAATTAAAATAAGTAGTATGACTGGTTTTTCCTTAGATTATCTCCTTTCTAGGAAAAAGGAAATAATAATGTATGTGATTAGAAATAGTATAATTATTTATATATAAATTCCTTTCTTGCTTATAATTCTTTTAAATTACTTTTAGGACAAATTATATATAGAAATAAGTAAACAAACAAATAAATAATAGTTAATTATAAATAAATTGATATATGTATTTTCTTATGTTTTTGGAAATTGCATGGATGCATTGTAGTTAAATAGTAAAGGATTTCTACCCTCTTAGTATTTTTTTTATTTAACTGTGTAAATTAAGGAATATTATTTCTTAGACAAGATTGATAAAGAGTAAAAAGATAAAGTATCATGATTATCATTTCAACTATGTTAGTTTAATGTTATTGTTGTGTTTGTGTTAGTAAAAGTGGATTGTTGTTAGGATATACCTTAGATATTGTTATTTGTTACATTTATAGCCTCAAAATTTGAGTAAAGAAATTGATAAGTTGTTTAACTTAAATAATTTGATCTATTGATGGATGACTTAGTATTTGAAACGTGGAAGTGACATCTTTATTTGATATTGTGAGAGTGAACTTTCATGGTTGTTGTGATTACTTGTTCGTGATGGATTAACGGATATTCTTGATGGTTCTACCTTGACATGACTCCCTTTTGAGTTGGAGTTATTTTGACAAGATTCAATATGTGAGCTTGGGTATTAATGTGTAAGTGAGTCAATGGTTAAGTATTGAGTTTTAGGAAGTGGCAGAATAATGCCTCTTGGCTATCTTGGTTGTTGATCGAATATTGTGTTTATTGATATTGAGTTGAATTTTGATTATTGTTTTGGAGTATATCTTGTTTGCATTAATTTGGTTATTGTTCACAGTGAAAGTGATATTGAGTAATCATCTAAGGGTTGCTTGAACTGAAAACCATGTTGATTGGGTATTGTTTCAATGTTTGGAATGTTATGTTGATTTTAGATATTATGAAGGATCTTGACTTATATTTGGTTCTGATTATTGCCTTTTCTCGAAGGAGTCCGTTGTGTCCAACAAGGTTATTGAAAAGATTTTGATCTTTGCAATTAATTATGCAATGAGTTGATTATGTTATCTTGATTAAGTTTAAAGGTCACGTTATGATATTGCCTCTTTTATTCCTCTCTTGTTGTTTTGCGATTGTGGAAGTTATATAGTCAATTTGTGGTTCAAGTTGTGAGTCTTTCTCTTGTGTTAAGATTTTCTTGTGGTCATATTTGAGATGGTTGGGAACCTGACAAATTTGAATTACCTTCAATAGAAGATTGTGGATTTACAGTGTTTCTTTGCTTCCAGAGGCAATGGAGAAACTTGACATATGTTGATTTTTCCATAGTTATTCTGTTGGGATTTATTGCTCTTATTTCGGATTTTGAGCTTGTGAGTATTACTTCGTACTATGGTGTTGAATTTTGATGTGGTGGGTGGTACCTCCTTACTCTTGTTTCAGTGATATGGAATGGATTTGCGAGATGGTTCTTGCCTCGCATGTTGTGAGTTATGTATACGTTGATTTTGTTTATGTGAGATGAGGTACACCCCTTGCTTGTATTTAGTTTTGGTGTTGTAGGGAGAGTGGCTCTTCATGGGGGCTGGTGCACAAAGGGGCTGTTTGGATAACCCATGGAAGAGTTTCTTAATCAAGTGATAATGTAATTAATTAACTATTAGGTTGGGTAGATAAACACTAAACAAGATTAATTATGAGCCTCACCTATACCGTTAGTGCTTTCACAGGCTAAGGATGGGATGAGAAGACCTGGTTGGTAAGATCACTGCCTTGTCCTCACGAAAGGTAAGTGGTTCCGCATGAGTCACCCTATGGAGCGGTGCCTTGAGATAGGCTGCTTGGATAACTATAGATGGAGGCGGTACCTTGTGATAGGTTGCCTGGATAATCCATGTAAGGCCATGTGATGACACTCTTGTACAGTACCCATTTATTTTATCTTGTTTGGTTGCCTCTGGGAGTGTTGTTTGAATTGTTGATGTTGTTGAGGCAATTGGTTCTTGGTGATTTTTGTTGAAGCCTCCAAGTTCTATCTTTTAGTGTTGCATACATGCCTCATGGCAACTTGATTGATGTTAATGAAAGGTGCCCTTGATATTTATTGTTGGTTGATATTACAATTTTATTTGAAGGCTTGGATCCTATTGTTGTTGGCACCTCTTATGGTTATTTAGTGTTGAGCTATAATCTTGACATTTTGTTATGTTGAACTTTTCATTATCTTGTTTTGGCTAAGTGATGGAAATGTTGTGGTTTGTTATCTTATGTTGATGATATCCTTGTTATGGAGTCTGGTTTGCTATTGATTTGTTTGATTGTTTTGGATTGCGGTATGGGGATCTTTCTTGTCAACTCCTAGCACGGGGGGTGGACTTTCAGGTCCACGTGGTCGGGTGGAACATGCTATGCACCCCATTGGGTTCCTAGGTTGTGTTCATGACGCAGAAGTGGATACAGAGTTTCCAGAGCTTCACTTGGTTGAAGACTACTTTTCACTTTGTACCTTATTCTTCCCAGAGCTTCACTTGGTTGAAGACTACTTTTCACTTTGTACCTTATTCTTCTTTGATGTATCATCTTTGTAATTTATGTATCTTTTTCTTTGCACAACAAGACGCATATGTACTCTTGACGTGATGTAATGTACTCCTGAAACAATTGTAATGTATTATTGTGTCCATGATGTGTTGTATTTATGGAAATATCCTCCACCATTGTAATGTTGAACTATGAATTGAAATGTAATAGAATGATGTATGTATCTTTTATATTTCCTTTGATCATGGATGGTTATATGTTATCTTTATGTAATCTTGATTCATTTGTTAACGTTATGGTTTTAGTTTTAGGTTTTCATGACGCCATCTTGTGTACCCTAGAGGACATAATGGTCATTGTAATTGTATAATTGCTTATGTGTAATATATGTTCATGTTCATCTTATGTTATGTTTCACTTTCCAAAAAAAATTTATTGTGCTTTTATTGCGAGTTCTTGTTGTCCTTTGGGGTTCACATGGTGGGGCGTTACAAAAGACATCTCCTTTAAAGACAAAGAAAAGCCTCCTCGAAATGTTGTCCAAAATAATCCACACTCATTGCAAACTATGAAGGATGACCATGTAGAGAATGAACAAGAGGGTCAGAGTGTTCCCTCACAACAACTGAAGAAGGATCATCTCCATCAAAGAGAAGGTGTATGAAATCAATGGTGTCTACCAAATATGAAATGCGTGACTCACAAAACAAATCAACAATGTCTATCAAGTACTCATCCCAAGTAGCCATCTCTGGAAGACGATGTATGTCCTGTTGTAATTAATCACAAGGAACCAAAGCTATGGAATCACAAGCACCCTCAGGCACAATAGTAGATGAAAGAGATGAGATCTCAGTGCATTCCATTCGACTACATTTATCATCCCCAAAGTGTCCACACTAGATTGTTGAATGCGAACATCAAATGATTTTGCCAATGTTGAATTACAAGAGTCCTCAGCCTCAAGATGTTGACTCTTAGAACCCTCTAAATTTGGATTAGGAGCCATAGAAACTGAAGTCTCAACATCAGTCTCGGTAGGAGGAGAGGATTCTATGTCATCAAAACAACCATACCTTTCTCGATCACCAAGCACTACAACTATTTTATCATTAATTGGTTGAAACTCATCAAGTGGAACAAGACAATCCACAACAGGATCCTTTGGGAATGGAGGTTCATTCGAGTCTCCATACATCTCCCAAAGTCTAGTCATAAGGTCATGAGGGATTTCAATCCCATCAATGGCCATTTGTGTGTCCACACTAGATTCTTGAATGCGAACATCAAATGATTTTTCCAATGTTGAATTACAAGAGTCCTCAGCCTCAAGATGTTGACTCTTAGAACCCTCTAAATTTGGATTAGGAGCCATAGAAACTTAAGTCTCAACATCAGTCTTGGTAGGAGGAGAAGGTTCTATGTCATCAAAACAACCATACCTTTCTCGATCACCAAGCACTACAACTATTTTATCATTAATTTGTCGAAACTCATCAAGTGGAACAAGACAATCCACAACAAGATCCTCTGGGAATGGAGGTTCATTCGAGTCTCCATACATCTCCCAAAGTCTAGTCATAAGGTCACGAGGGATCTCAATCCCATCAATGGCCATTTGTGTGTCAATATCACAACTACAACCTATTACTCCTAGGATATGTTTAGCTTTTATGTCCCACACAACTCCCTTCCATTTGGATGATGGTTTAGGAAATAGTCCATAGAGATATGGAAAAAAAATAATCCACCTACAATGTGTTAGGATTCCATATCGCCAAGACTTACTACTCAACTTGATTACAACATGATGCCTTTTGATACCCATGTTGAACTCCCCAACTATAGTCACTCAATAGACTAATCAAGAGACAAAGCCAACACAAACATAAGGTTAGCCCCCAAAATTACACAATCATGAAACCCCCTAGCAATATATGAGGTTGGTACTTTATGCTTAGTGCGATTATAGGTGCCACTTGCCAAAAACAACCAAGTGGACTCAATCTTAGTGCTTATAGATGCCAAATTTGGCCACAAGCTCAAAGTAAATTTTTTACATAGAATGAGAAATATGATTACACCATTGCATAGTACACAAAAAATTATACATTTTAAAAAAAAAATCACCCAACAATGTTACTGTAGGAGTAAGAACGAAGCCTCAAAAGTCCCTAAAATGAGAACAATTCAACAACACCTGTGAAATTTTGCAACTTCTGAAAAAACTAGGCACCAAAATCAAAAACCAATTGCACCACTATAAAGAGCACAAAATTCCACCCCAAATAAAAAAATGCTGGAAAAAAGAGCTTGGATGATTGAGTTATGGCTGTTTGAAGTTTGACTGTGAATTCAAAACTGCTGATGAAGAGGGGGGCAGATTGGAGCGACTTGTTGACAGTTAATTGACCATCAAATTTAATACAACTGCAAATGATGGTCATTTGATTATCAAATTGAAGACAAAATTTTTGACGGTCATTTGATTGTCAAATTTAACACAACATTTTATAATAGTCATTTAGACGTCAAATTTAAGATAGTCGATTGAAAATAAAAAATCACCAATTTTTTTACTGACACCAAAAATGAAGTATTATGTATCCAAATAGGGGCTTTTGGGCCTTCTGATTGCAATGGAAGGATTATATTTGATCCAAAATGCTTTGAAATTATGGCTCTTTGTTGGATCTGACAATGAACCTTCAACTTGAAACTCTTGTAGATCAGTTAAAATATAAAGAAATTTGATGAAACGAAAGACAAACTTGACTTTCTTTGACACTTTGGATTCAATGGTGAGGTCTTTGAAACCTCCACTTACACCCAAAAAAATCTTCAAGACAAGATTGGTCCCTTAGATATGGGAAGAAGTCAGCAACATTGAAGCTTTGATACCAGGTAGGAGTTAATGGTGAACTCCTCAACACCCTAGGATTACCTGCAAGACAACAATAACTTACAAAAGAGAGAAATGGAAAAAACATCATGCTATGATTATGGATGCAAGATTTCCAGATTGAATATGTGATGTACATATGATGCCTTGCTTATAAAGGCAAGTAGTGAGATAGGATTAGACAATATCATGACATGTGTCTTAATCTTGTACATTGAGACAACTACCTCATCAAATATTAAATGACTTAGGACACAAGCATTAAATGCTGAAAGATAAGATAAGATCTAGTGACAACTAACAACATCTAGAAATATTCCCTCTTAGGACCTAAGTGGACTTAATCATGCAAATAGGGCTTAGATAGGTAAAACACCTATTACACCAATAGAGTGCTAGTAAAAGATAAATAATAATGCAAGGGCAATGTATGTGGAGGAAGAACCTATTGGATCACCAAGTTCAATAGAGAAACTTGAGAAGGGTGAGTCATTGGTAATGAGGAGAGCTTTCTTGTAAACATAAAGATTTGAGGAATTGACACAAATGAAGAGTTTGTTCAAAACAAAATGCAAATTAGGAGGTAAGTGTTGTAAATTTATCATTGATAGTGGTAGTACAAACAATTTGGTTTATGAGGAAATGGTAAATAAGTTGAAGTTGAAAAGGACAAAACATCTAAACCCATATAGGATCTCATGGATTCAAGATGAACATAAGATACTAGTAAGTGAACAACGTTTGGTGAAATTTTACATAGGATTATAGAATGATGAAGTGTTGTGTGATATTATGCCAATGAATTAATGCCATATATTGTTGGGAAGACCATGAAAATATGACAAAGAGGATTCATGATGGTAGAAAGAACACCGATGTTGTGACCTCAAATGGCAAAAGACATGTCCTTATACCTTAGAAGAAGATAACAAAAGTGAAGTGTGCGATAATGCTAGAATTTGGTTGGTTGATTGGAGATTTTTTTGAATGGCTTGAGACATGAGAACATGTGCTTTGCCTTGATTCAAAAAAGGTGTGACACTCAGAATGACATCACAAATAAGGAATAACAATAATAGAAGGAAGTCATTGAATTTTTGAAGGAGTATCAAGATATTGTGTTGGAGAATGTATTCGAAGGATTGTGACCAATCTGGAGTATCAGTCATCAGATGGACTTGATTAGAGAAAATTTAAGCCCATGTGCAGTATCAATAGTTTATTCACCAAAGAAAGATGGAGAACAAAGGATGTGCAAATATTCAAGATCTATCAACAAGATCACTAACAAGTATCGATTCCCATTGCTAAGGATAGATGGCATTATGGAATGTTTGAGTGGCATAAAGTATTTCACAAAGGTTGACCTAAAGAGTGGATATCATTAGATTAGGATCAAAGAGAGTGATGAATAGGAGGTTACATTCGAGACAAATGAGGGTTTGTGTTAGTGTTTACTCATGTATTTTGGGTTAACTAATACACCAAGCACATTCATAAGATTGATGAATGAGCTATTGAAGAAAATTTTGGGTAAGTTTGTTATTGTTTATTTAGATGTTTTTTATTTTATTTTTTAGGACCAAAGAACATTTACAACACATTGGGAAAGTATTTTAAAGAGTGAGAAGAGTTGATAAACATTAAGAAATGTAGTTTCACGAGGATAAAATTAGTATATTTTGTCATTTATGTGGAATAATTGAAAATGGACCTAGAGAAAGAGTGATTATTGAGTGGTCTATGCCATCAAACATTAGAGAGGTGAGATCTTTTCATGAATTGGAAAGTTTCGATAGGAAGTTCATTAGAAATTTTAGTGTCATCTGGATATCATTGACATAAACAATGAGTGAAGATCAAAAGAAGTTCAAGTGGACATGAAAAGCACAAAGGAGTTTTGAACTATTGAAACAAAATGTAACAAAGCAATTAGTGTTAGCACTACTTGATTTTGACAAAGTATTTCATATTGATTGTGATGCTAGTGGAAGTGCGATAAGAGTAGTGTTGAGTCAAGAAGGGAGACCAATAGCCTATTTAATGAAAATTTGAATGATGCAAGGAAGAAATACCCAGTCTACGATCAAGAGTTCTATTCCATAATCCAAGCCTTTAAGAAGTGGAGACATTACCTATTATTGTACACTAACTATCAAGCTTTATAGTATTTGAGTAATCAAATAAAGTTGAATCAGAGACACATGAGATGGGTAGAGTTCATGTAGTGTTACACATCTATGTTGAAGCATAGAAGCAACAAATCAAATAAAGTTGCACACATTGAGTAGAAGGTGAAATTTATTGACATAAATGAGGATAGAAGTGATGGGATTCAAACATATCAAACACATGTATGAAGATGACCTAGATTTTGTGGAAGCTTGGAAAGCAATTAGGGAACCAATTGTAATAGACAAGAGTAAGTGGTTGGATTAATTTATTCAAGATAACATGCTATTCAAACAGAGTCAATTTCCCATTACTAGGAGCTTAATGAGAGACAACTTGATCAAGGAGAAACATAGTGGTACATTAGTAGGAGACTTTGGCATGGATAAGACAATGGGTATGGTCAGTGAACATTATCTTTGGTCTCAAATATATAAGGATGTAAGTAAGTTTGTTCAAGGGTGCAAAACTTGTCAAATGGCTAGGGGGAGCAGTCATAATACTTGATTGTATCAACCTTTGACATTATCAGAGAGCTTGGGAGGACATTAGCATGGATTTTATATTAGGATTGCTTAGGGCACAAACAAGACACGACTCTATATTCATAGTAGTATCCAAATTTTCTAAAATGATGTATTTCATTCCTTGTAAGAATATCCATGATGTTGTACACGTTGATAGCCTATTTTCTAGAAGATTGTGAGATTGCATGGATTACCACAGAGTACATTCTCAAATAGGGACACAAAGTTCACAAGATACTTTTGGAAAACATTATGGAAGAAGCTGAAGATCGACCTAAAATTCAATTTAGCATTTCACCCATAGATTGATGGATAAATGGTAGTAAACCGGAGTTTGGAATTTTTTTACAATGCTTAGTGGGAGATAAGCCAAACATTTGGGATACAATTCTACTACAAGCATAATTTGCATACAACTCATTGAGTATGAGTATGAGGAAGACACCATTCAAAATTGCACCTAGATTGCAACCTAGAGGAGTGTTGTAAGTATGAAGGTGTTTTCATTGATGTCAACATGATGTAGTGGTTGAGAGAGATTGTTGTATGTGCTGAAGACGTTGTGGATATTGAGAAATTTGATAAAAAAGAGGAAATAGTGTGTTGTAGTATTGTTCTGTGTTGTAGAGGTGTGTTTTGGTTTTGCTTCACATTTCTTCTAGTGTGAAGATTTGCTTGTGTTGGCTTGGATATGTTGGCTACAAGTGTTAAAAGATTGTATATTTAGAGATGGTATGCTGGATTATTGTACAAAAGAAGTTGTGTTCACTAGTGTGTGAACTGTGCATTACAAAGGTGTTTGGGAGAAATGTCTTTGCTCCTTGTTTCTCTATAGTTGTGTTTCAAGACTTCCAGTTCTGAGTGAGTTTATGGTGTTGGTCTCTTGCTTGTGTCAAAAGGATTTGAGGTTTGGTGCTTCAAAAGATAAGTTTTCAAGTAACAGTGTTTAATAGTGTTATCTAGATGTATTGGATTTGTACATTCTTCAAGTGAATTTTGTTGTGAAGGAGGTTGATGGATTTCAAGGTTTTTGAGGAACATTCTAGATCTTGTTCAAGCATGGTATGTGGTTTGCAAGTGGTATTTGAGTTTGATGAAGTGTGTACTTAATTGATTAATGGTGTTTAATGACTGACCTAGTGTTAACACTACATGTAGAGGATAAATATTGATTGTGGTAGCATATGATTAAGTGGTGTTGTTGATTTGGGTCCCAATTAAGTTTTGATGTGGTCTGCATTCAGTTCTATCCACCACGGAAGTGTTTTGTTACTGACCTAAGTTGAGTTTGCATGTTTGAGGTGCATTGTCGACCTTGGAGGGGGTTTCAAGGTTGAGGACGATATAAGTATGAGTTGAATTCTTAAAGGAGGTTAAGATAGATGCAAGATAGATGAGTTTGTGAAGTGTATGATGCAAGTGATGTGAAATTGAGCAAAGCAATGCAAACTTTCAAGTGTTGGATTACCAAGTGGAGTGAGCAGAAGGTGTCTACAATCATTCAAACAAACTGTGAAGGTGTTGGAGCTATTGTGGTGGAATCTTTGTTACATTGAGATCATGTTCTTTGTGTAACATTTCTTCTCTATCTTCTTTTTGCACTCCGACAGTAAGCCTTTCTAAACAGTGTGTCCTATTCTGCTAGTGAGCCCTTGTACCG
Organism: Sequoia sempervirens; assembly: GCA_007258455.2. Classification (NCBI taxonomy): domain Eukaryota; kingdom Viridiplantae; phylum Streptophyta; class Pinopsida; order Cupressales; family Cupressaceae; genus Sequoia; species Sequoia sempervirens. The sequence continues at coordinate 326,745,544 of VDFB02271358.1, read as the reverse complement.
ATTTTGCTATTACTTATATTTTGAGATAATCCTCATTGTGGGTTTTCCACATAAATCTGGTGTTCTCTTATGATTGGTGTTGAGTTGTTTAAGTTTATGTCATCTGCTTTTCATGTTAAAACTTCATAACAAATTAAGGGTTTAATGAATGCATGTGGATCTAAATGTTAATGAGGCTTTTGATGTTTTGATAAGTTACAACTGATTTACCCCCCCCTCTTAGTTGTCTTGTTCATTCAAGAATTGGTATCAGGGTAAGGTTCCTTGGAGAAAACTTAACAACTTGAGGTAGATCTGGGATGGCTAACAAGAAGGAGATCCCTATGTTTGATGGCACGGACTATGCATTTTGGAAAGTGAAGATGGAAGGCTATTTGGTTTACCTTGGATATGATGTTTTGTGAGCAGTGAAGACTAATTACACTATACCTATAAATGGACCGAGCACAAGTGATGAGATCGAGGCCTATGAAAAAAATGGTAAAGGAAGGTTTGTTCTTTTGAGTAATCTTGCAAATTTTGAATTAGTGAAAGTTATGGATTTGAAAACTGCTAAAAAAAATTGGGATAAGATCGAAAGTACTTATGAAGGAGATATTATGGTCAAAAAAGCTAAGATGTAGAATTTGAAGACACAATTTGAGAACCTGCGAATTTATGAAGAAGAAAATTTCACAAGCTACATGTAGAGAGTAGATGAAATTGTCATTGCAATCAGAGGTCTTGGAGGAAAGGTCAAAGAAGCTAAAGTGGTAAAGAAAATTCTTAGAACCCTTACTAAAGCTTACAGTTATAAAGTTTCTACTATTGAAGAATCTCAAAACCTAGATCAGTATTCTAGAGATCAATTGTATGGCTCTTTAATTGCTTTTGAGATGAGAGAGTTTGGTATTGACAATGGTGCAAAGATTGAGACTGCTTTTAAGGCTGCTAAAACAAAGAAGATTGAAGAATCAGTTTAGGAAGACATTGATGATGTGGAGGCTAGATTTGTGAGAAGGATGAGAAGAGGTACTGGTAAGTATAAAGGTAAATTACTTTTCAAATGTTTTAGTTGTGGAAAAATAGGTCACCATGCTTCAAGATGCCCAAATAGAGCTGTGAATGACAAAAACAAGGAGAATACAGGTAATAAATTAAAAAAAAGCTATTATGTTAGAGAGGATGCTGATATTTCTGATGATGAATTTGATTATGGAGATCCTGATGATGATGAATGCTTGTTCTTGGCTTTAAAAGTTGAATCTTTTTCTACTAACTTTGAAAGATGTGTGAAGGAAAGTGCTCTAGAGACAAAGGAGACAAAGATTAAGACTAGCTTTTCATGTTAGACAAGATAAGAACTATAGGATCATTGATAGTGGCTGCTCAAGTCATATGAATGAAGACAAGAATAAGTTTGTTAAAATTGAAAAATATGATGGAGGACTTGTTAGATTTGGATATGGTTGAAGTGCTAAGATTTGTGGAATAGGTTCAATCAATTTTGATGGCAATAATAATATTGATGATGTTTACTATGTCAAGGGTTTAAGGAATAACCTTTTGAGTGTTGAAAAAATGTGTAGCAAAGGATATAATATTATGTTTCAGGATGATGGATGTGAAATCAGAAAAGGGTCTGCAACTATGATTGCTACTGAAAAGAAGACAAATAAAAATGTTTATCAGCTCAAGGGTGTTGATGGTCATTGTTTTATGACAAATTAATGAAAGATGGCTATGGCACAAGAGGATGTGTCACATCAATTTTGATAATTTGGTTAAGATTAGTTCAGTTCAAGCAATAAGAGATTTTCCAAGGATTACAAAGCCTATCAATGTTGTCTACAAGGAATGTCAAATTGGAAAACAAACAAGGAGAAGTTTCAAGGGTAAAGAACAATCTTCTACTAGATTATTGGAATTGGTGCATACAGACCTTTGTGGTCCTACAAGAGTGAGAAGTCTACAAGGTGAGATGTATTTCATGCTTTTGAATGATGATTATTCTAGAATGACATGGGATACTTTTATTAGAGAAAAATATGAAGCCCTAGATAAATTCAAAGCATTTAAAGTTATGGTTGAGAATGGAACGGATTTGAAGATCAAATGTTTGAGGTCTGATAGAGGTGGAGAATTCATCTTGAATGAATTTGACATGTTTGTGAGAATCATGGCATAAAGAGGAATTTGTCTACCCATAGAACTCTTTAGCAAAATGGAGTGGTTGAAAGGAAAAATATGACTGTTCAAGAAGCTGCAAAGACTATGTTGAAAGAAGCTAACCTATCGAAAGTCTACTAGAGAGAAGCAAATCATATTATTGTTTACATACTTAACAAATTTCAAGCAAAAGTAAACAGTACTAAGAATCCCTATGAGTTGTGGTATGGAAGGATCCCTATTGTCAAGTACTTTAGAGTGTTTGGAAGCCAATGCTATATCAAGAGAGATGAAGAAAACATAGGAAATTTTGATGCAATATATGATGAAGCTATCTTCCTTGAATATTCTACTAAAAGCAAAGCTTACAGATGTTACAATAAAAGATTGAGAAATATTGTTGAGAGTGCAAGTTTCAAAGTGGATGAAGATCTATAGAATTTAGTGATGATAGATGGATATGAATTAGATGAACTTGCTTGCAAAGAAGAAGAAAAAGATAAGGAATATGAAGCACATGATGAAGAGGAAGAAGCTCTGGCAAAGACCCCTAAAACCCATAAGTATGTGAAGAGAAATCATTTTGAAGAACAGATCATTGGAGACAAAAGCAAAGGAGTGTTGAAAAGAAGGAAAGTTGTTGAAGAAGTAAATTTATGTCTACTTTCTAAAGTAGAACCTAAGATAGTGATTGAGGCATGCAAGGATGAATGTTGGATGAAAGCTATGGAAGAACTTATATAGGTAAAAAATAATTAGACTTGGGAACTTGTACCAAGACCAACAAATAAGAACATAATTGGATCTAAGTGGGTGTTCAGAAACAAACTAAATGAGAATGGAGAAATAAGAAGAAACAAGGAAATATTTGTGTGTAAAGGCTATGCACAAGTTGAAGGAATAAACTTTGAGGAGAAATTTTCTCCAGTGGCTAGAATGGAGGAAATCAAGATGTTTTTGTAAGAGCTAAAGATATTAGCTCAACACCTAAGACCACTTGCAAAAACAATGAAAACATTCTACAAGAGAGTATGCAAGAAAATGAGCTTGCTTGATATTAAGACCTATCAAATGATGAGGTATGAAGTATATTACAAATGTGTACAAAGACCTTCCTTATATAGGCAAGGTTGAAATGTAGTAATGAACATGATGTTGACAAATGTCATAATTCTATGACATGAGACAACCAACAAACTAACCACCTAGGAATCACACAAAATAGCTAGATAAGATAAGTTCTAGAAAATCCAACTAAGACTTCTAGAAAGAATCTTATATCCTATCACCTAGAAAATGATACCTAGGAATAAATGAATGCCTAAGTAAACTTATGTAAGTGTAATTAAATAATTAATTACACCAACACCCACCCATAAGTGCAACTTAGGGAGAAGTTTATTATGCAAATGATGCAAAGATGGGTCCCAACTACTAGGACATTTTAGGTACCCATGTACAAATGCAAAAAGAAATCTCTCACAACTGAAGAAAAGGAGAAAACCCAGTGGGACAAAACTCCTCTCCAAAAGGGAGAAAAAAAACAAAAAACAAATCATGCGAGGAAGGATGGAGGACTGCTTGATACCCCCCAAGTACACCATTCGTCACACACACACACACACACACACACACACACACACATATATTACAAAATCCCCCCCATAGAAGAGAAAGAAAAATAATACATAGCCCCCCCATAATGAAGTAACTCCAAAACCACTGAAGAATGTATGAAGACAAAAGGGAATCAAATTCCTGTAAGCAATGTATCTCCCCTTGGGAAGAAAAATATCCAATGGTCGATGCTGAAGAAACCTCATCTCCATGAAGAAGCAAGAGGGAAGCAGTCTGAGGCATGAAATCTATGAAGATGTGTCAAGAGCCTTTGAATATTCCTCAAAAAAATTAGGTGTTACCCCAATCAAGGAGGAAGAAAAAGAATGTGGAGACTCAAGAGAAACTTCCAAAGATGAATAATCAAGACAGAGAGAAACCCCCTCAAACAAGTCCTCCAAATATGCTAAAGAAGTCTGATAGACCAAATCTGATAACCCTGTCATGAAACCATCTTGTATGTGAAAATCTAGAAAACCACAAGTATCTTGCTCATCTGAAGTCTGACTCAAATCTAAAGAAGCAGGAGGAGATGCAACCTCATTACATGGCTTATGAATGGCGAGGTTTAACCATCAATGGCATCCACCACTTGAACAACTGTCCACATTGGATCTAGGAGAGTCATTTTTGGAACATTCACCATCATGAACAAAATGAGAAAAGTAGTAGATATTTTCTTGACGATTGACCCTTCCCACTGCAACAAGTTGCTTGGTATCCGAATCTTGAATGTAGATTGAATATGGAGTAAATTGATTTACTAGTCTGTGCTATCTGATATACTGAAAGAAGATTGTGCTGAATATCAAGAATACAAAGCACATTATTAAAGCTACCATGTGGTACATCAATAACCCCTTTACAAAATACATCAAGATACACATCATTAGCCATCAAGATACTCATAAGTGAAGTATGCTTCGAAGATGAAAAACTTTCAGGTTTGCCTGATATATGATAGGAAGCTCCAGAGTCAATAATCCGATTTTGAGACCTCTCAACATGTGTGACAACAAGGGCATGTCCTTTCTATTTATAGTCATCTATCATATCACTCCTATTTGCAATGCCTGCATGACTAGTGTGTGTAGATGCTGATTGAGAATAAGAAGATGATGAAATTTTAGACTTAGAAGGCAAAGAAATGTTGTGTTCCTTTAAGAGTTTCCCCATTTCATCTAACTCTTTCTTGTAACAAGTTTGTTCACCATGCCTTGGTTTTTTACAATAACCACATTTACCCTTCTCCTTCTTAGGTTTTTCCTCTTTTGAAGATGTGGGAGGTTCTTTAGATTTTGCCTTAGTTTTGAACTTTTTCTTTCCTTTATCCTTATATGATGATGCAACTAAAGCATGACTCTTAGTATGTGTATCAAGTTGACAAGTTTTGCTTGTTCTCTAGTCAACCTCTCACAAATTGTCTCAAATGATGACATTACAAAAGAATCACCTAAGCCATCCATTGTTGCATAGAAGGAAATAGAAAAGTATGCAAATGAACCTTTCAACTTAGAAAAAAAAAAGGAACTCTTTATTAGTTTTTTCCTTGCCACATCCTGCCAATTGAGATCTTAGTGATTTGAATTTTACCAAGTAGTCTTCAATGGTGGAAAATGCATCTGTAGAAGTGAAGCCAATTTAGCCTCCAACTGCATGACACGTACCCATCTAATTGCACCAAAGAGATTCTTGTACTTATCCAAAACCTACTTAGGAGTTGTACATTCCTCAATATGAAAGAATAAACTATCTGAAACATGCATTGCAATTAAACCCATAACTTCATCACATTTATTCCTATGAATAAATACTTCATATTATCTAGTAAAATTGGGTTGGTGATCACTCAAAGTGGACCACAAACCCTTTGAACAAAGCAATATCTACATTTTTACCTTCCAGGTGTGATAGTTATGAGGAGTCAACACTTCAAATCCTAGTTCAACCATGAGGTCAACAGGTACCAAGAGTGCAAATATGGAAACTATCTGAATCAAATTGATATGAAACCTCCCAAATATGATAATACAACTAAAACTAAACTCCCACCCACAAATATAACTTCTCCAAGAATTAGGATGTCCAAGTTATGAAGCAAAATGCAAATATGCAAAAATTTGAATATCTCACACTTGGGGCTGAAACTAAAAAAAGTACATAAACCAAGTCAAAGAGCTCCTCAATACCTTCCAAATGCAACTTGAATCACCAAAATTGGAGAAAATGGTAGAAATTTGTGAGCTCAGAGGTCAAAAGGGGTGATCTGACTTCAGTTGTGAATAAATTGTACCTGCAACAAAATCTATTAAAAAAACCTGCACTACTGCAAAGTACTCAGAGAGAGATTTTTGTCGATATCTCGTTTGCAAATTTTGGAGATCATGGTGAAAAGTTATGTAAAAATGAAGAAAGGTCTATATGAGGCACTAGACAAACTAATAAGGGGAAAAAAATTGGCTCCCGAGCGTTGGCTCTAGGTCAAACATGTGACCTCAAGGTCTGTGGGCGATTAAAAAAAACATGCCACCCAAAGGTGGCGGCGGCTCTGTCGGCAATTACATTGGGTGGGCCTTGATAAAATTTTAAACAAATTTAAAAAAAAACTTTGACTGCACACCATATAAAAAAACTTGCAATAGTACCAGCGAGGAACAAACAAAGACACCGTAGGCATCGACAAGTAGATCTGGCAGCGATCATGCAATGATTTGATCGGGTCGAATAAATGAGGAACTCGACAGATAGATTGCAAACACTGACGGTAATCAATGAAACCAAATTGGGTGGGCCAGATAACTTCAAAGAACCGAAATCCAAAGATTAGAGCATGGGTAGTGATTAAAAAATGTCGACCAAAATGAATGCAGGTTGATGAACAAAATTGCATCTGAGGAAGAGCTATCGATGATCGACAGTTTGAGTGGCTGGCTGGAAATGAAGTGTTGATGAAGGAATAAACCAGTCAATAAAACATCACACCCAGTCGAAGTGAAGTTGAATGTTGGCGTACATATCATGATAAAAAATAAAAGTCAACATAAAGTCTTCAAAGACCTCACAGGCTGGAAAAGGGTAGCATCGGCATTCGGCTAAACCTTGTAAGTGTTCGATGAAGATTTTCTATGCAGCCGATGGTTAAGTGGAGAGTACAAATGGCCAATGAAAGGTACCATGAGTAGCAAAGTTAAAGCCTACAAAAAATGAATGACCGACAGTGATTGGACATGGCGACTGACAAAGGCTTTGTCACCAAGTATAGCGGCGGGCTCTACAAAATAATTAAATATTGCTGTGAATATTTGTCCACATAAACTTTGCAAACCCCTTTAATATTTTAATATGCCCAATCCAATAATGCCCCACAATTTTTTTTTTGAAATAGCTTGATAATAAAAAATGCAGAATATATAATTTTTAGAATATTTTTTCTGTGAAATAAATAAATCGTACCTTGTACCCGGGGGCTGTACGACCACCCCGGGTAAATTTTTTTTGCCTCACGAACAAATGAAGGAAAAATAGGGAAAATTATATATCAATTTTCATCTCTTGTGCCTCCTAGAGATGACATGGCGAGGTTGAATTTGCTTGAAAATGCCCCAGAAGCTCTGCTACTCCCAAATTTTGCAAATCTTCAAACCTCTATAACTTTGGCTAGAAATGTTAGATTTAGGCGAAACAAAAGTCAATCTTGACTTTCTCAACTACCTTGAACTCAAATCTAAGCTCAAATATTCTCCAACATGAGCCAAAAAAGAATTTCCATGAAATCCCACATGTAGAGACAACCTCCAATCTGATTTTTTTTCAAGTTTTTCTAATTCTCTAGGTCATCATATGATGCAAGAAAAGAGCATTCTCAACTTTATTAAAAACAACCAAGATCTCTCACTAGTGATAGCCCCACTCTCAAATTTGAGAAGGGTTTTGCAAGATGTGGCTCTGATACCATGTAAGAGATGAAGATATTAGCTCAACACCCAAGACCACTTGCAAAAATAATGAAAACCTTCTACAAGAGAGTATGCTAGAAAATGAGCTTCCTTGATATTAAGACCTATCAAATGATGAGGTATGAAGTATATTACAAATGTGTACAAAGACCTTCCTTATATAGGCAAGGTTGAAATGTAGTAATGAACACGATGTTGACAAATGCCATAATCCTATGACATGAGACAACCAACAAACTAACTACTTAGGAATCATGCAAAAGAACTAGATAAGATAAGTTCTAGAAAATCAAACTAAGACTTCTAAAAAGAATCTTATATCCTATCACCTAGAAAATGATACCTAGGAATAAATGAATGCCTAAGTAAAATTATGTAAGTGTAATTAAATAATTAATTACACCAATTGTTTTTGGATTTTGTAGCACATAAGGATTTTAAAGTTATCAGATGGATGTTAAGTGTGTTTTCTTGAATGGAGAGTTGGAAGAAGAAGTATACATGGAACAACCAAAAGGATTTCAGTTATTAGATAAACCTAATATGGTTTGTAGATTGATGAAAGAATTGTATGGATTGAAGAAAGATCCTAGAGCTTGGTATGTAAGGTTGGATAAGTATTTGATACAACAAGGATTCAATAAAGACCACAAATAGTAACCTGTACTTTAAAGTTGAAAAAGAAAAAATCTTGATTGTAGTTGTGTATGTTGATGGCATAGTTTTTGGAGGCAATGAAGCTATGTGTAAGAAGTTTGAAAAAGATATGTAGAAAGAGTTTGAGATGTCTATGTTTGGGGAGATGAATTTCTTCCTTGGGATACAAATCAATCAAACAAATAAAGACATATTCATTTCATAGTCAAAGTATGTCAAAGAAATGTTGAAGAAGTTTGGAATGGAAGACTCCAAACCGATATGTACCCCTATGATTACTGGTTGCAAATTGAGCAAGAATGATGAATCCCTTAAGGCTGATTAGAGTAAATAAAAATCTATGATTGGTGGACTGCTATATTTAATTGCTACTAGATTGGATATCATGCATGCAGTTTGTCTTGTGGCTAGATTTCAAGAAGATCCTAGAGAGTCATATGTTGCAGTAGTGAAGAAAATATTAAGATACCTAAAGGGAACTCCAGATCATGGCTTATGGTATCCAAAAGATACTAATTTCACATTGAGTGCTTACATAGATACAGATTGGGCTGGTTTTGTGGATGAAAAAAAAGTACGAGTGGTGGTGCATTTCTTCTTGGATGTAGATTGGTGCCATGACTAAGTAAGAAATAGGATTCAATTTCTTTATCTACTATAGAGGTTGAGTACATTGCAACAACATTTTGTTGCACACAAGTGTTGTGGATGAGGTAAACATTGAAGGATATTAGAGTGGCATGTATGATGATCCTATTTCTATCTTTTGTGACAATAGAAGTGCAATAAACATTTAAAAGAACCTAGTGATGCATTCAAGGACAAAACATATTTCAATCAAATATCACTTTCTAAGAGAGAAGGTTGTGGAGAATGAAGTGAAGCTTGAATATGTGCTTACAAAGGATTAGATTGTCAACATATTCACTAAGGCTCTATCTAAGGATATTTTTGAGTATCTTCAGGAGAAGTTGGGGGTTATTGTCCCTCTTTCTCTTTGAACTAGATGCATCAGTCCAGTGGATCTCATGATCTATCCCTTATTCTGGACTGATGTTGGTGGCCACCTCTCAAGGGGAGTAGGTAGTGGCATTGTTTTAGTATGGAATGAATGTTGTCATTATGTAGAGGTTGTTTCTTTGTTGAAAAATTGGTATGTACTCCTAAGGGGGAGTATTCAGAGCAATAATGGAAAAGAGTATTTAGAGCAGTATCAAGTATCTTGGTTCAATGTCAAAGGCGGAGAACAATGCAAAACATTTTTTTCTTTGTCATTGATGTCAAAGGGGTAGAGTGAAGCATGTGAAAAAGAAAAATTTGAAAGGGAGAGAGAGAATCATGTGAAAAAGTGAAAGGTATAAGGGGGAGAAAGTTGTGTAGGTTGTCTAATCATTAAAAAAGAAAGGATAGTTGTCTTTGATGGTTTTTCACATCTTGTGTTGTTATCAATGACAAAGGGGGAGATTGTTGCAAGTATGAAGGTGTTGTCATTGATGTCAAAAGGTTTGTGTTGTCATTGGTGTCAACTATGTAGTGGTTGAGAGAGATTTTTGTTGAATGTGCTGAAGATGTTGTGGATATTGAGAAATTTGATAAAAAGTAGGAAATGATGTGTTGTAGTATTGTTTTGTGTTGCAGAGGTGTGTTTTGGTTTTTCTTTGCATTTCTTCTAGGTTGAAGATCTACTTGTGTGGCTTGGATATGTTGGTTATAGTTGTTCAGGGATGTTATATTCAAGAGATGGTATGCTGGATTGTTGGTCAAAATAAGTTGTGTTCACTAGTGTGTGAACTGCGCATTATAGAGGTGTCTGGGAGAAATTTCTTTGCTTCGTGTTTCTCTGCAGTTGTGTTTTAGGAATTGTGGTTCTAAGTGAGAGTTGATGGTGTTGGTATTTTTCCCGTGTCAAGAGGATTTGAGGTTTGGTGCTTTCGAAGATAAGTTTTCAAGTAATAGTTTTTAGCAGTGTTGTTTGGATGTACTAGATTTGTACATTCTTCAGGTGAAGTTCGTTGTGAAGGAGGTTGATGGATTTTAGGGTGTTTGAAGAATATTCTAGATCATGTTCAAGCGTGGTATGTGGTTTCCAAGTTGTCTTTGATTTTGATGAAGCGTGCAGTTAATTGATTAATGGTGTTTGCATGGGTAACGATTGACTTGGTGTTTACACTACATGAGAAGGATAAATATTGATTGTGGTAGCGTGTAATTAAGTGGTGTTGTTGATTTGGGTCCCAATTAAGTTTTGATGTGGTCCACATTCACTTCTATCCACCACAAAAGTGGTTTGGCACTGACCTAAGTTGAATTTGCATGTTTGAGGTGCATTGTTGACCTTGGAGAGGGTTTCAAGGTTGAGGACGGTATAAGTATGAGTTGAATTATTGAAGGAGGTTAAGATAGATGCAAGATATATGAGTGTTCTAAGTGTATGATGTGAGTGATGAAAAATTAAGCAAAGCACTGTAAACTCTCAAGTGTTAGATTACCAGATGCAGTGAGCAGAAGGTGTCTACAATCATTCAAACAGACTGTGAAGGTGTTGGAGCTATTGTGGTGGAATATTTGTTGCATTGAAATCATGTTATCTATGTAAAATTTCTTCTCATCTTATTTTTGTACTCTCGTAGTGAGCCTTTATGGATAGTGTGTCCTATTCTGGCAGTGAACCCTTGTACTGGTTTTTCTATTACTTATTGTTGTCACGAAGGATTGCACCCAAATACTAAGCTTGGAGGCTCAACAATCCTGTGAAACATGGAAACATCTTCGAGCCTATGAGTTTCTCATAATGAAGATGAATCTCTAGACTATGGGCCGATCCCCTTTAGATCCCCTAGAAACTAATAAATTTTTGAGGGAAAAAGGAAGAAGGATAACTGATAAAAGGGAAAAGCTAACTCTAGGAGGTGATGCACCAAATGCTTACTTCAGATCCTATATTGCTATTTTGGACTTACAATTTAATGAAATGAAGAAAGCTTCTGCATGCACAACTCAAGTTTTACATACTTATACATAAATAATTCATAGGAAAGATAAAGCTTTGCTCAATCCTAAAAGGAAAAATAAGATATTCTCACAATTAGAAATTGTTGAAAACTGATGTCAGAACCTATGACCTGCACAAGGTATGGATAAATCTACAAAAGGTGCTGAAAGAATGAGACATACATTAAAGGATTCATATGAAATCACAGAAAAATACATCTATCATTCATATTTGCACACAAAACATAGATTAGAGAAGGAAACTTGCTTATATTTCATTGATAAAAAGAAGTGTTACAACTATACAAATCTAAAAATGGAGTCTCTTTTGCTGCTCCAGCTTGAAAGAATCTTCAAGAGAGTTAAAATACAAAACTTGAGAGAAAATAACTCCCCCTAGAATGATTGGAGTTTGCATTATATGCTGAAAGGAAGCCTAGAATGATCTTTAGTTGACTGGAATGGAAGCTTCAATCATCTCCCTTGCATGACTTTGTTGAAGAAGACGATCTCCTTGATCTATGCGTGTGAAATATTCTTCTTTAGTTGTGCAAGTTTGAAAATCATGTAAAAGAGGCCTCGAAATTGGAGCAAACTGAGTGATTAAGTGTCCAAACTCCCCTTGAGTGATGGTCAACTCATGTGGGACGTCAAAACTGATGTAAGATTGCTATATTTGCCTTAAATTTTCTTTCTTTTAGGCCCCTAACTGATACTTTGCATGATGTTCAAAGTGTTGGGCGTGTAAGGCAAAAAAAACCTTAATTTAAGGGCTCTAAAATGATCCATTTTCATGATTTCAAGCTTTAACTCTTCTTAACTTCAACTATAATCATGTGGGATTTTAAAACAGGCCAAAACTACTTGTAAGTGCACCAAAACTGAACAAAAAAGGTTATTGAACTCCCCTCAGTTTGAGAAAACTCATGCATGATGATTTTAATGCAGGTTGTCTTGAGATGACTAGTCCTTCAAAGATTTACATTCCCCTTTATCTTTTATCTCTTTCATTTTACAGAGTCTTTATCATAACAATACAGTAGATTGCCCTTCTATCTATGCACATTCCACTTGACATCAATTTCAAATGATTTTCCTATCCCTTGAGATCATGCCAACACTAACACAATGTGCTCATCCTGATGTAGAACTGTTAACATTCTACCTAACCATCTTTGATTGATGACAGTTCCTTTCTTATCATAAGAACTACGTCTATTGCTGCCTTAGCCTCAAATTCTGATCCTTGAAGAGAAATTAAGAGTTTATATTGTTACCTTTGCATTAAATCTATCTTCATTATCCTTTCCTTTCCTTTGAACTTGGTTATGACCATCCTATTCATTGAATGGCCATGGTTATCTCCTATCTCACTGTCAATATGCAAGCTTCTTGCAATTGTTGCCTTGGGTTTTCTTCCTTGCATTACTTGCATTAGGTTGTTTGACCTTGTATTTTCGATTTAGCTGTGTCCTTTGAAAATTGTCCTTCTAAACTATCCAAGGCTTCCCTTTCCTTTTAGTGACTTCTTAACTATCATCAATGCTATTCCTTGTCACATAGTTGCTTCTTTTACAATCACCATATTACCATCATCACTCTCACTCTCCAAAGCATTTTTATTTTCACAAATTCTCAATGATCTCTCTTGAAATTGAAGTCAAGTGGAACATTCTTTGATTATGCAAGTCATTTTGAACTTCTAAGTCTACTGCCCCTTCTTAGTTTCCAAACTTCATTATGATGTATGGTCTTGTCTTTGGTTCCTTTGTTGCTCACTTTATTGTCTGCCTTCATAGGAATGTCACGACCTAGCATTGATGTCCTTGAGATGACTATGGTGAACTTGCTTTCTTTTGATGAGAGAATTTCCCCCTAAGACATGACTGTCTTCTTTGCTTGGTACTTTGTCCTTCTAGCTCCTAGGTGACTATGTCTACACACTGGAGCTACCGCCCTTTGAAACGTTACCATTGCACAATGAATTTTTCATTTTTGAAGCACTTTACTTGACTATTCATAAGTGTTGCTTTTGATTGTGATCTTCAACTATTCTTATCTATTTTCTATAACACTAACCATTCCATCTGTGTGCTTTTCCAATAGCTTGATCTCCAATTGTTTGATTTCACCAAAGATGAAGGAGGAGAATATGACATGCAACAACCATGTTGATACCATGGCTTGTAGCTTTTAGAAACACTATTATAGTTACCTTGTGAGATGTCTTGAAATACCCGATCTCCTTTGGTGGCTGCCCTCTTAAGCATGATTATTGCCATGTTTAAGACTACCCTAATCTACATGGTAGTTACCTTTTCAATGATTGTCATGATAGTAGACTATTCACTGTCATTCTCCTTGGTATTTCATTTCCTATGCTTTCTCTCTGACTATTTTCTCTCTTAATCTTGGCATAATTGTCACAATATTAATAAAAACCCTTTTGCAAACCTGACTTCTTTGCTTGTTTATTTTGAAGACAATAATTTCCATAATAAAATGAGTTCCATTGATTCTCATAAACCTTCATAGCCATTATTCATAATAGATTTGCCGTTTACTTGAATGGCAAGGGTTTTAAAGCTTTACAAACCTGCAAGCTCCTAACACAAGGATACTACTCCATAGTTGTATACAACCTTGATACCTCCATCATATCATTACAATATTGTTCTCCATTCTGATTTGCTATCATTGCCCTTGACAATGCAATCTTAGCCTCATTTCCCTTGTTATGTATCTATAACTCAAAAATACACTTTTCCAATGAACTGATCTATCTTCTTTATCACATAATTGCATTATCCACAACCGTCATGGTGGTTGCGTACTCAAGACATAGCTTTTCATTGAAACCCTTGTGATCACTTGAAACCCTCCTTGCTTGGATAAAGATCAAGATTACTATCTTTTCAAAACTGCTACACTTCCTGAGGCCTAGAGTTTCAAAGATTAGTGTTGGAAAGCTCACTGATGGTTGTCTTGTTATATGTTTAATAACTTGATAGCTCCTCATCATGCTTGCTACGACATGATCTTGTAACCCAAAGGAAACTAGAAGGCATCCACTCACGTTGAGCATGCAATCAATAAATAGGAAATAAACCATAACCCATGTTTAGTACAAGAGAAGCCTTGAAAAAAAGGAAACCACCTTCAAAGAAATCCTTCATGGAAACCCTTGTCAAATGAAGTTCCCAAACCTCATGAGCCTGTAGGAGAAAAGGAAAGAGTGTTTTTTACAACCACATATCCGCCATGATCGCTTTTTCTATCTGAATCTATGCATGCTCCTGCATGAGGAAGAAACAACGACTCTTAAGGTCTCCAAACTTGTTCCCAATGTCCACCTTTCATTTTGAATGCACTTTCAACATGTGACTGCTCAACAACCATGCTTCCTCATGTATGAAGCTAGAAATAATGAATGCATGCACTCTTCATTTTATTGGATTGATGCAAAAATACTTCTAGATGCTCATCAAGGGCTGATATAAACCTTGAACACCATGAAAGACCTCCAAAATCTTGAAGAAAATGGTCAAGAATGCAACAAAGAGCTGAAAACCTTGGAGAAATCGAATACATCATGCATAAAACTCAAAACTCTTCATTAAAAACTTTCATTCAAACCTTTCAACATGGCTTAGTGCCTTTTTCCAAAAAGGAAACCCTATTATTTGGATATTTAACCTTTAAAATTATAATTTTCACAATGATAATATTAAAAAGGAAAACCTCTTTAAAATATGCTTTCAAAATTTAGGAAAAAACAAGGCTTTTAAATCTCTTTTCCCCTTTTAGATAAATCTTTGCAAATGGAGACCTTGTAAAACCTAGTGTATTTGACTTATTGACCCCTTTAATGCACTATTTTAATTTGGGAGGTAAAAATAGGTAACATTTTAGTGACATCTCAGGGGTGTTTTCCTACTAAACATAATAAGTACTAGTAGCCTTAGCATCCATTGGGCATAGGAGTCAATTCCTTTCCTTTGCAACTCATAAAATCCTTTGTAACTCACCTATAAGAATTTGAATAGTAGTAAAACAAAACCTGAAAGAAAACTATAACGACTCTGAACAGGGCCAACAAATTGTGCAACAACACTTCTTGGAAAATGAAAACTGAACTAAACAAGATGTGCAATCAACACTTATTAATTGGAAAGAAAAATTAACCTAACCTATACTAACCAAAAATGGTTACTATCAAACAAAACCATTAACTGGTATTGGGAAACAAATTCCCTTTCTGGTTAAGAAAGGATGCTCTGCAAGGTGATTTATTACTGATAAGATATGACCCATAAGAACACACCCTATATAATGTAGCAAAACTTTCTGAAGAACAAAAACAAACTCACTCACCATTTGAACCTGATCATAAATATTGTTGTTATGGGGTGAATAGATGAGCTGGATCTACTATTCTAATGCTACAACCTACTCTTTTGGTACAACAGTAACATGTGTCTCCTTATTTAGCTCTCTTCCAGCTAAATCCTTGATTAGACATCCTCCTGCAAGAATGAACTTTTGGCTCATACTCCTAGTTTCTTGATTGAGATCTGTTGTTACATCCTCTATCACAATTTCAATTTGATTTGAAGGAGATGATGATCTATCATCAAGTAATGAAGGAATGACTACTTCTTTCACCTGAATAGGCTGATCACATACTACTGGTTCACATGGAATCAAATTATCATCAATGTTAGATAAAAAATCTTCTATGATACTTGAGAAAATGTTCTCATCTAACTCATATTCTTGTACTGTATCCAAATGAGTTTCATCACTCTGCTACTCAAAACTAGGCACTGATGTTAGTATGCATGTGTCATCTTCATTTTCATCTACAAATTCAAGAAATTCATCAAAAAAATTAGCTAGATCCTAAGATTCAACTTGTATTTCCTTCACAAAAACATGTTCAACTTGATCTTGTTTTCCATCTAAGTTTGACACAAAGGACTCAAGATCATTCCAAAACAAGGCTTGTTCATACTCTTCATTTGCATTACCTTCTTGAATTAGATTAGCAACTTCCAACTTGTCAATTTGGATCTCCTCTTCCTTTTCTGCATTATTTACCATCAACTGATCGTGTTCACCAAACCAATCATTTTGATAAACAATTGGTTCTCCTTTTAAAAAATAAATGGTATCAGGACATGCTTACGCATGTTGGCTTTCTTGAAGAAGAATAGGTGCTTGAGATGGCTGCTCATGAACCATCATAGCTTGATTTGTTGCATTCACTTGATTTTTCAATAGAAGAGGATCTTTGAAACTTGGAATGGGAAGAGTTGCTTTGGTATTCTACTTTTGTATTTGAGCAAGTAATTGGATCTTTAGGTCTTCTTCATACCTTTCCTTTTCTTCCATCTCCTAATGATATTAAAAGTCCTTATAAGGATGTTGTTCCTACTGCATACTATATTCAACCGATGAAGGAAGATTAACTTTCTCTCTGTTAAACTAAAAATGAGGCATTATTGACTGATCTTGGCCATTAATTGGCTTTGGATCTTGGCCATTAATTAGCTTTGGATATTCCTAAAATTGGGAATTTTTTTTGGCTTGTATTCTGTAACTTAATCTTTTTCCTGATTTTAGATTGTTGTTATGCCAGGAGCATCTTGAACTAGATTTGGAATTTTGAAATTAGAACCCTTGGTCCAAGAAGGTTTCCATGCTTGAAGAGTTTGAGGCCCTTTCATTTGAACAAGCAATTGTTTTATCTATTCCTCTCTGGCTACAAACTGCCTGTTCGTGCATTCTTCTTCATAAATTCTCTTATTTTCTACCTTTTCCTATTCATGTTGATAATCTGAGTAAACCAACTCTTCTTGCTACAAACTATATTCTTGATCTCCTTCATACTTTCAATTTCCTCCAACCTCACTCAACTGCCTTTCAAAGTGAAACCTTATATCCCTGAAGCTCATGTCTTCAATGTTTTGAGTCTGATTGGGAGAATATCCATGTTGGTTGGAAACAAAATGGGCTTCTTGGGGCTGATTTGGATTATGTATAGGATGCCAACAAGGCTAAATTGGGGTGGGTGGGAGGTGTTCATAATGTGCATGCTAGTTTCTTTGTAAATCAAAGGAATTAGGTGTAAAACTAGCATAATGATCAACTTGATAAAGCTGGAAAGAGGGTATTTTAACAAATTCTTCATGAAATGGAGCATGATGAAACCTTTCTCTATGAAATAGATACATTTTTCAACATTCATATAAGTTGGAAAATCATTGAAATACCCAAAAATAAGAATATCAAGATTGATCTTCAAAACTTAAAAACATACCAACACTTTTTCCACCTTGAAACCACTAAATTTGAGCTCAGAGTCACTAGATGTGTGTAGATTTTTCCTCCAAAGGCAGATCTTACTCTCAAAAGGCTAAAACCCTGTTGTTCACACTAAGACAACAAAGTAGAATGGTATTCCTTTTGGCTCGAAACTCTATTCAAAGTACCACCGGGCATGCCAAAAATTATTGTCATGAATGATTGCACCCAAATGCTAAGCTTGGAGGTTCAACAATCCCGTGAAACATGGAAACATCTTCGAGCCTGTGGGTTGCTCATAATGAAGGTGAATCTCTAGATTATGGGCTGGTTTCCCCTTAGATCTCCTAGAAACTAATAAATTTTTTAGGGAAAAATGAAGAAGGATAACTGATAAAAGGGAAAAGCTAACTCTAGGAGGTGATGCACCAAATGCTTACTTCAGAGCCTATATTGCTATTTTGGACTTACAATTTAATCAAATAAAATAATATTCTTCATGAAAAACTCAAGTTTTGCATACTTATACATTAGTAATTCATAGGGAAGATAAAGATTTGCTCAATCCTAAAAGGAAAAATTAGATATTCTCACAATTAAAAATTGTTGAAAACTGGTGTCAAAACCTATGACCTGCACAAGGTATGCATATCTCTACAAAAGGTGTTGAAATAATGAGGCATACATTAAAGGACTCATATCAAATCAAAGAAAAATACATCTATCATTTATATTTGCACACAAAATGCAGATTGGAGAAGGAAAATTGCTTATATTTCATTGATAAAAAGAAGTGTTACAACTGTACAAATATGAAAATGGAGTCTCTTTTGCTGCTCCAACTTGAAAGAATCTTCAAGAGAGTTACAATACAAAACTTGAGAGAAAAGAACTCCACCTAGAATAATTGGAGTTTGCATTATATGCTAAAAGGAAGCCTGGAATGATCTTTAGTCGACTGGAATGGAAGCTTCAGTCATCTCCCTTGCAGGAATTTGTTGAAGAAGATGATCTCCTTGATCTATGCATGTGAAAGATTCTTCTTTGGTCGTGCAATTTTGAAAATCATGCAAAACAGGCCTCAAAACTGGAGCAAATTGAGTGATTAAGTGTCCAAACTCCCCTTGAGTGATGGTTAACTCATGTGGAACCTCAAAACTAATGTAGGACTGATGTATCCATCTTAAATTTTCTTTCTTTTATGCCCCTAACTAATACTTTGCATGATGTTCAAAGTGCTGGGCGTGTAAGGCCAAAAAGGCTTAATTTAAGGGCTCTAAATTGATCCATTTGCATGATTTCAAGCTTTAAACTCGTCTTAACTTAAACTCTAATCATATGGACTTTTAAAAGAGGCCAAAACTGCTTGTAAGTGCACCAAATTGAGCAAAAAAGGTTAATAAACTCCCCTCAATTTGAGAAAACTCATGCATGATGATTTGTATGTGAGTTGTCTTAAGATGACTAGTCCTTCAAAGGTTTACATTCCCTTTTATCTTTTAGCTCTTTCATTTTACAAAGTCTTTATCATAATAGTACGATAGACTGCCCTTCTATCTATGCACATTCCACTTGACATCAATTTCAAATGATTGTCCTATCCCTTGAGATCATGCTAGCACTAAGATAGAGTGCTCACCCTGATATGGAATTGTTAAATTTATACCTAACCATCTTTGATTGATGACAATCCCTTTTTTATCGTAAGAAGTACCTCTATTGTTTCCTTAGCCTCAAATTCTAATCCTTGAAGATAAACTAAGAGTTTATACTATGACCTTTACATGGAATCTGTCTTCATCATCCTTCCCTTTCCTTTGAACCTTGTTATGACTGTCCTATTCATTGAATGACCATGATATCATCTATCTCACTATCTATTTGCAAGCTTCTTGCAATATCTGCCTTGGGTTTTCTTCCTTGCATTACTTGCATTAGGTTGTTTGACCTTGTATTGTTGATTTAGTTGTTTTTCCTTTGAAAATTGTCCTTCTAAACTATCCAAGGCTGCCCTTTCCTTTTAGTGACTTCTTAACTATCATCAATGCCATTCCTTGTCACAGAATTGCTTCTTTTACAATCACCATATTACCATCATCACTCTCACTCTCCAAAGCATTTTTATTTTCACAAATTCTCAATGATCTCTCTTGAAATTGAAGTCAAGTGGAACGTTCTTTGATTATGCAAGTAATTTTGAACTTCTAAGTCTACTGCCCCTTCTTAGTTTCCAAACTTCATTATGATGTATGGTCTTGTCTTTGGTTCCTTTTTTGCTCACTTTATTATCTGGCTTCATGGGACTATCACAACTTAGAATTGATGTCCTTCTTGAGATGACTGTGGTGAACTTGCTTTCTTTTGATGAGAGCACTGCCCCCTAAGACATGACTGTCTTCTTTTCTTGGTACTTTGTCATTCTAGCTCCTAGGTGACTATTTCTACAAACTAGAGCTACTAAGCTCTAAAACCTTACCATTGCACAGTGAACTATTCATCTTTGAAGTACTTTACTTGACTATCCATAAGTGTTCTCTTAGATCAGCTTTTGACTATGATCTTCAAATGTAATTATCTATTTTCTATAACACCGTCCATTCCATCTGTCTAGTTTTCCAATAGCTTGGTCTCCAATTGTTGAATTTCACCAAAGACCAAGGAGGAGAATATGACATGCAACAACCATGTTGAGACCAAAGCTTGCAGCTTTTAGAAACACTATCATTATAGTTACCTTGGGAGACATCTTGAAATACTTGATCTCCTTTTGTGGCTGCCCTCTTAAGCATGATTGCTGCCATGTTTAAGACTATCCTAATCTACATGGTAGTTACTTTTTCAATGACTATCATGATAATAGAATGTTCACTGTCATTCTCCTTTGTATTTCATTTGTTGTTCTTGCTCTCTAACTATTTTATCTCTTAATCTTGGCACAATTGTCACAATATTAATAAAAACCCTTGTGCAAACCTGGCTTCATTTCTTTCTTATTTTGAACACAATAATTGCCATAATAAAATGAGTGCCATTGATCCTCAAAAACCTTCATAGAAGAAACCATTATTCATAATATATCTGCCCTTTACTTCAATGGCAGGGGTTTTAAGGCTTTACAAACCTATAAGCTCCTAACACAAGGATACTACTCCATAGTTGTATACAACCTTGATACCTCCATCATATCATTACAAGACTATGCTCCATTATGATCTATTGTCACTGCCCTTGATAATGCAATATTAGCCTCAGTTCTCTTATTATGTATCTAGAACTCAAAAATATACTTTTCCAACGAACTGATCTATCTTCTTTATCACCGACTTGCATTATCCGCAACCATCATGGTGATTGAGTACTCAAGATGGAGCTTTCCATTGAAACCCTCCTTGCTTGGATAAAGATCAAGATTACTATCTTTTCAAAATTGCTACGCTTCCTGAGGCCTAGGGTTTCAAAGATTAGTGTTGGAAAGCTCACTGATGGTTGTCTTTTTATATGTTTAATAAATTTATAGCTTCCTATCATGCTTGCTACAACATGTTCTTGTAACCTAAAGTAAACTAGAAGGAAACCACTCATGTTGAGCATGCACTCAATACATAGGAAATAAACCCTAACACATGTTTATTACAAGAGAAGCCTTGAAACAAAAGAAAACAACTTAAAATATATCCTTCATGAAAACCCTTGTCAAATGAAGATCCCAAAGCTCATGAGCCTGTAGGAGAAAAGGAAAGATGGTTTTTTACAATCATAGATCTGCCATGATTGATTTTGCTAACTAAATCTATGCATGCTCCTACATGGCCAAGAAACAACAACCCTTAAGGTCTCCAAATTTTTTCCCAATGTCCACCTTTCATTTTGAATGCACTTTCAATGTGGGACTGCTCAACAACCATGCTTCCTCATGTCTGAAACTAGAAATAATGAATGCATGCACTCTTCATTTTATTGGACTAATGCAAAAATACTTCTAGATGCTCATCAAGGGATGATATAAACCTTGACCACCATGAAATACCTCCAAAAGATTGAAGAACATGGTGAAGAATGAAACAAAGAGCTGAAAACCTTGGAGAAATTGAATACATCATGCACAAAACTCAAAAATCTTCAATAAAATCTTTCTTTCAAACCTTTCAACATGGCTTGGTGCCTTTTTCCAAAAAGGAAACCCTATTATTTAGATATTTGACCTTTAACATTATCATTTGCACAATGATAATATTAAAAAGGAAAACCTTTTTAAAATATGCTTTCAAAACTTGGCAAAAACCAAGGCTTTTAAATATCTCTTTTCCCCTTTTTGATAAATCTTTGCAAATGGAGACCTTGTAAAACCTAGGGTATTTGACTTATTGACCCCTTTAGTGCACTATTTTAACCTAGGAGGAAAAAATATGTAACACTTATATTGTGAGCTATTCCTCACTATGGTTTTTCCTCCTTGGGTTTTCCATGTAAATCTGGTGTTCTCTTGTGTTTGGTGTTGAGTTGTTTAGGTTTATGTTATATGCTTTTTATGTCAAAACTTCATAATAGATTAAGGGTTTAATGAATGCATGTGGATCTGAATGTTAATGAGGGTTTTGATGTTTTGATAAGTTACAATTGATTCACCCCCCTCTTAGTTGTCTTGTTCATTCAACAAGGAGTAGGAAAACTTAGAGACATTAGCAATGAAGAAAAAGGATTGCAGAGGCAAAATAATTTATAGCATACATGGAAACAATACATAATGAGGTAAGAGAGAAATTGGAGACAATGAACAAGTACAAGGGACAGGCAGATGAAAAAAATAGACACATAATTTTCTATTGGGGATGAAGTTATGATACATATTATTAAAGAAATATTTCTAGTAGGCACATACAATAAGATGAAATGAGGAAGTTTGGTCCATGTAAGATCCTCAAAAAAATTGATTTAGGAAATGCCTATGAGGTTGAGTTATTGGAATCACTTGGTATATCATATATATTTAACATTATAGATCTCCATCAATACCATGAAGCTAGTCAAGCGATAACACTACAAAAGATTACTTAGAAGAATAGCTACCATATAAACCACATGAGTAGATAGAACAAATCTTAGATAGTAGAATTGGATTCAACACTAGAAATAGGAAGTATGAAGAATACCTAGTCAAGTGGAAAGGAAGACTAGTAGAATATTCATCATGGATTTCACAAGTTGAGGTGGAGTGGTTGGATTTCCCTTAGTACTGAAAAAGTGTGGGACTCGCTTTTCAAATCACCATAGGTGCTTGATGCAGAAGGATCCCAAAGAAACCTATTGTATCTCATTACAAATTCTCATTGTGGCTCGTGATATTAGTAGAGTAGTAGGATGATAGTAGTTGTTAATGTCACATCTTGTATGCAAGTCGTAATAATCTTGTGGTGAATTGCGAGTCAATCTATATTTGTAACATGCATGTAGTGTGCTAATGAGCTATATGTAACCATTCTATAATCAATAAGAAGTTGTTTGTTACTTTGTGTTAATTCTATTGTGTTAACTCCAAGTTGCATGGTCAGATTATCCTTTCTCTAGAATCTCCATTCGTGATTGCATCAGAGGTCATGGTCTCGTTCTAGCTTGAGTTGATAGAGATTACCCATTTGGTGGAAAAAATGATTTTTCTTATGTAAATTTTTTTTTTTCTTGTTACACTTGAAGAATTATAATGCTTAAAAATAATTTAAGAGAAAAAGGTGGTATATATTTTCATGTTTTTGGGTTATGTTACAAAGGAGGGGATTTGCTACTCCCAAGTCTCTAGGACAAAGGAGAGTATATAGGGAGTGAACATCCCTTGGTTACCTCAAAGTAAAAAGCTCAAGTGATAGAATATTTGAATAACTAGATGAAACAAAATAATAGGCTCCTAAGTACTAGAATGATAAAACTACTAATTAATAGAAATTGATAAAAGATTACAAGACATAAATTACAGAAGCAGAAAGCTTAGAACTCATAGATTTTACCCTTAGAAGGGAAAATCCTCAACCATAGATGACAATGTGTCGTGAGGACGTGTACACCCCACACTATTGTCCCTATAAAAATAGAGAATAAAGTATTTAAATTTGCAAGATCCAAATCCTCAAATTCGTACATTTGGACACAAAGATGAGGAAAAATGTTGGGGCTATTTTAGGGCTTTCCTTAGTCAAACCCTCATTTTGGTGTTTACACCTCTATAGAGAACCAGATAGATAGAGATAGACAAAATGATATGAAAGATGTGTGATAGAAACATACCTCACTATGGAGGAGAGCCCCTATCACGAATAAACGAGACAAGTAGACGATTGCAAAATAGATAAGACAAAGAAGACAAGAGAGCATTACCAATAGTTTGTGGCTCCCTCTTGGCCTGATAGACAAAAATTTCTTGCTTGTAAGAGAGCCTCTGTTGTTTATGAGATGAGAATCTTGAAGAGCTTCACTGTGAAGAGTAAGAGAAAAAAGATGTAGAAGAGAATAGAGCAAGAGAGAAAGACCGAATGAGAGAGAGTGGTAATGAATGAGAGAAAGAGTGAAACAAGGAGTTTTGTGAGGTTGCATGGGTAGGAAGAATTGTTACACTCATGTTTCTACCATAATGACATGTGTCATAGGCAAAGGACACAAGATTCCCTCATTTGAAACTCAATTTTTTTGGGAATGCTAGTGCATCCTACAGATGTCTGTGTATCGTACAACCATCCTACTCAAAATTTCATAAGAAATGAGTTGTACGAACTGCTAACGCTTCATCATTATCCCTTATGAAGTTGGAATCGTGAAATTTTGACTCATAGGTTATTGTTATTAATGCGGCGAAGTGGCATAAATGCAATAGGAAAAATGCACAAGTGTGAAATTGCCATGGGGGTGTAATTTTACAACACTACATTTTTCCCCCACTTTAGTGAGCTAAATTTTTGAAAAAAAATCATCTGCACTAAAGTAGTTAAAAATATATAAATAAGAAAATGAAAATTTGAAAATTTTACAAATTTACATGAAAAATGATACTGTAAAGGCTGCTAAGGTTGACTAAGCGGATACTGATGATGTTGCCGACATTTCAACTTGGTGAAGAAGTACAATGGTTAACGTGAAGTTTCATTCTACAAAACTCAAAATTAGGTCAATTTCAAATTAGAAGAAGCTACCACGACGAGAAGAATGATGAAAAAAAGTTTGATGGTTTAGAAGAAAAATATGATGAAAAGGTGAATATATGCCCCTCCTATTTCTACCCCCAACTAGGTGGGGTGAAAACAAAAAGGATGGAAGGAACATTTTTTCCACAAAATATAGGCAAGAATGACCTATATATGCCTTGGGTGGGTCCATGGAAGGGTCATTTTTAGTATTCACTGTGAGGAGTTTGTTAACTTTTTGAGAGAGAAGTTAGAAAAATGCCTCATAGATGAGATTACATAGCTCCAAGAATCGAACAACTTCGAGGAGCAGTAGCGAGTGATGATCCACCAGACAAGGTATGAAATTTTTTGACCCAACTAGTCATTTTAGTCAATTTTTTAGCTTTTCTAGTTTCTTGAGCAATGCAGGCGTCCAACAAGCGTGAATGCATCTAGATGACGTATTTTCTTCTTGACAATGCGTCAACATCCTTAGGCCACGCTAGCATCCAACCAACACATTTTTGTCGAAAGCTATTCGGCCTCGGGTTCTAGCCATCACACAAACATCTGTACAACGCACATCTATACCAGAGGAAGACTTAAGAAAATTTTGATGTAGAGTTAGCATTTTTCATGATGTAGAATGGGATGATGTGAAACTTTGTGCTTTTGTAGGAGTGGCCCGAGATCTGTGAGCATGTGAAAAAAATGATGCTATCATTGCTACATGACCACAATAATGAGATCCACCTTGATGATCAAGAATTTCTACGATGAGTTGACCTCTGGTGGGTATACAACATGCCAGAGATCAACTATCACACCCTAATGTTGATGGTGCTCATGGAGCATTGGGATGTTGACACATCTACATTCCATTTTCCAATAGGGGAGATGACCGTCACCCTTAAGGATATCTACCATATCACAAGCCTACTTGTCTAGGGGGAGTGGGTCGCCTACGATGAGGGTAGGATGACGTAGGATTCCTGGGAGGCTTAGGTACTACCTTGGGTTGGTGATTCCAGAGGACATCATGAGCCACATTTACATGCAGTAGGGGCAAGTGGTGATGCCACTCATTCATCAATTTTTTATCGTGACCATCGCCCTATGCGTTGTGATGGATGGAAAAGCCTCAAACCTTCATGGGGGCCTCATCCATTGCATCCACATGATGGAGGAGAGGGGCATATTTTATGTTTGGGGTAGGAGTATGCTCGTGCATCTCTACCATAACCTCAACACTATGTATATTATGAGTATCATAGCCTCACCATCTGCAAGCTACTACAGGTGTGGGCATTTGAGAATATTCAATGCACAAGTCCATTTGGGTTTCCTCTTAGCCTAGCACATGGTACGCCTCTCACACACACATACCCCTTGGTGCGTGATTAACATTACGATGGTGTACAATTTTGGTAGTTACAAATGGATTCTTTGTGGGTATGAGATATTAGATGGAACCCATATAGGTAGATGGGGGTTTAGCTAACAAACATGAGGCAACTATGCAGGATGCAACATGATCAACTCTTGGCGAGTATGTCAGACCACATTATAGTACCTTATTACTGGCATTGGGTAGCTCGATAGTTTAGGAAGGTTCAAACGATCTCCTCAGTGGCTCCTATGTACATACAATCAGTTAAGAGCATGACTCGAGTAGGGGATCAACCTTATTTGATGATTGCAGATGTTGCACTTAGAAATGATAGGTCAAATGATGACGATCAACCCTTGACCCTTTTGATCGATGATGTTGGCATCACCTACAATTTTGCTCAGTAGTGGGAAACAATAGGTCCAACCTTGATTTTTTTTGCAACTTCCCCTCTGGGCAATGCTGGTGCATAAGGGCTGAGATGCAAGGGTCTTGGTGGCAGCGGCAAGGATGATGAAGAAGAGGTGGGTGAAGCACTAGAGAGATCGAGGTGGTGAAAATGGGTATCATCACCCCACACGTGGTTCTCATCTAAGAGATGTCACATTCTAGCCAGGTGGTCACACCCCCTTTGGCGGTAATAGTGGGGCCAAGTGTAGCTCCCCCTGATCCATATTGGTAGCTGGGGACCTGGGTATGAGTGTGATACATGATATTTCACTTCAGTTTTATCATATATATACATGTGTTTATATGATATGGTACTGATATCAATCACTATCTATGTGGTTGTAGTGGACACACAAGAGTGGATCGCTTTCATTGGGAGATGCATATCAAAGGAAAGTCTAGCCGTCCAGATCCAAGGGATGGTACTTAATGCATATAAGCCTCCACCAACAAGGTTCCATGCCCATCTATTCAAGCTTGTGGCATTCCTGATGATGACACATGAGGAGACACAAGTGGAGGCCATCCAGAGGACTGTGAAGCTGATTGCTATGATTGGGTAATGAGATCAATGGGTGATTGAGTTTGTCACTGCCTTGTCCGAGAGAGATCAGGCCATGACATAGGACAAGAGTTCCATAGTGGCAGGTGATGCCCTACAAAGCTAGGTCAATGAACTTGGGAGGTAGGTAGATGTAGCAAGGATGGTGACCATTGATCCCATGGTGCAACAATTCTAGGAGGAGCTGCGATAAGCTTTTGAGCGGGAGGTGTTGCTACAAGACTGTGTCACATAGCTACAGGAGGATGCAATAGAGCTTAGAGGATAGATTTGAGGATTGTGGTCATGAAGCCTATCCATGTTGCGGTCTCATCAGTCTCATTGATATGCATCTATCCATCACCCTCTTCCTCCTTTGCTAATGCCAACATCAGAGGGCTTAGGGAGCCATGCACTTAGGGGGCTGAAGGCTTGATTTTGTATGCTAGAGTTTTGTATACCATATAATTTTTCATGTATGATTATGTGATGGATTTATGTTTATGGATGAATGTTTAGATTAGATGCTATCATGATTTAATAAACACGCATTGGATGTATACTTAATTAAATTCAATGATGATCTAATGCCAATCTTTACCTTGTTTATTCACCATTTCTTGAAGAATCAGCTAATGAGTTTTATTAGATGCTTCAACTTGGCCATTAGATTGAGGATAATATGGTGTAGAAAATCAATGCTAAATGTGATTTTTTTCCAAGAATTGCTTCACCTCTTTGTTCTTAAATGAAGTACCATTATTAGAAACAAGGGTAGAAGGAAATCTAAAATGAGCAATGATATTGTTTAGAAGAAATCTAAAAATTGCTTCAATATTAGTGGATTGAAGTGGAGTGACTTCAACCCATTTCGTAAAGTAATTAATATTGATAATGATGAAGATATGTCCTTTAGAAGGGGGTGATATTTTTTTGATAATATCCAACCCCCATTTTGTAAATGGCCAAGGTGAGGTCTAATTTTGAAGCTCTTATGTGAGAGCTTAGATAAGGTTGTTGTGTTGTTGAAATTGAGGGAATTTCTTGAAAAAATCAAAGGAGTCATGCTCCATTGTTCTCCAATAATATCCCATTTGAATTAGTTAACACACTAAGGATTTACCACCAAAATGTCCACCCCAACGCTTGAATGAGATTCTTTAAAGGAAAGGGGTATTCCAACCTTGGTGAGACACAAAAGAAGACCATTATAAGACTTCCAATAAAGAATGCTAGATAGAATAACATATTGAGCTAAAATTTTTGCATCTGAGTGCAAGCGTGTTTAGTTGCATTGTCGGGAAAAGTTATAGTCTTTAAATAATTATAAATGTGAGAATACCTTACCCCCAAGTCCACGTGCGCACACATAAGACCATTGAGTTCAAGTTGATTTGAGACAAGAGACCGAAGAATGCAAACCACAAAGCGGTACTCTTCTATACCATCATTTGAGGACATAAGGGAATTTGTGCTCACCATTACATCTATGTGGGAATTTTCTCTCCTAGGTACACCTTCTATCATTAAAGAAGAAAAATGATCAAGCAAGGATAAAGCCAAATCTTGATACTGAGATAACTTATTTTGCTTAGCTTGATACGTCCCTATGATTTGATTTACAATAAGTTCAGAATTACCATGAATGCAAATATGTTTAATGTTTAGTGCTATTGCAGTATGCAAGATGGCAATAAGGGATTTGTACTTAGTGATGTT
Organism: Sequoia sempervirens; assembly: GCA_007258455.2. Taxonomy (NCBI): domain Eukaryota; kingdom Viridiplantae; phylum Streptophyta; class Pinopsida; order Cupressales; family Cupressaceae; genus Sequoia; species Sequoia sempervirens. The sequence goes on along the minus strand of VDFB02271358.1, from coordinate 326,716,621 downwards.
GTTAGTACAATGAAATTCTAATCGGAAGGATAGAGGAACTAGCTTCCCTTCAGGTGAGATTAAGACTACACCTTCCCTAGATCCAGTTTGACATATCGATACATCGAAGTACATCTCCCACACAGATTCATGGTCCAATGCAAACAAATTTTCATCTAGAAATAAATATAGATTAGGGAAGGAGTGAGATGAGGGAGCTTCCACCAACTGATCGACAACAACTTGACCCTTAATTTCTTTCTGAGTTACAAATTTGATATCGAACTCAGAAAGTAACATTACCCATTTTTCCAACCTTCTCGAAGGATCGATTCTAGTGAACAAATGTTTAAGAAGATCACATTTTACAATAACATGAGTTTCTACATGGAGAAGATAATGTCATATTTTTTGCGTTGCAAAAATATGAGCAAGACATTTTTCTCCATGGCAGACTATCGAGTTTCACAATCAACTAGAATAAGACTAATGTAATAGACCACTCTTTCCTTACAATCATCATCATGTCAAGCTAATAAAACTGTTAAGACATGAGGTGATGTGGAAATATAAAGCAAAAAGGGTCTTTCTTGCATAGCCAACATCAAGATAGGAGGATTGGCCAAATAACTTTTGATTGAATCAAAATATTTTTTTCACTCATCATCCCATTGGATGTGGACATATTTCTTCAAAAAACACGTGAATGGAAGGGTACAGTCAACCAATTTAGATACAAATCTATGAATCACCTGAATCTTCCCTTGGAAACTATGTAGTTGAGAGATGTTTTTGGAGGAGGAATGTTAACAATTGCATCAGTTTTATTTGTGTAGACTTTGATTCCTTGGTGAGAGAAAATAAATCCTAAAAGCTTTTTGACATCCATGCCAAAAATAAACTTAAGAGGATTTAGTCTCACTTTATAGAGTCGAAGCCTTTCGAAGATAAGATGAAGATTTTCGACGTGATCTTGATGAGTTGTAGACTTAGCCAATATTCCATCAATGTTATCTTCTAGAATTTTGTAATGTCCCCTTCTCAACAGTGATCAGTACTATTGACCGTTAGCGTATCCAGGAGGCCCGTAGGCTAGTCGGAAGTTGAAATTACAGTTTCCTACTTTCTAGGAGGATGTTTTTTCATTTTTTGGTGGATTGCACTTGGAGTTATGGAATTTGGATTGAGGATTCTTTTTTGGTTTTTAGAGAGCTTCGCAATGGTATAACTTGCATATTGATCCAAGCAACTTTTTGAATTTACTATTTTTAGTAAATTCTATTTTTGGCAGTGGTCCTGTTGGTATTAGCACAATTGGCTTTCCTCTTCTGGCAGTTCAGTTGGTATTGTTGTTTTTGGCCTTTTGATGCATTTTCTGGAGAGATAAGTTATTTTTATGTTATAATGTTATATTTTAATATTATAACCCCTTGGTCTAGCTTCATGACTTAAAGATGTTTTTAAAAAGGGTACTTCAAGGGTGAACGCCTCATAAGGAGATGATTAAAATATTTCTAAGGGTAAAAAATTCTTTGAGGAGATGGGACACCAACTTGAGGAAAGTAATATTTTATTTGAAAAAGAGCTTTGCCCTCTTGAAAAAGGATGCCACTTTTGGAGGGAGTTGTAGTCAACTTCAAATTTGAAATATTTTGACTTCTTGGTTTGGGCGCACCTTCTAGAGGCTTTTAGAGATGATTTTCAGAGTTTATAAAAGGAGGCCTCTTCTCTTCATTTGATTATATCTTGTCTACACTATTGTTATGCTACCAAAATGGTGAGTGAATTGCTTCGAGGAAAATGCATACCTCCTAGCCTTGGTTTGACTTCTTGCTTGAAACATAGCAACTAGTTGGGATATTGTTGTTCTTAATCCTTGAGAGAAGATTGAGCACATTGTAGTTGAGTTTTCTTGCATTTTTGTCAGCTTTTGGTGTTGCTGGTCTAGTATAGCTGATTGATGTTTTCGCTCATAAGTCATGAAATAAAAATTATCTTGTTCTGGGTATTGGCTAACTAAGTTTCCTTGCTTGAAGCACCCCTTCTTGGTAATTTATAGATTTTAATATTAAGAATTGGATTTATGGCATGAAAATCACCCTTCTTGGAGGGTCGTACCTTTTGGAGCTTGCATTGGGATTTGTGAAAATTAAAATGAGTCTTTTTGAGGGTGTTTAATCATTGGGATTTGGTTGCCATCATTGTTAGAAGCATTTGAATTCATTATCAAGTCATTTGGGGGTGTTTAGAGAGTTTGGTGAGCATTTTAGTGAAGTTCTAGTTTGTTGGTCTGTGCATTTTTAGTCAATGTTCAGTCATATCAAATTGTAGGAGTTTGTATTTTGAGTTGGGTTTGAGCCTAGGAAGTCACATTGAGCATTGGAGAGATATTATACATTATTGCAGCATTGATAGACTTCTAATTCTATGTTCTTGGTAGACATTTCTACCTCATTGTAAAGCTAAACAGTAGTACTGTCAGCTATCTTATTTCTTGCTAAGCACTTTGTAATTCACATGATTGTGGAAGAGACTAGTCTTGCTCTAGTCTTTTAGTTCTGCATTTATTTCCTGTACTGCCCACTAAAAAGTGGAAGAGGTTGGAAAGCCACCTAGTTACTTTCTGTAATGCATTGTAACATCATCTTGCTAATCGGTTGAACCGTTGCCAAGTTCATGGATCCTCTGACCATATGCTCGCCCCTCCTCCCACATCGGGTCTTAGGGAGCATTATTGGTTAGAGTTATTTTCAGTTCAACTATTTTCATAGGGATCCTCTCACCATATGCTTTCCCCTCCTCCCTCATCAGGTCTTAGGGAACATTCTTGGTTAGAGTTACTTTCCAAATCATTTTGGTTTTGGAGCTAACCTTAACAGGTGCGTGTTGCATTGTAATTGTTATAAAAAATTGAAAAAATTTGGTTGGCTCATTACAGTGGTATTAGAGCCATGATTCTGCCATCCTGTGCCCAACAATGTTAGTAGACAGATGAGTGACAAAGCTCATAGATACTACACCAGAATTCAGGCAAGAGATCAGTCACAATTTCCATCAGTTCCAGAGGTAGACTTTTTCAGAGGCTTTGAGAGAGACTGGTAAAGCAATAGATACGTTTAAAGAAATTGAAAACATGTCAAACAGTCTTGATGAAGCCATCAAGAAGGCTATAAGTATGGAGTTGTCAGCCCCTAGTCCAAAATTTGTGCCAAATCCTTTTGCTCACAAGAAAGATAAGAGGCATTCTTCAAATCAGCATAAAATATTCCCTTCAAGGATGGATGATGAGCTTCACGAGAAGCTTAGAAAAGAAGGAAAATTTTACACATGCAAAGAACCATGGACTAAAGGACATAAATGCTATGGATATGGTCATTCTAAGCACATGGAGGCCTATTCTAATTTTGGATCATAATCTGATCACTTAGAGAAGTGGTTGGATTTTGTTGAAAGTGAGGAAGAAAAGGATCCTAAAGAGGCCGAGGATGAGCAAGGAGGAGGGGGCACATTTTCCCAACTCTCTAGTTTTCAAAAGAATGAATCATTCAAGGTTTGTGGAATAATCGAGAAGCATCGTATCGTTAACTTGATTGATATTGGAGCAACACACAACTTCATTGATGAAGGAGTGGTTGCAAAGAGAGGACTCGAGACTGAAGATATCGAAGGATTCAAAGTCATGGTAGCTGATGGATTTCACATTTAATGCACTCACAAGGTTTCCAACATGTCTTTGAAATTGGGTAAAAATGAATTGAAGGATGACTTGTATGTTGTAAGCATTGGAGATACAAATGTTGTTCTTGGCATTCAATGGTTGTGTTCTCTTGGAGAAATCTCTCTAAATCTGCAAACAATAGAGCTCAAGTTTTAATTCAATGGGAAGAAGGTGGTGCTAAGAGGGATGTCCAATGGTGGTCCTCAGATTGTATCATTCAAAAGAATGGAGAGGCTTATTCGATATGATCAAGTTGAATGGGTTGCAGAATGTGTTGGAATATATGCCTCAATCTCACAGGTTGAAACCTTTGAGAAAGCATAGTCGCTGTGACATTCCTGTTGTCTGGCCGACTGGCAGTTTACCTTATGTTTTGCTCATGTCGCCAAGACAATGCTTTTGTCTTGCTGAAGGAATCTATTGTTGTGAGTTATGGCTGTCGTTGTAACTTCTCATCGCATGGAGAACTCTGGCCGACAGGCCATTCAATCAGGCGTTGGTGAGACTTGTAGTGACCGGGGGCTTCAGAGTAACTTCTACACTTGGAAAGGAGTCCCGGCGACATTGAAAGGTCTTGCCAAAAAGGATACGCATCGGGGTAACCTATGCCAGCTCGATGAGAAGTCTTACCGAAAGTAACATGTCTCGACGACAGTGTTGGAGCTTTCGGGGAAACCCTTGGGTGATCGGTAAGAAGTCTTACCGATAGTGATGTGTCTCACCGATGGGTATACATTTGGAGACCTCGGTGTAACACATAAGGCTTCGATAAGAAGTCTTGGCGAATATGGAAAATCTCACCGATAGCATGTGGGGTCATCGGTTCGGTATGACTCCTGGCGAAAGGTGGGCTCGGGGTAACTTGGAGACTTCGGCGTGAGGTCTTGGCGAAGGTCAAATGTCTTGCCGATTCGGTAAGACATGAGCGCTCGGTGAAAGGTCTCGACTAAAGACAAAAGTCTTGCCGACTATTTTTTGGTGCTTGGTATGACTTGAGACCTCGGTGTAATGTCTCGGAAAAAGCGATAAGTCTCATCGACAGTTGAATGCTTCGGTATAACACATGAATGCTCGGTGGGATGTCTTGGCGAAAGACGATTGTCTCAGCGAATGGAATTCTCACATCGACATGACTTGAAGAATTCGGTATGAGGTCTTGGCGATCTGTGATAGTCTTGCCAATGGAAATATTGAGATTGATGTGACTTGAAGATCTCAGTGAAACCTCTTGGCGACAGTTGAATGTCTTAGCGATAGAGTTGGAGGATGAGTTCAATTGGAGGTTGGTGAGAGGTCTAGCCGATCATGCCGATGAGGAGACTCTTGCCGAAAGATGGATGCCAATAGAAATACAATGGGTTTCGGCATGACTTATGAGCTCGGTGGAACCTCTTGCCGATGGAGACGACTCTTGGCGACAACGTGTAATCTGGTCTTGTGGCATCGGGGAGACACTTCTAGTGTCTCACCGACATGCGACACAAGTTGATCACTGTTGACCAAGTGAAGATTGTCCGACGTGGTGAGATATGGAAAAATCAGAGAAAGCAGAATGTGAATCATTTCTGAGTTGGATGATTCGACAGTTGGAAACAAACCGTTTCATAAAGCCGAAGCCAAAGAGAAGGAAAAAGAGAGAACAAATGTTAAGGCCGATAGTGGCTAGCTGATAGGCTGGAGCCATGAGGCCGTAATAGGTGACTCAGAGAGTTGACAAGATGCTAAAGAGCTGAGAGCCAGAGAGAGATCGATAGAAAAAGGCTGAGTGACTAGCTGACAGGCCGAAGCCATGAGGCCGAGGTAGAGAGTGAGAGAGTCAGAGTTATGCTGCTGGAATCTCTCCTGATCATGAATGCCATGTTTGATCTCTCAGGGATAGTATGTTACCGGTTGTATCCAGAATGAACAAAGATGAATCTCTGAAGAGGCTATGAGCCTGAATTTGTATTGTAACCCTTTCTGTTGCTGAATAATACAATAGCTCGATCTTTGGAGTGTGGGGTTTTTTATCTGAAAGGATTTTCCCCACGTAAATCTTTGTGTTCTGGTTTTCTGTTTTCATCTTTCATGTCTGCTGGTTCATATAGTAGAATCTGTTAATGCTTGCTGTTGAATTTACATGTGTTTCTCTCAGATGGATCAATGTAGGAAATTAACTGTGTCTGTTCCGCATTTGGACATAGTTGTATGTGTCTTTGAGGCAACCTAATCAAAATGAAAGTTGCCGGAGGGACTACCGTATGGAGTTTTCACTAGTTGGACTCCTACTTTTTCCTTACAAGTGGTATCAGAGCCTTCTTTTGGTTGTTGGTTCTGGATATTTCTCCTATGAAGATTTCTTAGCTTGATGGGCTGGAAGAAATCTGGAGGAATGGACTAATGGATTGATCCTTTGATGAGTGGAAGCCTTGTGCTATTCTGAGATAGCATGCAGCTTGAAGGATGGTCAAGACGGAAAAGGGTGTTGATCATGTTGTGATCTGTGTCTCCTGGCTGGTAGAGGTATAAACTTGGAAGTATAAGGTGGATTTTCTTACTCTGTGGCTGTGTACCAGTAAAGCTTTCATATTGGTGTTTGTGTGATAGGCTCCTAGGTGATATGGAGAAGCCGAGATTGTTTCTCAATCACAGAAGAGAGTGCTTATGCTAGGTGGTGGTTCCTGTTAACCTCGAATGCTTGAAGGCTATGGAGTAAATCATTAGATGATTTGCAAGCCTCTGAAATAGCCTTTCTCTCTTTCTCGGATGCATGTACATGGTGGTGGTTTAAAGTTGGCTTGAAAGGGGCCTGGATTCTCTTGAACTGCTGTCTTCTTTCTAAGGATGATTTGTACTTGCATGGCTCTGTGGTTTTGTAGGTTTTACACGGTTAAGCAAAACTTGTGATCATGAGGAGTTGTTGTTAAGCTATTGTCTAGACACTGACCTTTTGGGGTGTTGCTGGATGAGATAGTTGTAGGTCTGCATGCATGCTTGGTGCATGGTTTTGAGGAGGTATGATTCTTTCTTTGCATAGGAGTGTTGGTAAGTGTTTTGTCACTCAACATTCTTGTGGTAATGATTGTGGGGTCGTTGATTATGTTGCTCGTTGTGGACATGATTGGAAAATCAGATCCGACATGATTTGATGTTTGAGTCATGTTGTTTACATGGTTATTCTCTTTGATATCTCAGTGTTGCAGTTTTAAATATGATAACGGGTTTGCATGTTCGATGTTTGTGATCTACGAGTTATGCGGTTGGTGGATTAGCTACCCATTGGCTGCAGTGAGATAACTTGGATGTGGACTGTCTTTATCCACGAGGTTGATTCATTGGTGGTGCAGATTTTTTAGCTGGCCTTGTCTGTGGTCACTCGTACATTGGTGTGATTGTTTTGAGATGAGAGGATGGATATTCTTGAGTAGCTGAATAGTCAGTTATGGGAACCTGAAATAGTTGGTCATAATGCTTGGAAAGTTTGGGTGTCACGTTTCAGTGGGAGCTCTAGCAGTGACTGTGGATTCATCACATGGTGGTGAATAGTCTTCTATAGTGTTGCATGATGGTTTTTATGCTTTTTGCTTTTGCATGGACATTATTTGAAGATGTGCAACATCTTGGAACCATGGAGGGAACTTGGAGTCTGTGGCTGAGGTGTTGGTGGTGCTTGATAGGTGATATTGTTTTGAGTTTATTTGCTTTATGTCATGGTATACTCTTGTTTGTGCACTGGAGTTTTGGCATTGTGCATTGTACTTGAGACAATGGTGGAGTCACTTGAAGCATGGTATCTCCTATGGGGATGTGTAAATCATAGTGTCATGATAAGTTCCTGATTCAGATGATTGGAGCTTTGACAGTGGTCTGGTAATTCTTTGTGTATTGGGTGCTTTTGATTACTTGCTTGATACTTCATGATAGTGCAGTAATGCAATTTAATTTTAGCATGAGAGGATCGGTTGCTAGTACTCATGGATACATGAAGAATAGGGTGAGGCTATGTTTCTATTGTGAGAGAATTGTTCCTGCTTGTTACTCTTGTTAAATATTATTAGTAGAAAGTCCGAGAAGCCTACACCTAGGTTGAACGTGAGTTCAATAAGAGATCTATGAGGAGATTGCTCTTGGATTAGTCATGATGGCTTATATATCTTGAAGGAGTATTCTTGTTCCCACTCTTGGTCTACTCGACAGTTTATCTGAGAGGTATTTGGCTCATTATATCTTTCCGATGTATTTAAGTTCATTTTCATGATATGGATCTTGAATTACTGTTTAACATTTGGTTCTGGAGGATTCATAGTGGAAGTTGTATAGGTTGTATTATCTCCTTGAGATTTTGTGTTATGTCATTTACTGATGAGAATTGGTAGGAGATGATGTATGGGATGATTTCCTGAAATGAGAAATGTTTTAGCTTGATCTTCTTTGAGAGGTTTACATCCATGTTTTTAAAGCTAGTTTGATCTTGATGATTGAATGGATGGATGTTGTTAAGGTTTTATTTTAGGATGTGAAGAAGATCATCCTTGACACAGCTGGCTATTAGAAGTGTATGTAGGAGGATGTTTCTACATGAAGTTGATGGGCGGTGTTTCTCTCTATGGCCGTGAAGGTTTGTGATGAGAGAAATGTTTCTTGTAGCAGTTTGTTGCAGGTTACTCATGCCATTGTGGTTATTTCCTTGGTACTACAGGGTTACATTTTCTATGTGCTGGTATTGGTAGGCTTGCAATGCCTTCTGATCTTTTAGATCTGGATTTCTTAGGCATTGGGAGTTCCTGTATGTGTCTTGTTTTCTTCGACTAGTTGACACTGGAACTTGTATTTGTTGTTAATGGATCAACAAAAGTTTACTAATGGTGATACCTTTAAGGTATGTGAGATTGGATGGTATAGCACGAGCTGTGGTTGCTATTTTCAGTCGTGTGGGTTATCATTTGGATGGAAGTGGTCAGTCTAATTTTTGTTCTAATTGGTGTTGTTTATCTTGTTTCTGGAGAATGACTTCACTGTTATGTTCTGTTTGAAGCTTTGAAGTTGATATTGCTTATGTATAGCGATTGAGCACAATGAAGTGGTAGCAGTATCTTGTTGAAGATATCACTGGGATATTTTTTTGCTTGTGTTCGTTGGAATGGTGTTTATACACCTTGGCTTTGTATCTTTCTTCCACACGTGGAAGATGACAGGATTGTTGCTTGAATGGTGGACATCATGGATGTTGGAGCAAAATTATTGTTGGATCATGAGAGCATGTTTGAGGTCTATGTGGTTTCTTGAAAGGCTGTGATCGGTTGTTTTGTTGGACAGTGTGTTGTAGTTGGTTTCCTGGTCTTTGTTGCAGATTGTCTAATGGACTATTATTTGTGGAATCATGTTGATTGGGTGTCTTGAGTATTGCAGGGTTTGAACTAGTTGAGCTAGTGTGGTCTTAGTTCCTGGTTTCTTTGAAGGTACCTGTGTGATCTTCATCAAGTGGGAGATTGTTGGAATATATGCCTCAATCTCATAGGCTGAAACCTTTGAGAAAGCATAGTTGCTGTGACATTCCTATTGTCTGGCCGACTGGAAGTTTACCTTATGTTTTGCTCATGTTGCCAAGACAATTCTTTTGTCTTGCCGAAGGAATCTATTGCTGTGACTTATGGCCATCATTGTAACTTCTCATGGTGTGGAGAACTCTGGTCGACAGGCCATTCAATCAGGCGTCGGTGAGACTCATAGCGACTGAGGGCTTCAAAGTAACTTCTACACTCAGAAAGAAGTCCCATCGACATTGGAAGGTCTTGCCGACAAGGATACGCATCGGGGTAACCTATGCCGGCTCGGTGAGAAGTCTTACTGAAAGTAACATGTCTCGATGACAGTGTTGGAGCTTTCGGGGAAACCCTTGGGTGATCGGTAAGAAGTCTTACTGATAGTGATGTGTCTCACCGACGGGTATACATTTGGAGACTTCGGTGTAACACATAAGGCTTCGATAAGAAGTCTTGGCGAATGTGGAAAATCTCACCGATAGCATGTGGGGTCATCAGTTCGGTATGACTCCTGGTGAAAGGTGGACTCAAGGTAACCTGGAGACTTCGGTGTGAGGTCTTGGAGAAGGTCAAATGTCCTGGCAATTCGGTAAGACATGAGCGCTCGGTGAAAGGTCTCGGCGAAAGACAAAAGTATTGCCGACTATTTTTTGGCACTTGGTATGACTTGAGACCTTGGTGTAATGTCTCGATGAAAGTGATAAGTCTCGCCGATAGTCGAATGCTTTGGTATAACACATGAATGCTCGGTTGGATGTCTTGGTGAAAGATGATTGTCTCAGCGAATGGAATTCTCACATCGGCATGACTTGAAGACTTCGGTATGAGGTCTTGGCGATCTGCGATAGTCTTGCCGATGGAAATATTGAGATCGATGTGACTTGAAGATCTCGGTGAAATCTCTTGGCGACAGTTGAATGTCTTAGCGATAGAGTTAGCGGATGAGTTCAACTGGAGGTCGGTGAGAGGTCTCACCGATCATGCTGATGAGGAGACTCTTTTCGACAGATGGATGCCGATAGAAATACAATGGGTTTCGGTATGACTTATGAGATCGGTGGAATCTCTTGCCGATGGAGATGACTCTTGGAGATTTTGTGTAATCTGGTCTTGTGGCATCGGGGAGACACTTCTAGTGTCTCACTGACGTGACACAAGTTGATCGCTGTTGACCAAGTGAAGATTGTCCAACGTGGTGAGATATGGAAAAATCAGAGAAAGAAGAATGTGAATCATTTTTGAGCTGGATGATTCGATAGTTGTGATCTGATAGTTGGAAACAAACCGTTTCATAAAGCCAAAGCCGAAGAGAAGGAAAAAGAGAGAACAAATGTTAAGGCCGATAGTGGCTGGCTGACAGGCTGGAGCCATGAGGCCGTAACAGGTGACTCAGAGAGTTGACGAGATGCTGAAGAGTCGAGAGCCAGAGAGAGATTGATAGAATAAGGCTGAGTGACTGGCTAACAGGCCGAAGCCATGAGGCCGAGGCAGAGAGTGAGAGAGGTAGAGTTATGCTGCTGGAATCTCTCCTGATCATGAATGCCATGTTTGATCTCTCAGGGATAGTATGTTACCAGTTGTATCCAGAATGAACAAAGATGAATCTCTGAAGAGGCTATGAGCTTGAATTTGTATTGTAACCCTTTCTGTTGCTGAATAATACAATAGCTCGATCTTTGGAGTGTGGGGTTTTTTATCTGAAAGGATTTTCCCCACGTAAATCTTTGTGTTCTGGTTTTCTATTTTCATCTTTCATGTCTGCTGGTTCATATAGTAGAATTTGTTAATGCTTGCTGTTGAATTTACTTGTGTTTCTCTTAGATGGATCAATGTAGGAAATTAACTGTCTTTTCTGCATTCAGACATAGTTGTATGTGTCTTTGAGGCAACCTAATCGAAATGAAAGTTGCTGGAGGGACTACTGTATGGAGTTTTCACTAGTTGCACTCCTACTTTTTCCTTACAAGTGGTATCAGAGCCTTCTTTTGGTTGTTGGTTCTGGATATTTCTCCTATGAAGATTTCTTAGCTTGATGGGCTGGAATAAATCTAGAGGAATGGACTGATGGATTGATCCTTTGATGAGTGGACGCCTTGTGCTGTTATGAGACAACATGCAACTTGAAGGATGGTCAAGATGGAAAAGGGAGTTGATCATGTTGTGATCTGTGTCTCCTGGCTGGTAGAGGTATAAACATGGAAGTATAAGGTGGATTTTCTTACTTTGTGGCTGTGTACCAGTAAAACTTTCATATTGGTGTCTGTGTAACAGGCTCCTGGGTGATATGGAGAAGCCGAGATTGTTTCTCAGTCAAGGAAGAGAGTGCTTATGCTAGGTGGTGGTTCTTGGTGTTGGAAAGCACTATTTCCTGTTAACCTCGAATGCTTGAAGGCTATGGAGTTAATCATTAGATGATTTGCAAGCCTCTGAAATAGCCTTTCTCTCTTTCTCGGATGCATGTACATGGTGGTGGTTTAAAGTTGGCTTGAAAGGGGCCTGGATTCTGTTGAACTGCTGTCTTCGTTCTAAGGATGATTTTTACTTGCATGACTCTGTGGTTTTGTAGGTTTTACACGGTTAAGCAAAACTTGTGATCATTAGGAGTTGTTGTTAAGCTATTGTCTAGACACTGACCTTTTGGGGTGTTGCTGGATGATATGGTTGCAGGTCTGCATGCATGCCTTGTGCATGGTTTTGAGGAGGTATGATTCTTTCTCTGCATAGGAGTGTTGGTAAGTGTTTTGTCACTCAACATTCTTGTGGTAATGATTGTGGGGTCCTTGATTATGGTGCTCGTTGTGGACATGATTGGAAAATCAGATCTGGCATGATTTGATGTTTGAGTCATGTTGTCTACATGGTTATTCTCTTTGATATCTCAGTGTTGCAATTTTCAATATGATAACGAGTTTGCATGTTCGATGTTTGTGATCTACGAGCTATGCGGTTGGTGGATTAGCTACCCATTGGCTGCAGTCAGATAACTTGGATGTGGACTGTCTTTATCCACGAGGTTGATTCATTGGTGGTGCAGATTTTTTAGCTGGCCTTGTCTATGGTCACTCGTACATTGGTGTGATTGTTTTGAGATGAGAGGATGGATATTCTTGAGTACCTGAATAGTCAGTTATGGGAACCTGAAACATTTGGTCATAATGCTTGGAAAGTTTGGGTGTCACGTTTTAGTGGGAGCTCTAGTAGTGACTGTTGATTCATCACATGGTGGTGAATAGTCTTCTATAGTGTTGCATGATGGTTTTTATGCTTTTTTCTTTTGCATGGACATTATTTGAAGATGTGCAACATCTTGGAACCATGGAGGGCGCTTGGAGTCTGTGGCTGAGGTGTTGGTGGTGCTTGATAGGTGATATTGTTTTGAGTTTATTTGCTTTATGTCATGGTATACTCTTGTTTGTGCACTGGAGTTTTGGAATTGTGCATTGTACTTGAGACAATGGTGGAGTCACTTAAAGCATGGTATCTCCTATGGGGATGTGTAAATCATAGTGTCATGATAAGTTCCTGATTCAGATGATTGGAGCTTTGACAGTGGTCTGGTAATTCTTTGTGTATTGGGTGCTTTTGATTACTTGCTTGATACTTCATGATAGTGCAGTAATGTAGTTTAATTTTAGCATGAGAGGATTGGTTGCTAGTACTCATGGATACATGAAGAAGAAGGTGAAGCTGTCTTTCTATTGTGAGAGAATTGTTCCTGCTTGTTACTTTTGTTAAAGCTTATTAGCAGAAAGTCCGATAAGCCTACACCTAGGTTGAACGTGAGTTCAATAAGAGATCTATGAGGAGATTGCTCTTGGATTAGTCATGATGGATTATATATCTTGAAGGAGTATTCTTGTTCCCACTCTTGGTCTACTTGGCAGTTTATCTGAGAGGTATTTGGCTCATTATATCTTTCAGATGTATTTAAGTTCATTTTCATGATATGGATCTTGAATTACTATTTAACATTTGGTTCTGGAGGATTCATAGTGGAAGTTGTACAGGTTGTATTATCTCCTTGAGCTTTTGTGTTATGTCATTTACTAATGAGAATTGGTAGGAGATGATGTATGGGCTGATTTCCTGAAATGAGAAATGTTTTAGCTTGATCTTCTTTGAGAGGTTTACATCCATGTTTTTAAGGTTGGTTTGATCTTGATGATTGAACGGATGGATGTTGTTAAGGTTTTCTTTTGGGATGTGAAGAAGATCATCCTTGACACTGCTGGCTGTTAGACGTTTATGTAGGAGGATGTTTCTATAGGAAGTTGATGGGCGGTGTTTCTCTCTGTGGCCATGAAGGTTTGTGCTGAGAGAAATGTTTCTTGTAGTAGTTTGTTGTAGGTTGCTCATGTCATTGTGGTTATTTCCTTGGTACTACAGGGTTACATTTTCTATGTGTTGGTATTGGTAGGCTTGCAATGCCTTCTGATCTTTTAGATCTGGATTTCTTAGGCATTGGGAGTTCCTGTATGTGTCTTGTTTTCTTCGACTAGTTGACACTGGAACTTGTATTTGCTGTTAATGGATCAACAAAAGGTTACTAATGGTGATACCTTTAAGGTATGTAAGATTGGATGGTATAGCACAAGCTGTGGGTGCTATTTTCAGTCGTGTGGGTTATCATTTGGATGGAAGTGGTCAGTCTAATTTTTGTTCTAACTGGTGTTGTTTATCTTGTTTCTGGAGAATGACTTCACTGTTATGTTCTGTTTGAAGCTTTGAAGTTGATATTGCTTCTGTATAGCGATTGAGCACAATGAAGTGGTAGCAATATCTTGTTGAAGATATCACTGGGATATTTTTTTGCTTGTGTTTGTTGGAATGGTGTTTATACACCTTGGCTTTGTATCTTTCTTCCACACGTGGAAGATGACAGGATTGTTGCTTGAATGGTGGACATCATGGATGTTGGAGAAAAATTATTGTTGGAGCATGAGAGCATGTTTGAGGTCTATGTGGTTTCTTGAAAGGCTGTGATCAGTTGTTTTGTTGGACAGTGTGTTGCAGTTGGTTTCCTGGTCTTTGTTGCAGATTGTCTAATGGACTGTTATTTGTGGAATCATGTTGATTGGGTGTCTTGAGTATTGCAGGGTTTGAACTGGTGGAGCTAGTGTGGTCTTAGTTCCTGGTTGCTTGGAAGGTGCCTGTGTGATCTTTTTCAAGTGGGAGATTGTTGGAATATATGCCTCAATCTCATAGGCTGAAACCTTTGAGAAAGCATAGTCGTTGTGACATTCCTGTTGTCTGGCCGACTGGCAGTTTACCTTATGTTTTGCTCATGTCGCAAGGACAATGCTTTTGTCTTGCCGAAGGAATCTATTGCTGTGACTTATGGCTGTCGTTGTAACTTCTCATTGCATGGAGAACTCTGGCCGGCATGCCATTCAATTAGGCATCGGTGAGACTCATAGGGACCGGGGGCTTCAGAGTAACTTCTACACTTGGAAAGAAGTCCCAGCGACATTGGAAGGTCTTGCCGACAAGGATATGCATCGGGGTAACCTATGCCGACTTAATGAGAAGTTTTACCGAAAGTAACATATCTCGACGATAGTGTTGGAGCTTTTAGGGAAACCCTTGGGTGATCGGTAAGAAGTCTTACTGATAGTGATGTGTCTCACCAATGGGTATACATTTCGAGACTTCGGTGTAACACATAAGGCTTCGATAAGAAGTCTTGGTGAATGTGGAAAATCTCACCGATAGAAAGTGGGGTCATCAGTTCGGTATGACTCCTGGCGAAAGGTGGGCTCGGGGTAACCTGGAGACTTCGGCGTGAGGTCTTGGCGAAGGTCAAATGTCTTGCCGATTCGGTAAGACATGAGCGCTTGGTGAAAGGTCTCGGTGAAAGACAAAAGTCTTGCCAACTATTTTTTGGTGCTTGGTATGACTTGAGACTTCGGTGTAATGTCTCGGCGAAAGTGATAAGTCTCACCGACAGTCTAATGCTTCGGTATAACACATGAATGCTGGGTGGGATGTCTTGGTGAAAGACGATTGTCTCAGCGAATGGAATTCTGACATTGGCATGACTTGAAGACTTTGGTATGAGGTCTTGCCGATCTGCGATAGTCTTGCCGATGGAAATATTGAGATCGACGTGACTTGAAGATCTCGGTGAAACCTCTTGGCGACAGTTGAATGTCTTAGCGATAGAGTTAGTGGATGAGTTCAACTGGAGGTCGGTGAGAGGTCTCGCCGATCATGTCGATGAGGAGACTGTTGCCGACAGATGGATGCCGATAGAAATACAATGGGTTTCGGTATGACTTATGAGCTCGGTGGAACCTCTTGCTGATGGAGACGACTCTTGGTGACAACGTGTAATCTGGTCTTGTGGCATCGGGGAGACACTTCTAGTGTCTCACCGACATGCGACACAAGTTGATCGCTGTTGACCAAGTGAAGATTGTCCAATGTGGTGAGATATGGAAAAATCAGAGAAATCAGAATGTGAATCATTTCTGAGCTGGATGATTCGACAGTTGGAAACAAACCATTTCGTAAAGCCGAAGCCGAAGAGAAGGAAAAAGAGAGAACATATATTAAGGCCGATAGTGGCTGGATGACAGGTTGGAGCCATGAGGCCGTAACAGGTGACTCAGAGAGTTGACGAGATGCTGAAGAGCCAAGAGCCAGAGAGAGATTTATAGAAAAAGGCCGAGTGACTGGCTGACAGGCCGAGGCCATGAGGCCGAGGTAGAGAGTGAGAGAGGCAGAGTTATGCTACTGGAATCTCTCCTGATCATGAATGCCATGTTTGATCTCTCAGGGATAGTATGTTACCAGTTGTATCCAGAATGAACAAAGATGAATCTCTGAAGAGGCTATGAGCCTGAATTTGTATTGTAACCCTTTATGTTGCTAAATAATACAATAGCTCAATCTTTGGAGTGTGGGGTTTTTTATCCGAAAGGATTTTCCCCACGTAAATCTTTGTGTTCTGGTTTTCTGTTTTCATCTTTCATGTCTGCTGGTTCATATAGTAGAATCTATTAATGCTTGATGTTGAATTTACATGTGTTTCTCTTAGATGGATTAATGTAGGAAATTAACTGTGTCTATTCCGCATTTGGACATAGTTGTATGTGTCTTTGAGGCAACCTAATCAAAATGAAAGTTGCCGAAGGGACTACTGTATGGAGTTTTCACTAGTTGCGCTCCTACTTTTACCTTACAGAATGTGTGGTTCTTCCTGCTAGTCCAGTTGAAAGAAAGAGGGACTATCCTCCTGATATTCCATCCTTGCTCACCAAGAAGAGTAAGGTCTTTGCTGATCTACCTCCCGGGTCACCTCCTGAAAGGGGAGATGAGCATTTCATTAAAATCAAAGATGGGGCCAAGCCAGTTATCACAAAAGCCTATCGATATCCTAAGAATTAGAAATATGAGATTGAGAAGAACATAAGAGAACTCTTGGAGATGGGCTTCATTCGAACAAGCAAGAGCCCCTTTGCTTCAGCCATTGTTCTTGTGAAGAAGGATGGAATCATCCACATGTGTGTGGATTATCAGGCCTTGAATCAAAGCACAATCAAGAACCAGTACCCCATTCCCAGGATAGATGAGCTCATTGATAAGCTACATGGTGCCAAGTTCTTTTCAAAAAAGATTTGAGATCGGGCTACTATGAAATTCGAATGAGAGGATCATATGTTGAGAAGACGACATTTTTATGCCACTATGGTCACTTTGAGTTTTTAGTCATGCCATTTGGGTCGACTAACACTCCTGCCACTTTCCAGTCTTGTATGAACAGAGTCTTTCAAAAGCAGTTGAGGAAGTTTGTGTTGATTCTCTTTAATGATATCCTCATCTTCAGCAAGAAATGGGAAGAAAATCTCAAGCACTTGGAGGAAGTGCTTTGCATCTTGGAATCAAAAATCTTGTTTTCCAAAGAATACAAATGTGAATTTGGAATGAAGGAGTTTCTCTACCTTGGTCACATAATCAATGCTGAATGAGTGAAAGTTGATCTAGAAAAGATCAAGGCGATAGTTGATTGGCCACCTCTAGAGAACTTGACTCATTTGAAAGGATTATGGGGTATTTGTGGCTTTTACAAAGGGTTTGTGAAGGGATACTCTCAAAGTGCTACTCCTCTTATTGAACTCACTAAAAAGGGAGCTTTCTTTTGGTCAAAAAAGGCACAAAGTGTTTTTGATAGGTTCAAGAAGATCATGAGTTCTTGTTCGGTTTTGGCCATACCATATTTTTCCAAGCCTTTCAAACTACAATGTGATGCATTAGGGGAAGGTGTTGGCACTGTTTTGATGCAAGATAAGCATCCCATTGTGTTTGAAAGCAGAAAATTAAGAGGCGTTGAAAGGACTTACTCCATCTATGACAAAGAAATGCTTGCAATCATGCATGCATTAGCTAAGTTCAGACAATATTTGGTGGTGAGCAAGTTCATTGTCAAGACTAATCACAATAGCCTCAAACACTTCATGCATTAGAAGGACTTGAACGAAAGACAACAAAAGTGGGTGAGTAAGCTTCAACCTTACGATTTTGACATTGAGTATGTCAAAGGGAAAAACAACATTGTGGTGAATGCTCTATCTAGGAGGCCTCATTTGAGCTCATTGTGTGAGTTTACCATTGATTGGAAGGAGTTGTTGCTTGTTGATTATGCCAAAAATTAGTTTGCAACCAAAATCATTAAGGGTACTTTTCATGATGAAAGGTACAAAGTGGTTAATGGATTGATACACTACAAAGGAAGGATCTTTTTGGTGGCCAATTCTAAGCTCAAAAAGAATATTTTGATGAAATTCCATGACATTCCACTTGCTGGTCATCAAGGTTATTTCAAAACATATAGGCAGATTTGAGAAATATTTTCTTGGAAAGGGCTGAAAGAGGAGGTCCAACGCTACATCAAGGAGTGTCACACATGCCAAATGAACAAGAATGAGCATTCTCTTCCAGCTGGTCTACTGCAACCTCTTCCCATTCCCAATCAAAAATGGGAAAGCATATTAATGGACTTCATCATGGGGTTTCCAAAGACTCAAGGCAAAGATTGTATCTATGTTGTGGTGGATAGGTTAACAAAGTTTGCTCATTTTCAGTAGCTCAAATTGCAGATTTGTTTTTTCATGAGGTGTTTTGATTACATGGGTTGCTAAAAAACATAGTGACTAATAGGGACAACAAGTTCCTAAGCACCTTTTGGCAAGAGGTCTTCAGGGTGAGTGGTACAGTGCTCACTCCAAGCACTAGTTATCACCCTCAAACTAATGGAAAAAAAAAAATTGTTAACAAGTGGTTGGAGGGCTATCTCAGAAACTATGTTTTGGAGCAACAAAGACCTTGGGTAAGATGGCTTCACCTAGGAGAGTATTGCTACAATTCATCCTTCCACATGTCAATAAGGATATCTCCATTCATGGCTCTCTATGGTTATGAGGCTCCTAGCTTTGTTGATTTGGTGTTTGGTGATAGAAAAGCCCATCAAGCCAAGGATTTGCTGCAGCAAAGTCAAGATAATCTGAAGTCCTTGAAGAACAATCTTGAAATTGCACAAAATCAATAGAAGATGTACGCTAATCAATAATGTGTTGAGTGATCATTTGAGGTTGGAGACATGGTTTATCTTTGACTTCAACCCTACATATAGTATACTCTTAAGAAGAGTGGAGCAGAGAAACTCAAACCACGTTTCTATGGGCCATTCAAAGTCATCAGGAAGGTTGGAGCAGTGGCTTATGAGTTGGAGCTACCCGCAAGTAGAAAAGTTCACAATGTCTTCCATGTGTCTCACCTCAAGAAGGCGCTTGGACATAACGTTGTTGCTTCATCAAACTTGCCTCCTTTGGATGAAGAGGGATAGTTGGTTTTGGTTCCAGAGGAGATCATTAATTCTAGAGAGTGTTCTTTGAGGAGGAAAATCAAAGAATACTTGGTGAAGTTGAAGAATTTTCCTTTGGAGGATGCAACTTGGGAGAGTGAGGAGATTCTGCAACATCTAGGCTTGTGATTGCTTGAGGGCAAGCAATTTTGGGGAGGGTGGACTATAATGTCCCCTTCTCAACAGTAATCAATACTGTTGACCGTTAGCCTATCCTGGAGGCTCGTAGGCTAGTTAGAAGTTGAAATTAAGGTTTCCTGCTTTTTAGGAGGATGTTTCTGCATTTGTTGGTGGCTTGCACTTGGAGTTTTGGAATTTGGATTGTAGATTCTTTCTGGGTTTTCAGAGAGCTTCACAATGGTATAGCTTGCATCTTGATTTGAGCAAACTTCTAAATTTACTATTTTTAGTAAATTCTACTTTTGGCAATGGTTCTATTGGCATCAACACAGTTAGCTTTCCTCTTCTAGCAGTTGGGTTGGTATTGTTGTTTTTGGCCTTTTGATGCATTTTCTGGAGAGATAAGTTATTTTTATGTTATAATGTTATATTTTAATATTATAACCCCTTAGCCTAGCTTCATGACTTAAAGATGTTTTTAAAAAGGGGACTGCAAGAGCGGACGCCTCATTAGGAGGTGATTAAAATATTTGTAAGGGTCAAAAATGCTTTGAGGAGATGGGACACCAACTTTAGGAAAGTAATATTTTATTTGAAAAAGAGCTTTGCCTTCTTGAAAAAGGACGCCACTTTTGGAGGGAGTTGCAGTCAACTTCAAATTTGAAATATTTTGACTTCTTGGTTTGGGCGCACCTTCTAGAGGCTTCTGGAGATGCTTTTCAGAGTTTATAAAAGGGGGCCCCTTCTCTTCATTTGATTATCTCTTTTCTACACTATTGTTATGTTTCCGAAATGGTGAGTGAATTTCTTCGAGGAATGCATGCCTCCTAGCCTTGGCTTGACTTCTTGCTTGAAAGATAGCAACTAGTTGAGATATTGTTGTTTTTAATCCTTGAGAGAAGATTGAGCACATTGTAGTTGAGATTTCTTTCATTTCTGTCAGTTTTTGGTGTTGCTGGTCTATTATAGATGATTGATGTTTTTTCTCATAAGTCATGAAATAAAAATTATCTTGTTCTGGGTATTGGCTAACTAAGTTTCCTTGCTTGAAGTGCCCCTTCTTGGTAATTTGCATATTTTAATATTAAGAATTGGATCTATGGCATGAAAATCGCCCTTCTTGGAGGGTCGTACCTTTTGGAGCTTGCATTGGGATTTTTCCAAATTAAAATGAGTCTTTTGAGGGTGTTTAATCATTTGGATTTGGGCGCCATCATTGTTAGAAGCATTTGAATTCATTATCAAGTCATTTGGGGGTGTTTAGAGAGTTTGGTGAGCATTTTAGTGAAGTTATGGGTTGCTGGTCTATGCAAGAGTTTGGTTGTGGTTGAAAAGACCTATGTAAAAAAATATGATTTTTTGTTGTGAAAAAAAATTCACGTCGATATGCATGTAAGGGTACTCGAGCAATTTTTTTTGCCCCAAATTCAACTTTGTCTAAATTAGACAAATTATATATGAAAAATGGGGGTTTTTGGGCTTTCTAGACACAATGACACCATTTTTTTTGGCTCAAAATGATCCTAGCAAAATCTCAATACTAAATTCTCCCAAATTCGAGAAGAGGCTTGTAGATCTGAAAGATCTGATACCATGTAAGAGTTGCTGATGAACTTGAGCATCCAGGATCACCTACAACACCAAGATAATCCTTCTACACGAGAGAAACAAGAGGATGAAATGTTGGCATATGGTGCAACAATTGAATAATGATATTATCACACTCAAAATGATACAATATGCATCAACACTCCCTTAAACTGACTGAGTTGATATGAACTCATTTGAACTAGATAGGGGGGAGAAGTGAGTGTTGAATATATAGCAGAATATGGGCATATAATTCTAAGAGGGGTAATAACTCTCAAATAACCAGATTAGGTGGGAGTTATGCCTACCTAGAAAATGTCGAACATGTGGCATAACCTACTCAGAAAGAGACAACATTGTGGTTTTGTGAGGTGGCATAAAATTCCAAAAGAGGGTGTCAGACTCAACCACACAAGCGTGGGTGAGAGCGACACATGTAATCGATGGATTACACCACGTTTCCTCACATAAACCATGTCTCACATAACCTAAGTATGCTTAATAATGTGTAGGAAAAATAAATATTAAAAAAATTACAATAATAGTTTTTGCCACTCTTTTTACAAGCAGGGAGCTTAGGGATATCTGGTAACACCTTCAACTTAATATGATCAAATATAAGATTCATAAGGCCTTCATGAAGAATATCCTTCCTAGGTTTCTTCCTATGATCCTCTATACTAGTTTCCATAGAAACAAGGAGGTAAAAAGGAAACAAAACTTGAGAGTTGTGGCATAAGTGATTTAGAAGCATGAAATGATAGCCATAGATAACAAAGAACCTACCTTCCAGAGTGAAGAGCTGCATAATTTCCAAAGCAATGTCCCTCCATAGCAACTTAATAGATTTATAGGCATACCCACCACTTCCAATGAACCTGAGCTTCTTCTCCGAACCTTTGAAGAAATTTGCTAAGGTCGTCTTGGCCACAACTCGGTCCTTGTAAAATTTATCTCCCTTCGAAGGAAGACCAGTCACCTTCGCGATGAAATCCTCTGTGATGTTGAATTCCACACCTTGATAGAACAAGACCCTATTGTTCCAGCCATTAAAAAAATCCTCTGTCACCTCAGGGTTAGAACCGTGAAGCCTTAAAAAATAAGGGCCAACACCACCCTTCTCAAAATTCTCCTAGACGGGTTTGTTACCATGAAATTCTTCACAAGAGCTTGACTCCATTCTACAATGAGCTCCTCCCATGGCAGATTGTAGCAAACTATTCACAACTAGCTCTTCGTTCTTCTGTACAGACAGAGTTAAGCGACCAAACCACAAGGAAATGCAAAAAATACCCATAATATGTGTGAGCCTTTCAAACCAAGTACTACCACACCTCAAATCCTAGCCCATGATCTCAAAATCATCTAGAATGCAATAATTATCTAAGCAGACACTAAACTCAACGTGCAAAAACCAACCAAGTAAAGAATAAAATAACCTCTCCCCTCTTAATCGCTTCCCTGACATGACAACTGGTCATAATTATAAATATTTTGAAGATTAAGAGGCATGGAATAATAAGTATTCCAATAATTATGATCCATCACTCCTAAATTAGCTAACCCATTAGCAAGTGAGTTAGCTTCCCAGAAAACATGAGTAATTCTCACCTTAACAAAAGAATTAATGATAGAAATAACATCATTAATCAGATGGGCTATAGACCATGAAGGAAAATTATTTTTTAGGAGACAATTTATTATATTAAGGGAATTCCCTTCCAACCACAGTTTAGTAACCCGTGATTCTCTAGCCAATAAGAGACCATGATAGGATGTCGTTGCCTCTACAAAGTGGTTTGTCTAGATTCCCAAAGGGAGTGCCACCGCAAAGACAAACCTACCATTGGATACCAAACCCCTGCTTCTCTAGCCACTAAGGTGCCCCCATTGTTGCTACCAAATAGGACCATAAGTGAAAGTATCCATGAATGCTAGATAAAATATCCTATAAATATAGACATGTGAGATATCATGATGGTAAACATTAAGAAAAAATATAATAATCATAAATCATGTTATGATAATATATTATCATGGTTATCATAGAAGAATAATGGATGAGAATGGTAATTGTGAAGATCTTGTGCGAGTATATTAAAATGTTTTCCCCCTCATGTGCATGTATAAGCAATGATGTAGTAAGAACTATACTTGTGAATCATGATTTAAAGCGATATTTTCTTGAGATGTGTACCTATAAAATATTCTTAAAAGATATATAAGTATCAAAACTAGTGATAAATTGATGAAAAGTATGTTCATGATAATAAATAGTAACATAAAATTCTCCCTATAAATGTAATTTGTTACTATACCATCGAAACGAAATCTATCTAACAATATGGTACCTATACCCTATTTTGAAAAAGTAACCACTCTAATAAATGTAGTTATAGAGAATATACATCAAATATCTACAAATGCAACATGCTATGCATAGAGTGTATATCATTATGAAAAAATAATATCTTGTGTCACACACTATTTAGATAAAAAAATTATCCTGATATGACACAAAAATGGAATAATATATTGCTAAATAAAGGAGTAGAAAGTAAAATGGGAATTTTATTTTTAATCACATGGGAGAGAGGTATCTTTTGGAGAGTTATCATGGTGTAGTGTAGAGGGTAGGTTACACATGAAAAAAAAAAGGTGTGATCACATGTGGTAATTGGGGAGCTTCTTGTTTTGGTACATGATTTTTCCTACTTTTTAGCAAATTTTTTTAAAAATCATTTTTTTAGAATGTGTAAAATGCATAGAAAATAAGATTCCTTTGTTTTTAGAGCCAACAAACAAAGGATCATACCCTTAATACCATACAATTTTAAATGGAGAGGAGCGAGAAGAGGAGAGGAGGGGGAAATTTGAATTCTTGAGATGATGCAAGTAGAGAAGGAGATGATACAGAGGACACATATGGATCACTGGTGGGAGGTGACTTGTGGCTAGATACGTTGCTGCTATTGCACTGCTAGGTTGCAATGGCTTCGTGTTGGTTGTTTCCTTCGTCCAGTTAGGTGGTGGTGGTGCAAAGCAAGATGTTGTCGTCTAGTTGGGAGGCAACAGTTTTTATTCTTCGTCGAGATGGGGTGGATACTGTTGCTGATCCTTTGGTTTTTTACTACTTTTTGGCCTGCCCTTCGCATTTCTTCTTTAAGGTTCTAGTTGTGGCCTTTGTGGGGAGCTCTTGTTTTTCCTTGCAACTAGTAGTGTGTTCTTTGGGTTTTTTGAGGAGGTTTGGTTGGAGGATGGGCTTATTTCCGGTCCTATTGGATGTAATGGGATGGTTTGGGTTCTTTCTTTACTGGCCTGCTCTCTTTATGGTTTCTTCTTGGCTTCCCTTAGCCCCTCTCTATTGTTTTTTTGGTGGCACCTTTTTAGTGGCTCTTGCCTTGGGTGTTTCGTGGTTGTTGTTGGTTTCCCTCTTGTGGTCTAGTGGTTCTTCCCATTGGTTGGTTCTATGGAGTTTTTGCCTATCTTTGGTTCTGACTAGTGTGTTGGGGTTGCATGGGTGTTTTACAGTTTGGACTTCTCTCAATTCCTTCTTGTATGGGTTGTTCCCTTTTCCCTCTTGGGTCCTATTTGCTTCTGCTCTCTTTGGGCTCAAATCTTATGAGTTGTTGCTTGTCTGGTTCTTTTTCTAGGCCGTTTCTAGATTGTGTTCTCTTGGATGGGTGTTTTTCTAGAAAATTTTCCTAGATCCCAAATGTTGTTTCCTCTTATTGTTGTTTATTGGCTGATGGATGGGCCATTTTTCAAGCTTTTATTGAAAACCTAGATTAGTTTTAGCCTAAAAGTTGTTACGACAGCTCTGTGGTTGTTATTCAATCTTCTTCTCTTGGTCCATAGTATGGTCTTGGTGCTACATTTACCTAAGGATGCTACGGTCACTTGTTTGGTTGTTGTGTTGGTTTTCTCCTTGGATCCTATGGAGGTGGATTCCTCTCCTTTTGAGGTGGAGATGGGAGGTGATGGTTTTCAGTTTCCTTAGTTGCTTATCCTATTGTGGTGAATGCTTCTCCTATGGAGGTGGAGGTTGAGGGGGATGGAGATCTTAGTTGACTGTGGATTAGTTGGTTGTGACATCCTCTCCATTAGAGGGGAGCTCTCCCCTTTAGAGGTGGAGAATGAGTTGGTTTTCTAGTACCAAGTGAGTTTGTGCTACTGAGAAGTTGAGTTCTTGCAGTTTTTTGTTGTGTATCCCAAAGCCCCTATTGAGGTGGGGTGTGGGTATTTTTTGATTTTGTTGAGAAATAGGGTCTGGTTGGTGTTTTACACCATTTTTTTCTCTATTTTTTCTAGGATTTGAAATGGATATTCTGAGCATTTGGTTTGCTGACACTTGGTTGATTTAGGTGATGCTCTCTATTTTTTGGGGATTAGAAATGGATGTTCTAAGAAGTTGGTTTGTTGACGCCTGGCTGATTTAGGCAGGGCTCAAGTTTATCTATGGGTTTAAGGATCCTATCAAGACCTGCTTGTAAAAGGGTTAAAGGCCCCTTCTGAACCTGTTTCGTGCAGGTTGTTTTTTCTTGTCTCTCTTTATGGTTGTTATTGTTTTGGCTGTTGATGGTCTGCATCTTATTTCTTAGGCATCCCTCTCTTTGTTTGGGTTTCAGGTCCCTGTAAAACCTATATGTACTAGGTTTTGAGGCCCCATCAAAACCCATTCTACCCTTAATAAAAAACATTCCTTTGTTTTAAAATAATTTTTAGTGACCCCATATCTACAAATATGATGAACATATATGGATTTAATATAAATATATGACCTGGATTACATAGAAATGATATAAAGAAGCCAATTGTAAGTTCTAACATTTTTATAATTTATTATTAGATTTATGATCTTGATGAGGTACTAATTCATCATTTTTATTTTTTTGAATGTAGAACAAGTTGGAGATTAGAGATTTGAATCACAATTACCAACTTAAGAGCTTATTTTTATTAAATCTCACTCTGATAGATATTCAAATGATATATAACATGGGTTTTGGTTAGATCTAGTAGTTTCCATCTCTCAACTATGATGCTCATGTGTTGATCACTCTTGTTAAGAGGTCCAAAATAGGTACACAAACTTTCAATTTATTGATATGAGAGTCTATCACCATACTAGAGGATGTTTTGTATATTGTTAAACTATTTGTACATGGTAGATAGGTGGTGGCTAATTATGATACAACTCGTCAACATGAAAAGATTTAAATCTTTACTATATTGATAGAGTAAGGCAAACACATGATGGGTTG
The DNA here is from genome assembly GCA_007258455.2 of Sequoia sempervirens. Lineage (NCBI taxonomy): Eukaryota > Viridiplantae > Streptophyta > Pinopsida > Cupressales > Cupressaceae > Sequoia > Sequoia sempervirens. The sequence continues at coordinate 326,690,566 of VDFB02271358.1, read as the reverse complement.
CCACTATATGAAATTGTAGTAAGGATTATCTTTAGAGGATGCTTTCTATTACTATTGATTCTTGCAATATTGATTTGAATTGATGAGAGAGGATCATCTTGATGGGAGGGGTCCCTCCATTAGTAATAACATGATTCACATGGTGTGTGTTTTATGAAAAATCATACTATATATGATGATCTTGCTAGATGCACTCTTTCTAGAGTGGATTAACCATATGAGTTACACCACTATTACAATGTTGGACTTATGAGAAAATTCTAATCCCATTATTGTTGGGTTCATCATTATTAGTGCTCATATTATAAATTGAGCTTACCGATAGGATACCAATGTATTAGGTCAATGCAGAGACAACATAAAATTATTATTTGGGAGAAGAGCATTGGATACATTATCCCATGCAAAAATTATTGGGAAAGCATATAGAGGGTTGCTAATGAACACAAAGGATAGCTTGTAATGGGGAGGATCAATATATCTAGATGGTACTATGGGACAACCTATAGCATTTAATAGATTCTATTATGAGAGAGTCCTTTGATAATTTAGTATTCAATAGATTTTTCCTCTTGAGCTTCCCATCTATAAGATATTTTATAGATTATCCTACAAGCTTAGGAAAATAGACATACCAAAATTTAGCACACATGCATTGTGTTGGTTTATTTTTGAATCCAAACTAATTCTTGAAATTATCTAAATAATAACCAATTCTTATGCTCAAATGTTTCAAGAGGTTGGCCAAGGAACAAAGGATTGATTCTATAATTTTCTCCTCTACACTTCAGGTTCCGCAGTACCTAGGAGGGTGATCCTTAACAATATCAAAAGGAAGCTATACTAACTTTATACCTTGTAATGGGAGACAATATAGAGGTTTTCTAATGAACACAAAGGATAGCTTGTAATGGGGAGGATCAATATATATAGATGGTACTATGGGACAACCTATAGCATTTAATAGATTCTATTATGAGAGAGTCCTTTGATAATTTAGTATTCAATAGATTGTGCCTCTTGATCTTCCCATCTATAAGATATTTTATAGATCATCCTACAAGCTTAGGAAAATAGACATACCAAAATTTAGCACACATGCATTGTACTGGTTTATTTTTGAATCCCAACTAATTCTTGAAATTATCTAAAGAATAACCAATTCTAATGGTCAAATGTTTCAAGAGGTTGGCCAAGGAACAAAAGATTGATTCTATATTTTTCTCCTCTGCACTTCAGGTTCTGCAGTACCTAGAAGGGTGATCCTTAACAATATCAAAAGGAAGCTATACTAACTTTATACCTTGTAATGGGAGACCATATAGAGGGTTGCTAATGAACACAAAGGATAGCTTGTAATGGGGAGGATCAATATATCTAGATGGTACTATGGGACAACCTATAGCATTTAATAGATTCTATTATGAGAGAGTCCTTTGATAATTTAGTATTCAATAGATTGTGCCTCTTGAGCCTCCCATCTATAAGATACTATATAGGTCATCCTACAAGCTTAGGAAAATAGACATACCAAAATTTAGCACATGCATTGTGCTGGTTTGTTTTTGAATCCCAACTAATTCTTGAAATTATCTAAAGAATAACCAATTCTTATGCTCAAATATTCCAAGAGGTTGGCCAAGGAACAAAAGATTGATTCTATAATTTTCTCCCTTGCACTTTAGGTTCTACAATACCTAGGAGGGTGATCCTTAACAATATCAAAAGGAAGCTATACTAACTTTATACCAGCGTTCTCAGATTATGTGGTTAAAAAGTGGAGACATGAATTCTAAGTTCTTTCACCTCTCTACTTTGAAACACAAGGATTCTAGCCGTATTAAGGTGATCAATTTCAATAATCAAGTTTTGGAGAAGGATGTTGATCCGCAACTTGCGACATCCTCCTAATTCTCTAACCTGCTTGTGGTGGATGGGGAGCTTGATTTGGATTTTTAGGAGGATCTTCTTAGGGATATCCGTCAAATCATAAATAATGATATTAATAAGCAGTTGGTGTATATTCCTTTGGTGAAGGAGATTAGAAATGTTGTTTTTTCTTTTGAAGGTAATAAGGTGTCAGGTCCTGACGACTTCCCTATGTTCTTTTTTCAGTCCTTTTGGGAAATTATAGCCAAGGATGTTGTGGCTACTACTAAGGAATTCTTTCAGACTGGTAATCTTTTGAAGGAATTGAATTCCTCTTTTATTGTCCTTGTGCCTAAGAAACCGGGTGTTGCTTCCTTTGATGAATTCGGTCCTATCAGTTTATGCAACTTGATCTATAAGATCTTATCTAAGGTGTTGGGGACTAGATTGCAAAGAGTTTTTCCTCTTATAATCTCTCCTCAACAGAATGGTTTTGTGGTTGGTAGGAAAATTTTGGATTCTATTCTCTCTGTTCACGAGAATATTCAGTCTTTGACTGTCAATAAGCATGTTGGGTTTATTCTGAAGCTTGATTTTATTAAAGCTTATGATAGAGTTGATTGGTGTTTTCTTTCTAAAATTCTGGTCTCTTTTGGTTTTGGGGAGAAAATGGTGGCTCTTGTTCTCCAGCTTATTTCCACCCCTCGGTTCTTGGTTCTTGTCAATGGTTCTCCCTCCCCTCTCTTCAATTGCTCTAGGGGTCTAAGGCAAAGAGATCCTATCTCTCCTTTTCTATTTATTATCATGGTGGAATCTTTGGGTCATCTCATCCAGAGATTTATTAACTCTAGTTTAATGTCTGGATTGGCTCCCTCCTCTAGCAATCTTTCTATTCCCATCAATAATTTTTTGATGATTCTCTTATGCTTAGGGAGTCATCTATTAAGGAGGCCAAAGCTATTAAACTTATTTTACAGAGATATGAGGTTGCTTTGGGGTAGAAGGTTAGCTTACCCAAGAGTGTTATCTGCTTTCTAAACACTTTGGTCCATAGGAAGACTAAAATTGCTAGAATATTGCAATGCCAAATTGGAGAACTTCTTGCATCTTATCTGGGTCTTCCTTTTTTCTCCACTTTTCCTTAATATTTTTGGAGGGGGTTGATTGATAAGTTCAACTCTAAAATGGTTGGTTGGAAGGGTGCGTTGTTGAGCCAATCTAGGAAAGTGCAGCTGATTAAGTCTACTTTCCAGAATCTTCCTATTTATGCTCTTAGTTTATTTTACATGCCAAGGAAATTTGTGGATAAATTGGAGGAAATTTAGAAAAATTTCCTTTGGTCTGGGGTTGAGGACAAGAGAAGAATCCATTTGGTTGCTTGGGATGATATCTATAGACCCAAAAAGGTTGGAGGTCTTGGAATCCATAAAATTATAGAGTTTAATGTTGCCCTTCTTGGCAAGCAGTTGTGGAACCTTATTATGGTTAAGAGTGAATGGGCTAAAATTGCTTTGAGAAATTTTTTTGTGTGGAATTGATGATATAAGGGATTTTTTATCTCCTAAATTTTCTCCCTCATTTGGGTCTACTCTTTGGAATTTTATGGTTAAGGCTTGTAGGCTTGTCTCCAAGGGTCTTTTTTGGCAGCTGAGAAACGGCAGGAGAATCTCTTTAATGCTTTTTCCTTGGTTCATATTCCTTCTCATGCTTCTACTGATAAGATTATTTTGAAGCCTTCTTCTAATGGTAAATTCTCTGTTTATTCAGCTTTTCATCTTAATGATTCCTTTGTTGGTCTTGTTCCTTTTTGGGCCTCCCTATGGTCCTCTAAATTGATTCCCAAAGTTAATATTTCCTTCTGGATTTTCTGCCAGAATAAGGTATTAACTACTAATAATTTGGTCAAGAGAGGTTTTGTGATGCCCAATAGGAGCTTTCTTTGTGAAGAGGATGCCAAAAATACTTTCCATTTGCTGATTGGCTGCAAATTTGTAAGAGATGTGTGGGCCCATGTGCTCTCGCTATGGAATATTAACTAGATGTTCCCTGCTTCGATTGGGGAATTGTGGCCTCAATGGGTTGGACCTTCCTCCAATCCTGCTCTACTTTTTCTATGGTCTCTTTCTCTTCCTCATATTTCTTGGGGTATTTGGTTTGAGCGCAATAACAATATTTTTAGGAGTGAGGCCCTTCCTGCTATCTTTGTGGCCTATAAAATCTATGTTGCTATCAAAGAAAACTTTGTCTCGGGGATTTATTTTCATAATGGTTTGAAGGTTAATCTCAACCATGGTGATATTTCTATAGTGTAGAATTGGAAGTTTCCCTATGATATTTCCATCCCTTTAACTAAAGGGAAGGCCTCTAGAGATGATGTTGTTTGGAAAGCTCCTCCGGATGGCTAGGTGAATGTTAACTTTGATGGAGCTGCTAAAGAGAATCTGAGACCTATAGGTTGTGGGGGAGTGATTAGAAATTCTAATAGTAGGTTTGTTTCCATGTGGGGCTCATTATTTTAATTTTTGATTATGTTAAAGCATTTGAGGTGTCTAAGCCAATTGTTACTCCTAAGGGTAAGCATCTTAAGCCCACTGTGGAGTATGAAACGGTTTTTGAAGAGGAGGCAATTAGTAAGAAAGGGAAAAAGAGGAAACTTGTTTTGAAAAAGGATTCAGGGTCTAAGGAGGACGTGGACTATGTCTTGAATTCTCTTGCTTCCATGGAGATGGTTTCACAACCCCCTGAAGTGGGTAAGTCTAATCAAAGGGGTGTCAAGCCCTAATAAGGCTTATGAGACCTACAGTGAGGATATTGCTCCTAAAAATTTGAGTAGATGCCTGGTGGATAAGAATGAAATGGTTGGTGAGGTGTCTTCATCTCCCCTACAAATCTTAAGAAGGAGATGGAGATGGGCAATAAAAAAAAACTAGGTTTTAGGTCTGCGAGCCAAATGCTTGAGATGCAGTCTAATTCTACCCTTAAGATGGCTAGTGGGCAGGGAGATGTGGATTCCCCAGTTGTGGATTTGGACTCATAAAAGAGAAGGAAGGTTGTTGTTGAGAATGTTGTAGACTCTATTTGGAAAATAAAAATGCCAATTTCTGCTCATAAGGGGAAGGACGTCTTTGCTAGTCAAGACAAGGTAAGCTCCTCTTAGGAGGATGACGCTGTGGGTAAGGGGTTTTTTTAATTTTGATCATGAAGATATTTATGATGTTCTAGGAATGGCTAGAGAGGGTTCCATTGGTTTTTTAAAATTGTTTAAATGAATTTTCCATGAACTTAACATGACCAATTGTAAAGTTCGGGGTGTGATGAGTAAAGTTGGTGAGTCATCGGTTCAAAATTAGATTGATGAATTTTTTGACTCTTTGAATATTGTGGTTGATGAAACGTTGAAAATGAAGCAAAATATTGAGGAAAGAATTATCACCCTTGAGGACCAATTGGAGAGGATTTGTGCTAATTTGGTGAAGGGTGGGGAGGGGACTAAATCCGTGGTTAAAATTGAGTCTGTTGGCATTACCTCTCCTTTTGATAGTGCCAAAAAATGCAAGGAGTCTGCTCCTGCTAAGGAGACTGGGGTTCAAGATGGAACTCTGGTTAAAGATCTATCTGAGGTCATGGATGACTGTCAGAAGGTTGTGGCAAGTGACATGGAGGCTACTAATATCCTGAAGAATATGTAGTGCTACTGCTTTTGGTCCTCCTTTTTGGTTGTTGTTGTGTTGATGGTGCATTGTGTTCAAGCTGCTTTATGTTTTATGTAGTCATCTATAGTGCCAGCTGATCTTTTTTGTAAAGGGTTCTGGGTCCCTTCAAAACCTATTTTTTACCTCTAATCAAAAACTTTATACCAAGATATTGTTTAAACATAAATGTTCTCATGAAGTGTGCCAAGAATAAAAAATAGAATAAGACTTAATGGGCTAGATTCTTGGATACTTTTGCGTTACTATCTTTGAGAACATCTATAAAACTTAAATAATAAAATAAAACATAAATTGAAATTGATTTGAATAAGAATGACCATGGATATGTAACCAATGTTCACACATAGATTGGTGCCTTAGACTTGGGTAACAAAGTCAAAAGAATAAGAAAATTTCTCTTGAACAACAAACTAAAAAAAAATTCATTCAAAGATAATACCATTTCCTTCCAATGATAATCTTTCAAATTAGACTCATAACCAATTCTTCTGAACAATCCCCAAATATATTAAAACTCTCAATATCTTAAATACAACAATTTAATACATTACTTTAACATCAACTATATGGTAAACATTCATTTGCACAATAAGTAAAAAATGAACATAAATTATCCTTGATCAATTTTATTCATAAGAGTAGTAATATGTATATTTGGAGACAATTGATTGTAAATTTGTCACAATGTATTCATATATTTTTGAACTTGTATTGATGTACAAAATTTATAATTGCATTTCCATATCTTCCCTATAAAACCTAGATCAAACAAGTACAAACCTAAAAAAAAATCTCTCTACTTTACAAAAATTCAAGATCCTTACAAAATGGCTAAGAATCCCCTTTTATAGAAACAAGGGAGTAACAAGCAAAAAGCTATGGAAACTTATCACATTTTCATTTAACAATCTTGTCCTAAGGATTCAACAAACTAATACAAATTCTTGTAAAAGACAAAAAGTACATTGCTAGGAGATAAAACAGTTGTAGAAGCTATTGAAGAAGATATTTTTTATTTTTATAATGAGAAAAATTGGAAGAACGACTTGATTGATTAGCTATAATTTTCCATCCAATTTGTAAATACATCATCTAAAGGCCAAGGAGACACCAAAATTATTTTTACATGACTAAAAATGAGAGGAATATTCTTCCTCATTCCATATTTTTGCATCAATGTCAACAAAATTTATTAAACTTGTTTTCAAATTTACCAAATTATCCAAAGAAGCATTCATTTTTTCTATATCTATATTATCTTCTATGAAAATAAAATTTAATGTAGGGGATAATATATTACTAAACTCAACCCTCCACACCTTATACTCCTTTAACCTTCCATATTTAGACAAAATATTAGGCATGATGCCATGTTTAAGATCATCAAAATTTTCCAAGGATTTCTCCATGGAAAGATGATAGCTCTCATGCAAAATCATGCTATCCTCAATGGAACTTGAATCCTCAGAAATAACCTCTAACTCAAATATAGCATGGATATCAAATTTTTCTATTTCTATCATCTTCTCTATCAACTGCCTTCTTGGACAACAAAAGTCTTGGATGTTTTGGAGTCTAGCTTTCAAGGCAATGTGAATAATGTGAGTAGTATTAATTGCATTATGCCCATTCCATGCATCCTCTAAATGGATTAGAATTCATGATAGCCTATGTAAAAAAATTATATCAATAATTTTTGTGAGCTTTTCCTTTTTCTATGCCCTATCTTTCTTCTCTACCTCCTTTTTCTCAATCAACTCCCTTTTCAAGTTATTCAACTCCATAGTAAGGGCTACTTTCTCTTTCTCATATTTTTTTTAACCCCAAATTGAGGTGGTGGCAACAATCTAGTAACAATGTTTACTTGCTCCTGCAACTTCAAATTTTTGAGCATTTAGCTTAGCTAGCTTTGCCTCCAATTTCCTTACCGCTGCTTCTATAAACATATCCGCATTCACAATTAATTTTGCTACTTGCAAAGCACTTACATCTGCTAACCTAGATCAAACAAGAACAAAAACACTCCCACAATAGAAGAAGCTTATGTGAAAAGGAAATGGATTCTTTCTACTAACATGATGTGGCAACAACTCATATTTTAAGCTTCCCCAAAGGTTATATCCAACACAATTTTATTAAAAGCTAACATTTGGAAAACACTTTTGGAGGATTCGTGAGAAGGAAATGTTGAGATCAAAAGCTTCCCCAAAGGTTATATCCAACACAATTTTATTAAAAGCTAACATTTGGCATTGACTAGGACCAATGTGGGACCACTCGATGGGCTTGTCTTTGGATAACTCAAAAGACCTTTAAAAGCATGTGTAGTAACCAAAACAACTTAGGTTATTAGAAAAGGGGGGCCTATAACATATGGTTGAAAGGAAATCACTAGACAACTTAAGATACTAGGAACCAAAAAGGTAGGTTACCATCTAAAATGAATCAAAGAGAACAAAGTTTATGATTTGGTTGCCAAAAGACCGATTTATGTTAGCAATAAAAGGGAATAGATGGTTATTTCACAAGTTCATTGGAGAAAATGCTAAAATGAAAAGCACTTGTGAACTGAAGGGAGTGCATGGAATAATGCCATGTGTCAAGTGGTATCTAGAAAGTGCATATGAGGAACAAGATTAACTGGTTCTTAGGTGAATGGGGTTGGTTATAACATGAAGTGGGGCCCTTAAAGATGTAACTTAAGGGAAAAAGTGATAGGGGCATGCGGTGAATGCAAGATTATAACAAAAGTACATGGGTTATGCAAGGGTTTAGGGTTTTTTCAAAACCCTAATGCAAATTTAGAGAAACCCTTACAAATATAACTATTGTGTAAACTTTCAGAGGCATTTGAATAGGTTGAGAGCCAAAATTTTCAACAAGTACCACCACATTGGCAAATGATGCTGAGGAGGATAAGGTAGTAGTGGAAATACAAAGTGATGAATGTATACAAATTGTTTGGGAGAGTGCCTCCCTCATACCATTATATTTATTATTTGATTGAAGAGCCTAGGGGTATAATTAGTAGGAGGAGAAAAAGAAACCATGGAGCCACCCTAAGTAAAGGAAGAGATCAAACATGAACATAGGGGAGGGAGAGGTGATGCATGGGCATCTTCTAATTCATTTTGGTTCATTTTTAAAAATTTTTATTTTGAGTTGATTTAATGTGTTTTGATCAAAGAAGGTCATTTGAGACCATTTGGGGTCATTTAGGACCATTTTAGGATGTCTAGGTGGAAAGTTGTCGCATGATGCAAAAGTTGTTATGTCAAAGTTGTAAAAAGACAAAAAATTTAGTTTTGGGAGTTGGAAGTCAGTTGGGTATTTGGGAATGAATGTAATGGAATTAATATGACATGTAAACTCAAGCACCAAGGTTGGAGAAGGTTGGGGGAAGAACATGAATGAAAGAAACTCATTTTGGCATGTTCTTTTCTTACTTTTTCTGTTGAAACAGTCTGTGATCTTTATGGTATAACATGGACATGAAATAAATTGGAAAGGTTGAATATGTGTTTTAAGATTATAATTATTTTTGTTTGAGTTAATTTCATTAAGTTTTGAGCGAGATATGACAATTTTATTAAGGGCAGGTCTGTAAGTTTTTTTTCTTTCAAAATTTTCATTCTAAAACATGCATGGTACATATATATACAGTCTAGTACGAACCTGAACATACCTTGGGAAGTTGGTGTTGTGTGTTACCTTACAAATTCTTTTTGTTTCATGTATTTTTGTTGAGTTTTGTGTGAGTTATGACATTTTTACTAAGGGCGGGTCTGAGACTAGACTAGGGTTTCCAACGACCTAGAAAATTTCATATCTTTTTTTTCCACTTTCAAAAAGTCATGAAAATTGGTAGAATTTTTTGTATTGAGGATATATAAAAACCCTTTTTGGTTCAAGCCTTTAAAATTTTGCATGTGTGAGGAGTCAATGATAATGTGCTCTTATCTGTACGCAAACAACCTTAAAGCCCTAGTGACTTGAGAGTTTGATAAGATCTATACTTTGTGTGAACATGATTGGTTGGTAATCAATAGAACATGTTGTAAGACGATTGAAATATCAAGGAACCCATGCATAATGCTAGTTTTCCCTTGTTGAATGCACATTAGGCTTCCATGGCAATGTTTCCAATGTGATCTAGAATGCATTTAATCATTGTTTGAAATGAATCAGTTTATGAAAGTTGTCAAGTGAACCAAGAGTATTTCTTTCTTTGCATCAAGAGGCTCCACCATGTGTGGACCCACTATGATATGTGATACATGAAAATGAATGATAGACCATCAATCCAAGTATGTAATGCATCATATTTAAATTTATTATGCTAATTTAAATATATAAGAATATATACATTTGGTATCAATATTTAATATGCACACAATGTTATGTGTAGGTAGAGTAGTTGAGGGGGTTAACACAATATTAGCCACAATATATCATCTAAATCAATATTTTCCAATGATACTAGCTAACCAGATTAAGAAATATTATAGACACATATTCACTTTACTCTATTATTTGATTGAAGAATTTAGGCTCAAGTAAACTTCATGAAAATTATATATAAATTTTCTATATGATAGGTGAGAGAGATAACACATTAATAGAGAGATATCTTGAAATTATAGAAAGATGGAGAATGAGTGGACATAACTTGACTATAGGTTGAGATGAAGACACTATGTGTACCAATAGAGGCTAGATATGCAAAGAGATTGATTCTAGTAAAAAATAACATAATCATAGGAAATATATGACATGATTGACACTCTCTCCAAGGAGTATGAATACTTTCAAGAAGAGATCACCAAGTTGTAAGAGGAGATCAAATAAATTTGAGGGATAACTAGAATTATGAGATAGTCCCTTTTGTTATCCAGACCTTTAGACATGATCTCTTAGTAGGACTAGATCGATGAGATGTGAAATAGAAGAGGGATCATCTAGGCATCCTTATCCTACTAATTATGTATTGATAAGTTTATTTATTGTTTTTAAGAGTTTGGAAATTTGATACATTCCATGATTTTCCTTTTATGACCATAATCCTTAGATATTTGTTTATTCATGTTATTATATATGTTGTCCTTATTTTTTGGTATGCTCATGTATATATGAAAATAATGGATCACTAATAATAAAAAAAACACATACATGCAATTATGTATTGATGAGAAATGCAAATTATAATGAAATCATGGTACAACAAATCATGTAAATTACTAAAATAAATCATAAAACCACATATATAATTGAATTGAAACACTTGTAATTGAATAAAAAAATATTTTAATATTTATATTGAATAATACTAAAGAGGCATCATGTAAAAAATAAATAAATTTAAATCATAGATACTATAGGTTCCTTTTCTTTTCATTTTTGTTATTTTGATCATTTTACAAGATCATTAGATACATATCCAAGGTATCTATTCTATCTATTTGGTTGTATGACTAGAGGGTCCAATATGCCTTGGTCACATTGAATGAATCCTTTTCCTTTATATTCGAGTGTTTGCATAATTTTGTATCTAAGACCATAAAATTTGTCTAATTCTATAAGAGAAGTTGAAGAGACTAAAGTAAAGTACTATCATAGTTGATTTTTCTCTTTATCATCACTAAGGTTTGGAGGAGGTGGTTGACGTAGTTGACCATATATGGACGGGTCTATATAAAGTGATAACATGTAATAAGATTTAGGATCAAACTTATATTCTTGAATATTACACAATGTGAAATATAATGTACCTTAGTCATCACCAATCCAACATTGCTAGGATTTGGGATATTTTGTTTTTTAGAATCCTCTTCTTTCTTTTTCCCCCCTCTTATGTAGCTATCTCATTCATGGATTGATTTTTTATAATAATAATTTTAGGTTGATCAAACATTTGACAATGACTATATGGGTTAGGATAAGCATGTATTAGACATTGCTTAATATTATAAACACAATTTATAACCCTACATGGAGTCAATGACACAAACCTTATGATGTGAATATATGGATGAACTAAAATTTGATTTCTCTAGCTTAATCATATCCACATTTAAATGATTTAAATGATCTTTGCTATGCATATTCAAATTAGATCCATTATCAAATAATGCACACTTAATTTTGATATGTCCAAACATCAACACAATATTTAGAGGTAAATTCTCATTGACAACTAATTTAGGTGGAAGATCAACATCAACAAAGGAAATATCATGGTTGGTTCAAGATCTTATGGATGCAATAAATAATGTCACTATCTAAGGAGTATTAGAAAATTAGACTTGTATATTTTCTAAATCTATTTGCATGATTTTCTTATATAAATATGTAAACACTAAATAACAAAAGGGAATCTTAGCTCGTGTTAATATCATATTTATTTCAGGCCTTATTTTTAATTATAGGTTGAGGTAGCATTGGCTTATAAAAAAAATGACTAATTAGTTTTTAATTTTTGACATATACCCATCCTTTGATTAGTTTGATTAACTACATGATAACTTAGTGAAGTAAATATGTAACGCCTTGCCATGCAAACCCCAAAGGACACAAAAACATCTAACATTTATGACCCAATTTTTTTTTGAAAGTAAACTAATATGAGTGATCAATTAACATACACTAATAATGAAACCATACATACATATATATATATATATATATACATATACATATATATACATATACATATATATACATATACATATATATATATATACATATATATATATATATATACATATGTATATACATATGTATATATGTACATATATACATATATATATATACATATATATATATATACATATATATATATACATATATATATATATACATATACATATACATACATATATATATATATATATATACATATATACACACACACATACATACATACATATATATATGTATATATATATACCTAACTAAGTCCCTTGGGGTAACATGACTGCATTACATTTTAATATCACTAACATCACACAATTCCCATAATGAGGATTAACTAAATACGATTATTCCTCTTAACCAATATATAGAATTAATAATCAACGAATGTACATTCATGACATTAAATAAATAAAAACCATCCATCACATCTATGAATTTAAATATAAATATTTCCATAGATACAAAAACCTTAAGGATCACATACTGTGAAGCAATAAACACATAGTAATACAATGATCAATATACATTACATTTATAAAAGAAGATACATCATTTAAAGAATTACATCAATACAACAGTACTTCCCAACATGAACGAAAATAGTACAATAATATGGAATAATACAACTGAAATGTATGAATACAAAGCATCAAGACTGGATCCAACTCTGGTACAACTCTGGAGTCACTACAAATGGTACATCTCTGTGCATCTTGATCTTTGGCTAGGGACTCAATGGGGTGCATAGCACGTTCCACCTGACCATGTGGACCCTAAGGTCCACCTCTGGTGTGCCACTTTGTGCGCCGACCCTCATTGAGAGCCACTTCCCATACTAACAACAAAAGACTCATAACCACAAACAGGGCGAGCCAACTTGCACAAACTATCAAAGCCAAATAAGTAAATATATCAAGTGAGACATGCACCATCTCACACTAGAACCTTATAGTAAAACAACCTCCAAGCGCAAGGCTAAAACCCACCAAAACTCAATCAAGCATGAGAGAAATAGTTCACAAAGAGCATAATTTTTCCCCACCTTTGGAAGCCTAAAAGACTGACTACCCAAGACTCACAAACGAGGGTAAGTCAAAGTAATACATGTTTCCAAATAAACTCCAACACAAATTCAATGAATAAAATCTCCTCAAATTGTAATAACTCAAGAGAAAGATACATCAAACTGAAACCATCAAAAATCAACCTTAAAATACACGTATACATGCAATGTACTAATCCAAAGCATAAGAAACATTCAATTACATTTTATTTATCCATTTATTAAGAAGTCTTTTAAAATAACTAAATAAATTATATAACATATTTTGTAATTAACTCAATACAGATTTACACCGACAAATTTACTACACTAACACATTCAAGTGATAAACTTAAAAGAACATTTAAACCTTCATTTTCATTTTTTCATTACACTCAATATAAAAAAATCGTTTAAAATAGCTAAAGGAACTATATAACCATATTTAAGCTGAGAGGTTTCTTACACTCACATCAATGAGCATGTGTACATTTTTATTCTCTCCATTTAAATTGACATTTACTAACCCATTGCAAAGTAAAGTATTTATCAATAGATTTATGCTTTTACTGCAAAAAATTCCTTGTTTTAGACAAGATAATCATGATTTTTTTTAATATCAATTTAGAATTTTTATTTAATTGCAATATTATATTTAAGATTTTCTTTTATATGTAATCTTTAAAAACATGCATTATCATCATCTTTTTATAGTTTTACTATATATGACACTTTTAAGGAAATATAATATAGTATTCTAATTTATAATAGTAATATATATCATTTTATAATATTTGTTATGGAAATACATATTAATTTACAATATTTTCACGCTTTTATAATTTTTAGAATATTTTTACCAAGATTATCTTGAATATCTAATACAAAAAAATTAAATAAATACAATATTATATATAGGATGATAATAATGAATACTTTTAAAACTTACACAAATAAACCTTGAATTTAATATTACAGTAAAATGACAATTACTAAATTGATATTAAAATATTCAAGATAATCTTGTTAAAATCTTGATAAGCTGTTATTTTTAATATTATTTTTTGTTTTAAAGTTGTTTTAAAGTTGTATTGCCAATGTTTCATTTCGTACATAAACTTATGTGAACACTACCCTTCAACTATATAATGCACAAAGAGCTTTGAGTGCATGTAAACTGTTTAGCAAACAAATTTTTTGTCTAAATTTTACTTCAACTATATAATGCACAAAGAGCTTTGAGTGCATGCACACTGTTTAGCAAAAAAATTTGTCAAGAGTGTATGTTGTTTGAATTGTATGGAGCTTCACTTGGTAATGCAAGCTTTAGTACAAATGCACATACAAATAGTGGTTAGAATGTACTTTATGCATATTGGATTGATGTATCCACCATAGAGAAACATCAAAAAATTCCAAAAAAATAATAGCACAGTAAAACTGTTTACACAGAAAATAGCTACGCATTGTATTCTAAGGCATTTGTTTACCATTGATTTTAGAAAATAAATTGCTGCATATTTTATGATTACTTAACTTTTTTAGATATTTTAAATAGGGATAAATAAACATTATAGAAGCTTAGTTTGATAGGACAAAGATATGCAATAGACATGGCCGAGCTAAGTTTGGAAAGCAATTTTTTTCCAAGTTATGTAGTTTCATGAATGTATAGGAGTATGAGTGTAAAGATAATATAGGGATAAAAATGTGATAATAAATGTGTATAATGATGGGTTAAGATGATAGAAATGATCCCAACCTCATGCAAAACATTTCTTGAAACAAAATTGACATAAAAGTAAGAAAACTAAGAAGAATAAGTCATGGTGCATGAAGGCGCAGAGCTACAAAATTGCGTAGTGTAGTAGGATGTCAAGGGGATGAAGTCAAGAGAGCCAGCAAAGACCAGTGAGCATCAGAAAGGGGAGAAGTTTTCCCAAAAGTTTGGCAAAGATTGAAAGCAAAGTTGGGGGGAGGAGGGAACACAGTCAGATGTTCCGCACCAATGGGTTTTCAAAGAAGGAAAATGGGTGGACATATGTCACTCGTTTTATCGACAAAATGGGTTACATGCTAAAGCACATGTTCATCGAAGGCACAATACCCCATAATCCCATGCCTTTACAGATGGTGGGTTAAGGAGGAAAATCTATGACTAGACACGATGCTTACCCTGGCGGGAGTGGAAAGGTGGCAATCAAAGGAGATTCCTTCCAAACGGGAGGACAAAGGGTATTAGAAGGAGAATTCCTAGGCCAGGTGGCTGTGAGCAAGATACACAGATCTGGCAGAATAACAAGCATGATGGCAATCAATATGGGTGGTATGGGAAAAAATGAAAGGGAATCCCCCCACCATGGGCGAAGCAAGGAAGAGGCAGGCGAGTGGCTAAGGAAAACCCCCAATTTGAAAATAATGGGCGATGTAGTGGGTGATTGGCTTGGGTCTTGAAGGAAAAGGGTCGACTAGAGAAACCTTCTACTCCGGTCGCAATTCGAAGTATGGCATTGTCAATTGCTGATAGTTTCATTTAGCCCCGATTGGATTATTTGAAGCATTGTGGATTGTTTGTCAAATGGATGGGAAATGGTGTTTCTCTAGAGGAAATTGGTGCCTGGCTTGTTGATCGAAACAAAAATTGAGTAAGAGAAAAAACCCTAGCTGATAATTTTTTCTTGGTAGAATGCGAAGACAAAAAAATTAAGATGAAAATTCTGCATGGAGACCCAATTTTCTTTAGGGGTCATGTTTCTATAGGATAGATTGGAGTCCAAATTTTGATCTGTTATTGCATACTCTGAATCATTACCCTTAGTGGATTACCCTAGACCGTTTTCCCCTAGAATATTGATGTGTGGAAACCCTAGAAAAGATAGGGAATGCCCTAGGAACCTTTGTTTGGATAGAGGAAGAATTTATGAAAGGAAGATCCGATGTGGCCAAAATTCTAGTAGAAATAAAATAAGAGTCCAAAGCCCTGACTAACTTGGAAATCAACATAAAGCACAAGAGTTGGCATCAACACATCTCTATCTCTCAAACTGGGGGGTACTTGTGTTCTTAGTAAAAGCTATATTGCAGGATGCTCCAGTAGTTTTAGGAAAGCACTTGATCAAGACATGGAAGAGGGTTGTTTTAGGAAAAGTTTTCCCCACCATACAAAAATGCCTGATTCATCAGAGGATAAAACAAAGAAACCACAAAACCCTAATATATCTCTACTACGCACGCTATCTTTGGAACTCAAAAAGATTAGGATGGGTAGGAAAGACAATGTAGTCCTAGAAAGCTTGGAACAGTTGGCATCCTTGAAAAAAGATACAAAAGATTTGGGGAGAGAGATTTCTGAGAGCATCTTAGCATAATCGGGGGCAGAGGCTATGGAGAGTGCCAAGAATAATGTGGTCCTTGTGGAGCCCAAAAAGCTGACAGTGGATGAAGAGGCCTAGATGGGAACCGCTTTAGACTGTGAAGTGAGAAATTTGAGCATGACGCTCGTCTCAGATGCAGTGCTAAATAATCCATCTGGTCAAGACATCAAAATACCCATTGATGATATGGAAGAAGTAAACAATGAAACAATCATTGGTTCCTTACTTATGCCTACACAACTTCAACTGCTTGAAGCTAAGGTAGACTTAGATAATGAAATGGATGAATTCTCACCTCAGGGCTATTTAGGAATCAAGCAAATTCCCTCTTCTAAACTTAAACTAGATTGTGGAAAAAAGAAATCAAGGGGAAGGAAGTCAGCCTAGGAGCTCATTTTGTTGGCAAGGGATGTTGAAGGGTAGAAGAAGCTTACTGATCTGATGAATATGGGGAAGAGCGCCCCTCTCCCTAGGTCTCCATGAGGATCCTTTCATGGAATGTTAGGGGTATGAATTCCCCTAACAAACAACGCCTAGCTAGAAGATGCATGGCTCTAGCTAAGGCAGACATTTTCATCCTACAAGAGATAAAACTATGTAAAGAAGATTTAGAGTTGGTCAAGAGGAAATACAAAGGCTGGAATGGTTGTGGGGTTCTGGCTAGTAGTGCCTCCAGGGGATTGGTCGTCTTTTGGAATCCAAGGAGTGTTGAGGACGAGAGCATGTTAGAAAGACCAGGGTGGCAATGTTGCAGAATCCATGGCCTACATTCCAATCTCAAATTTGGCCTAATAAACATATACGACCCAAATTCATGCATCAGGAAAAGGAGTCTATGGCAGGCAATTGAATATTTTTTGAAAGATAAAATAAGTGATATTTTTATTTTGGGTGGAGACTTTAATGTAGTATTGGAAGAAAAGGACACAAAAGGAGGCATACCTAGAGGTAATCAATCTCATTTGGATTTTCAAGATTGGATTCTCAAATACCAGCTACTCAACATCGATTTCAAAAATGGTATATACAAGTGGAAAAATAAAAGAATAGGACCAGGTATGATAGCTGGGAAATTGGATCACTTCCTTCTTTGGGGTGGCCTGGACAATTTTCATTGTACATTGGAGGCTTCCATTTTTTCATATGCCAGATCAAATCATCTACCCATCCAACTGATGATACAAGAAGATAATAGCTCACTTTGATCACCCTTTAAGTTTGAAAATGTGGTTCAAAGATCCTTCTTTCTCATAATTAATTGAAAAATGGTGGTCAGAAATTTGTATCCAGGGCTCACAGATGTTTTGTTTGGTGTATAAACATAAATGGTTAAAGCAAAGAATAAAGGAATGGAATAGGGATTGCTTCAAATACATTTTTGAGACAAAAGTGAGCATTGAGGAGGAACTACATTTGATCAAAGAAGATATAATGAAAAATGGAATGGATGACCAAATTTACCACAGGGAGAAGGACCTGCTTGGGAAATATGAAGACAGTCTTGCTAAAGAAGAGATATTTTGGAGACAGAAATCCAGGGAAACATGGCTTTAGGAAGGAAATAGAAACACAAAATTCTTCCACAACAACACAAAATAGTGAAGGTGTGTGAATAGAATCTCTTGCCTAAGAAGATAGGACGGTTGACTCCTTAATACACCTCATGAAATTGTTGAGGAGGTGACTGATTACTTCAACAATCTTTGGAATAATGATATTGGATCCAATCTAGATTAGCAGATATTGATGTTGAGACACATCCCTAGATTGGTCATGGAGGATTAGAATAGAATGCTCACCGTTGATCTTTCAAAGGATGAAATTAGGCAAGCTTTATTCCAGCTCCACTCGGATAAATCTCTTGGCCCTGATGACCTCCCTGCTAGTTTTTTTCAGAGGTTCTAGGATGTGATTGGTAATAAGGTATTTGAGGCAATCATGACTTCCTGGATCTCAGGTTGTTTCTTTAAGGAAATAAACCAAACTTTCGTTGCTTTGATACCTAAAAAGGAGGTAGTAAATTCTTTGGGAGATTACCAACCAATCTCCTCTGCAAAATGATATATAAAGTTATGACAAAGGCCATGGTGAACAAACTTAAGCTAATCTTGTCATCAATAATTTTTGAAGAGCAGATTGGTTTTGTCCCTGGGAGAGCCATAACGAATGGGATAATCATCATCCAAGAAGCAATTCATTCATTAGAATAAAAAAAACTTGTGTTGATGATTATCAAGTTGGATATAAGGAAAGCTTATGACACGGTGGATTGGAGATTTCTGATGAAAGTATTGGATGCTTTTGGTTTTTTGAGAAGATGGATTAACTAGGAATTTTACTATGTGTCTACACCAATATTCTCGGTGTTGGTTAATGGCACACTTGAGGGCTCCTTTGAAGTATCCAGGGGATTAAGACAAGGAGATCCCATCTCTCCTTTCCTCTACATCTTGATGGCAAAGGCCTTAGGAAGAATAATATCTCAAGGAATTGCCTCCTCTCAAATGGAAGGAGTTCAGGTTACGAATGGAATACAAGTTGTGTTGCATCAACAATTCATAGCGTTAGCTCTCAAAAACGCAGGTTTGAACCACGAAAGGTTGCCAAGCTTTCACAACGTTTCAGGGTAACAAAACAAGGTTTGAAACAATCAAACCTTCTACTCTTTAGGTGCTGCAAGACCTAGGCGGGTGTACCTAACTGAATAGTGCAGACTTAACTCGTGATTATCCTTTTGAAATGCTTTTGTCCACAATGGCAGATTACAATGAAAAAAATGAAACCAAACTTGATAGCAATCTTCTAATCTAAATCCTAAAATGCTTAATTAAAAGATGTAGAGAGATTAAGTGAATTCAAAATGATGAAATGCAGAGACTAGTGCCTTGTTGGGTAGGCGGAGTCAAATGAGATCAAGATGAACAACACTCTTTGGATAAGATACAAATTATCTGGCATATGATTTATTCACAACTTGTATGAACATGCAATATTGTGACTACTAAGTTCTACTTTAATGATCCAAAATGAATCTCTCTGATTACTGTGATCAATAAAAGGAGTTAATCTTTACTTGAAAGAACCAATTGATTAATCACACGACTACAACAAATGTGTATTGATAAATTGAACATAAACTTGTTATGTCAACTTAAATAACCAGAAAAATCAATCATGGAGACAACTTAGCAGTACTTTTCATTAAATTCAACAGATAACTGACACTAGAAAAATGCAGCAACATCAACTGAATCTCATAAATACCTCCATTGTGAAAATCATGCAACAGTAGCCTCTGGTATGATAATTTTGTTCTAATGTATCTGCTTGCAATGTATCGAAAAATCTAATCTCTGGTCGTCTCAATTAACAATTACATCATGCTTATATACACACCAGCATGAGAAAATATCAAAATAGAACATCATGTCGGCCCAACACCAAATTCGGGCTCCAAAATACGTCGGCCTACAACGGTTATTCAAATAGATTCATGTCGGCCACAGTGGTGAATTTCAGTTTTTACCAATAAGCAGTCAACGAGACATATCACAACTTATGCCGAAGGCAATTCAAACATTTATCATTCTGCTTGAATATTGTTTTCACATTCGTTGTAGCTACCAGCACATTATACCGAAGCCACGTAGTAGCCTTTTGATCCATCTGCATATCGCTATAGCCCGTTCGGGTCAGTGAAACGTTATACAGATTCATCGGGCTACACCGAAGATACTATTTACTTTCAAGTCACAGTAACATCCCACATGTTACATTGAAGTCTGAGAGTAGCGCCATGCTTTTTTTTGTTTCGGTATAGCCAACCACAATCGGTGAGATACTACATAGAAAGTCATTAGTTATACCAAAAGAAAACCCTATACATTTTGTTGTCACTGTAACCCTTTACTTCTCTTGCCGAAGAATGCCAATCATGTGTATCGCTATAGCATACTACTCTTGGAGAGACCATATATCGAGATTACAATGTTAGGTCGAAGATTCATATATAGCTTTGTGTCAGTGTAACACAAGGATTCTCTCGCCGACAACCAGTCCTCACATAGCTCCACTAGGACACAAATATTTTCATACCGACAAAAGCCACCCATTCAATACATGTCGCTATAGCTTGTAGCTCTCAAGGAAACCCTATGTAGATGAGTTCCATGTTACGCCGAAAGTCACCTCGGGACCACACGCTCGCCAAGACACCACCAACCTTATAACGATGTGCATATCAAAGTAAATCAACGTGTAAGGTCGGCGAGACCGAAGGTCACTCACCACGACCTTACACTGATATCCATAACATATACCGATAAACATCCTTCATTCCATCGGTCCGAAATAACAATAGAGACTCGCTGTGACGTTGTGCCAAAAGTAGAACCGTCTGCTGACAGAAGACCACAATAAATCCCGTCGCCAAGACATCAAGAATTCGGCGAGACGTTAGCCCAACCACCAAGATAAATACCGATAGAAGCCTCCGCCGTCGCCAACACAAGAAACATGTCTTGCTGATAACCTGCAACAAGGAATATTGAAACATACATAGGTCAGGGAGACATATGGATACCTATGCCGACATGGACCAGAATGAAAATATGCAAGACCCAACAGACTCGAAGGGGAAATATGGCAAAATATGGAGGAAATATGAACGAGGAGAGGGAAATGCATCAAAGGTAGGGCTCACTTGGAGAATCATGAGTAAAATCAATCATGTGAAAATATCAATTTTTAACAGTTCTAATAGTGGCTCCATCTGGGGATGAATGATAGTCAGATCATTGCAAGGATCCAGAATCTCTGGGTGAGCAGACTAGACAAAGAATGAACCAATGAGCAGCAATGGAATGAATGGAAATGGATATGAATGCAGAGAATGCAAGATGGAGGTGAAAATGGATGTAAAATGGATGCAGAATGGGAGTGAAGTGGAAATGAACGAAAACCTAAGCTACTGTGCATGGAATAAAATTTTAAAGAGGAACATTAAGAGTTGTCCATGCACTGGCAACCCTTAATCCTCTGTGATGCTCAAGAGAAGAAAAGCTTCAAGAATTTCCCATGAACAGGAAATTCCTGATCTTCACCAACCATGTTTTGCAGATAGTAAGAATCTTCACCCCCTTTTCTGACAACAACAAATGGTCCCAGCTAGAGAGCTTCAAATTTACCATGCTTTCCCTTATCCTGACATCTTGCATTCCACATTAACACCAAGTCATTCTCTTCAAATTTTCTATTCTTTGCCTTCATATAAAATAGATATTTCATTTGTGCCTGTAACGTCATGTTTTGACTCTGGGCCTCTCTTCTTACTTCATCAAGCTCAACAAGTTGTTCCATTTTGTCTTCCATAGGCTCAAGAACTTCCAAATCTTCTTGTAAAACAAACTTATAGATTGGCAACAAGTTCTGCAGAGGCATCCTGGCCTGTGCTCCATACACTAGTTCAAATGGTGATTTTCCAATTGCCCTCTTCACACTGATCCTATCAGCCCACACAGCTAGTTTTAGCTTTGAATCCCAAGCTTGCTTATTATGTTCCAGTATCCTTTTTATAATCTTTAAAAGACTTTTATTGCTTGATTCTACTTGACCATTGGCTTGCGGATGATAAGGAGCTGCATAAGAAATAGTAATGCCATACCTTTCACAAAAACTTTTGAATTCATCTAATCTGAAGCACATCCCATTGTCTGTGATTATCTTTAATGGAATACCAAATCTGGTGATAATATTGTCCATCAAGAAATTAGTTACTACCTTACTTGTAGCCTGCTTAGTTGGAATTTCCTCCACCCATTTTGTAAAATAATCAGTGGCAACTAGTATCCATCTATGTCCTCCACTTGACCTCTCTTGTATCTCTCCAATAAAATCAATTCCCCATTGATGAAAAGGGGCATTCGCTTGCAGAGGTCAAAGTGGCAAAGCAGGCTGATACTTCAATTTACCATAATTTTTTTGACAAGCTTCACACTTCCTCACATGTGTAAAAGAATCATTAAAAACTTTTGGCCAATAATACCCAGCCCTGAGAATCTTGTGTGCAGTTGTCTTTGCTAAGTAGTGACCCCCACAAACTCCTTCATGCATTTCACTTAGAACATGCTTGGCCTGTGATTCATCCAGACATAATAATAATACTCCATCTCTGTTTTTCCAAAACAAATCTCCATCAATGAAAACATACTTTGATGCATGTAACTTCAAAGTTCTCTTTTGGCTGTCACTTAGCCCATTTGGACATTTCATGTATTTAAGATAATGCATAACATCAATATACCATGGAGTGTGCTCAATACTTGCAATTGTAGCTCCTTCTTCAATATTGCAAATCTAATTTGCCTCAATATTGGTTTATGCCATCAGTCTTGCCAAATCTTGGCCTCTAACCAACTTAGTGATTTGTATTTCCATATCGAACTCTTGAATCTTGTTGATCCATCTGCACCTTTTCCCTGTGACTTCAGATTGTATTAAAATATCTTTAACAACAGCATGAGGGACATAAGCAATCACTTTTGCTCCAACAAGATATGGTTTGAATGCTTTTACAACTTTTACCAACGCAAATGATTTCTTTTCCATAATGTCATACTTCAATTTAGACCCTTGTAATTATTTACTAAAGAAAGACATAGGTTGTTCATAACCATCACCATTTTTTTGTAACATAATAGCAGCAATAGTATGCATTGAGGCAAAAGAAAAAATCTGAAAAGGCTTTGCAAAATCTGGAGACTTAAGCACAGGAGCCTCTTTGATAGCCCTCTTAATGGACATAAAAGCATCCACAGCTTCAACAGTCCAGTAAATCTTTTGTCCTTTCTTCAACATTTTAGATATGGGTTTGACAATCTCAGCAAAATTAGAAACAAATCTTCTGACAAAATTATTTTGACCAAAGAATGATTGTATTGCCTTGACAGTTTTAGGAATAGGGATTTTATCAATAGCTTCAACTCTCTCAGGATCTATTTTATTTCCTTCTTTTGAAACAATATGACCCAAAAGTTTACCTTCTGTAACTGCAAAATGACACTTCTTTGGATTTAAACTAATACCATATTCAAGAGCTTTAATAAATACCTTTTCAAGATGTTGCATATGATCTTCAACCTTTTTTGAGTAAGCAGTCAAGTCATCTTGATACACCACCATGATAATGTTAATCAAATCAGCAAATGCAACATCCATGGCTCTTTGGAAAGTTGCTCCAGCATTAGTGAGACCAAATGGAATTCTTATGTATACATATGTTCCCCAAGGAGTAGTGAATGCTGTCTTGTATTGCTCAGATTCCTTGACTTTGACCTGATTATATCCAAAAAATCCATCCATCATAGATAATAATTCACACCCTGTCACTTTATGCAGTATGGCTTCCATATTTGGTAGAGGATAATTATCCTTAAGAGACACCATGTTCAGATTTCTAAAGTCAACACACAATCTGATGTCACCATTCTTCTTTCTTACAGGAACTAGATTTGAAACCTAGGTTGAATGTCTAATTGGTTTAATGATTCCTCCCTCCCTGAGCTTAGTTAATTCCTCCTGCATCTTAGGTTCCAATACTAGATTTATTGGTCTTTGCTTCTGCCTAAAAGGCTTGGCGTCTGGCTTCAGTGGTATTTCATGCTGAAATAAATCTTCCCTGTATGCTTTCAAATCTTCATATGACCAAGCAAAAACATGTTTGTACTTTCTCAACAATTCTATCAACATTCTTCTAATTGCAGGGCTGATCTTCTTTCCAATGTAAACCTTCCTTGGTGCTATGTCAGTCCCCAAATTGATTTCTTCAACATCTTCCTTTCTGATTGGTATTTGCTTCATTAAAGATCTATCATTTCCATCATATACCCTTTCCAATGCCACTAGACCCCTGGGAAATTTATTTGTTTTGAGCTATAAGATCTCCTTGCCAAGCACAATTTGTTTGCCATCTACTTCTTCGAAAAAAGAATTGAAATCAATCTCCTGAGCTTCATACTGATCCACGCAATGCAGAAATTTCAAAAGATCATCATCATCATTGCAAACTTTCCAGCTATAAATTTTCTCAGGAACAATAGGCCTCATCTTGAACTCAATCTGTGATACACCAGCCAGTGTGATATCATCCCTTTTCAGTGCTACATTTGCTAAAAAATTGGCCATTATGTTTTTTGTCCTGTCAATCCACTCAATTGAAAAAGCATCAAATAATTCAATTGTGTCCCATACATCATTCCTATATTGTTTTAATCTTTTATGCTTTGCTGCATATTTTTATTTAACCTGTGAAACAACCAACTCAGAATCGCCCAAAATAGCCAGCAACTTAATCTTGTGTTTCACAATAATGTTCAAACCTGTCAGTAAAGCTTCATATTCTGCCACATTATTTGTACATTCTAATGCTAACAGGAAAGAATATTTAAAAGTAATACCTCCAGGCGAAACAAATACAATCCCAGCTCCATTACCTTCTTGCCTACAGGCCCCATCAAAATACATCTTCCAGACACCATTGCAATCAAGTGCAACATGTTTCTCAATTGGGTCACTATTCGCTAATTCTGGCTAAGCTGGTTCAATCCTAAAATTCCCTAGGTCAACATCACAGAAACAATTGATCTGATCTTGTGGCACATTTTCAACAAGTTGGTTCATTCTTGGTTCTTTGTATAACTTGACTTCCTGACCATTCACTAGTATAGTAGCATAAGATAAATCAAATTGAACATTCCCACCTACAGCTACAGTCCACTGTCTTGACAAAAGCATCTCGAATTGAGGAGGAGTATCAATAACTGTTGTGTCTATATTATATGTTGCCTATGGATATGTAGCCAACTTGACTTCAACATATTTTATAATACCAACTAAGGGAAACAGGTCGATTATCCATAGCATAACACTTCCCTTCACATGTATCAACCCACATGCCAAGCTGTTTCATTACTCCTACTGGCATAATGTTTATAGCAGCACCATAATCTATCATACAATTCCTCAGCAACTTATTATTTATTAGCAATGTGGTAAAGAAGGGATCCACTTGTGGGAAGTTGTTAAAACATCACCAAGACAGACCTCTGAATTATTTTTCTTTTCCTGCCTACTGACTTCTTTAGAATTCATATGCTTTTCATTCTCATTTCTAATCAATTTATCAACACTATCTCTGTACTCCTTAATTTTCATCAATTCAATTAATGGAACATATATTTTTACCTGGGATAACGCCTGGGTGAAATCGAAAGAAGAACCCTCTGTCTTGACAATCTTCCTCTGTTCTAGCAATTCTCCTTTGCTTTCCTCTTTTTCTGTTTTACTAGGCTGATCAGACCTTTGCAATTCCTTATGTAATTATGCAATTTTCTGTTCTTGGTCAGACTTCTTTTCAATTTTATCATGCTGCTTGTTTTCTGGCTTCTTTACAGTTTCCTGTGTTTCCTTTTGGTCCTTTATAAAAATTCCCCCAGGAACTCCATCTGGTTCATTTACTTTTCTGTTTCTCAACCAGTACTTACTTCGTGCTTGCTCAACTACAGCAACAGTAATTCTTTTTATTTCATTTGCTGTAGGTCTTCTCACATTGCATTGAACAGGTGCCTCAACAGGATATGACTCTATGTAATCTTCATCAGAATCATAAAAGATCTGCTGTTCAGCCATATGAACATTATATTTCTGCTTTGAAACATCATATTCATAACCTTCATCCTCTGAAGATGAATTTCTTTCTTCAACATGGTGAAGAACATCAGAAGTCAAATATACCTTGTGGTCTTCTCCATCATTTTCTATCAATATTCCCTCCTCTTGCATCTTCTGAGCTACAACACAATAGTCTGGAGAATGTGGCTGATTACAGACTTCACAAAAGTAACTATTACTCACCATGTAGGTCCCTTTCTTGCTCAGTGGATCTGAAGTTTCTTTATTTCTGGGCCTAACTGCCATAGGTTTCCCATCTTTCCAGTCTGTATTGTAAGGCATATCATGCAGCCTTGGCCTTTCATTTCTGTTTTCATTTTTGTATGTGTTCTCTTGTCTATATTGATAATTATTTTGCTGGGGAGGCCTCAGGTTGTCTCTTTTATTAGTTACACCAACAACCTTCCTGTTATTTTCAATTGTCAATGCAACTTTCTGTGCTTCAGCCAAGTCTCTTGGAAATCTATTTCTCAGTTCGTACCCTGTTTTGGGATCAAATGCACTTAAATAAATACTCAATGCAACAGAGTCTGACAACCTTGATCTAGGAGGGACTTTAGTATGCAACTTGTTGAATTTATGGTCGAAATCATAGATTGAATCATTCTGATTTTTCTGAATCCTCACTAATTCATGAAGAGCTGCATCTGGAGCACTTTGATTCCCAAATTTTTCTAAGAATTTGTCTTGAAATTCTTGGAGAGAATCAATTGAATATGCCGGCAAGCTATTAAACCAATCCCTAGCATCTTTAATAAGTGACATCATAAATAGCCTCATGTGCAAATCTTCATATGGCATACCTATGTCTTGAATGGACACATTGAAATTCCTTAGGTGTTCCTCAACAGTAATTGCATTGCTCCCTGTAAACTTGGGAATCATACATCTCCAACTACTATCCATAGGGTAAGGGCATGTATTGAGACCTACCAAATCAAACTGCTTGACCATCGCTACGTATTGGTGAGGGGGAGGGATAGGTGGATACTAATGTTGATGTAAAGGATGTGCATTATGCTGAGGGATGTGTTACTGACCAAGAGGGGGATGCACATTCACATGTTATTTGGGAATATGAGGTGGCTGATTTGGCTGCCTGTAATGATTCCCTATCTGATGGTGAAGAGAATTTTGCTGATTGGAGGACCCTGCACCATGATCACCTTGTTTGTGAGGTGGAACATATTTTGAACCTCCAGCCGTCTGATCAGTAATTTGGGATTTCTACAATTTATCCTCTAGCTCCCTTATTCTCTTCTCTTTTTGTTCCAACAGTGCTTTTGCTTCATCTGGAAGCTCATGATCAGCAACGATATTTTGGCTACTCTTCATCTTCTAATCATATTCATGCTAAACTCTGAGTCGTTCAGGCTCAAATCTAGCTTCAAACTCAACCTGTTTCTTAGCTTCAAGCTCAGCCATTTCCTAAGGATTGTAGAATGGATTTAATTTCTCTTCAAGGGTACATGGAACTGTACCTGAATTATCTCTCAATGTGTCATAACGATCATAAGTCTCAAGATGTGCACTAAATGTTTTATCCTTATCTGTCATGCACATATCTTCATTTATTCCTTTTCCTTTATCAACTTTGTCACCCTTATGTGTCCACTTACTGCTGCCAGCAGGAGCTCTAGTATGACCTCCCCAGTACTGAGATCTTCTTCCATTCATGATGAACAACTACAAAAAATTAGGTCAGAGTCGCCACTCACTTTAATCAAAATGAGAAAAATATTCAATATTTCTTGTTCCCAGCGGACTCTATTCAAGATTTCTGACTCTATGATTAAGGCCTTGATTCTGATTGTTCCCCAGTAGAGTTGCCAATTTGTTAGCTCTCAAAAACGCAGGTTTGAACCACGAAAGGTTTCCAAGCTTTCACGACATTTCAGGGTAACAGAACAAGGTTTGAAATAATCAAACCTTCTACTCTTCAGGTACTGCAAGACCTAGGCGGGTGTACCTAACTGAATAGTGCAGACTTAACTTGTGATTATCCTTTTGAAATGCTTTTGTCCACAATGGCAGATTACAATGAACAAAATGAAACCAAACTTGATAGCAATCTTCTAATCTAAATCCTAAAATGCTTAATTAACAGATGTAGAGAGATTAAGTGAATTCAAAATGATGAAATGCAAAGACTAGTGCCTTGTTGGGTAAGCGGAGTCAAATGAGATCAAGATGAACAACACTCTTTGGATAAGATACAAATTATCTGGCATATGATTTATTCACAACTTGTATGAACATGCAATATTGTGACTACTAAGTTCTACTTTAATGATCCAAAATGAATCTCTCTGATTACTGTGATCAATAAAAGGATTTAATCTTTACTTGAAAGAACCAATTGATTAATCACACGAATACAACAAATGTGTATTGATAAATTGAACACAAACTTGTTATGTCAACTTAAATAACTAGAAAAATCAATCATGGAGACAACTTAGCAGTAATTTTCATTAAATTCAATAGATAACTGACACCAGAAAAATGCAGCAACATCAACTAAATCTCATAAATACCTCCATTGTGAAAATCATGCAACAGTAGCCTCTGGTATGATAATTTTTTTCTAATGTATCTACTTGCAGTGTATCGAAAAATCTAATCTCTAGTCGTCTCAATTAACAATTACATCATGCTTATATACACACCAGCATGAGAAAATATCAAAATAGAACATCATGTCGGCCCAACACCAAATTCGGGCTCCAAAATACGTCGGCCTACAACGGTTATTCAAATAGATTCATGTCGGCCACAGTGGTGAATTTTAGTTTTTACCAATAAGTAGTCGGTGAGACATATCGCAACTTATGCCGAAGGCAATTCAAACATTTATCGTTCTGCTTGAATATTGTTTTCACATTCGCTGTAGCTACCAGCACATTATACCGAAGCCACGTAGTAGCCTTTTGATCCATCTGCATATCGCTATAGCCCATTCGGGTCAGTGAAACGTTATACAGATTCATCGGGCTACACCGAAGATACTATTTACTTTCAAGTCACAGTAACATCCCACATGTTACATCGAAGTCTGAGAGTAGCCCCATGCTTTTCTTTCGTTTTGGTATAGCCAACCACAATCGGTGAGATACTACATAGAAAGTCATTAGTTATACCGAAAGCAAACCCTATACATTTCGTTATGTCGCTGTAACCCTTTGCTTCTCTTGCCAAAGAACGCCAATCATGTGTAAATGCTATAGCATACTACTCTCAGAGAGACCATATATTGAGATTACAATGTTAGGCCGAAGATTCATATATAGCTTTGTGTCGGTGTAACACAAGGATTCTCTCGCCAATAACTAGTCCTCACATAGCTCCGCCAGGACACAAATATTTTCATACCGACAAAAGCCACCCATTCAATACATGTCGCTATAGCCTGTAGCTCTCGGGGAAACCCTATGTAGACGAGTTCCATGTTACGCCGAAAGTCACCCTTGGACCACACGCTCACCAAGACACCGCCAACCTTACATGTGCGTAAATCAACGTCAGACCGAAGGTCACTCACCGACCACACCTAGCCTTTTGATCCATCTGCATATCGCTATAGTGGGTCAGTGAAACGTTATACAGATTCATCGGGCTACACCGAAGATACTATTTACTTTCAAGTGTAACATCCCACATGTTACATGTCTGAGAGTAGCCCCATGAGGTATAGCCGGTGAGATACTACATAGAAAGTCACTATACATTTCCAACGCTTCTCTTGCCACCAATCATGTGTACTATAGCATACTACTCTCAGAGAGACCATATATTGAGATTACAATGTTAGGCCGAAGATTCATATATAGCTTTGTGTCGGTGTATCACAAGGATTCTCTCGCCAATAACTAGTCCTCACATAGCTCCGCCAGGACACAAATATTTTCATACCGATTCAATACATGTCGCTATAGCCTCCCTATCGGCCAACCTTATAACGATGTGCATATCAAAGTAAATCAACGTGTAAGGTCGGCGAGACCGAAGGTCACTCACCACGACCTTACACCGATAGCCATAACATATGATAAACATCCTTCATTCCATCGGGCCAACATAACAATAGAGACTCGCTGTGACATTGTGCTGAAAGTAGAACCCTCTGCCGACAGAAGACCACAATAAATCCCATCGCCAAGACATCAAGAATTCGGTGAGACATTAGCCCGATTGCCAAGACAAATACCGATAGAAGCCTCCGCCGTCGCCAACACAAGAGACATGTCTTGCCGATAACCTGCAACAAGGAATATTGAAACATACACAGGTCGGGGAGACATATGGATACCTATGCTGACATGGACTAGAATGAAAATATGCAAGACCCAACAGACTCGAAAGGGAAATATGGAAAAATATGGAGGAAATATGCACGAGGAGAGGGAAATGCATCAAAGGTAGGGCTCACTTGGAGGATCATGAGTAAAATCAATCATGTGAAAATATCAATTTTTAACAGTTCTAACACATAGACAATACCTCTCTATTGGTGTCTTCCAAAAGAAAGGAAGCAATGTTCATTCATTCAGTCCTCAGTCAGTATGCACTTGCCTCGGGCCAAATAGTGAACAAAAGGAAATCGGAAGTCTTTTTTCTGAACACCCCAATTCAGAAGGAACAAAAAATTCTACAGATTTTGGAATTCAAAAAAGGTGAGTTCCCATTTACTTCCTTGGGCATACCCATTGCCAAAGGGGTGAGATCAACTGGTTTTTGGGATCCCCTCAATCTCAAGACAAACACGAAGGTGCACTCTTGGAAGACCAGATGGCTATCCTAGGCTAGATGAATCACACTAATCAAATCGGTTCTCTCAACCATCCTAATCTACATAATGTTTGTTCTTTGTATACCAAGTGGAAGCGTAGACAATCTCAAGAAGATAATGACTCTTTTTCTGGCAAGGGAATGAGGAGAAGAAGAAGATTGCCTTAATTTCCTGGGAAAAACTTTGCAGATGAAAGGAAGATGGAGAACTAGGATTCAAGGACCTAGAAATGGAAAACTTGGCCTTGGGAGCCAAACTGATATGGAGAATGCATACTAAGGCACAAAGCAAATGGGCGTGGATCTTACACAAAGAATACATTGAGGATGGGAATAATGGAGATATCCTCACAATTGCAAATCCTTCATCCGGGTCTAGAATCTGGAATTTCATGAAAAAATGTCACTCCCTCATATGTAATTATCTCTCATGGGATATTGCGGATGGAAGCAATGCATTATTTTGGAAGGATTCTTGGGCTGGTTACCCTTTCTTGGACAATATATTTTAGGGGGGACAACTAAAGCTTGAATTAAAGGCACGCTGGGGCAACAATATCAAAGACTACATCTAGCATGAACAAAGCAACCCAACAGTGGATTGGAAATGGAAAGACTTCTCCAACCTAGATCTACCCCCAAGAGAAGTTCAATTGATATCTGATGTTCTAAGGTCTAGAACTCTAACATTTCACTCGGGTAGGGACACTTTAGTATGGGCTGGTGCCAAAACAGGAAGGTACAACACAAAAGATGGATATAGGAAGCTATATGAAGAAAAGGAAAGGTCAGTGAGTAATATACCTTTGCATTTGTGCTGGAATAATATATGCATACCCAAACAAGAACCTTTGCTTGGGTGGCCTTACAGAACAAAATCCTAAAAGCAAAAAAATTCAGACGTTTATGCTTCCAGGGCCCTTCAAGATGTGCCCTCTATGAGGAAGAAGAGGAAATTACGAATCATATATTACTTGGTTGCAGTTTTCACAAGCATGTTGGAGATGGTTGTGTGCAAGGTTATGGTGGGAATGTGTGTTACACACATATTTTCTAACCTAGTTCCTCGCGTGGCTAGCTATCAAGAAGAAGTCAGTATATGGAGACATTTGGATTATCGGTCCATCAATAGTAATATGGGAAATATGGAAGGAGAGGAACATAAGAATTTTCCAGGAAAAGAAAATGGGAGTGCCCTCTTTAATTAATAAAATTGAGGCATACATAATTAAAACACTGAATGCCAAACTGACTAATATCCAAGGGAAAAACAAACACTTCTTGGAATGGGATGCAAGGCTAAGAGCAGCATGGCCTTCTCTTTGAATTCCCCCTTGGATTGGGAATGGGGGTATGGAATCTTCATCAAACCGAGAAACAACGGTATGGAGATGCCCAAGCTCGGGCTAGTACAAACTAAACTTTGATGGGGCTTCAAATTGAAACTCAAGCCCCTCAGGGACTGGGTGCATCGCCAGAGATGATCAAGGTAACACTATTTCTTCTTTGGAAAAAGCACTTCCAGCTGGCACAAACAATGAAGCTGAATTTCAGGCAATAATCCAGGGCCTGAAACTATGTAAAGAACTCAGAGTTACAAGGTTAGAGATAGAAGGTGACTCCTCCTTAGTCATCAATGCACTAAGAAATAAAGGCACCCCAAATTGGAAACTCAATGCCTTTCTTACAAAGGAAATGGAGCTTATGCAATTTTTTGAGGACACCATGATAAGCCACATCTACAAAGAAGGAAACAGAGAGGTTGATGCCTTGGCCAATGATGGGGTTGGAACAGGATAATGGATTGGACCATGTAATGGGGAGCATACATTTTCTATTCCAAATGGCTAGATTGGGTGCATGGGCTGGATCACTTGGCGAGTGGAAATCACCTCTATTTTCTCTCCCATGTTTGGTAGGCAAGATTTATTTTAGATGGGATTGACCCAATTCTTGACGTTGGATTGTGGTGGCAAAGGAAATTTTAGCATATGAATGGGAGATTGGAAAGGACCGTTTAAGAGTTGACATGACCGGCCAGGACGTACAGGGGACATTCTTGCATTGCAAGAGGAAACCAACTTCACTATCTTGGGCGTATTAACATAGAATACTAGGATTGCATGTGTGAATTAATAACAAGCCTATCACACATGAGCTGGTAGATGTCCAAATGGAAATTAATGAAGTTTTTTGGTGGCCAATGCTTAATGTGGTTTCCACTTCTCCTTCTATTTATGGCACTCTCATTGGTATTCATGGACAGGGTAAGTGCACCAAGATGGTTCCCAAAAAGGGGGCTTAAGTGGCCACTTTTTTTTTGAAATCAGGAAATACTGACCTTGGACGTGAAATTGAGGATAGCTACACTCAAAATTTTGAGATGGAACAAAAACAAGGATCGAAGTGCTCTGAGTCTAATTCCTAAACTACTAATTTATTTTGAAAATGGTTGATATTAAGGGTTCCAAAAGAGGGATGTACACAAATTGTTGTTTTTGTTAGAAAAACATGACATAGCAACTCTTGTACGATCCTAGCACGGTGAACTATTTTGTAGTATTTTTAAAATCGTTACGGTCAGAGTTAGCTAACAGTATCTAGTTGATGCACAATTTTTTTGATAATTTTTTAATGAATATTTGATTTTCACTAATTTTCTAAGTGGGCACTTCCTAAAAAGAATAATTTTTTCCGTGCCCCCCCTACAAATTTTGGAAAGTAATAGATTTAAAAAAAATTAAAAAATTATAGAATGGAGTCTAGTTTCTAAAAATGTAATTTATTTGAAATTTTGATGAACGGTTAATTTATAACTAAAAAAACACCAAACACTACTTTTTGACAAAGAACAGACATACAAACAAAAAAAATTATGAATGAAAGGCTTAACATTGTCAGAAAGTGAAAAAAATTACATCGTTGGAAAGCTAAGAGAGAACCTAACATTACCCATGTGTTCAATTTTGTCGATATTGAACCAGATGCAATCTTGACGGTGAGCACGAACCCGATTATGTGAAAAATTGTGGAATTTGCAAAAAACACATCTATGGTCGTTGGGAATACCCTCTAAGCCTTTGGGTTGGTATTCCAAGGAAAATACCAAAGCTAAGGCTCGGGGATTACCAAAGCAAAATATAACGCGAGCGGTTATGTGTTAGTTTTGACATTTATTGCTTCTACGGGGAACATGTCTAGCAACTTATAACACACTCGTGTTATGTATTCCTTTAGTTAAATGCCACTTTATTGTATGTTTGTTGATATGTTTGTATGTATATGTATGCTGGTGTGTAATGTATGTATGTATGAATGCTTGTATGTATGCCTATATGTATGTATGTATACTTGTGGTAGAGTGGGAGAGTGTGGGAGAGAGTGGAAGAGTGGGAGAGGGTGGTAGAGAGTGGGAGAGTGGGAGATAGGGTGGAAGGGAGGGAGGAGAGAGTTGAAGAGAGTGGGAGAGAGTTAGAGAGTGAGAGAGTGGGATAGGGTTTAGGGTGGGAGAGCATGGGAGAGTGGGGAGAGTGGGAGATAGGGAGCGAGAGTGGGAGAGCGAAGGAGGGAGGAAGATAGTGGGAGAGAGTTGAAGAAGGTCAGAGAGAGTGTGAGAGAGTGGGAGAGTGGGAGAGAGGGTGGGAGAGAGTGATTGAGTGGGAGATAGGGTGGGAGAGAGTGAGAGAGAGGGTGGGAGAGAATGTTGGAGAGTGGGTGAGTGGGAGATAGGGTGGGGGAGGGTGCGAGAGGGTTGGAGAGGGTGGGAGATAGTGTGAGAGTGTGGGAGAGAGTTTGAGAGAGTGGGAGAGCATGGAAGAGGTTGGGAGAGAGTTGGAGAGTGGGAGAGAGGATGGGAGAGAGGGTGGGAGAGAGTGGGAGAGGGTGGGCGAGGGTGTGAGAGGGTAGGAGAGAGAGTGGGAGAGAGGGTGGGAGAGAGGTCTGAGAGGGTGCGAGAGAGTTGGAGAGAGTGGAAGAGAGTTATTTGAGAGTGGGAAAGGGTCAAAGAGAGGGTGAGAGAGTGCGGGAGAGAGTCAGAGAGCATGGGAAAGGGTGGGTTTAGGTCTCACTCACTCACTCCCTCTATCTCTCTCCCCTCTACCCTTAACCCTCTCTCCCTCTATCTCTCTACCACTCCCTCCCTCTCTCTCTCAACCCTGTCCCTCCTACCCCTCTCTCTCTCTCTCTGTGTCTCTCTCTCTCTCAGTCACTCCCTCTTTCTCTCTCCCCTCTACCCTTAATCGTAAACCTTAAACTCTTAACCCTTAAGCCCTAAACCCTTAAATCCTCTACCCTCAACCCTTGGCCCTTCCCCCCTCTATCTCTCTCCCACTCCCATCCTCTCTCTCTCGTCTCTCCCTCTCTCAGGTATCTCTCTCTCTCACTCACTCCCTCTATCTCTCTCCCCTCTACCCTTAACCCTCTATCCCTCTATCTCTCTCCCACTCCCTCCTATCTCTCAACCCTCTCCCTCCTACCCCTTCTCCCTCTCTTAGGTCTCTCTCTCTTAGTCACTCCCTCTTTCTCTCTTCCCTCTACCCTTAATCATAAACCTTAAACTATTAACCCTTAAACCCTAAACCCTTAAATCCTCTACCCTCTAGCCTTGGCCCCTCCCCCCTCTATCTCTCTCCCACTCCCTTCCTCTCTCTCTCTCTCAAGTCTCCCCCTCTCTCAGGTATCTCTCTCTCATTCACTCCCTCTATGAATAAGTAGAGACATGGCCGTTTTAGCAAGAATTAATACGCTCGCATTATAACGTGAGCGCATTATAACGTGAGCATGTTATAACGCGAGCACATTTTCTATTGCACTAAAAACGGTATAAAAACACAATATACCCGTGATGTCGACCCACATTCTACATATTCTCCTAGTTCTATGTGTGCTCTGACAAAATGTAGGTTTTTGGTGATTGAGTGAAGTGTGCATGCATGATTTTTAGATTCCACCACCTTTTTCGTGATATTTCCATCACCTTTGCATGAAATAGTAGAGTTTTCATGTTGAAAGGCATATAATATAAATTCAAGTTTGAATTACAGTGATAACTGATATACAATTGAAGTTTGGAGGGGAACAAGGTTTTGAAAAATTCAAATTTTTGAGGAGTTTGAAGAAAGAAAAAACAAAGGCTACATAATTGGGTAGAACTCCATTTGAAACTTTGGTTTTTTAGGTATGTGAAGTCTTTGTACATTTTCTTTCATTCTATTATGGCTTGCTTTCATTTTTGTTGTTTTGCTTATTCCATGTTGATCAAATTGTTTATTTGTCATGTTACAACCTTAGGTTGTCAATGGACATTTTAAATTACACAATTCTATACACTTTCCTATTACATTTTTAAACCACATCTCTTTGAGGCATTTTTTAAAATTTAACAATTGACTTTCTTTGTGTATGCTTCCAAAGCTTTCATTTAGGTATTTTGTCAAACAGTTATACAAACCAGTTAATTGCCTTGTTTATGCTACCAAATTTTCCATGCATGTCTCTAAAAATTTGGAATATACTCCTAATGTAGTAGGGGGAGGCCTGCAACATACAAACACACAACTCCAATCTACAAACAAATTTTCAATTTACAATTTCATCAGGACCTCTTCTTTCAACAAATTCACATTGTTCAGGTTGTAGCATATCAACGTCACTCAATCGAGTATAATTCCCCACACAACCTTCTCACTTCTTAATAGACCCCCAAATCCAAAAACAATCTTTACTTAGGTCTCAAAACAAAAGATTTTCCAAGTTCTAGGACCTTGCATGCTCAAATAGGTTTCCAATACAAAAACCCTCAATTTGCTCATAAATATCTAGGGTTTTCTATATTTCACAACTCCAAGGCCTTGCAAGCCTCACCAAAGCATGAAACAAGTTTGTTAGGGTCTACAAAAACAAAATAAACCTTCACTAGGCCTTTAGCCTCATTAGATCTCAAAAACACCACTTTGGTTCCTCCTTTTCATGCCAAAAACTCACATTCTCAGCCTAAGATAACATCACCCGCCCTATAGATGCCTTACCACTGGTAAAAGAAACATGAAACTTGAAAACAACATATTACAAGCCTTTCCTCGGAATCACAGGTCACCACAATAGGAGGAAAGACTCCATCTTTAAATTAAAGTAAAACTCATACCCTACTGATCTGTACAGACTGATCATGAAGAATGAAGTTTTTTGTTCACTGAAACAACCAAAGGAGTCTCAAAATAGATTGAATTCCAAGTTAAGACTTGCCACCATAGTGATTTATGAATTTCCAATCATGGGAGGCCTATACTAGACTGTACACAAGAAAAAGAAAATGAAAACACAGAAAAAATACTTGAAACTCCATAGTTTAGGCATTGAGTAGAGCACCAAATCCTCAAAAGCAATTCATTGAACCCTTTATTTAGGCTTGTATGATGTTTTTATACATTTTCAAATCAGGAGTCCCAACGTCATTCAACACCCATAACCACCCTTGAACCACCAAACCTTCATTAAGCCTAAAATTACTAGTATTAGCAATGGTTTGCATAATAAGCTTCATTATGAAAATTTGTTGTTCTAGAAAGCTAGGACCATTTAGACACCTTTATTTTACCCATTATAGAGCCTTTCAACATATCCAACAATCACCAATGCTTGTTTTGTACCAAACTTCACAAATTATCAAGTTTTCTACGCTTTTAAGGGCCCAAATTAGCCCACTTTTACAAAGGGAACACCTTCAAAACTTGTCTAAATCTCCTGAAACCTTGGGGCAGAAATTTATATCTATCAAAACTTTAAATTATAGCAGTAAATTGCATAGATTCAATCATTGACCACCCAAACCATAAAACCCTCTCCCTAGGCTTAGAAACCCTTTGTTTTATTGAAAGTAGCACTTACCAAACACTCCAAAACTTGAAAATTGTTGAAAAAAGCCTAATATATCCTACTCGTGCTCAATCTAACATAATATAACACTTCCCAACTTAGAAACTCAATTTCAGTCACCAAAAGCTCAATTTTGTTAAGGAAAACTCAACATTTTCTCATTTGGTTTGACGCCCAATCCAAGATCATCCTCCATTCAAGTTTATCATGGCCTTTTATAATGTTTCCCTCTTAAAAAAAACCACTTCAACTTCAAAAACTAACATTTGAAAGAGGGGACTGTTGGTCTCCCTCTTTAATAGACTTTTACAACCCTTCACTATTAGTTAATTTGACTTGACTTAGCACTTTTTGTACAGGTAAAATTATTCGACATGCCGAAGAAATGAACTGTTAAAAGGAAAAAACTAACAGATGATCAGCTCCAATCCTTCAGAGATAAAGAGAAAAAATGGATGAGGGAATATCGTGAAAAGCAGAAATTGGGAACAATTGATGAAAACGAGCTAGTTGAAGAGGAACCTCAACTGTCAAAAAGAGAAAAGAAATTGGCAACACAAAGGGCATGAATGCAAAAGATTCGTGCTAGGGGAGATACATATACCGTAGTTGGAGACACCCTCTACCACAAGTGAATACAAAGGGACACCATTAAGCACAAGTGAATATGGAGGGACACCATCTACCACAAGTGAGTATGGTTGGACACCATCCACCACATCTGAAGTTGAGAGTACATCATCACTCGGGTTTGACGAACAAGGTATGCCATCATCCCCACGTGAACCTCAAGTTATGTATTCTATTACACCCTCGGTCGAAGGTACACAATCTAGCCCACCTCAATTAAATATTGATGAAATTGCTAATGTTGAGATGTATGTACCTAAGAGAACACCACCTAGAATTTTGTGTAAAAAGCCAATGTTTTTTATTAATATTGATGAGGATATTTTGTAGCACATGGAAGGTAAGATTCCATAATGCACTTGTAGAAGATATGCTGATAAGATTTGGAAAATGTTCTGTGAAAGGCTAAATGAGATCGGAAGATGTCAACTATTTGTTCAAATGATGCAGGGTTTAAAGTACAGAAACATCATGAAGACTCTTGGGTTGAGAACATCGAATGCATCAAGTGAAAACACTATTGTGAAGAATCTAATGGATGCTTATGAGAGTGTGGGTAAGATCTCATGCTCAAAGGATAGTAATGTCACTTGACGTGTCATTACATTGACTTTGGTAAGTTATCAAACAAAGAGATATTGTCTCATTAAAAAGACAAGTGAACAAATGGGAATTAGTAGAATTTTTTTATAAAAAGCCATTCAAAAGTGGCAAAGAATTGAGGGAATCGATTCAAATGAATTATGGGAATTCTCGGGAAGACTACCACATAAAGACAAAAGAGTTGTTGAAGCATTGAGAACACTAATTGAAGATTATTGGAAGAATAATACAAGGCCATGTTCAAATCAAAGGGATGTCGTAAGAAGGAGAATCGGTAGTCGGAATCGTGAACCACATCCAAAATATTTTTTGGATATGACTCAAACCCAATTTTTTCATAAATTAAAAAATTCTTATCCTCAAATTAGTATTTCTCAAAGATTTTTTGAAATGCTTAAACCTTTTTATATCAAGATAAATCACACACGCACTACTTGTTGTTGTAGACTACATATTGAATTCGCTAACCATTATGATTTTTATCATTTTATATGTTTAGATTTGCATACTAATGATGTTTTGTAGGATTGTGGCATAGAAGCCCCACCAAAATCTTTAAGAGAGTTCTTATCAAAAAAAATATGTCAAATAGAGGATGGCCAAATATTCTACAGGACAACATGCTTGGATGGTTCATGCGAGCGTTGCGATGGCTTGCAAAAAATTCCAATATGTCAACATATGGAAAGCACAGATGAGGTGGGACATAAACTAGTAGATTTGGGGAAGTATAAAACAGTGGCATACACTACAAAAGATGGGTCTCAAGCAAAAATGTTTGATTTGGTTATTGAGAAGATTCCAGTGTATTAGTTTATGTCCATGTTTCGTGAGAATCTAGTGTATGAATATGCAAGGCATACCCATAGAGCTCGATGGTTGGACACACAATTCAAGCTATGCAAGGACACCTCTCCAGTTGGAAACATAGTATTAGTGGTTGAATTTGCAGAGAACTGTACTCTACAGCCATAGTGTGAGGTGCAGTCATAGTATTACAACTCCACACAGGTTTCGATGTTTGTACACATAGCATTCATTCATGCAGTTGATAGTACAAAGGACCAAAGGAAGGTATTGCGGGAGTATCAATTTTATTTTAGTGATGATTGCACACATTCTCCAGAGTTTGTGCAAGGTTGATTTGAGATGTTCTATAGTGATTTGGCTCGGAGGGGCATAGCATACGGTCAATATATAATATGGTTGGATAACTGTGCAACACAATTCAAGAATGCACACATGTTCTACTGGTTGTGCAGGATGCATCTCACTACAAGTGTTCAACATATGCGGAACTTTTGTGAGGGAAGGCATGGAAAGAGGGAGCATGATGGTGTAGGAGCATGTGTGAAAAGAGCATTAGCACAAGAAGAGTTAAAGTATAAAGACAATGAAAAGTTGACAGATGCAAGTTCAATCGTCAAGTGGTGTAGTGCTTCAATGGGTCTAGGTAATGAAGGTACGTCTTCAGTTCGTAGATTTTTTTGGTTGATGGATGATACTAACATTGCACCATATGAGGATTGTTGTACACTAACAAGATTGAGTGAGCTACACTCTTTCCTTAGCTCAAATGCAGGTTCATGGAGTATCGATACACGTAAGATGGCATGCTTTTTTTCTTCATGTACAATGCAAGCCTGGAGTGATTGTGAGTCAGGGGAGTGGGTTGACAAATGGTTGACAAGTTATCTTAGCCCACTTCACACATATCGCCCTCAAATGGAATTGGAGCTAACACTGATGGAATCATTGGTCGACTTTGACCACGTATCAGATCTAGTTCAACCAGGTAATATATCTACTTGCTTAGTTTTTGAAATTCCATATTGTTATCTTACTTTGTACTGCATTCATAATGTTGACTAATTTCAAGTGATTTTTTGCACATATCAATGCAGGGCATGTTTATGCAGTTATTGCAAATGAAGAAAACGAAGAGGGAATGAACTATTACTTGTGTCATTGTGTTGAGGCCAAAAAGAAATTAGAAGCCCCAATTATAGATGGAGAAAACATTGAATACCCTATAGGCTCAGTTGTTGTTACTAGAATGTGGCTTAGAAGGTACCCACATAAGAGTGTTAAATATTGGTTGTTTGAGGACTTTGACACACATCGTAAGATTCTTCATTACGTGAAACTTGTTGTGGAATCCAATGTTCGTTTGAGCAAATATGGGGGTAGACCTTTGAACAAGACCTTGTGGAAGGTCTGTGAGTTTGACCATGAGGCAATACTTGACACAATAAAGAGTAGTGCAGATCCAGATGGTTCATTGGATTAATTTGTAAGTATATGCACAATGGTTCTTATTAATTTATACTTGTATCCACGTTAATTTTTTTGATGCCAATCCTATCATGTCTTATTTTACTTTGCGTATCTGTAAGTAACCCGGTAAACATTGAATGGTGTCCCCTTGCAGAAAATGCAGATTTATGAGCCATCCAAGAGAATCTCAGGCATAAAAGCAATGCAACATCCCTATTTTGATGATCTTGAAAATTCTCAATTATGATTTTCAGCCATTACAAAAGTGTGTGCGAAGCTTGGTGAGGGAATTTCAAGTTATTCATTTGAAGTTAACCTTATCCTGAGCACCTATGATGTAGATATTATAGGAGCATCTCAAATTTCAATATATTCTAGATTCATGAGAGGTGTTGTGTGCAATAGGTATCTTGGAACTCGCAGTGAAGATGTATGAGTAGGAGTGACTAAGTTGAGAGACTGCCATGCCTATCTGTAAGTGCCTTCCATCTATTTTCATTTCATAGATATTTTGGACATGAGCTGTTTCTTTTTATTCTTTTACTTTTCCTATCTGTAACTAAACTAGTAAAGATTGATTGGTCTCTCCTTGCAGAAAATGCTGATTTTGGAGCCATCGAAGAGAATCTCAACCAAAAAAGTAATGCAACATCCTTATTTTGATGATCTTGACAAATCTCAATTTTGATTTCAAGCCATTATAAAAGAGTGTGTGAAGCTTTGTGAGGGAATCTCGAGTTTCTCATTTGAAGTTAACCTCTAAATGAGAACCTATGATGTATACATTATAAGATAATCTCGAATGTATGAGTGACATTGTAAAATATCTGTGAGAACAGAGTACCTAAGACATTGTAATGAGATTTACTTGTAATTACATTTATTGAAATAATGAAATTTGGTGTAGGGGCACCAAGGTTATCGAGCAAATTTGGTTCACAGAAATATTTTAAGTTAGTTTTGTGTTTTGTCTATTGAATAAGGTCATAACACATCCACAATTGATTTATAATGTAATAAGTCATGTTAGTTACAAAAAGAATAGTTAGGCATGATTGGAAAGATGTAAAATCATTTGTAAAGGCTATTTAAGTCAATATTTGAATTCGTAGCCTTTTGAAGGAAAATCTTTGAATATGGTTGTAAATGTACTATTAGTGAGATTGAGATTGTTAACCTTCAGAGAGTAGCAGTATTTATGTTGATGAAATTTCCTTTAGATGCAAGGATTCAAAGCACATCAACCATGTGGTATAAATTATTAAATCCCAGAGACAATCTATAGCAATGAAAGAGTCTGAAAAGGCAGAGAAAGCTACACTGGTGACTTAGGAGAAACTTTAGTGATGCAGAGTCAAGGTGGAGAAGAATCAAACAAATCAGATTTTAGTAAATCAACAACCTTTGTTATTTCATTTGGCCATCTTGGAACAACTACCAACAAAAAGGCTTCCAAACTCAACAATTTGGCTTAAATTTTAGAGAATTCCTCTCAAGGACCATCTCATCATCAATATAGCATCTACTCAAACCCCCAACACCATTCCCAAGCCAGACATACAAGGTTTCTTTGCAATTTCTTGGAGATCCTTCAAACTAACCTACAAAAATGCTACAAAATTAGCCCTATTTTACAAACAAATTGTCCTTTAAACCTCTTCTAACACCACAAGCTCTTGGAAAATCATCAAATAGGTCACACAACTCCCAATTCCATAGGTTTTAGAAAAGCACTCAACTTCTAAGCCATAATTTCTTAAAACCCTCAATTTCTTAACAAATACCTAGGGTTTTTAGCATCTCACAACTCTAAGGCATTCCAAACCTCACCAAAGCATCAAAAAAGTTTTTTAGGGTCTTGAAACACATAATAAACCTTCACCTAGCCTTTAGACTTAATAGATCTCAAAAACATCACTTTGGTTCCTCCATTTCAAGCCAAAATCTCACATTCTTAGCCTAAAACAACATCACCGGCCCTATAAACACCTTACCATTATTAAAACAGTTAAAGAAACTTGAAAAAAACATATTGTAAACCTTTGTTGTGAGTTTCAATTCACCACAATAGAAGGAAGGGCTCCATCACAAAAATTAAAGTAAACGCAGACTTGCTGGTCTATACAGGCTAAATATAGAAAAATGGATTTTCCTTTCATTGAAATAACCAAAGGTGTATCAAAATAGATTGAAATATAGGTTAAGACCTGCTACCACAAATTTTCATGAATTTCTATTCATAAGAGGCCTGTACTGGGCGGTACACAGAGAAAAGAAATTGAAAAACTCATAAAAATGTTGAAATTCCATAGTTTTAGGCGTTGTGAAGAGCACCAATCTTCAAAAAAACTATTGATTGAACCCCCATTCAAGCTTGAATTATTTTTTTAATACATTTCAAATGAGAATCATCTCCCTTCAATGCCCAAAACTACCTTTGAACCACCAAACCCTTATTAAGCCTACAAACACTAGTATTTAACAATGGTTTTACTTAATAAGCTTTATCATGCAAATTTATTATTCTAAAGGCCTAGGAACACTTAGAAACCCTTATAACATGACTTTTAAACTCTTTCTCTACATTCCCACCTAATTTTTACATAATTTTCCTTTATGTCAATATCAACAACTATTTAATTCAAGAGTGTTTTTGCACATTTGTCCACCCTAACCTACTAATTCCCAAAGTACATAAAAGATTGGTCTATTAGACCTTCTTCAAGACAAAAAGACCTCAAAAACCTAACATTTACCAACTATCCTCCCAATTTACCATCAAACAATCACAAATTGAGGGTCAGGCGTGGGTGCTCCTGGACCATTCAACTTTAAAAAACAAAGTCAATTAGGCTGGCAAATGTCTGGATCGAGCTAGCATTTGGTGGAAGAGGAAGAAAGATGACTAGAAATATAGAGGCCCACCATACTAGATTTTGGTATTGAACCATGAGAGTAGAAGAGATATTTGATATCATGTATCAAAACATTAAGCATGCATTCTTCCAACCAATGGAGAAGGAGATGATTGCTTTGCTTCATTTTCATTTGCATAAGCATATCAAGGCATGGGAACCAAGAAGACCAAGGATGTCTAGTTTTATGTGGAGGTAATGGATGTGGTCCAAACTTTAGGAGGGGC
Organism: Sequoia sempervirens; assembly: GCA_007258455.2. Lineage (NCBI taxonomy): Eukaryota > Viridiplantae > Streptophyta > Pinopsida > Cupressales > Cupressaceae > Sequoia > Sequoia sempervirens. The sequence goes on along the minus strand of VDFB02271358.1, from coordinate 326,645,836 downwards.
AAGAAAGTCAATGTATGATCTTGATGAAATTGAGGAAGAACAACAAGAGAGGGACATGAAAAATAAAATCAATACAGAGTTTCAAGGTTCAAGGATTTGTCAAGCGAGTAAGAGAGCTATGGGAGCAGCCTCATCTAAAATATTTTGAACTAGAGTTTGATATGTACCATTTAGAGAGCTTGGTTTTCATGGAGTTCCTTTCAAAGCCTCTTATTTTATTATTCTTATGGTAAATTGTTTGGTAGAGTTGGTGGAATTACCTTTCTTAGTAATTGCTATTAGTGAGATTGAGATTGTTAACCTTGAGAGAGTAGGACTTGGGCAAAAGGAATTTGATATGGCTATTGCTTTCAAAGACTTCAAGCAGGATGTACTCCGCATTGACGCCATTCCTCAATCTTCACTTGATGGCATCAAGGAATGGCTGAACTCCATGGTTGTAAAGTATTATGAAAGCAGCATGAACTTGTACTAGCAGCCAATTTTGAATACTATTATTTATGATCCATATAAATTTATTGAATATGTTGGTTAGGAATTTTTGAATATGGAAGCTAGTGATTTTGATTCTGATAATTCAGAAGAGTCAGATCAAGGATATGAACCCTCTAATGTAGAAGAGGAATTATAATCACTCTTCATGTTGCAGGTACCAAATTTAATACCAACTACAATGGCAACATTAAAATTCCCTAGCAATATTTATGTAAAGGAAATTTCCTTTAGATACAAGGATTCAAAGCACATCAACCATGTGGTACATATGATTAAATCCCAAAGAGGTTTTGTAGCAATGAAAGAGTCTAAAAAGGCGGAGAGAACTACATTGGTGACTCAGGAGAAACTCCAGCTTTCAAAAAACAAAGCCAATTAGGTTGGAAGATGTGTGGATCAGGCCAGCATTTGGTGGAAGAGGAAGAAAGATGACTAGAACTCTAGAGGCCCACCATACTGGATTTTGATATTCAACCATGAGAGTAGAAGAGAGAGTTGATATCATGTATAAAAAAATTAAGCATGCATTCTTCCAACCAGTGGAGAAGGTGATTACTTTGCTTCATTTTCATTTGCATAACCATATCAAGATGTGGGAACCAAGAAGACCAAGGATGTCAAGTTTTATGTGGAGGTAATGGATGTGGTCCAAACTTTAGGAGGGGCAAGAAGGTAAATGTATGATTGTTAACCTTGAGAGAGTATGAATTAGGCAAAAGGAATTTGATATGGCTATTATTTTGAAAGACTTCAAGTGGGATGTACTCCGCATTGACACCATTCCTCAATCTTCACTTCATGGCATGAAGGAATGGCTGAACTCCATGGATATAAAGTATTATGAAAGCAAAATGAACTTGAACTGGTGGCCAATTTATTGAAGATGGTGGTTGGGAATTTTTGAATATGGAAGCTAGTGATTTTAATTTTGATAATTCAGAAGAGTCAGAACATTGATATATGAGTTCCCTCTAATGTAGAAGAGGAATCATAATCATATTTCATGTAGCCACCATCAAGAGTGTTACAAGACAACAAGATGGAGGGAATTTTTATATACGAATAATTTTCAATGTAGCAAGTACTGGCTTTAATACCAACTATAATGGCAACATTGAAATTCCCTAGCAGTATTTATGTTGAGGAAATTTCCTTTAGATGCAAGGATTCAAAGCACATCAACCGCATGTGGTACAAATGATTAAATCCCAAAGATGATTTGTAGCAATGAAAGAATCTGAAAAGGAAGACAGAGCAACATTGGTGACTCAGGAGAAACTTCAAGTTTCAAAAACAAAATCAATTAGGCTGGCAGACATGTGGATCGGGCCAGCATTTGGTGAAAGAGGAAGAAAGATGACTGGAACTCTAGAGGCCCACCATACTAGATTTTGGTATTCAACCATGAGAGTAGATGAGATAGCTGATATCATGTATCAAAACATTAAGCATGCATTCTTCCAACCAGCGAAGAAGGAGATGATTACTTTGCTTCTTTTTCATTTGCATAACCATATCAAGGCATGTGAACCAATAACACCAAGGATGCCGAGTTTTATGTGGAGGTAATGGATGTGGTCCAAACTTTAGGATGGACAAGAAGGTCAATGTATGATTGGTGCAGGAGCACCATTCAGTAGGTTTTCTTCATCAAGGCAAATAAGGAGTAGCATATCATCAATTTACTAAAACCGGCACGAACTTGTACATTTTAAGGTTTTGAGTCAATAAAAATGGATTTTTGACCCATTCCTCTTTTTGTAGCCTCTGTAACTTGAGGAATGGGTCTGTACTAACATTATTAAGGTTTGGGAATGATGTGTTAATGTTGGGGAGGTCTGAAAGTGAGATGGGTGTGAAACCCATGTGTGTAAAAGTGAGTTTTCTTTAAGAAAAATGGTGGTTTTGAAGAGTCAAATTGTGTTTTTGTGTAGGGCAACGTAATTTTATGATTGTTTGAGCTTGTGTAGGGTATCACAAACATTTTTGAGTAATTTTTAGGTTGTGGTTAGCTTTGGAAGTATCATTTTCAATAAACCCCTAGGGTTTAGGCTACAATAGAGGGTTTTGTGGTTTACCCATTGTATGCTGGTATAGTTGAGATCTGATTGTGGATTTTGAAGTTTTGGCACCTTATAATTTCTGCCCCAAGAGTTGGTAAGGTTTGGATAAGTTTAGAGTATAGACCCTTTGTTCAACTGGATTGATCCGTTAAGGGTCCAAAGGGAAAAATGGCTGCAAACTTCAACATGAGGTTACTCGGACACTGTGATGATTAGAAACTTCTCGTCTGATCTTATGGGATTGTGTTGGTCCCCTCTACAATAAGCTCTCTCAGTTTTCGTTATCTCGGAGTGGTTTTCCCATGGTGTCCAGTTTTCAGTTGATGGAAAAAGTGTCAAATCGAAGCAGTAGAAAGTTGCAAGGTGGTGCAACTTTCGTTCTCCAATTCGTGTGACCAAACAGACTGTTCCAAGGCATCCAAATAGACATGTTTACACTAGGCATGGTCCTCTTTCGCACCCAAACACGTGGAATCGCTCCGAGCTACATTCAACCAGATCGATCCCTAAGGGTCTAAAGGGAAAAATGGCTGCAAACTTCCGCATGAGGTTACTCGGACACCGTGATGCTTAGAAATTGTTGGCACTCTCAAATTTTGCAAATTTGAGATGTTTATATCAAAATTTTTCCTCTGCACTTTCAAAAGTACACCTGATGAACCTGCCTGAATGACCTACTTTGGAGGGTCATATTTTGGAGCTCGTTGATTTTCTAAGCAAAATCCCTTTGTAGAAACACTCATGTGTCCTATGTGAATGGGCATGTGAATTTTTAGCTTCCTACAATCAGTTTTGATGAGGTTTCAAAAAGTGAAGCTGGAGGGTTTTGTCACTTTTCTGCAGTTTGCTAACTTTCATTTCTACAAAGCATCCTCCTGTTTGAGCTTGGATTTTGCAACCGGATGACTTTCTAGAGAAAATAAATATTGTTTTGCATTCTCTATGATTAAATGAGCTCACATGTCAGTTTTCAAGGCCTCATAAGTTGATTTGCTATTTTTAGCATGTCAAAGCCAAATGCAATTTCTCTTGTTTTGCATGTGCATTGCTGATAACATTTCATGGTGGTCAACTTTGACACCTCATATCCTTTGACTAGTGATGATTGAAGCTAAATCATTTTGCACACGTGTTCTTTGCATCCAAATGAACTACTGTGTCCAGTGGCAGCCTCTCAGAAGTTGATTTGCTATTTTTACAAAGAGGTGGTTTCATGTGTTTTAACTAGTTCAGAACAACTAATTGCTGCAAAAATTTCAATTGAGCAACTTTGAGGTTAAATAACTTTCACCGCATGACTCATTTCTCCAAGTCATCTTTTGCATTCAAGTTTCTGGACCAATGTCTACATGCCTACAAGTTTTTATTGCTCCCGAAGGTCATTTCACTAGTTTCCTATGTCAATTCCGGAGCCTACTTGGCCAATTTTGCATATTTTCCAAAGGTGCCAAAAAAATATTTCAATGAAAACCCAGTTCGTCTCTTCATCTTCGTATGCATTCGGAAGTTTCATCAAGTCAATTTGAGCCTAAAACTTGTATATAAATGAAAAAAAATTAGTCGGGCCCACATGGGGACCCGACTTGCTTTGCACTAGTGTGGAATGCTTTGGAGGAAACTTTTCAATCATGGATGTGAGAACAGAAGATAGTGGTGGTGAATTGACAAGTAAGAAATGGCTATTAGTTGTTCATATCAATTCCTGTCAATTTGTGTTTCCATAGTTTGAAGGTGTGGATGATTGGCATAAAGAGGATGTTCATTTGCAATGTCCTCAACCCTACAACCATTGGGAAGTTTCAACCAATGTTTACAATGCTATTGTTCCAGAGTGTGGAGAACAAAGATAGAACTTTTACCGAGTTGCCATAGGATAAAAACCACAACACTACTTGCTCTTGCTTAGTTCTTTGAATAACTACAATATGCTGAAAAGGGCCACTCTCTTCATGTCATTATAGTTAAAATCACTTGATGATGTGAGTGAGTAATGAAAGTTCTTATATTTGCTGAAGAGGAAGATGGAATTTGGTGAAGAAAACGATACACTCCCATCACTAGACACTGCTAAAAGCAGATAAGGTAAGCTACATTTTTTACAATAGAGAAGAGAAATCCTCTTTAAAAGGCATTGATGGCAACCACACCAGTGATAGGGGATATCTTTGCTCATGAAGATCGATGCACATAGTAAAGGTGTTGAAATATTTGGAAACCTTTAAATAAATGTGATCTCTGATTGTTGTTTACTGATAAGAATGCAGATTCCACACCACTCATAAAGGTCAAGATTGAAGAATGTGTTGCCATTCAATGATTTCAGGGACAACACAATGTTTGATATATACAAATGGATCTGCTGAGAAAGCTTTAGAAACTTTTAAACAGTTGCAAATAAAAATGGACAAAGCTTCTTAAGACAGATTCACATTCATAAAAGAGGCCAACGAATATAAAGAGGGCTCGCATTGTATTCTGGAGTAGCCTTCACAAAGGGATTCAAAATTCAACGCCATCACCTACAAGTAATACGCACTAAGTGTATTTGTAGAAAATGCTTTGAAGACTCTCTAACAAAATTCACCAAAACAACACAAATGAAGAGGCCAATCCACATAACAAAGAAAATGTCTCAAGTCTGAAGATAGCCTGTAGACAATACACAAGATGGAGATATTCACGAATCTTCAAAGGTTTCAAAGAAAAATGCATTACAAATGCAAAGTAGGGAAACACATTTACAGAGGGTATGATTATCCACCAAAGCATGGAGGAATAAGGTGACATAAAAATAGAGCACAAAGTATATAGCCCGCATAAGATGAATGAGTTGAGAAGTCTTTAGAGACTTTTGAGCAAATGCAAGTGGCAAGGAGGGGGGCGTTGTTCAAATAGCAAAAGAGAGATAGTCAATAAAGGTTAGAAGCTCGAACCAGCAAAGGGATAAACATGAACCAGGAAATGAAAACATTCAAATGTAGAAGGATGTTGAAAGGCACACACCAAAAGGCATAATGAACACTGGCACCCAACAAAGTACAGGGGCAGAGTGAATATGACTATGAAGAGATATTTGCGTAGCGAGCACAATTTGTAGAAAAGTCAACAAAAAGTTTCAAGTGAATGAAATGAGAGAAAGCACACGGCCTGTGGGTTGCAGGACAAAAACCCAAAGAAAAATAGTCTCATTGAATGCCACAAAAGAAAGCTATGATGGGAGATGAAGGAGCACGCATGGACAGACATCAAACATCGCACTTAAAGCTAGAAAGCATCTATTAAAGTGCAGTTGAAGGCTGAAATGGAGATCCATCGATGCATAATGAAGATGTGGGGCACACAACATAGGAAAAATGATGGTTGAAAAGCCTTAGAAAACCCTTAAGCAAACACAATCAACAGCTGTGCAAAGGTCTCCCTTTCCCGCACCAATGATATTGTGGTGTTTGTGCAGCCTTTAAAGCAAAATGTATTGAGAATACATTTGCTGCAAATACCAGAGGATATGTTGAAATGCAATTAGTAGGAAATACAGAGAATGAGCCAACAAAGGGTTTTAGGGAAAACATTGCAAGCAAATGGGGTAGATGAGATCAATGGTAGAGAGGAGTAGGTAAACCCAACCACATCTCAACCCTCCCCCGCTATTTCACAATTAGAAGTTGCTCGCCCTTTAAGTCCCACGAGATAGCGGGCTTTCGCCACATGTATGGTGGGTCCTGGAAAAATTTAAATGCACGGGAAAGGTTTTTAAAAGGGTTTTTAATATTTATTTCTTTTTAGAAAAACATTTCCAAAGTTTGCACGATAAAGTTGGAGGCAGAATATTTAAGAGGGGGCAAGTTTTTAATGAGGTGGGCCCAGTGATAGACAATGGTGGGGTTTTATTATTTAAAAGGTAAGTCTTTTAAATATAAAATGGAAATGTTTTTAGGGGGCCCGAGGTAAATTTTTAAAGGCTTTTATTATAAATGTTCACATTTTAAATGGGGGTGGGTGAAATTGTATTTTACCCGTGAAATGCAGATGAAAGGGTAAACATTTTAAATGGAGAATTTTATTTGATGAACATAAATTAAAGCACGTGAGAGTGAATGTACATGGAAATGTTTTATTGGGTGAATGAACATTCACTGTGTTGAAATTTTATTGGCTTAAACATAATATAATAACACAAGGAATAAAAATAAGGTCAAAGCTCAAATATTAAAGTTGGAAAACTTTAATAAGTGAAGCAAAAATATAAAGTGTAGCAACATAAATTAAAATAGAGGGGAATATTTTACTTTAATAAAGTAAAATAAAATGTAGCAAAGAACAAGAACAACAAAACTGAATTTTCATAGGAGCAAAGACATATTTTCACACAACTGCTGGTAAATGGTGAATTCCATCACATGGACATATGGGTATTTTTTTTGGTTGCAAGAAAACTTGGGCAAAGGCAAATGATGAAGCAAATTCAGTTACAGAGAGAGGAGAGATGCTTGGAGCAGTTTGTTGATCGACGGTGGATTGAGTTTCCGGATGGCATCTATGGATCAAATTGATCTTAGGGCTATTTGTTTTCTCTTTTACTCTCTTCTTTTCTCATTTGTAAAAAAAAGAAGGTTGGGATTCCACTTTCTGAAAGATCTACAAGTTAGGTAGAAGCTCTGGGTAGAACTGTAATGTTAGGATGATTGTAATTGAGTCATTAATCTGAAAGTGTGTGTTCTGAATTGTGCTCTCATGTTTATATTTTAGCTGATAATTGTCTCCATTTCTAAGATGTATTATTCTTTTGGATTCAATAATAAGATTATCTGAGTCTTTTCATGCACATTTTCTACATTAGAGTGATATATGTTATTGCCTTCTATTCTGAGAATAATGTAATTGCTTTAATGAAGCACAAGTTGCATTTATTATTGCCTTTTGTTCAAAGGATAGTGTAATTGCTTCAACACATGTGACAGGAGTACTATGTTTCAGGTGGATTTATAAGAAGAGTTATCAGATAAAACTTCAGTGGTCTGGTTGTCATAATGTGATAACATTTGTAAGGATCTTTATAACATTTTCAACACTGTAGGATGAATGTTGATTATATGACTCCATAGCTCATTTTCTGGCACTGGTCAAGTATTATACTTCTGTTGTTTTCAGCTTGGTCTCAAATCTTCAAAATTCAAAATCATCTTAAATCCCTAGGTATTGTAGTTATCTCATGCTCCAAATAGTTGATATTACTGATGAAAAGCCAATTCTATTTAGTACTATCCTATTATGTTGAGCTATTAAATGAGATTATATGTTGTTGTTAATGTTGTTTATGATAATAGTGCAAAGATTGTAAAAGCATTAAGGGATCACCCTCTCGGGTCTTGCAAAGCCCGAAGTGTAGGAGGATTTTTTAAAGTCCTCGTCAGTTGGTCCAGGTCCTTCGAGCTGCCCTTGATTGGAATTGGCAATTCCATAGGTAGATTAGAAGACAAACCTGGTCATAGTGTAAAAACAAAACCAACAAAATGGTGACTCTGTTGGGGATGGATTTGAATCTCCAAGTGCAAACTGCTTAGTTACAGAGTCATATTATTGTTTTCCATTTTAAATTTAGTTCAACTCTTGAAGGATCTCAAGCCTGGAGAAAGAGAATTGTTGCAGTGAACCTGATTAATTTCAAGATCTGTGGTGCTCTGCTGGTGGAAGGAACTCATAAATAAATTTACATGTGAAAGAACTTCCTACTGTTTGAAGTTCAGTCCTCTAAGAACAGAGGTGGCGACTTTGCCAAAAAGAACCTGATGAAGAGGTGATTATAGTTCTAGATCTACAATATTTCTAGAAAATTTGCAGCAGTGGTAATGTTTCCAAGTATTCTTCACGTATTTGAATTTCTTAGAAAGAAATTTTGGTTCCCTATTTAGTGATTTAGCACTACCAGAGGGAAGGAACAATGAATTTAAGTTTGCACACTTCCATTTGTTGGATCTATTGAATGTAATTGCAGTTCCATTGAAAAGAATTTTGTCTAGTGCTCAAATATTTCATAATTTGGATGGTTAGAATGCATTTCTGTATCTTTGAGATTGCCATCCATTTGCATTGTCAGCAATTGTCATTGTAATCCTTCATATGGTCATGATTGTAATTATGCAATAATTAGAGAGCCTTGGATTGTAATATCTATGGATCATAAGATAGCCATGCCTGTAGACACTTTGAGACAACTTGTTAAGAAGTGTCAGAAGTATGATAATCTTCATTCATTTGATACCCCAAAGTGTAAGAACCCAAGAGTTAATAAGCCTAGTTTTAGGCCTGAATAGAAAGTAGTGTTTGAAAGAGGACTTAGGGAAATGGATGAAAGACACCTGATGTTTCAACAAGCCCATTTAAGAGACCATCAAACTGTGTCTACTTGCCAAATTGTTGCACCATTTGTGAATTCCTTTGATCCATTGTATGCTCAGTTAGATTTGTCATGGGTTGATTACAAAATTAAAAGTATGCCAACTCAAGTCTACAAGAAGATGCCTAGATTTGATGGATATAATGTTTGTGAAGGAAATGCACATGTCAAAAGTTTTTCCAGCTTCATGGAGAAACACTCATTTGAATATCAGGATATGTGGATGATATTCTTTGTTAGATCTCTTGAAGCACGAGCTAGGGATTGGTATCTAAAGTTCCCTGAGAAGTCATTTCCTTGTTGGGATAAATTGGTGAATGCTTATAGAAAAGAGTTTGCGAGAGATCCCTATGACCTTCTCATAAGATTAAAGTATATCAAGAAACAAGATGAAGAGTCAAGTGTTGATTTCAGTCATAGATTTGTTGTTTCCTTGTCACTAATCCCAGACAATTTCAGACCTAGCACATCATATTGTATTCATATGTATTTTGAAGCTTATGAAGAAGGATCTAGTGCATTGTTAAAAGAGTTTGAAATATTGAGTAAGCAGATGGCTTACACAGTCTTGGACAGTTTGGAGAAGCAGAGGAATGAATATATGCAAATATTGTTGTCTTCAATTGTCAGCAAATATGCTGATGAAATCAGCAACTGTGTGAATGTGAACGATCAACAGTCTTCAAACAAGTGCATAGTTGAGAAGGTAGAAGATGAAAAAGATGCATCATCAGATGATGAGAAAGTTGTTAATGAACAACTTATAGAAGAAGTATACCAAGCTGAGAATCAGCAGCTGAGTCTTCCGAGCCAAGAACATGATGAAGGGAAGGGTATTAGTTGGACTTATTCTTTGAAGAAGAAAAGCGCAATCAACAATTTTGTAATACAGTTGACCATGTCAATCCTACGAGGTTTGAATGTAGCTTTGGTATAAATCTCCATGATGAGACATTTGAATTTGCTGACTTAGGGAATTCTCTTGAGAACATCATTTTATCAGCTGCAAGTGACAGAGTATGTGCTGAATTTCAGTTTGAAAGATCAACTAGAAGTAGTTGCAATGAGCCATTGATGGTTTTCAGTTTGATAGAGAAGATGCTTATGTCTACTCTCAAGAGGATGTAAATGAAAAATTCAATGAGGAAATCCAGTCCAATGTTGAAATACAAAGATATGTGGATTGTTGTTATGATAGCCTAGTGGTGAGTAAGGATGGACAAGTGGATGGTTTGTTCTTTATGACAGATTGTGACCATGTTCCTGACAATTTTGTTAACAATTTAATCTCCTATGATTGGGGATACCCTGTTTATGATCAACCCATTGAGTTTTCAGACCTTGATGATGACGATGTTTTGGCATACCCTAATTTTCAATTTGATGATGTATCCAATTCAAGTGAAGATCAAGAAGAGGAAATAGTTGAAGGAATAGATCAGAACAGTGATCTATTAAGTTGTGAACAAATCTCAGATCTATTGACCACTGAATATGCATCTTTTGTCTTTGAAAATGATGATGATATTAATGGTGTAAAGCCTGATGCAAGTGAATTTGATTCTCCGTCAAATTTTGAACCAGTTGACCATGATGATAATAATGAGGATAAAGACAAGTGGCTATATGATAGCAATGATGCAATGTATGATGATTATGAAAGTGAGCATGTTGATGCAAACTTGGGGATCTGTTTTGATGAGTTTGAAGTAGTAGATGACTATGAGGATTGTGCATCTAATGAGCCAAGTTTTGAAAACTTTGATGCAGATTTAAACAAGTATTTGTTTGTTGACTTGAATGAGCCTAGCCATGAGTCTTTTCATGTGGATGTAGAGGTTGATTTCGATGAGAAATCAGATTATGATTATGAACCAAAATTGATTGTTGTTGAGCAAGCTTGTGATATTGTAAAGGTTGATACCTTATGTTCAGAAGATGACTATATGACTACAGATGATGATGAGTCAGAAATCTCCGATGACTCTCAATACCAGCATGATGAAGAGCAAGTACAAAGTTTGCTAATGCATCAGTGTATCTCTTTGAATACACTTGAAGATAGTTTGCATGATGAACCAAATCTTCTAACAAGTTCTTGTGATGGTATAAATTTTGATGTGCAAACTAATGATCAGATTGAGCATAACAGTTCCAGCCATGTAGCAGATTGTGAGTGCTATTTTTGTCGGCTGGAAGAAGTTTTCATTGAATGTGGCAATGTGCAAAACATTGAAACAAGTTGTTTTCAACTTGAGAGTGATTTACATGATGAACGTAATCAGTTGTCACCACATGACAATCAACATTTTGAAAGTATGTCTGACTTTCAAATGCATGGTGATTATGAACATGATGATGTTGTATATGATGGCCTATTGAGAGGTACCAGCATGTTCAATCAGGCAAATGGTTGTGATCAGACTGTGCTTTCATATGGTCTTGATCCCCATTTTCAAATCTTGCTACTTGATATAAAATCAAAGAATGAAGAAAGTGACAATGCTATGGCCTATTTGATTTGGTTTCCAATTGATGACAAAGCCAAACAAAGAGCAAGTTTCCACTTGCATGAAGGCAGCCTAATACTTATGTTTGCAAGGGTGCAGTCACTCGTGTTGTTATGGTTTGACAGAGGCAAGCATGAGTTGAGGGAGATCAATTATTTCTATAGAATTGTGTTTGATAGAGGTAAGTGTTGACTCCCATTTTTCATTTGGTGGCCCGGTGTCACCAGATGAAGTTGAAAAGAAGAATGAATAAAGGAGCAATTTTAGGACACCTGATTGACTCAGCATTTGGTCTACTCCCCGAAGATCTAGAATCTTGTTATGCCCATAGGGGGCATACATCCCCAGTTAGAGCCACTGTTGCCACTCTCAAATTTTGCAAATTTGAGATGCTTATATCAAAATTTTTCCTCTGCACTTTCAGAAGTGCATCTGATGAACCTGCCTGAATGACCTACTTTGGAGGGTCATATTTTGGAGCCCATTGATTTTCTAAGAAAAATACCTTTGTAGACACACTCATGTGTCCTATGTGAATGGGCATGTCAATTTTCAGCTTCCTACAATCAGTTTTGATGAGGTTTCAAAAAGTGAAGCTGGAGGGTTTTGTCACTTTTTTGCAGTTTGCTAACTTTCATTTCTGCAAAGTAGCCTCCTGTTTGAGCTTGGATTTTGCAACCAGATGACTGTCAAGAGAAAATAAATGTTGTTCTTCATTCTCCATGCTTAAATAAGCTCACATGTTAGTTTTGAGGGCCTCATGAGTTGATTTGCTATTTTTAGCAGATCAAAACCAAATGCAATTTCTCCTGTTTTGCATGTGCATTGCTGATAACATTTCACGGTGGTCAACTTTGACACCTCATATCTTTTGATCAGAGATGATTGAAGCTAAATCCTTTTGCACACGTGTTCATTGCATCCAAATGAACTACTGTGTCCAGTGGCAGCCTCTCAAAAGTTGATTTACTATTTTTACGAAGAGGTGGTTTCATGTGTTTTAACTAGTTCAGAACAACTAATTGTTGCAGAAAATTCAATTGAGCAACTTTGAGGTTAAATAAATTTCACCGCGTGACTCATTTCTCTAAGCCATCTTTTGCATTCAATTTTTTGGACCAATGTCTACATGCCTGCAAGTTTTCGTTGCTCCCGGAGGTCATTTGACTAGTTTCCTAGGTCAATTCCGGAGCCTACTTGGCCAATTTTGCATATTTTCCAAATGTGCCAGAAAATAGATTTCAATGAAAACTCGGTTCCTCTCTTCATTTTCAAATGCATTCAGAAGTTGCATCAAGTCAATTTGAGCCTAAAAGTTGTTTATAAATGAAATTTTTTTAGTTGGGCCCACATGGGGACCCAACTTGCTTTGCACCAGTGTGGAATGCTTTGGAGGAAACTTTTCAATCATGGCTATGAGAACAAAAGATAGTGGTGGTGAATCGACAAGTAAGAAATGGTTATTAGTTGTTCATATCAATTCCTGTCAATTTGTGTTTCCATAGTTTGAAGGTGTGGATGATTGGCATAAAGAGGATGTTCATTTGCAATGTCCTCAACCCTACAACCATTGGGAAGTTTCAACCAATGTTTACAATGTTTTTGTTCCAGAGTGTGGAGAACGAAGATAGAACTTTACCGAGTTGCCATAGGATAAAAACCACAACACTACTTGCTCTTGCTTAGTTCTTTGAATAACTACAATATGCTGAAAAGGGCCACTCTCTTCATGTCATTATAGTTAAAATCACTTGATGATGTGAGTGAGTAATGAAATTTCTTATATTTGCTAAAGAGGAAGATGGAATTTGGTGAAGAAAATGATACACTCCCATCACTAGACACTGCTAAAAGCAGAAAAGGCAAGCTACATTGTTTACAACAGAGAAGAGCAATCCTCTTTAAAAGGCATTGATGGCAACCACACCAGTGACAGGGGATATCTTTGCTCATGAAGACCGATGCACACATTAAAAGTGTTGAAATCTTTGGAAACCTTCAAATAAATGCGATCTTTGATTGTTGTTTACTGATTAGAATGCAGATTCCACACCACTCGAAAAGGTCAAGATTGAAGAATGTGCTGCCATTCAATGATTTGAGGGACAACAAAATGTCTGATATATACAAATGGATTTGTTGAGAAAGATTTAGAAAATTTTAAACAGTTGCAAAGAAAAATTGATTGAGCTTCTTAAGACAGATTCACAGTCATAAAAGAGGCCGATGAATATAAAGAGGGCTCACATTGTATTCTTGAGTAGCCTTCACAAAGGGATTCAAAAGTCAATGCCATCACTTGCCAGTAATACACACTAAGTGTATTTGTTGAAAATGCTTTGAAGACTCTCTAACAAAATTCACCAAAATAGCACAAATGAAGAGGTCGATCCACATAACAAAGAAAATGTCTCAAGTCTGAAGATAGCCTGTAAACAATACACAAGATGTAGGTGTTCATGAATCTTCAAAGGTTTCAAAGAAAAATGTATTACAAATGCAAAGGAGGGCAACACATTTACAGAGGGTATGACTATCCACAAAAGCATGGAGGAATAAGGTGACATAAAAATAGAGCACGAAGTATATAGCCCGCATAAGATGAATGAGTTGAGAAGTCTTTAGAGACTTTTGAGCAAATGCAAGTGGCAAGGAGGGGGTGTTGTTCAAATAGAAAAAGAGAGGCAGACAATAAAGGTTAGAAGCTCGAACTAGTAGAGGGATAACAATGAAACAGGGAATGAAAACATTCAAATGTAGGACGCTGAAAGGCACGCACCAAAAGGCATAATGAACACTAGCACCCAACAAAGTACAAGGGTGGAATGAATATGATTATGAAGATATTTCTGCGCAGCGAGCACAATTTGTAGAAAAGTCATCAAAAAGTTTCAGGTGAATGAAATGAGAGAAAGCACGCGACCTGTGGGCTGGAGGACAAAACCCCAGAGAAAAATAGTCTCATTGAATGCCACAAAAGAAAGCTATGATGGGAGATGAAGGAGCACGCAGGGAAAGACATCAAACATCACACTTAAAGCTAGAAAGCATCTATTAAAGTACAGTTGAAGGCTGAAATGAAGATCCATAGATGCATAATGAAGATGTGGGGCACACAACATAGGCAAAATGATGGTTGAAAAGCCTTAGAAAACCCTTAAGCAAACACAATCAACAGTTGTGCAAAGGTCTCCCTTGCCCACAGCAATGATATTGTGGTGTTTGTGTAGCCTTTAAAGAAAAATGTATGGAGAATACATTTGCTACAAATACCAGAGGATATTTTGAATGCAATTAGCAGGAAATATAGAGAATGAGCCAACAAAGGGTTTTAGGGAAAACATTGCAAGAAAATGGGGTAGATGAGATCAACGGTAGAGAAGGAGAAGGTAAACCTAGCCACATCTCAGCCCTTCCCCGCTATTTCGTAATTAGAAGTTGCTCGCCCTTTAAGTCCCACGAGATAGCGCACTGCCGCCACGTGTATGGTGGGTCCTGGCAAAATTTAAAGGCACGGGAAAGGTTTTTAAAAGGGTTTTCAATATTTATTTATTTTTAGAAAAACATTTCCAAAGTTTTCCCAATAAAGTTGAAGGAAAAATATTTAAGAGGGGGCAAGTTTTTAATGAGGTGGGCCCAGTTATAGACAACGGCAAGGTTTTATTATTTAAAAGGTAATTCTTTTAAATATAAAATGGAAATGCTTTTAGGGGGCCCGAGGTAAATTTTTAAAGGCTTTTATTATAAATGTTCACATTTTAAATGGGGGTGGGTGAAATTGTATTTTACCCATGAAATGTAGATGAAAGGGTAAACATTTTAAATGGAGAATTTTATTTGATGAAGATAAAATAATGCACGTGAGAGTGAATGTGCATGGAAATGTTTTATTGGGTTAATGAACATTCATTGTGTTGAACTTTTATTGGCTTAAACATAATATAATAACATAGGGAATAAAAATAAGGTCAAAGCTAAAATATTAAAGTTGGAAAACTTTAATAAGTGAAGGAAAAATATAAAGTGTAGCAACAAAAATTAAGACAGAGGGGAATATTTTACTTTGATAAAGTAAAATAAAATGCAGCAAAGAACAAGAACAACATAACTGAATTTTCACAGGAGCAGAGACATATTTTCACACAACTATTGGTAAATGGTGAATTCCATCACATGGACATATGGGTATTTTTTTTGTTGCAAGACAACTTGGGCAAAGGCAAATGATGAAGCAAATTCAGTTACAGAGAGAGGAGAGATGCTTGAAGTAGTTTGTTGATCGACGATGGATTGAGTTTCTAGATGGCATCTATGGATCAAATTGATCTTAGCGCTATTTTTTTTCTCTTTTACTCTCTTCTTTTCTCATTTGTAAAAAAATGAAGGTTGGGATTCCAATTTCTGAAAGCTCTGCAAGTTAGGCAAAAGCTTCGGGTAGAACTGTAATGCTAGGATGATTGTAATTGAGTCATTAATATGAAAGTGTGTGTTCTGAGTTGTGCTCTCCTGTTTATATTTTAGCTAATAATTGTCTCCATTTCTTAGATGCATTACTCTTTTGGATTCAATAATAAGATTATCTGAGTCTTTTCATGCACATTTGTTGCATTAGAGTGATATATGTTGTTTCCTTCTATTCTGAGAATAATGTAATTGCTTTAATGAAGCACAAGTTGCATTTATTATTGCCTTTTGTTCAAAGGATAGTGTAATTGCGTCAACACGTGACAGGAGTACTATGTTTCAAGTGGATTTATAAGAAGAGTTATCAAATAAAACTTCAGTGGTCTGGTTGTCATAATGTGATAACATTTGTAAGGATCTTCATAACATTTTCAACACTGTAGGATGAATGTTGGTTATATGACTCCATAGCCCATTTTCTGGCATTGGTCAAGTATTATACTTCTATTGTTTTCAGCTTGGTCCCAAATCTTCAAAATTCAAAATAATTTTAATTCCCTAGGTATTGTAGTTATCTCATGCTCCAAATAGTTGATATTACTGATGAAAAGCCAATTCTATTCAGTATTATCCTATTATGTTGAGCTATTAAATGAGATTATATGTTGTTGTTAATGATGTTTGTGATAATAGTTCAAAGATTGTAAAAACATTAAGGGACCACCCTCCCGGGTCTTCCAGAGCCCGAAGTGTGGGAGGTTTTTTTAAATTCCTCGTTAGTTGGTCTAGGTCCTTCGAGCTACCCTTGATTGGAATTGGCAATTCCATAGGTAGATTAGAAGACAAACCTGGTTACAATGTAAAAAAAAAAACAACAAAAACTTCTCATTTGATCCTATGGGATTGTGTTGGGCCCCTCTACAATAACCTCTCTCTTTTCTCATTATCTCCGAGTGGTTTTCCCGTGGTGTCCAGTTTTTAGTTGATGGAAAAAATGTCAAATGGAAGCACTGGAAAGTTGCAAGGTGGTGTAACTTTCGTTCTGCAACTCATGTGACCAAACAGACCGTTTCAATGCGTATGAATAGGAATTTTTATGCTAGGCATGGTCCTCTTTCATACCCAAACATGTGGAATCACTCTAAGCTACGTTCAACCAAATCGATTCGTGAAGGGTCCAAAGGGCAAAATGGCTGCAAACTTCATAATGAAGTTACTCGGACACCATGATGCTTAGAAACTTCTCGTTTGATCCTATGGGATCATGTTGGGTCCCTCTAGAATAACCTCTCTCGGTTTTCATTATCTCAGAGTGGTTTCCCCGTGGTTTCTAGTTTCTAGTTGATGAAAAAAGTGTCAAATGGAAGCAATGGAAAGTTACAAAGTGGTGCAACTTTTGTTTTACAACTTGTGTGACCAAAAAGACTATTCCAACACATTCAAATATGAATTTTTACACTAGGAATGGTCCTCTTTCGCACCCAAACACACAGAATCGCTTTGAGCCACGTTCAACCGGATCGATCCCTTAAGGGCCAAATGGTTGCAAACTTTAGCATGAGGTTACTCAGACACCGTGATGCTTAGAAACTTCTCGTCTGATTCCATGGGATTGCGTTGGGCCCCTCTACAATAACGTCTCTCAGTTTTTGCTATCTCGGAGTGGTTTTCCCGTGGTGTCTAGTTTTTAGTTGATGGAAAAAGTGTCAAATGGAAGCAGTGGAAAGTTGCAAAGTGGTGCAACTTTCATTCTGCAACTCGTATGACCAAACAGATTGTTCCAACGCATACGAATAGGCATGTTTACACTAGAAATGGTCCTCTTTTACACCCAAACATGCAAAATCGCTCCGAGCTACTTTCAACCAGATCAATCCCTTAAGGGTCCAAAGGGAAAAATGGCTACAAACTTCAACATGAGGTTACTCAGACACCGTGATGCTTAGAAACTTCTCATCTAATTCGATACGATCATGTTGGGCCCCTCTAAAATAACCTCTCTTAGTTTTTGTTATCTCGGAATGGTTTTCCCGTGGTGTCCAGTTGATGAAAAAAGTGTCAAATAGAAGCAGTGGAAAATTGCAAAGTGGTGCAATTTTCGTTCTACAACTCATGTGACAAAACAGACTGTTCCAACGCATCTAAATAGGAATTTTTACGCAAGGCATGGTCCTCTTTAGCACCCAAACATGCGAAATCACTCTGAGCTACGTTCAATCGGATCAATCCCTTAAGGGTCCAAAGGGAAAAATAGTTGCAAACTTTAGCATGAAGTTACTTGGACACCATGATGCTTAGAATCTTCTCATCTGATCCCATGGGATCATGTTGGGCCCCTCTACGATAACCTCTCTCAGTTTTCGTTATCTCGAAGTGGTTTCCCTATGGTGTACAGATTTTAGTTGGTGGAAAAAGTGTCAAATGGAAGTAGTGGAAAGTTGCAAAGTGGTGCAACTTTCGTTCTGCAACTTGTGTGACCAAACAGACTATTCCAACATGTCCGAATAGGCGTGTTCACGTTAGGAATGACCCTCTTTTTCACCCAAACACATAGAATCGCTCTGAGCTACGTTCAATCAGATCGATCCCTTAAGGGTTTGAGTGTAGTATGTTGAAATAGGTCATTCCACCTATTGTCTAGGCTGTGTCTCGATGATATGGGCCTAATGTAAGTAGGATAGGGAGTAGGAATAAGAAAATAGCATTTGTAAGGGCATTGGAAGAGATTACTAACACTGCCCTTGTTGAAAATTCAAAATTAAGGCTCCTTAAAAGCAGGGCTAGAAGAGGTGAAAGGAAGAAATTGCTTGAAAATAAGTTAGAATAAGTTGGAAATAGGGTGAGATTGTGGAGTTTGATGTGTTCAAAAGGTTTGCAAGGATAGGGGAGGTAAAAGTATGTTATGGCATGACATGCCCTAGTTGGGAAAATAGGGGTTTTGAATGAAAAAGAGAGGTTTGAGGGAGTAAACGTGGGTAAAGTCAAGGGGCAACATAATTTGGTGGTCAATTAAGTTTGTACAAGAAAAATAAAGAGTGTTGCAATAGGTTTTGAGGTTCAGGTTCGGGGGTTCGGTTCGTCGGTTTGGCCAAAATTTTTTGGAGGGGGGTTCAGTTCGTTTTGGGTTCATTGGTAAAAAACATGTAAAAAAAAAAATATATCTGTGCAACCTAGAAGCATGAATTAGGATTAGAATATCACATATCATCATATAAACAACAAAACCACTATAAAATTGAATGTCATTTAAAACAACAAAATTGTCAAAAAAAAAAAGTGTTTATAACTTGCAAAAAAATGTGAATAAAATCACGCTGATTTTTGTGTGAAAAAAAACCATGAGACCATAGCTTGTTGCTTACTATTATGCTTTGATAGATTTTTTCCAAGCATCCATAGCTTGTTTGAAAGTACTTTTTTTAGGATTTTAGCCATAGTAGCAAGGTAGTGAATTGTTTGATAAAATGCTTTGGTAGACATGTATGAAAAATGTGGTAGCATAGACAAGGCAGTGAACTGTTTGAAAAACTGCATCAAAGAAATATGGTTTCATGGTGATGGAATTGCATGACGAATGCCATGACAAGCAAATTTTTATGGATTGTCATGGCATTCCATCACCATTGAGACCACATTTCTTTGAGGCTTTTTTCAAACAGTTCGTTGCCTTGTCTATGCTATTGCTTATTATTATGCTTTGATAGATTTTTTCCAATCATCCATAGCTTGTTTGGAAGCACCTATTTTAGGCTTTTAGCCATAGCAACAAGGAGGTGAACTATTTGATAAAATGCTTTGGTAAACATGTATAAAATGTGCTAGCATAGACAAAGGCATGAATTGTTTGAAAAATGCCTCAAAATGTGGTCTCATGGTGATGGAATGCCATGACAATCCATAATTTGCTTGTCATGGCATTTCATCACCATGAGACCACATTTCTTTGAGGTATTTTTTCAAGCTTATTACCTTGTCTATGCTATTACTACTATTATGCTATGATAGATTTTTCCAAGAATCCATAGCTTGTTGAAAGCACCTTTTTTTTAGCCATAGCAGCAAGGCAATGGATTGTTTGATAAAATGCTTTGATAGACATGTATGAAAAATGTGTTAGCATAGACAAGGCAGTGAACTCTTTGAAAAAATGCCTCAAAGAAATGTGGTCTCATGGTGATGGAATGCCATGAAAATAAAAAGCATTTGATTTTCATGGCATTCCATCACCATGAGACCTCATTTCTTTGAGGAATTTTTTCAAAGAGTTCATTGCCTTGTCTAGCTCCTGATGATATATTTTACATTATAAAAAATGATATATTTAACAAAATAATCACTTACGGCCATCTCACGATCACTCTCCACGATGGAAATATTTGCACACCGATGTTGAGGCATGCTCAAGACTTGTCTAAACCATCCAAATAGGAATTAAACTATGAATCAATAATGGTTTGATTTTCCACTAGAACTAACATCTATAACAACGAATGTAAATTGAAATTTAGTAATTTGCCTCATACCTCCCCTATCAGAGCCATCAAGGATTGTATAGCGGATGAAACACCAATATCCATTGCCCTTGCAAAATTTGGAGGTGTTTCCACAACCAACATTTGAAAATAAAACAACAAATTATTCAATCACAAAAAGTTACAATAGCGATCCATGTCACATGACTTATAATGTATGAGATCTAATGAACAAAATTTTGAGTACAAGTATTAAACTATATATTTCTGATTATCATGCTTACTATTTGCCCTATCCATATATTTTTGATTATCATGCTTACTATTTTGCCTAGCTAAAGAAAATTGAGTGGAAGGGTGCCTTGGTGAATGATGAAAGAGTGGATTGTTTAGTGACTCTAATTAGGTTTTTTGTGCATGGATCAGTCATTTTTGTTGATAAATAAGATGTTTGAAGCTTGAGGATGATAAGAAGAAGTACTGAAATGAGTTGGCTTGTTGTTTCCTTGTGGTTTACAAATGAAACAATGTGATTTTTGATGAAAAGAGAAATGAATTTTAGTTGCTTATTCAATTTGATCTTCTCCTGATTCAATTGGGTCAGATGTTGGTGCAAAAGCACCTAGGTCATCAAATACTTTTCAATTTTGCAAAAGGGATGAGTGTTCAAATTTGTATTGAGTCAATCACGAAAGGTCATGGAAAAATGATGTAAAGTGCATGTTCAAGGTCATATGAGGTCTTATTTGAATGTATTTAAGGTTATGGGTAAGTTCTAGGTGGTCAAAGTGGGAAAATGCAAACAATGCAATAATGTAATATTGTTAAAAGTTGTTAAATTGAAAAAAACAAGGAAATCATGCATATTAAGGGTTAAAAGGGGTAGTTTCAACCGATGGAAAGATAGTTATTTAAAAGTAAATATCTTTAAAAGGAATGTAAAGGTGAGAAAAAGTAGAAGTTTGTGTTCTTGTAATTAGATTTTGAAATAAAAATTCCTTGTTTCTGAGTTTGCAACATTACTCCATTGTTTTGTTTTCTTGTGTTGGTAATTTAGGAGCACCCAAAGTTAAATCATAGTGTGAATACATGTAAAGAGTAGTTAGTTTCCAATTTCAAGAGTTGGAAGGTTAGTTTTAGGAAACAAAAGAATTAAATGCAATTTTCAGTGCCCGACAGAGTCCTTTTAGAAGCAAGTTTGAGAGTCCAATAGGGATTTTCTTCACTACTCAACCAATGTAGGTCAAGTAAATTGGTGGAGTAGGTTAATGTTAGGATGTTTTGCATGTTTTGATGTTGTAAGTGCAGGGAAAAGCAAGAATACCATGGTGGAGTTGCTGCTACACTGGAAAATAAAGGATTTTCCTACACAAAGTGATGCTACAGTCATGGGTCATGAATAAATAAAGCTTGTAGAGGCTTGGAAGCGATGTAGAAGGTCTTGGAAAACATAAAAAATCATGTTCCAGGTGGTGGCCTGAGAAATAGAGGTTTGCAAGAGTATTTTTCACAAAACCCTCCTTGATTTGTGCTTTTACACCCTATAAACTAGGGTTTATTGGATTAGAACATTTTCATGGTTTTCAATCCCTATAAATGGTGAAATATTGAGTTATAAGACATGCTTGAAGACTGTTTTGAGGTTTTGAATGATTTGGAATGGTTTTGAAGGGGTCTCCTTTCTAAAACGAGCCTAATCTATTAGCCTTTCTTTAGAGGACAGTCTGAAATTTGATGATTTTCTTTATGTCAAACGTCTAAGAACTTTGATATGTTGTGATGTGCTGGAAAGTGTTTCTAAATGTGCATTGATTTTTTTAATAAGCTTTGAGATAGGAATGTAACTACCTGATTCAATGGTTGACAGACCTACTAGAGGAATATGATATTGTCTGATCAAAACAAAGAAGTTTGTTTAAACAGTGGAAAGGATGATATTGAGTGCTTGGTTACTATCAAACTAATGATATGATTGATGTTACTAAATTTGGTTAAGGTGTATAAGACAGGTTTGGTGACTTTGATGGTTGGATGGGTGAGTATTATGAAGCCTTTTGAGCAAATTGGTGATTAACCACAAGATGCTAATCAAGATTTTCTTGTAGCAGGATTTTGTAACCTGTAAATAGACTAC
Source organism: Sequoia sempervirens (assembly GCA_007258455.2). Classification (NCBI taxonomy): domain Eukaryota; kingdom Viridiplantae; phylum Streptophyta; class Pinopsida; order Cupressales; family Cupressaceae; genus Sequoia; species Sequoia sempervirens. The sequence goes on along the minus strand of VDFB02271358.1, from coordinate 326,623,364 downwards.
TACAGTCAAAATATGGTGAGTACAGTGCTTGATAATGGACTGATAACAGTGAGGTATGATTTAGTTGATTTGTTGCCTTGGTGAATAAATGAAAGGATGAATTGTTCAAGTGTCAATAGTCAGGTTTATGTTGTTTTTATGGTGGTTGAGAATGATGTGAATTTAATTGATTAAGTCAAAGTTTTCTAATATGGTTTTTTCTTTGAATGAGTCAATTGGAATACTGATTAGTGGAATGATGGCCCATGGAATGGCTAAGAGAATTTGAGTGGATTTTGGTTGAATGAAAAGCAGATTTCTAATGAAATTATATTTGATCTTCTTTTGATTCTATTTGGGATTGAAATCCCTTGAATAAATTATGTTGATGGTGTTTGTTGGATGCTCTACATCAGATGTACCCTGATGATTGAGTGTGTGGGTAATCAAAGACCAAGTACCACCTATCATAAAAACGGTTCCTAATATCTTGGTGGTGGCACCAATGAATAGGAAACCTCTTCGCATTGAGGCTTAGATTTTGATTTGTTCTAGGGTCAGTGAATAAAGAGCACAAATCACCTTTAGTAATTTTTAAATCTTTTACTTGTTGATATGATAGTTTATCTACATAATATGCCCTAGCTACCTGCCTCTTATCTTGCCATCTTGTTATTTGTTGGGTTATTGAATCTACATTTTTTAACATCTCTTTCATTGAATTTTCTAGGGTAATTCTTTCTATGGTTGAAGCATTTGGATCACTCAACCTACTGATAAGATCCTCAATTTTTTTTTTTTGTTCTCAATTTCACTCAAATTTTGTTGAGTGTCAGGAGGGTGTTGAGAGATTGGTGGGGGAGGTTGATTTTGTTGAGGATTTTGAGGATTTGTAGGATCATTTGCATCTCCTACATTTTAAAAATAAAAAATAAAATCTAACCTAAAACAAAAAAATCAACTTGAAACTAAGAAATTCAAAAAAAATAGCAAACAATACTTACCTCCTGCACCTCTTCATTGTCGACACCAAAATGGATACTCCAGTTTAGATTTCAAGCACGAAGCTGGAGGCTGCATTCCTTGGCGAGATCTCGGACAAGCGTCTGAAATATATCTATCGCAATAGGGATATCCTTTGCACAGAGGCCGTAAGGATGGTGCTTGGCAAGGAATATTGTGTATCAGAAAATCGAATGCGGGCCAACTCTGATATCTCCTCGAGGTTCTTGGTGTCACTTCTAGACTTAGAAATTCCAAAGGAGAGATGTTTGCTCCTACTCCGTTTGGTCTTCAAAGAATCGATTCTGGTAGGTGACATTGACACGGTGGTGGTCACACTGACTGGAGTGGGACTCCCCTAGCCGGACAACGTGGAAAGAATGTTAAATTTGGTCATAGTTGTTGATTGGCATCCATTCATCATGGACGCACAAGGCGAGGCTTTGCAACGCCACAAACGATGGGTGTCGGTGGGGCAGAAATTTCTCTGACGGAGGCTAGGAATTGATGCGATTGTTGGGCTGGACTGGTGCCACGCGTTTGCAGACTTGGTAAACTTCGAGCATTTCTATGAAGATCAGTAAGGGATGGTAATGGTGGTTTTTGTGCAAAAATTGAAATTTTTACGGTGCTTTCTATGTTTTTGTCGCCAATGGAGGGCTAATACCATTTTTGTATGTATGGAACCATGAAGGAACACTCTATAATTTGTTTTATTATCAATATATCGCAGCATAGCTGCTCTTTCTTATCAAAATAAAATAAAATAAAATAAAATAAAATAGACATATAAAATGGAAAAATATAAAAATAAATATAAAAAGGATAATTTTTTTTTGATACATAAGAGTTTTATTTATTTATATTAAATAAAAATGCCAGAATTACAAGCGTCTACCATGCAGGAAAGAGGGCGAACAGAAAACCCTTGTAAACCAGCCCTCAAGAGCCACCCAAAAAGACATACCAAGTGCTTAACGAACTACCAAAATACTGCTAACTGACTACCACTAACCATAGCTAAATTTAACAAGCACTGGCCACTATAATGGTGACAAGACTTCCAGAACTACCCTAACTAGTATAACAAAAAAACAACCACCACCAAAAAAACCACCCTAGCTTACAAAAATTTGAACTCCTCCTTCCAATCTTCCTTATCCACTACCATCAACCCGAACACCTTCTTCAGAAAGATAATGGAAAATGCCGCAATTACCCTATGCCGAATCAGTCTCGGACCCTACAAATCCAAAAGGAAGGGGTAAATTTTCACTGTGTCCTCTCAGCTTACATGTTCCACTACACAGGGATGTGGGCATCCCCTTCCTTCTAACGCCACACAGAGCAGCTCATCAACGCCTTCGACCAGGTCCTCTCTAAACAACTTCAATAACAATTGTTTTTCCTCCACCATCGGCTCTGAATTGTGTTACAGAGATGCAAGGAAACATGAAGAGATATGCAAATTGTCTCTCTCATACTCCTTAGACTCCATATGACCAGAACCCAACACCATCTTCACTGCTGCAAGCACCAACGGATCATATTTCACCAAAATTCGTTTCAAACATTAGTTAGTGACTTCCCTGAAAGAAGCTTGTCTCACCGACAAACACAAGCATATTGGAGTGTGTTCTCCAAAACGCGCAAGGCCCACAATAGAAACCTCCACTATAAACTTTGAAATCTTTCCCATCCTCAACCTCCTACTAGAGACACTTGATAGAAGGGAAGGAAAGAAACCCACAAACACCTCACATCTGAAAGAAATACATAATGCGAAAGAGAACCAAGCTTGCCATAAAAAGCTCAGGCTACAAAAACGCTGCCAACCATCACTAATCGTACCACCTCCCAGTATGCTAGTTGTCATTCCTTTAACGCAAGCTTGTATTTCTTTAAAAAAAATCATCACTTAACAAGACAACCAACTAAATTACTAACACCCTCGTATGTCCAACTTAATGCCAAAACAAGCAAACGCCACCCAAACTACCGAACTGCCACCTCAACACTTATATATATATATATTACATTATTAATGCTATATTAAAAAAAAATGATAAGAAGATGTCACTTCACTCAAAAAAATTATACAATAAAAAATATTTCCATTATTTCTTTTTATTAATTTCCACAAACTGTTATTATGAAAACATTTTACATGAACGCCTCTATTTTATAAAGTTACACTTATGAAGAATAAATAAGATTAAATAACGATTACTTATGAATCATGATAGATAGTAAGGTTGTTGATTTTGTAAAAAAAATATTTACTTCAGAAGATGAATTTCTCATACTTACTTGAAAGCTTGAATCCATAACACTATAATATATAGTCCATTTTAATTATGCTATAATTACATCTGATTCTAACTCTACCCCTAAATCTAATTCAAACTCTAACCCTAACACTAATTCTAACTCTACATATATAGCCTTAAGTTAACTTTATTAAGGATAGGATTAGTGTTATAATTGGGGCTAGGGCTCAAGTAGGCTTATGGTTCAATTGGGGTTATGATTTGATTAAGGTTAGATTTCACTAAGGGTAAGTGTCCACAATATTAATTCTAATCCTAATTGTGATGATAACCCCAACCCAATTTCTAATTCTAACTCTATTCATAATTGGAACCCTAACCCTAACCATAATCTTACTACTAATGCTAACCCAACCCTAATCCCAATATATGTAAGCTTGATGAAAATAGACGCCTTGAGAAGGATATCTCTTGGCGTATTCTATATATATTAATATTTAATATATATATGCTAGTTTATAAATATTTAAATACTCACTCTTACTTTTAGTTACTGTTTCATGATATATAGCTACTCATATATATATATAAATATATAACTATAGAGAAATATAATTAACTTACAATACATTGCTGTCACTTACAATAATTGAATCATAATCCATAAATATTTCAATGCATATTTAAACACAACCATAATTGCTTTTTTATTTAACTCACTTAATTTATACTTATACCTACACAAAAATATATATATGATTTTACTTAACTGCCATTCTAAATATACTCAAGTCAGAAGAACGGCTATCAAAATAGCATGCAGTTTTAAATATAATATCAACTATCATATAACAACTATATATATATATATAAGAGATCATACTCATCGAATATGAAGGAACGATTGCACACTACTAGAAGGAATACATGCAATTCAAAAGGATTAGCATACAAACATAAAACATATCCTTGACCATCGCTTAACATGATATTGAGTATGTTTCAACCGTAAATGAATTCAACATAGAGGTTTGAAAATTATAGAGCATGAAATCGACCACTAACAGGTATAGAATCTTGTTTTATTTTAGTGGAGAATGTTGGGTGATGCTAATAGAAACAATTTCAAACAAAGGAAAGCGAATAGATTGAAGCGAGTACAAGACATCATCGGTTGCATGATCTACTAGTCATAAATTCACTGAAACTACAGAGAGAAGCTAATCTATAGATTAAATGCCTTGCAGGGGTGGCGCTGGTATGTTTCATTTAGGTTAAACCAAGACATTTAAAACCACAAATGCCAGAAACAAAGATTGTACAGCGGTAACGAAAAGTCATGCTGTAAGGCCCCTCCTTTCAAATAATAGTTATTACTCTTGGTGAGTTGTGGAAAGACTCTTTTACCAATAGTTTGCCAAGTGAAATTGATGAACTATAAATTCTTGATGTAGGGTAAACCATGTGAAGTATGATGTTTGGATGGTTCCTTAATGTGTTATTATGAGAGCAATGCCTTAAGGTGTTGCAATGAGTTTCTTCTATCATAATCTTATAACTTGTGACATACATGGTGACAGTAAATATTTGTGGGGTTTATCAACAAGCCTTATGTTCATTTTCATAGTGGAATACTTATGATGCCATTTTATTATATAAGATAGTGACAGTAATGAATTTATTTGTGTGTTGTAGATAAAAAATAATTTAAAATAATTATGTCTCTTTACCGTTGCTTACTCTTGTAATTCGGTTGAAAGAAAATTTTTCCTTCACCCTTGCCACTTATATTGTTGATAAAATGGTATCGAGAGGTTGCTTGCATCGCCATAACAAAAGATTTAACACTATTTAAATGTTGATATGTTATCATAGTAAATTTTTCTTAAACTTATTAAATATGCTACCTTGGGGATGACTCTCAATGCACTCATGTTAACCCCCCCTACAGTTAGAAGTTCATGGCTAAATTAAATTACTAGTCATTATTGTTTAACTCCATTAAAATGAAAGATATGTTTTAAAATTGGTATATGAATTTACAATGTTCTAAATAGGAAATAAGGGTAAGAAATGTTAGTAATATGCGGATGTACACAATTTTGATATGATTCAAGAATGATATAAATTAGTCTCGTCTCAAGGAATGATAGTGCAATAGTCAAAGGATAGTATTAAATTGAATGCTTGTATCACTTTTGAATGTGATTATTAAGATTATACAAATATGTGGAATTTAAATAAACAAGGCTACAATTTTAAGTAATAGAATTACAAATGGCTAACGTTGAGTGGTGAAGTATTGTGCATTTAAAATTACAAAAGTGAACTAAGAGTGATCTAGTGGTATATGCCATGCCAAGAGTCATCGAGGTATGTAAATTGGCTATTAGCAAGATAATGTAATTTTAAATATTTCATTTTGGTTATTTGTATCATGAAGAGGTATGTAAATTGGTTATTAACAAGATAATGTAATTTTAAATATTTCATTTTGGTTATTTGTATCATGAAGAATTGACATTTGAAAAGTGTGCAGGTATAAAAATGGTCAATGGGAAGAGGAGAGGATCACTAGAACCCTAATCGTCGCCCCACTTCATGGTTGTGAAGTATCATGTTTTTTGTAACACCCCTCTATTTTGGCTCTTTGATCGACATTGTTCTTCCCTGTTATGATTGTGTCTGATTATGCTTTGACTTTGGAACTAGGTTGCTTTTGATTGCAATTGTTATACAATGTGGATGTTATATTTTGATGTGATGTTATCCTGATGTTACCTTTATGGCATGTTTTGGATTAAATTAGAAGATATTTGATTTAACGATGTTTTATGCTGTTGATCATGTTATTGATCTTAGATGCATCAGTTAGTGATATTGTATTGGTGAAGGGGACGGGATTGTATCACTCGCTTGCGAGTGCCCTACGATTCTGAGATTTCCTCTTCACGGTGTGTTTGATCATAGTATGTATATATGCACGTTCGACATGCTCTTTGTTGTAGGTTGGCACGTACATGACATCGACTCCACCAGGTTTCCAGGTTTGAGCGTGTCCATTGACCAATGGAAATCGATTGGGAGATAGTAGCTAGGTTTTCCGTGCCAAGTCGTCACCCTAGTCATAGCGTGTTGTCGGGTTGGTGGTTTTGTTGCCCATGTCACCGCGGTCCTTATTTAAATTCAAGTTTTAATGGCTTGCATTATTAACTGGTGATTTAATGCATTTGGTTGTAATGCTAGGAATGTCATTTAATTTCTTAATTAATTTAATTTAATTAAAAAAATAATAATCTAATCTTGGATTAGATTTATTTTATTGATTAATTAAATTAGTTGTGTGGAATTGATTAAGTTATTCCTTGAATTAAAAGTGTTAAAAGATTTAATTCTTTTGTTGAAAAGAAAATGTTAAAATGTATTGAATTCAATTTGGAATTGCAATGACTTTGGGGTAGAAAAGATATTTTAAGAAATAGTTGACTCTTTTGAGGAAAGATATTTGTGAAGAGTTGAATTTGAAATTGAGTTTGCAATTGAATTTGAATTTAATTAGAATTAGAATTTGAAATTGGAATTTGTATTTGAATTTGAATTTGGGAATTTTGAAAAAGAATATATTTTCATTTAGGGTTTTTCTTTCAATTTCTCTTATGGGAAATTTGGTTGCAAAGAGGACTTGTGGGGTTTTGGATTGAATCTTGGTTGAGAGATGAAGATCTTGGGAGGAGATTGGAAAATAATGGAAACAACAAAGGATCCCACACCAATTTGTTCTTCAAGCTCTTGAATCAGGTTTTATTCTTGTTTTTTTTTTGTTTGAAGTTTTGAAAATTTTGTTCAATCTAAATGGAAGGATAGAAAACATTATGAAACCCTTTTTGAATCATGGAAAATAAAACAAGAAATGAATCAAACAATAGAGATTTCAACAATGAAAATGAAATAAAAGAAGAACACCAAAGATCTTGCAAAACCTCTGTTTGAAATCAAAAATAAATAAATTGAGAAATCTGTGCTCTTGAATCTGTGATTAAATATTTTCTTCATTTGTGTTTCTGTGGAATGAACTTTCCCTTTTTCATCTGATTATTGGAATCAATTTTTTTAAAGATATATATATATATATATATATTATGTTTTTTTTTAGTATTTTGGTTTTTAAAGAAAAACGCAGAACAGAGGATTGTTTACGCGTTTTTTATTTGGAAATATAATAAAAATAATTTTTTTTGAGGGCTTTGCATAGGGGCCGTAGCTGTGGTTACCCCCGGCCGACCTTGTGGAGGTCGCTGCCGGAGGCAGCGCCTCCCACAGTATGTGGGGGAGGCGTTGCCACCGGAAACGCCGCCTCCCACAGGGGAGGTCGGCACGGCCAGGGCCACGTCCCTCCTCATAAGGAGGTAGGTCATGCCCTAGGTTCGTTTGATTGGGTTTTTTTTTTTATTTTCATTTTTATTATTATTTATGATTAAACAAATATATATTATATATGTTTTATAATATATTATATATATATATTTAAATATATATATATATATATTATATGTTATTTAAATATATAGATATATATATATATATTTAATTATTATATGCATTTTATGATTATTTAAATATAAATAATATTATATATTATATATTATTTAATATATATATATATTATATATTATATAATATATATATATATATATTATATAATATATATTATAGATTTTTAAATAATTGGAACTTAATTAAAACGTTGTGTTGGAAATTAAAATGGTGGTTTATAAAATAAATAAATAAATGTTTTATTATAAAATGATTGATTTAAAATTCGATGTTAATTATGATGTATGATTGTGTGAATCAAATTAATTATTTCGTTTTAATTTCCTTCATGTGATTGATTGGATTTAGAAGGGCTTAACGCTAGTTTGTTATTTTTAAAGGATCTTATATCCTCTGCCTTAAATAATGATAAGGAGTAATGTTTGTTCATTTATTGAAAGAAACTGATAAGGTTCATGAAAGACATATATATATATATATATATATATATATATAATATTTTAATTTAAATGTCTATTTATTAAAATATCGTGATTTTGAACATTATCGTGAAACTTAGAGATAATGATTGATTTAGTTCAATCAGTTGATTTTAATCATTAAATTTTGATTATGGAACATAGTTGAGGAGCTAGGGATAACGAATGGTTTATTTTAATTAGAGGACTTTATTTATCAACTGTTTGTTTTATTTATAATTTGATTTTGATTATTACGGATAATTGAGACAAATGAAATTAAATAGACAGATTTAAAATATAGAATAGCTTAAGATGATTTTGTTACGAAATAGGAGCAAAAAGCGGATTTTATATTCAAATGTATTATTAGAACATTGAATTTTAATAGTCCAATGGTTTATTTAAAATAAATAAATATAGATCTTATATAATCAATTGCTTTTATTTAAAGGTTGATTATAATAAGATATGTGATTGGGGAATGAAATATAATTATTGGTTTAAACTCCTTAAGTTGTCAACATGCTTTGAGCTACTATGGAATTTGTGCGAATAACGTTAATTATATACTTAATTTCATGTGCGACGAAAGTGATTGATTTATTATTTATTCCAAATGTTTAATAAATCAAGTGGGTTCATTTATAGTATATGATCGTGAAACTAGAGAAATGATTGATTATTTTAGTCAAATGACTTTATTTATTAAAACGGCTTGATTAGGAAATCTAATTGTGAATTTAGAGTAAATGATCTATTCTTTGAATATTTCTATGTTGTGAAAAGAAATAAGTTTATTGATTGGATGATTGCAAGTGATGGAAACTGTGTTTGATTGAATTTAGGAAATCCGAACATTAGCTTACTTAAGTTTCTGAAATGTTTTTAGTGTTTAATTGTTCGTCTTCGATGTTGGTGGGATAGAGATAATGTCTTGAAAGCCTTCCAGATAGGGGTTCATTATTGGTATGGGTGGTTGTACGTGAGTCAACCTGTGATATGTACTTTGGTTTCCGTGTTATGAGAAAAGTTTGTTTGTCAAAATTAAATCTTTAGACATTTAAAGAACGTCTGATTATATGATTGTTGACTTTAAGTCATTTCTTGTTGATCATGTAAGTCTTCCAGTTGTGTTTCTTGAGATGATGTTGTTGCCCTTGTGAATGGTTATTGTCTTTCTTGGATAGTGCATGAGACTTGTATCAGTGGAAACCTGGTTCTTCGTATGGGTTGTGTGACCTTGTGATTAAAGGTTGAGTCATGTGTTCAGTTCGTTATGTGGGTTATCATTATGTTAGTCAACCTTGTGTTAGCCTTGGGTAGTGCACGCTTTGGTTTTAGTTTTGTACATCTGTAGTGATGTGTTACCTGTTGAGGTGTATTGATTATGTGTGATAAGTGTTAGTGCATTGGCTACCCTTGGCATGTGGTTGAGTTATGTGTTGTCGATAGGGGAGTGGCTTTCAAACGAGTGCCAGGCCCAAAGTGGTTCGAGGATAACTCATGTGAGAGTCAATTAATTAAGTGAAAATTAAAATAACTTACTAGGGAGAGAGTAGCTTTGAACATTAATAATATAATTTAGCCTCGCTCATTGGCTCAAGGGCTTGTACGAGACTTGAGATGAGTCGGGAAGGCCTTGAATGGCAAGATTGTTATCTTGTCTTCTCGAAATATAACCGATTCTGCTTTGGTGTGCATATGGCGCCGGGTTCGTGAGAGGTTACCAGGATATCCCTAGAGGGGGGCGGGACCTAGGAAGAACACCATTGGATAACCAATGCAGCCTTTGCGATGACACTCCTCCTATGACATCAGTCGGTATGGTGTTGTACTGTTGGTTTATTTTGTACAGTGATTGTACTCGATTTTGGACTCTGGAAGCATTGTAACCACGATGTTAAGTGATGTGGTATTTGTTCTTGTTTTAGTTCAGTTGTGCTAGCCTGTGTCTAGAGGTAGATGGTCTTGTCTAGGAAATCCTGGTTACTATCTCCTAGCACGGGGGGTGAGCCTTTTGGTTTCACTTGGTTGGGTGAAACGTGCACCTTCCTCTGTTGGTTTTTTTCTCTTGCTCGTGGGGCGAGTCTTTCATGTTGGAGAGCTCGTTGGATGCAGTTGCTTTTCTGGCTTCGTTCTTTTCAGTTGATCTTATATTCTTTTACCCCTCATTTGTCATCGAGGTGGAATTTGTAATTTGTAATTACGCTCATTGGAATTACCTCATTTGGGGAATGAGTGTTGTAATCATATTGTTTAAATATTGTTAATTGAAATCTTTTGGTATTTCTTATCCTTCGTTGTAATTTATTTTGTATGGAATGTATGTTGTCTCATTTCCTTAAGTGATTAATGTTTCGGTTTATATTAATGTTTGTTGTTGTTAGGGTTTTAAAGTAATCCTTGTCTCGTGGCCTTAGAGGTTGTTGGCAATGTGTATTCATCTTACATGTGATTTGTACTTAAACAAAAAAAAAAGTTGGTGCATTTAAGTAGTGAATTGCAACTTCCTCTAGGGTTGCGTGGCGGTGCATTACACATGGTAGCAGAGCCTAGGTTTAAACACTGGGAACTCTGGGATTATGTTGGACCCATTATATGGTAAGTTGTGTAGGTTTATACTCTGGGCACTATGAGCCCATTGTATTGACCTAGTTGTTTTTCTCTTTCGTGTTGTTTTCCTTTTGGGTTGATTTTTCTTGTTTGCCCAGAAGTTGTCGTTAAGTGGTATAGGTCCAATGGTGCAGGAAACCAGTGGGAAGGATAGGATCCTCGGTGTAGTGCGCAATGCACCGATATCCTTTCTATTGGAAGAATGCATTATGGACGATTGTGTAGTGTGTGATTTTGATGTGTTGTGTGTGGTGGACGACAATCAGTTTTGTTGTTGTTTCCACCCTTGCATGTCTTTTGTTGAATGCTTTTGTGAGGGTTAGGCTCGCAAGCCTACCAAGAAGTGTGTTTTGTTTGGCTTCCTTCGTGTTGCTTGGCTCTTTCCTTGTGAAAATGGTTGAGACCCTTGATTGGTTCTTGAGTGTGTGACGTGTGTTGCCTAAAATTACCCTTGCTTGGTTTCTTTGTTCGTGCTCTTGGAAGGTTTCTTTGACCTTGAAGGTGCCAAGAATTTCCTTTTGTGTGCATTCTCTTTTGGAATCTTGTTATTTCAATTCACCATGCAAAGTTTTTGGTGCATGTCTTCTTGTACTTTATCTCCTTATGTTAATGATTGCTAGATTGAACCTATGTGGTTTTAGAGTTGCTTTTGAATAGTATTATATGGTATTGGAATTATGAAATATGGTAATGAAAATGAATGACCATGTTGTTAGTTATAGAGATTTGTGCATGCTCTCTTATGATTGATGCATTTGTGTGAAAGTGATCGTGTGATGATGAAACCATGATTGCATTTGTGTCATGCCCATAATTTTTGCCACAAAACCTAACAGTTAAAAAAAAAAACACAATAGTTAATGTAATTACTACATTAGTTAAGTGTAATACGCTATTTGGCGTTGAGACAAAACAAAAATGCCACAACCTTTATAGCGATCTCTCTTACTCCAAAAAAAATAAGTGAATAAAATAAAATAAAATAAAGTGTTGAAATTACGCTTTCATTTAGTCATACCAATAATAATGTTATAGCTTCTTGACAATTGGGATTTAATGGAAAAAGGGTTATATTTGTCAATTTGCTACCAAATCAACATATTCCTAAACAACCTCTAATTTAACTAATATTGTCATTATTAAAATTTATTTTAACATTATTATCTGAAAGTTTATATTAAACCTAATAGTAGTCGTGAACTCTCCATTCATTATATTTACATTATCTTATTATTATTTTTGTTGCCATCATAATGCCATTATCCCAGTTTTAACCCTAATAACATTGTCCTTATTTAACCAAAATAGTATTACTAATTTCATCACTAATATAGTCATTACTATTCAGTTTTATTTTAATACTATCATTTTACTCACATGAAAATGTTTCTTAATATTAATATTAAATGTAACTTTAACACCTCTTTAGTCATATCCTAGGATTCAATATTTTAAATTATATTATCATAAATTCACTAAATTCACTTCAAAATATTAATATTACTATACTCTAGATATCATTATTGTTATTTTTAAAAAAATTTCCCAACCAATCCTTAGCAAAATTATCTACTATCCTTGAAACATTAACTTTAACCAAGGGCCCTGATACACTCTTTTATAATAGCCCCAAAAACATTTCTCCTGAAAATTTAAATATGAAATAGCATAAGATAATTATAATTCACAAGTTAATTGCTAAATATCCATTTATTATTTTTCTTTTAAATTATTAATCATTTAATTATTTAAAATTATATATCAACTCTATGAAATAAATTTAGAGGTTAGAAAATTAAGAAATAGGTATTACAATTTATTATATTTGAATTCTTTTACATAATCTCCATTCTATTTACTCACAAGTTAGTTATAAATTCCCATTCTATTTACTCACAAGTTAGTTACTAAATCTTTAATCGATTTACTCGTCAGGTCAATTACTAAATCTCCATTTTATTTACTCATTGATTCTTCTTTTAAATTAATATAATTTAAGAATATTTAGAAAGTAAAATATTAACCATTTACCTACATTAAGAAATTGGATTGTGATAAAGGTAATAGCTTGGCATCCCAATAAATTATTTTCATCCGTTACTAATTTTTAACGTGCCCTCAATCCTACTCACCATTAAGGATATTAGGAAGTTAAAATAAATGTGTCTTTAATATCTTTTTAATTTCTTATAAGCTAAAATAGTGGTGCGAGTTTAGTTACCAACAACTAACAGAAAAAGAGATTAACCCACAACTACTTAGCAATGTTGATAGCAATAAATAAATTGCTAATAATATATATATATATATATATATTTGGTGTTATTATTAATGTAAAAAAAATATTCATTTCTTTTCATGGTGTTACTGCACACACAACAATTATTTTTCTTTTCATGATATTACTGCACCTTCAGCAGTTACTGAGGTAGCTAATTTTACACACCAAATAACTAACACAATGTATGCTGAATTCTCTCTTGCAGTAATCATCTAGTAGACACCTATGCTGATTTGATACAGTGGGATTATGAGTCATTTGCTATTATCTAAGGGTACAAGATGCCATAATGTTAATATCTAAATGAGCTCATTTTTAGGATCTTGGCCGTAATTTTCATTTTGAAGGATATACTCGAAAACTCTGGTTGAAACCTCTTTTTTTTTTGCTACAGTTTACCAAATCGGAGAAGCGCCAGGTAATACTAGCGAAACAGAATTTTGGAGGAGCGGGAACCAATAGCGATGGGGAAAGCATGAGAGAAAATGGTGAAGGATAGCCAAGGAAGAAAACGATGAAGAATGATGAACGACTGAGATTCGTTTACTCTTCCTGCATTGATATGGACATAACATAGCCTCAATCTATTGCCACTTCTAACTACACTGTCATGTTGCAAGTTATTTGCTAACATACAGTTTAGAGATGAGCTACTAATAAATTGTGACCTATCTTCCAGCTATTGGGTCGATATCAAAACTTAGGATGGGCTTGCATTTAGATCAACATGATTTATTATTATGTTTCATGAAACCAACTGATTTCTAGCTGAGCAGTTGAAAGTGGTGCATAAAATCATGCCCATCTTAGTTGTAAGATCTATCAAAGGTACATAATGCAGGAAGTATAAGGTCCCATATTGCATAACTATTCCCCATTGACATGATATTGACACTGGGGAAACACAAAGTACCATTATATCTTTGAAATGACTGCATAAGGCACTTACTGAAATTATATTATTGGTGCCCAGTGGAGATGGCTATCAATTAACTTTGAGGCTATGCATTGAGTTAGAACATTGGTTGCAAAAATTAGTCGGTCGTTCACAAGTGGACTAGAAGACTCTGAATTTAATGCTGTCACCCTCCATCCACATATTTATCATAGCACCCTACCCACTACTACAACTATGTTCGACACTGACATTTATCTCAATACTGCCATCATTATGAAAGGATCACTGCCCTAAGATTTTTCCAAGCATGTTGTTGAGTAACCACCCAAGGCATGGTCTATTTATTGCTGATGTGATAAATTTTGAAGAAAACGTATTTTCTACAACTCATACACATTGTTCCTCAACTTCCTTTTGATGATAGCTTGTACCTACCCACCGCCCAAAATTTATGATTGGAGACTTTCACTAATCAATTGCCAACTTCTTATAGCACCTCTGCGTTCCTACCTTGAAAAGTAATTAGCTTAAAATATGTATTTCTTCATGTATTTGTTTACTTCTATGCATAGTGGAGCTCTGTTTATTGATCTATCTTTTAATTTATAGTTCATTTGCACAATGTAGATCTGCATAAGTTTCATTTTGAAACCTATAAGTAAATGTCTACTATATATTCTCTGGCTGTTGGGTACTTTGTTTTTGTTTGTTAAAAAGGTTCAGATTTACGCAAGCTAGTCTTCAAGGCTGTACGCTGCACATTGATCCTTGGGCACCACTAAATACAATACTTTGAGAAAATAGGTATTTATCATGCTGCACCAGATGGAAATCTGAAACACATCATGCACAGAGGAGTGGGGTTGAAGCATATTATTTCTGGTTTCTCTTGTACAAAAATATTTTTTTTTCTCGCCTTCCTTGCTCTCTTGCAGGGGTCAAGTTACACGAGAAGAAAGGGCGAGATTATGGGATGCACGCTTAAAGCTTCTATTATTATTATTATTTTAATTTATACTCTCTTTATTGATTCTTACAAACATGGGAGCTTGTTTTTATTTGCATGGCTATCACACTATTACTTAAACATTTAGACCTAAGAGAAATCGGCTACAAGGGCTATGAAAATTCAGTCAAAGTGCAGATTCAGTATTTCTCTTTGTTTTGCCTTTTCTTTCATAGGTAAAAGTGATGGAATCATACAGGGACGTAATGCAGTATAAGACATTTTATGCCCATTTGTATTTTTAATCATTATAAACCTACTTGTAGTATGAACAGGGTAACAGGGAGCAGAAATATAGTCTCTCGAACACTTCCTTGGTTACAAACCATTAGTATCTAAATATTTACAAATAAAATGGAACAAAGGTGGCAAAAATAATGTTTGAATAAGGGTTTCCTTGCATATACGTTTTTTTTTTTGCATCACAAATGATTAACTCAATACAATCTGATTCTTTATTCTTGCTTAGTTCTCAATACTTTCATTTTCCTTCTTGCATCTCAATGAACACATTGTTGTACTAATCAACAGAAAGTTGGTACAAATTCAATTTACATAATATTTTCTTTAAATGACAAATGAATATATCTCCTTTTATACCACACTTTTTCTTTACTACTAACTCATAGAGTATGCCAACAATTTTAGACTTGCTCTTTTTGTATTTTCTTTCCAAAACAAAATGCTAACTATTAATATTACAATAGTATTGTACAAAAAAAAATACAAGGATTTATTACCCCATTCCTATATTGATCGATATGAAACTCGTCTACTTAAAAGCTACATTCTTTCCTCAATATTTAAGAAGACAAATAACTTGCACCCCCCCATGAACAAGGTCTTGCTCTATTCCATCTTTAATAACATAAATATAAGCCTTTTAAAGAATCACAACCTTTGATGCAACTTGGTCTTTTCCATTCTCTTTCATGTTACAAACAAATGCTAGCTTTTCATTTTACAAATGAGTTTAAAGAAATACAATGAAAGACACACAACTGGTTAAGGCTTGCTCTCCACCCTACCGTAATGGCATCATGGAGCTTCGTGGGCTCTAGCCATACCCCCGAGCAAGGTATTATTTTATCTCCATGATGATAAATGGAGTCTTTTCTCATTTTTACAAAGGGATAAACTAACATAGCACAAATTTGGTGCACCTAGGTTTCTACTTTCTATTTCCAACCATGATCCATACACATTGTCACCTTCTTACATTAAACAAGTAAATGAAAATAGAAAGAACTTATATTTTTTTTTTTGTGGGTGTGAGGATTGATCTCTTTTATCCATCTTTCCTCTCCAAGCCAAGACATCTTCACTATCTCCCCAAAATAGGTGGACTCCTCTCCTCTTCTCATTCTTTCTACAATCTCCACTAAAGTTCTCCAAGAGGAGAAGTGGGTAACACCCCCTCATTCTTTTTCTTCAAAATATATAGAGTTTCAACTTGCAAATCTTGGATGGGGATGTGTGGAGTGTCCTCCTTCTCCATAAATGAGGGTCATTTCCTTATTAAAGAGGATACATGCACTTGGACAATACCTCAATCTTTTCACCACCCATCCACTCCTCAAAATTCGCCACTCTTCATTATGAGGACTTTTGAAGAGTCAAATCATGTCCTTGGGACCATATTGCATGCCCACTTGACCCCTACAACTATGGTATAGACCCTAGGGGGTTTATTTTTGTATCCCAACTAAAGAAATTGACCAACAACCCTCTTTAAAGTCCCACTTAAGGTTCTATCCGAGTTTCACACTTGGATAAGGGTTCCTAAACCTTAACCCCAACTTACATCTCACATGACACAATTAAATAACCTTTCAACCCAAAAGAATAAACATAGTAACTATTTTCTCTCGGCTCCAAAATAAGGAAATCAAGTACATAAGCACAAAAGGGTGTCTTTCAATTTGTTCTCATTGGTTATGTGTTCTCGTATTAGCACCCCTTTTCTTTCCTGCACATTACCAATGAAAACATAAGCAACAATCATATATATCACATTAATTTGGTAACTAAAATAAGATTTAATTGTGCAATTCATTTCATTAAAATTCCAATTCACATTCATAGTTTACAAGTGCCTAATACTTCCATGGCAAAGATAATAAAACATTTCAAAATGAAATACAAGCACATTTTCATGAAATCACACTATGCATTGCCTGAAATATATCTAAGCATCTATAAGTATATAACAAAATTAAGATTGTATTATTCACATGCAAAGCGGGGTCTTACAATTTGTGCTTATGTTAGAAATGTATATAACTCTTGTCTTCTCTCTCTTTCCATTTGTTTAACGAAGATGCCTGTCCTTGAGTGTGTGGTGTATTGAAACCCATGGTATGTTGTATCTTATGAGAAAATTCTTATGTATTCATGAAGGTTGATTTATTAGATCGAGCCTTGGGTAAAGGACCTAAGTCCCCAAGTTGCACTCATAATCATGGAAACTGTATAATATGAATAGAAAATCATTTTGCAGTAAGTAGGTTTAGAGAAAGGGAATTAGTGAAACAATTGCATGATAAGGATAATTGCATAATAGGTGCATCTGTTGGTGAGGCCTATAGTCCCTGACATTATTGTTAAGTCTTAAGAAATCATATAGATATTAAATTATTGTACCTGGATTCAAAATGCAAAAAGTTAAATGAACGTTGAAATGATAATGTTGCATACCTTGCCTTGAGTAAACGTTGTAATGATATTATTTTAGTTGTGGCTTTATGATAATTCTCGATGATGTGTATTGGTGCATAGGGCACTATGTATGTTAAACCATGGTTATGTAATTTGGAGATTTGGTGGTGGGATGCTTCACCAAGTTGATTGTATAGGTTGATAGTGTGCTTGCGTGTGTTGATTTTAGCACGAGCTGTTGCTGTTTTATGTTGAGGTAAGGAGTGGTTCAGTATTGGAACCATTGTTTATGTGAGTATTTTAATGAGCTTGAACTAGGGGTATTTGCAGGCTTCCAGGAGTAAACCTGACCCTAGGGGGGGAGGATGTAACACCCCTCCATTTTGGCTCTTTGATCGGCATTGTTCTTCCCTGTTATGATTGTGTCTGATTATGCTTTGACTTTGGAACTAGGTTGCTTTTGATTGCAATTGTTATACAATGTGGATGTTATATTTTGATGTGATGTTATCCTGATGTTACCTTTATGGCATGTTTTGGATTAACTTAGAAGATATTTGATTTAATGACGTTTTATGTTGTTGATCATGTTATTGATGTTAGATGCGTCAGTTAGTGATATTGTATTGATGAAGGGGATGGGATTGTATCACTCGCTTGTGAGTGCCCTATGATTCTGAGATTTCCTCTTCACAGTGTGTTTGATCATATTATGTATATATGCACATTCGACATGCTCTTTGTTGCAAGTTGGAAGGTACATGACATCGACTCCACCTACTTTCCAGGTTTGAGTGTGTCCATTGACCAACGAAAATCGATTGGGAGATAGTAGCAAGGTTTTCCGTGCCAAGTCGTCACCCTAGTCATAGTGTGTTGTCGGGTTGGTGGTTTTGTTTCCCATGTCACCGTGGTCCTTATTTAAATTCAAGTTTTAATGGCTTGCATTGTTAACTAGTGATTTAATGCATTTGGTTGTAATGCTAGGAATGTCATTTACTTTCTTAATTAATTTAATTTAATTAAAAAAATAATAATCTAATCTTGGATTAGATTTATTTTATTGATTAATTAAATTAGTTGTGTGGAATTGATTAAGTTATTCCTTGAATTAAAAGTGTTAAAAGATTTAATTCTTTTGTTGAAAAGAAAATGTTAAAATGTATTGAATTCAATTTGGAATTGCAATGACTTTGGGGTAGAAAAGATATTTTAAGAAATAGTTGACTCTTTTGAGGAAAGATATTTGTGAAGAGTTGAATTTGAAATTGAGTTTGCAATTGAATTTGAATTTAATTAGAATTAGAATTTGAAATTGGAATTTGTATTTGAATTTGAATTTGGGAATTTTGAAAAAGAATATATTTTCATTTAGGGTTTTTCTTTCAATTTCTCTTATGGGAAATTTGGTTGCAAAGAGGACTTGTGGGGTTTTGGATTGAATCTTGGTTGAGAGATGAAGATCTTGGGAGGAGATTGGAAAATAATGGAAACAAAAAAGGATCCCACACCAATTTGTTCTTCAAGCTCTTGAATCAGGTTTTATTCTTGTTTTTTTTTTGTTTGAAGTTTTGAAAATTTTGTTCAATCTAAATGGAAGGATAGAAAACATTCTGAAACCCTTTTTGAATCATGGAAAATAAAACAAGAAATGAATCAAACAACAAAGATTTCAACAATGAAAATGAAATAAAAGAAGAACACCAAAGATCTTGCAAAACCTCTGTTTGAAATCAAAAAAAATAAAATTTGAGAAATCTGTGCTCTTGAATCTGTGATTAAATATTTTCTTCATCTGTGTTTCTGTGGAATGAACTTTCCCTTTTTCATCTGATTATTGGAATCATTTTTTTTAAAGATATATATATATATACTATGTTTTTTTTAGTATTCTGGTTTTTAAAGAAAAATGCAAAACAGAGGATTGTTTACGCATTTTTTATTTGGAAATATAATAAATTTTTTTTTTTGAGGGCTTTGCATGGGGGCCGTAGCTGTGGCTACCCTCGGTCGACCTTGTGGAGGTTGTTGTTGGAGGCAACGCCCCCCACAGTATGTGGGGGAGGCGTTGCCACCGACAGCGCCGCCTCCCACAGGGGAGTTCGGCACGGCCAGGGCCGCGTCCCTCCTCATAAGGAGGTCGGTCGTGCCCTAGGTTCGTTCGATTGGATTTTTTTTACTATTTTCATTTTTATTATTATTTATGATTAAACAAATATATATTATATATGTTTTATAATATATTATATATATATGTTATTTAAATATATATATATATATATATATATGTTATTTAAATATATATATATATTATATGTTATTTAAATATATATATATATATTTACTATTATATGATTTATGATTATTTAAATAAATAATATTATATATTATATATTATATAATATATATATATATATTATAGATTTTTAAATAATTGGAACTTAATTAAAACGTTGTGTTGGAAATTAAAATGGTGGTTTATAAAATAAATAAATAAATGTTTTATTATAAAATGATTGATTTAAAATTCGATGTTAATTATGATGTATGATTGTGTGAATCAAATTAATTATTTCGTTTTAATTTCCTTCATGTGATTGATTGGATTTAGAAGGGCTTAACGCTAGTTTGTTATTTTTAAAGGATCTTATATCCTCTGCCTTAAATAATGATAAGGAGTAATGTTTGTTCATTTATTGAAAGAAACTGATAAGGTTCATGAAAGACATATATATATATATATATATATATATATATATAATATTTTAATTTAAATGTCTATTTATTAAAATATCGTGATTTTGAACATTATCGTGAAACTTAGAGATAATGATTGATTTAGTTCAATCAGTTGATTTTAATCATTAAATTTTGATTATGGAACATAGTTGAGGAGCTAGGGATAACGAATGGTTTATTTTAATTAGAGGACTTTATTTATCAACTGTTTGTTTTATTTATAATTTGATTTTGATTATTACGGATAATTGAGACAAATGAAATTAAATAGACAGATTTAAAATATAGAATAGCTTAAGATGATTTTGTTACGAAATAGGAGCAAAAAGCGGATTTTATATTCAAATGTATTATTAGAACATTGAATTTTAATAGTCCAATGGTTTATTTAAAATAAATAAATATAGATCTTATATAATCAATTGCTTTTATTTAAAGGTTGATTATAATAAGATATGTGATTGGGGAATGAAATATAATTATTGGTTTAAACTCCTTAAGTTGTCAACATGCTTTGAGCTACTATGGAATTTGTGCGAATAACGTTAATTATATACTTAATTTCATGTGCGACGAAAGTGATTGATTTATTATTTATTCCAAATGTTTAATAAATCAAGTGGGTTCATTTATAGTATATGATCGTGAAACTAGAGAAATGATTGATTATTTTAGTCAAATAACTTTATTTATTAAAACGGCTTGATTAGGAAATCTAATTGTGAATTTAGAGTAAATGATCTGTTCTTTGAATATTTCTATGTTGTGAAAAGAAATAAGTTTATTGATTGGATGATTGCAAGTGATGGAAACTGTGTTTGATTGGATTTAGGAAATCCGAACATTAGCTTACTTAAGTGTCTGAAATGTTTTCAGTGTTTAATTGTTCGTCTTCAATGTTGGTGGGATAGAGAGAATGTCTTGAAAGCCTTCCAGATAGGGGTTCATTATTGGTATGGGTGGTTGTACGTGAGTCAACCTTTGATATGTACTTTGGTTTCTGTGTTTTGAGAAAAGTTTGTTTGTCAAAATTACATCTTTAGACATTTAAAGAACGTGTGATTATATGATTGTTGACTTTAAGTCATTTCTTGTTGATCATGTAAGTCTTCCAGTTGTGTTTCTTGAGATGATGTTGTTGCCCTTGTGATTGGTTATTGTCTTTCTTGGGTAGTGCATGAGACTTGTATCAGTGGAAACCTGGTTCTTCGTACGGGTTGTGTGACCTTGTGATTAAAGGTTGAGTCATGTTTTCAGTTCGTTATGTGGGTTATCATTATGTTAGTCAACCTTGTGTTAGCCTTGGGTAGTGCACGCTTTGGTTTCAGTTTTGTACATCTGTAGTGATGTGTTACCTGTTGAGGTGTTTGGTTATTTGTGATCAGTGTTAGTGCATTGTCTACCCTTGGCATGTGATTGAGTTAGGTGTTGTCGATAGGGGAGTGGCTTTCAACGAGCGTCGGGCCCAAAGTGGTTCTAGGATAACTCGTGTGAGAGTCAGTTAACTAAGTGAAAATTAAAATAACTTATACTAGGGATAGAGTAGCTTGAACATTAATAAGATAATTTAGCCTCGCTCATTGGCTCAAGGGCTTGTACGAGACTTGAGATGAGTCGGGAAGGCCTGGAATGGCAAGATCAAGTATCTTATTTAAAGATAACCGACATTCCGCCTGTGCATATGGCTCTGCTCGTGGAGAGAGGTTACCAAGATAACTTGTAGGGGGTCGACTCCAGGTGCCCACCATTGGATAACCCAAATGCCTTTGCGATGACAATTCCTAAGTGACAAAGTAGGGTTCAAGATGGTGTTGTACCGTTGGTTTATTTTGTACGTTGATTGTACTTGATTTCAGTGCCTCGGAAGCATCGTGAACCATGATGTTATGATGTGGTATTTTTTTCTTGTTTCAGCTCATTTGTGCTAGCCTGCATCTAGAGGTAGTTGGTCTTGACCAGAAATCATTGTTACTATCTCCTAGCACGGGGGGTGAGCCTTTTGGTTTCACTTGGTTGGGTGGAACATGCACCTTCCTCTATTGGTTTTTTGCTCTTGCTCATGGGGTGAGTCTTTCATGTTGGAGAGCTCATTAGATGCAGTTGCTTTTCTGCTTTGTTCTTTTCAGTTGATCTTATATTCTTTTACCCCTCATTTGTCATCGAGGTGGAATTTGTAATTTTTAATTATGCTCTTTGGAATTACCTCATTTAGGGAATGAGTGTTGTAATCATATTGTTTAAATATTGTTAATTGAAATCTGTTGGTATTTCTTATCCTTCATTGTAATTTATCTTGTATGGAATGTATGTTGTCTCATTTCCTTAAGTGATTAATGTTTCAGTTTATATTAATGTTTGTTATTGTTTGGGTTTTAAAGTAATCCTTGTCTCGTGGCCTTAGAGGTTGTTGGCAATGTGTATTCATCTTACATGTTATTTGTACTTAAACAAAAAAAAAATTGGTGCATTTAAGTAGTGAATTGCAACTCTCTCTAGGTCATGTATGGGCATTTCATTTCTTATATATGAATGTGAAGATGTTCATTTTGCTTCTGTGGGAGTCAAACAACGTTTAATGTTTCCAAGTTTAATTGTAATGTGTATAATGTTGGTTTGTAAATCCCTATTTGGGTCCCCGGGTGATCCTCTCACTTTGGGGTTTGATCTAGAACCCTTGGTGGTTTGATGATGTCAATATGGTGGGGAGGAAAGCGCTTTTCCCATTGGTCGCTGGTTGCAGAGATGGGTATGCAAATAAGATTTCATTGTGCATAATTTTAACTTGTGCTGCAATAGTGTTGTGTAACTAAGAGTTCTAAAGCTTTTGGCAGAACAACCGTACAACTGTTAGAGGAAATGCCTATGTATATACAATGTAATGTACCTCAACAAAATGTATTTTGAATCCAACCAGCCACTCATGTTGAGGAGGCAGACGTCGTGGATGCTTTGTAGAACATTCAAATTGTTTTAACCCTGGGAGAAGATCGGTGAATACATTGTAAGGGAGGACACATTTTAGCTTTGTTTCTTTATTAACTTTATGAGAGTTAGATAAATTTTGGGGTAAAACAGTTTAGATGAAATTTTAAATGGTGGGATACCACTGCAAAGGCTTAAATGTGCAAACAAAACTATTTGTATTTAAAACATGAGTTAAACTTCAATATGCTAGAAGACAGGAATTTGTACATGATATATTTTTTTTTTTTTTGGCACTTAGTCTTGTACCCATTTTCGTAACTACACAATATTGACCATAACTGTTAGTCTGCCTGCAACAAACAACATCTATACTCTGCGCTTTTATTCTTTTTACTTTCTATCTCTATATTAAAAGAAAAGAATTGACCCAAATGAACATTTTGTGACATTAAAAGAAACAAAAGAAGAAGAAACATAGATTTAAATGAATAAAAAAATATAAGTTTATAGATTATTAATAAAAATGTGTATAGATATATATTTTGCAAATAATGAAAGAGGGCAGAGCCCGTGTATAAACACCCCAGAGAGCTTGGCAGCGCGTTGCTCCAGTAGGGCATGAACTGCTTTCCACCATAGGTCAAGGCGTCAACCCCTCACACCCTTAGTAATGCCCTCTTCTTTGCCTTTAATTCAAAACAAGAAGGGTTTGGGTGCAACGTATTCTATTGAGACAAAAAAATATAATAATAATAATAAGAAAATCAAATAACAGAGTTTAAAGAGGGGTGCGGCGGTGCATCAAAATAGAGCAACAAAAGTCTGATATATGAGAATCCTTAAACAAGCAATTAGAGCTTCTCAGTATAACAATAACAACCATTACTCCATCTCCTACTCCTGCAAAATTGAGGCAATAATCATAAAAATAAATAAGTGAACTGGCACTAAATTTCTGAGAAGAAAGAGAGTATAGGTATAAATTTCCCCATGGCACCTCTGTAAATCTCTTATATCTCGCATTATCTAGCAGGTTGAGCCAATCTCCCAAAGTAGTTGCACTTGAGAACACTCATCAAGTATAAGGCGAGTGAAATAAGGGCTGGCTTTATTTCTATGTCCATCCAGCAGATTCTTGCCTCCACACCCTTACCAAGCGCTGCACAAATCAACCTCTATTTTCTGTCGTCACATTGTGGTCGTCACATTGTGGAGGCACCTCAATTTATTAGGGCAGGGTAAATGTACAGGTGTCCAGTTTAGAAGTGAAACTAAAAGTTTAGTTATGACAAAAATCGTGTCACATTGAAAGCAAAGGAACTTCCAAGCTTCCTCTCTAAGTTCTAAAAGATTAAATTGAGTGTTCCTCAACTATTGAGTTTATTATTGCCTTAGCACCTTGTTGAAATATCTTGACCAACGTTTCCATTTCTGTCTTTTGTGCAATCTAGGCAACATGGTTAGCTTTTTGGGATTAGGCGTTTCCTTTTGGGGTTCGAGCCTTTTGGGTATAGATTTAGTGTGTGTTATTTAAAAAAAAAAATTGTTACTCATTATCTAATTATGAGTCCATGCAATTACTTTTTAAAAACTTAATGTCATAAGAAATAAATCTATACATAGAGTCTTCCTAATTGTTTGGAAATAAATAGCAAAGATAATAATTAAGTTAATAATTTATATTGACACAAATAAATGTATATTGACATTTATTCTAGAATTATCTTATCTATTTTATTGTTTTGTGAGAAATTTTCTATTCATGTTCTTTTAGATAAATATCAACTTTTTTTTTTTTGGATAAATGAATAATTAAAAGCTCAATATTATTTATCTTAT
This sequence comes from Sequoia sempervirens, assembly GCA_007258455.2. NCBI lineage: Eukaryota > Viridiplantae > Streptophyta > Pinopsida > Cupressales > Cupressaceae > Sequoia > Sequoia sempervirens. Next base: position 326,598,139 of record VDFB02271358.1, on the reverse strand, counting down.
TATTTACCTTTTTGCAAATCATTTTTGTAAATGATAGATTGTAATTTATACACGCACTAAGATTATGAGCTCTACATTATGCCTTGGGTTTCTTGGACATGAGAATGATAAAAGTCATGTGAACTTTAAAATTAATATGTTTGTAAGGTGGAAGGGTAAAGGGGGCATTTTTTTTTTGGTGGAGGATTAAAACTTGTGTTGTTAACCCGATTTTCATATTGAAGTTCAAAAATAGTGTATCTCGTGTCTAAACATCTTTATATAGTTAAATAGATATATAGATACCAACCCTAGTGCAATCCTACATTACCTTTGGAATAAGTTAATCATGTTGGAAATCAGCTATTAGAGTCCTTACCCATTCATTGAGAGTACAATCTACATTGAAATTTGATTTATTGGCCAAGTCATAAGTAGAATATTAAGTAGATCATCTTGATAATAATAGGGGGCACCATTAATAAGTCTTTAGCGAAAAGTTAATAGTTAGCCTCCAATGCATTACAACCCATCCTTAGAAGATCATGGATCTTACTATTGACATAGCCTCCGATCTTCTAGGATTTAATAGAGTCCTAAAGGATTACCTCATGGTACTTTCCCTTTTTGGACCATGGGGGTGATACTATAACAGGTTCTATGCCATCTTCTCGCAAGTAGATAGTCATAGACCTTGTTAGTATTAAACCCATAAAAGATAGTTGGTAAGTCAAATTTAACATGAGGCATATTAGTGTAAACTAAGGGAGATTAATTTAATTAATTCTAGGATTATATTATTTTATGTGTGTGCATAATTTATGGTGGAGAACTTTCCTAAATTTTGTCATTGGTTCCTATTCGTAACCTATTTGCTTCTTAAGTACTTTTGTTGGAGCATCTTGCATTATGATTCTTGGTAACTCATATTGTAAATTGGAACATTTTAGGATCCTTGTATTCTTTGTTTTATTCTTCATTACACTATTCAAAGGACTATGTTATTTGACTTGTGTAGAAAAAAAAAATGTTCTGCTTCCTTACCAAAAATTAAAGGCATTACCCATGCAATCCAACTGAGCACTAAGACAAGTACTAGAGTCAAGATAAAAGGAATCAAATACCAAGACACAAATCTATCAAAGAACACAACTAAAATGTGGCAATCAGCCTGATAACTGTCAGAAGAGGGTGTTGGAAGAGAACAAATACCAGCTGACGCCATACCTAGCTTGCCTCAAAGCCGCGAGTCAAAGCAGATCCATGAAGCAAATACAAGGAAATTGCAATACTATCATTCCCTACCGACTTTCCTATAGCCGACTCACAAGACAAAACCAAATCACATCCACAAGCAAATCGAATGCCATTCAAAAGGAGAAATCTAAAATCCTATGCAAGATCAAATGCAATAAACCTACCTAATTAAATGATATATGTAAAATCGGGTTATGTGAATTGATTTCCAATGATAGAATGGCCTGAATACTTTAGAGAAACAGATACAGATAGATCACAGGTGATGAATTCAGAGAGAACATATTAAACGATAAAGCAATAGAAGCAATCCAGAACCACATTGAACGAGCAAGCAAATGATTTTCGACAAACAAAGACAGAATAATTCATTTGTATAAACTGGAGGAGCAAAATAAAAAGAATCAAATACAAAACAAACCTGAACTACGCTCGCAACTTCAAATTCTTACTTCGAACTTGATCACTCTGAGATTAGTTCAATTCGAAACAATGTCAAAAGCCAAAAATTGCAATTTTTTTCAAAATTATTTTGCAGAGCAAAGTTTTCTTTTTCAGAACCAAAATTAACTGATCAAAACATTTCACGAAATGAGCCTAAAAAAAAAACCAGAAATTTTTTAATTTTTCCCAATAAAAATCCAAGAAGACAATCCATTTGTAGTCGTGCATGTGCACTCATTGTCTTTTTCCATCTTTTTCTATTTCAAACTTGTTTTTACATCAGTGAAAACTTATCATATTGATTTATTTAAAATCACATTGTTTTTCCATAATTAAATGATTATCCTTTTTTGATAATAAATTATAAATTATTAAAATATAATTTAAAATAGTACTTTTTACCAAAACAATTTAATCTAATTATTTAATAATAAAAAATTTACTTTTAACAAAGCAATTTAATTTAATTATTTATTAACAAACCACATCCTTTATATTTCATAAAATTAATTAATTTAATTATTATTTTAATTTCCAAATTTATTTAAATTACCTTGTAAATCAATTTTAATTTAATTAATTGATTAAACAAGGCCATATAAAACTATTAAGTTTTCCACATAATCCAACAAGTGCGAGTACTTGCCTTTGTAGTATTCTAATTACAGATTTGTAGAGTTAGAATAAAAATAAATGCAAGTTTAATTAATGTGAATAAAATTAAATGTATTTTTTTTAATTGTTGTATTTTACTCTTGACTTTTGTATTTTGTGTTTATTGTTTGGTGTTATTTTTTTCCAAAAAAATTAAAGTTGAATACATTTAAATATTTATATAATAAATCTATTCATTGAGAGAAGGAAGTAGTTTATGAATTCTTTGTACTAGACATAACAATGACTAATAAAGTTGAAGTTGAGTTTTTTCTTTAGAATAAATATTTGTTAAACATTAAATAATCAAATGATTTATTATTAAAAATAATTCTTAATTGATTCTAGTTGATTTTGAATTTGATAGTGAAATCTTCACATTATAGTTCAAGTTAACTATACTATTAATATAATAAATATATTATATTCTAATTTAATATTAATAATTTATAAATTACATTATATAAATTAAGTAAATTATAATATTAATATATTTTAAAAAATTGTTATAATTATTAATACAGTGATTTACTATTATATTGATTATATTAATAGTAATAATATAATAATATTAATATTATAATTAACATAGTAGTTAATTAAGGTAGTTTATTAATATATATGAAAGGAGAACCTACAACATAAAATAACCTATATTATATATTATATAAATTAATAGTACATATAATATAAATTAATATATTACCTACATAATATAGGTTAACTTATTTACCTACAAATTATTACGTATAATAATATAAATAGTATATATAAATTCTATAAGAAGGAGAACATATATAATCAAATTATACCATAAAATAATAAAAACATAGATATAGATATTAGTTTAATTAAAAAAATACAATTTTTTTTTAATACTGTGAATCCAAATCTGATTTTTGTAAAGATTTAATGAAATGATTTTATAAAGCAAAAAATGAAAAATCATTCCTTAAAAAAATATTTAATTTTCTTTATTGCCAATAACACACATAACTTTTTTAACCAATCATATGCACAAATTTTCTTTTTTATAATTTGTAAAGTTAAATATTTTACAAGTTCACTTTAGGAAATTAAATTTTATTTTAATTTTTGTTTAAATATTGTTTTTGATTGGTTGAAAACTAAATTATTAATAACTAGTTAACTAAAAAAAGCCAAAGTCATTACAATAGTACTATGCTAAGGAAAGTACTAATAACACATTAAACCAAAAAAACAACATGACATCCAAACAAACACTTACTTGAATGTCAAGAAAGAAAGACCAATACGGAGGTGTACTACTAAATACTTTATAAAATATATGTGGATTTGGAGGGAAATTAGGTGTCCCATTGACAATTAATTTATGCCCCATATGAGTATACATAATATTAGCCATAAGGAGCTTAAATAAGACATCAATAGGAGCACTAGAGAAGTCCAAAATATCTTCAAACATTCTAGGGAAAAAAATTACTCTATAAAAGAATGTGATAATTCTATAGATAAAGGATATCAAGGAAAATAGTAATTAAATTGAGGCATTACTCTATTCTTCAAACCCAACATTCCACAATTGGCTTCACTTATCAATGAGATACCATCATATAAGTATTTGTAATTAGTGATCAAGAATGACTTGACATGTAATGGAGCCCTATTAGAATCATCAAAGTCATCCTACAATAATTCTTCACCCAAAGCAATAATATTGCCACATAATAAATTAAGGGATAATGTTGCATTGTGAAGATCCATCCTACAAGACATATTAAAATCATTACCCATATCATGTGAAGTAAAATTTATTAAATGTAACATAACATCATGCTCATAAATATCACTAGCACTATTCATATAAAAAATATGATCAAAATGGAGCTCTTGGATATGTGAGGTGGGGGTATATAAAATATAATTATTAATAATCATTAAAATTGTGGAGGAAATATCACATGTATATAGTATGTCTATAGATAAAACACCCCCATCCACATGATAGAAAAAAATGAACGTATCTTAGTATATATGGAGTAGACAAAAATATAAAGGAACACATCTATTGGTGAAGTACACATGTATAAAATCTAAAGGTAATGACCTATGAGATCCATAATGTATAAACAATCAATAATGACCAATATAAGGGTGGGTGAGTAATCTTAGATAATAGATATAACCAATGGAAACAAAAACCCTTATTAAGGTGTTAATGAAAAGAAATAGGGTGAATTAAAAAATAGGTTTGAAATGAAGGATAATCAATTATAAACATCAAATCTAGAACCATAACATGTAGAATGAATAAACGTTAAGGATAAAAACCTAAAGGGTGCAAGAATTTCAAACTCATAAAAAATGTAAATAAATTAATATCATATTTACAAACATGTCCTAGGGAAAATTAATTATTTAACATTGATAACAAATAAACCTAATAACAAGAGCCAATATAAGTAAACAGTTTAAATAGATGCACACAATTAAACAAATAATAAAGGTATTTATCTCAACCAAATCTTGAATTTGAATCTACCATGTGTTCCCAATTGATTCACCCTCACATACAAAATTTAGGGTCTATTAATAAAATGCATTATAATCAATAAACAAATAATTTGATAGTGAGGGTCATTTTTGTAACTACATAAGTGATTCACACAACTAAAAAATTAATCACAAAACTATATATATATTGTAGACACCTAAAAATGGTCTAGAGAATTTAATTAATTAAATACGACTTATTTGATTAATTAATCTTAAATTCATCTACTTAGTAAATAAATAGAAATATTTATTTATATTAAGTTCATTATTAATTCTTCTATTTTATCATATTATTTCTCTCTTAATTAAATAAGCAAGGTAAAACTTTGTTTATTTAATTATTATTAATAATGCTTCTTTTATGCTTCTGTCATAAATTAAATACTGGCTTAAAATAGTTTGTGTTTATTTAATTACCTCATCATTTCTTCTTAAATAAAGATATCCTAGAATCTTTTATTTAATTATCATTTTCCTTTTATTTTAATTTAATAAACAACTTCTATAGTTTGATTTATTAAATTATTTAATCCTCTTTTTGCTAAATTTAAAATAGAATTTAAGGGTATTTAAATAAATTTAGAGTTATTTAAATAAATGCAAAAATCATTTACCTCTATTCACTCACCAATAAAATTAGATTTTTAAATCTAATTAATTCAACTGTCATTCATGGGAAGAGCTTCGGGGACAAACTTACAGGAAATCCTCTCAATCTTCTTTCCTCTCATCTTGCCTGGTGTTTTCATGGGGAGGAACAATCCTCCATGATCAACTCCATCTTCTCATCCCATGCCATTCAATTCTCCAGATTGAATCCCAGCCTCTTATCCCGTATCCCTGTGCAAATGTGCTGCCATGAAAGCTATAAATACAACTCTTTGGCTACAGGAAATGGATCCCAATTTGTGCAATCTTACTCTGCAGGTTTTTCAAGCATCCAAGCATCCAAGCATCCAAGCATTCAAGCATTCATCCAACATTCATCAAGCAGCAATCAAGCATCTAGCCTTTGTAGTCATGGCTGCCATTACAATAGAATTTGCATATTCAATCACATAGGAATAGAATTAGTTCATTTTCTCATTCTCTAAGTGTCATTTCAATAGTTTAATTAGCTTACAAATCTGAGAGCTAAGTAAATTAGAGAAATCTTTAGAGTTAGAGAGCAATAGGATAAATTTCTGTAGATTTGTAGTTTAAATTAGTTTAAATTTCTTAATCTTAGATGCAATGTCCTATTTAGAAGCGTAGATGCATTCTAGATTGTTTAACTCATTCTTACACTCACAATTTGGCGCCCACCGTGGGGGGGCATAACCCCATATTCTGCATGATTTTTGTGAAAAGTGTCTTACAGGTATCGACATGATAGTTTTCGCGGAACCGTGGTTTTTTACAGCGCGTCGGAGATATTCTGTAGCGCATTAGAGAAAAACTATAGCGCGTCGGTCATCTGTTTTAGCGCGTCGCTCAAATGTTTTAGCGCGCCACACAACTGTTTTAGCGCTTCAATCAACTGTTTTAGCGCTTTAGGACAATTCTGCAGCGCTTCGAGGATCTGTTTTAGCGCTTCAAAGCTCTGTTTTAGCGCTTCAGGGCTCTGTTTTAGCGCATCAGATTTAGTGTTTTGATAGTCAATCTTAAAATGGCCATATCTTGGTCATACGGATGTCTTTTTCAATGATTTTTTTTTTGAAATGGGGTAGAATTTCATAAGCTATGTAATGGTGTAGGTGTTTATCACTTTTTGTAGAGTTAAATTTTTCAATTTTACATTTAAAGTCAAATCACATTGTAACTTGGTCTAAGGTTTAGGGTTTTCTTGCTTAATCATTCATCTAACCCTTATATCTTCTTATTTATTGATTTCATCTAACATTTGGAACATTTACACAGGTTTTAAGAAGAAAATGGAGCATTGAAGTGAAAGAAAGAGCATTTGATATTCATTGTAATAGTGTTTTCGAACACTCATGGGAAAATAACCCATCATCTATTTTGTTTCATTCCTACTTTAGGACCAAATAGCATCGATAAAAATGTATCTTTTTATCTGGATCCGACGCATCCGCGGCCAGATTGTGTTCTTTAATCTCTTTTTGGTTAAAATTTATCAATCCTAGGATAGAAAACAGGTTAAAATTTATCAATCCTAGGACAGAAAATAGATAAAAATTGATCAATCCTAGGATAGAAACTTCATTATTTCTTGTGGGATTAAAATTGGACATCATGCTTTTTATGGAGCAATATCTCCATATAGATCAGATAATTTGTCTTTTGGGTTTTAAAAAGTGAACAACTTCTTTGCTGTGATTGGGTGATAGGTTTATGCTCTCCCCTTGACTGGGTGCATCAAAATACCAAACTCACTTTTACTTTGCACATTTTCAAGCTTTCATTAAAACCTTTAGACAGGCCTGCCGTAGTGGGAAAAAGTACTCACCCTACGGGAACGACCTAAGTGGGGACAACCAAAAGCCATGGTATTCCAACCCACTTAAAAATTTATGTGAATTTGGGGAAACCCTCTTTCAACGGAAGTGTGCAGGATAACCATCCCCAAAATCTTTGTTCTAAAGATTGGGAGGTCTCTCGAGGGAGTTTATCTATCTGCCACTCTAAATGGAAACCCAATCTAAGAACCTAGAAATAGAAGCATGCTTGTCAGTTTCTAAACATTGTAATACTCGGCGGTGCAGGGGCGGGGAAGAATCTACCCTCAAGCACTCACCATATAATTGCCAAGGACTGTTTGCTCAGGGGATCCGGTATCCACTTCCATCACTTTGAGTACGCACCTGGAAAAGACAAAAACACGGGCGCCCTCTAGGGGGTGACATGGCTATGTGAGTCAACGCAATTCCAAACAGTGGGTCGTTTGAGTATATAATGATGACCTTTTGTCTCTAGGAGTGAGTCTATCCGAATTGTCTTATCTGTTATAAACCAGTGAAAATCAAGAAGAACCATGTTTGGTTCTTGAACATACACTCTTTGTTTAAGAATTTAGGATTTAATCAACAACAGTTCTATTTTTGCTTGCTATGTTTTCTTGTCATTAAAACAGATAAGATCATCCCAAAAAGAAACACAAACCACCATGGCTGAAATAGAGGAGGATCAATTGAATGCTTTAGCTTATCAACTAAAGAACCTTCAACAACAAATCTGGGAAACAACCACAAAGAGATATCTAATGCCAAACATCTACCCATATCCTCTTGACCAAACAATGAACATGAGACCTTCTTCACCAACAACTCCATCATCCAAGTTCAATATCTTTGAATTTTTCCAAAATTTCAATAAGCCCAAATCTCAGTCCTCAAATACAAATGATATTGAACAATCTTATCATGTCATGCATTTATCTCCATCCACCATAAGCCAAAATGAACCTCAAGATTCTTTCACTCAAGTTAACAATTCCATCCAATCATCCTCTTCTATCATATCTTCTACATCCAATGATTCATGTCAAACTCTCACTCCAAAGCATGCTAGCATAGACTCCCCTACACATCAAGATCAAAATATTCTTTCCACTCCATCCAATGATTCCACAATCTCACAAAGTCTTCCCATCTTTGATCAAGATCCCATTTCTCAAGAATCTTATGATGATCCCCTCCTTTCACTTTTCATCCAAAATAATTCACATCCATCTCAAGAGACAAGTATCCTTCCAAGTTCTTTTTCCACATCATCTAATCAATCCATACCATATCATGATTCTATTGCATCACAAGATCATGATAGTTCTTCCATCCTATCTAATGATTTCTTACCAATTGACGATCAAGACATGCTTTCTACAAAATCTAATGATTCCCTTCCTCATCAAGATCAAGATATGCTTCCATTCAAGGATGCCCTTTCATCCCATGAAGATGTTTATCCTTCTCATGATCAAGATATGTCTTTCATACCACCTCATGATCCTTTTCCAAGTCAAGATCACAATATCCCATCATCCCCATGTCAAGAGCCTATCACACCTATTCACGCTATCCATGAACCCCATACCTATAAATTTGGATCCTCCACCTTTATCCATTCTAGTTTACTTCCAACACCTATCCTTTCATCCATATCATATCCTCCCCAAAATGGACTTGCATCTTGTTTCACAAACAATACATATCCCATTGGCAAACGAATGTGTCAAAGTATGAACTACAAAGGCAAAGGATTAGGCATTCATGAACAAGGTATCCTAGAACCCCTTTCTATTCAAAAAAACCCATATCACCATTGCCTTGGTTATATACCTAAGTGTTCTAGTCCATCAAACCTACCATCTATCCTAGGTTCTCATCTTAGTTCATCAAACCTTCCATCTATCCTAGGTCCTCATCCTAGTCCATCAAACTTTCCATCTATCCTAGGTCCTCATCCTAGTCCATCAAAATCTCCATCTATCCTAGGTCCATATCCTATTCCTCAAGAACAACAAAGGCACACATCTTTGATGCCCTTTCAAAATTCTACCCACATTCACTCATCCATAATACCTCCATACCATTCATCTCAATCCACCCCTCCCATTGCTCTTGGAAGAAATTTGGGTGCCAAATATCAGAAGCTTCTATATCAAAATCCACATGTATCAAAGGATCAACATGTCTCCTCGAAGAGACATGCAAAAATAAAAGAAAACTTGATCCAAAATCAAAGGAAAAATCAAAAAGGCCACAAAGGCCCATCAAAGCAAAAAGGAAATTTTCAAAGACCACAAAGGTCCATAAATCAAAAGAAAATTTCAAAAGGCCACAAAGGCCCATCAAAGAAAAAAGGAAATTTTCAAAGACCACAAAGGTCCATAAATGAAAAATTTTCAAGGCCACAAAGGCCCACTAAGCAAATATCAAAGTCAAAAATCATGTGGATTCCTAAAAGTCTCATAGAAGCAATAAAATCAAAATTGGCATCCAAATTTTCTTATCCAAAAGCTTCCTCCAATCTTCCATATAATAACCTATCACTTTCCAAATCCATTCTTCCTCCATCACTCCACCATCCTTCAAGGTGTGTGCCAATGTTGAGCTTGTCATCCTTTCCATCTATCCATTATCCAACATTCATCCCCCATCATTCCCCTTTAATCCAAACCTTAGCATAAATCCTTAGTCTCTTCCATCATACCATTAATCTACCAACATTTATGAGTCTAATCCCCATTGCCATGGTTAATTAAAGGGATAATTGGTTGTGAAACTCAATGTTAAAGTCCTTCCTCCATCTCCCTATCATCCATATCCTATCTTCCATATTCCTCTTGCACTCTACACTTAAGGGAAAGTCTCATCCATCTTATCATTCATGGTCATTATCCTTTCTACGCTCATTCCTTACATTTCCACTTTTGATCTCGATAAGGTCAAGAATCTTCTTGAACATCATATATGCTTATCCTATATGCCTTATCCATATCTTTCATACCATATCTTTTATCTCATCCATATTCCATCTTACTAGATACATCCTTTCTTTTCATCCTTGGTTTTGATGAGGAATGGGGGCAAAGTACTTGGTCTTTGTGTCTATCTATTTGATCTTGATCATCACCATTCATTCTTGTTATCCTTGCATTCTTCCATTCCATATCTCTTAGCTTATCAAAATCCATGTCATCATGTCCCTTTGCAACCTTGAATCTTATCATGCAAATCATATTTGAGCCTAGCTGTAAAACATTATCCAATCCTCATATCTTTTGTCAATCAATCGTCAACAATCATCAATCTTTTTGTACTTAGAGGATATCAGTAATCCTAAGTACTTATCATCATCATGCCTTAGGGAATCAATCATTCTTGGCATATTAATCAATCAACTATTGTCATCTTTCAACAAGAGATATGTTGCTTGTGTGACATGTTTTGCAGTGACTTTCATTTTGATCTATCATTTATCCATGGTTGCATTACCTCTATTGCGGTTCATCTTGTTCCTTCAATTGGTCATACCATCTCATTCCAAATCAAATATCTTGAAAATCCTAAAAACATCAAAAAATCCATCAAAATCCAAAAAACATCAGAAAATCCATCAAAATCCAAAAACATCAGAAAATAAAACTCCAAAAAAACATCAGAAAATCAAAATCCAAAAACATTAGAAAATCCATCAAAAATCAAAAGAAAATTAGAAAATCAGAAAATCCATGCGAAAACATTCATAAAATCGAAAACACAAAAATAGAGTCTACATTAGTCAAAAAATGGAGTCTGTGTCGGTCAAACTACGTGGTCTCTGTGTATATAACGTAGGCAAGACTAATCTTTGATCAGTCCCCGAGGCCCCTAGGATAGGTCTTTAGGTTACGTCCTTTGGTCAAACGTCTGAGAATATCATGCAAACATCAGCACACACATTTCAACATCGATGATCTAATTTGAATAATGATTTGAAAATACATTAAGTAGAATTTGAATTGTTGTACTTTTTATTTTATCATTTGCTTATCATTTCTTTGGAGCTACTCGATGATGTATTAAACTAGAGAAGCAAGGAAGGAGAATGATACTTTTTCTTTGTTTGCTGTTTGTGAGTTAGTCATTATTATTTTGTGAATTGTCGTAGGAAGTGCTCTACCAAGTATCATGGATGACATTCTGATTCACTTAAGAAAATGATTAATTCTTGTCTATTTACGCAAGAAATACTCTGGTCATCTCGGTTTAATTATACCTCGATGTTTATGTTCGCTTGCAATATCAAAAATCATGAAATAAATACTCAGGTCATCATTGGTCTATCTCATATCATTGATGCTTGTATTCGCTTTCAACATTTTTAAAGCTCAGTGATGATACAAAGAAAAATCAAAAGATTGTTGAAATGACACTTAGATTTGCATGGTAAAATAGATTTGCATGATAAAATAGATTGCATCCATATTAGTCTAGCATATGCATTTATAGATTGTTTCAAAGCTACCAATTTCAATCTCAAAAGCTACATGTATGCCCTCTCCTCATCATATCACTATCTCTTCAATAATTCTTAGGATAATATATAATTGTTTTCCTAATCACCTCTTTCTGAATCATTTTCTTTCATTTCAATTATCTCAAATTCCATCCAATCTTAATCTATTATGTCTAGCACAAATCATTTAATTGCATCCTTGGTTTTGTTCCCAACCTTGTTACAGGCCTTTATCCCATCATTATCATCATCATCGGGATGTATCCTTCCCTATCCTTTTGTGTTGTTTCGGGATGTATCCTTCCCTCATCAACAACACTCTTATCATCATCATCATCATCAATCAATCTTGGCTTGCAACTTGACTGGGGAAACATCACGTTTATCCTTGAATTCATTTGTTCTTACTTTTCATCTTCTCCTTCCATTATCTCTTCCTCATCCCATCTCCTAGCCTATTCATCATTTTGCATCATCAAGTCTCAGTACATTAATCACTCCTATACTGGGGCATATCATATCAATCAAAGAAGTCAAACCACATTGCCTAATCAAATATAAATCAGCTCTTATGAGACTTTGATCAAATCTTGTGAGCATCTATCATTGATCCTCGCCTATCATGAGGTCAATTATCAATCAATCATTGATCCTCGCCTATCATGAGGTCAATCAATCATCAATCAATCATTGAATCTCACCTATCATGAGATCAATAATCTTCTAAGCTATCAGGATCATCAATCATCATCATAATCAACTGGAGGAATCAATATTTCTTTATCGGGAGATAAATTGTTTCATCATTGTTTCTTCATCAAATCATCATCAAATCATCAAATCATCATAAAAATTCAAAAAATTTGAAAAATCATAAAAAAAATCAAAATTCATCAATTTATCTCCCGTGGGGGCATATATCGCTATCATTTCAAAATCCAACATCTGAGGCAAATCAGGGGCATATTTTAAACTTTTTCGTCAATACTGGTAGCTGAGGCAAAATCATTCTTTGAAGCAATGCGTAAACACATCACTTCAAAGAGGAATAAAATCTCTTAGACACTTACAAAATGGTCTAGAATCCTAGTGAATTAAATGCAACTTATTTGATTAATTAATCTTAGAATCATCTAATTAGTAAATAAATGAAATATTTATTTATATTAAAGTTCATTATTAATTCTTCTATTTCATCATATTGCTTCTCTCTTAATTAAATAAACAAAATTAAAACTTTGTTTTATTTAATTATTATCGTATTACTTCCGTGCTTCTATCATAAATTAAATACACAAACTTAAATAATTTATGTTATTTAATTGTTTTGTCATGTTTCTTCTTAATTAAATAAAGATATTCTAAAATCTTTTATTTAATTATCATTCTCCTTTTGTTTTAATTTAATAAACAAACCTTATAGTTTGATTTATTAAATTATTCAATCCTCTTTTGCTAAATTTAAATAAATTAAAATTATTTAAATTAATGCATAAATCATTTACACTATTCACTCACCAATAAAATTAGATTTTTTAAAAATCTAATTAATGCAACTTTCATTCATGGGAAGAGCTTCGGGGACAAACCTGCAGGAAGTCCTCTCAATCTCCTTCCTCCAATCTTCCCTCACATCTTACCTGGTGTTTTCATGGGGAGAAACAATCCTCCATGATCAGCTCCATCTTCTCATCCCATGCCATTCAATTCTCCAGATTGAATCCCAACCTCTTATCCCATATCCCTGTGCAAATGTGTTGCCGTGAAAGCTATAAATACAGCTCTTTGGCTACAGGAAATGGATCCCAACTTATGCAATCTTACTCTGCAGGTTTTCCAAGCATCCAGCATTCATGCAAGATTCAAGCATTCAGCATTCACTCAACATCCATCCAGCATCTTAATTATGGCAGCTTACAGTAGTTTCTTTCTTAGAAGCTTTGTTGTAGAATCATTTTAGTTGCACATTTTAATCATATAGGAATAGAATAGTTTAATTCTCATTCTCTAAGTTTCATTTCAATAGTCTAATTAGCTTCTACAATCTGAGATTAGAGAGATCTTTAGAGTTAGAGAGCAATAGGATAGATTTATGAACATTTCTAGTTTAAATTAGCTTAATTTTCTTGAATCTTAGATGCAATGTCCTATTTAGAAGTGTAGAAGCATGTTTAGTTTGTTTTCTCCATTCTACCGCCATTAATCAAGCATTTTTACACGAGGGTCAACCCCTATCCATTAATGATGGGACTTATATATTTTTATCCCATGATTTCATTATTTCCATGAAAGTAGAATTACATTGAGGAAAATATATATATATATATATATATATATATATAAATGTTTATATACTACTATGTATGTATGTATATATATACATGTATATATAATTTATCCCCATAATATTATATACATCTATATACAAATATTAAAATTTATTTTTCAAACATACATGTTTATTTTATCTATTTCATTTCCTTGTTTAGAATATAATTCACATTCACCTAAAACAACAAACAACACAATCACTTCTCATATGATAATTGTATTTGATGGGATGAGTTTAGTTTTCATTTTCATTGAATATCAAATTTGAAGTAGAAAATGTAAGAAGAGAATGCATCAATTTTTTCTTTCCATTCATTATAGTTCTCACACCAAATATAAATGAAACTTGTCAACTTTTCAAACATATGCAAATGTCATGATCTATTGTGGTGTCTGAGATTCTAGATTCTAGTCTTGCTTACCGTGGTTATTCGAAAAAGTGTGCCTACCTCAATCAAGTTCTCATCTTTCAACCTTCTCCTACACACACATTCTTACACTTTCCCACTTAGTAGTAACCTTTAACCAATAATCTTACAGAATAGTTTATTAAATCAAAAAAATTAAATAATATTCATTTTCAATTTCGTCATTGCATTTTATCAAATCCATAAATAAAATTATTAATTTAATTTCCAAATATTTCAATTTCTCAACATTTTTAAATGAAAGAAATGAAATTGAGATATGACATCCTTCCCCACTAGAAAGAGACATCATCCCAATGTCTGATCAAACAAAATTGTTTTACATACGTTCAACAAGTCATATTTTTTTCAAGCCAAAACATCATAGCATACCAATCTAAAATTTTAGGCAGCAATATAAAGATAATCATTAGTAGTATATATAAGAAATAAAATGAGGGAAGGAGAATTCTATCTCTCTGCATCCTCCCATGTAGCATTGTTCTCATGATACTAATCCCATTGGACCTTATATTGAATAATTTCCTTGGTTTGCAACTTGGTTGCATCTATCTATAATTATATTGGGCTCCAGTAGCACCACTCTTGGATCCTCCACCTATAAAGAATGATAATAAAATATATGAGACACATTTGGCTATTATGGTTTTAGCAAAGAAACATGAAACACATTATGGATTTGAGCTAGAGTAGGGGTAAATCAAGTCTATAAGGAACTCAGTTGATTACTTCCAACACATCAAACATGACCACATATCTTACATCCAACTTGGATGAGTTACTAAAGGTAATAGAGATTCTATGTGTCTTGACCCTTAAAAATACCTTTTCCTTGACTACAAATTATTTAAAGGTTATATTTATATGGCCATAGCTCTTTTTTCTATTTTTCGCCTCCTTCAGCCTACTCTTGATCAGCCTCATATACTCTTCCATCTCTTTTAACATTTTAGGACCCATTATTATCTTGTCTTCCAATTTGTGCCAATTGATGTTAGTACAACAATTTCACCCATATAGAGCCTCAGAAGGTGCTATACCTAAGGATGCATGATGGGAATTGTTAGAAGAAAATACTACCAATGGTAAGTACCCTTCCCATTTATACTATTGATCCATACAATACATCCAAAGGAGATATACTACCTTATTCACTCTCTCAATTTGACCATCAGTCTAAGGATGGTAGGATGAGTTGAAGATTAACCTAGTCCCTAATGTTGCATTCAAACTTGTCCAGAACCTTGATTTCATCTGTGCATCTCTTTCAGATATAATAGTCTCTTGCACTCCATGTAAAAAAAAGATCTCTTGGAAAAATTTCTTTTCCAAGGTCAATGATCCATCCTTAAGGTTTCCTGGGATAAAATTTTCCACCTTAGTCAACTTATCAACTACTAACAAAATGAAATAATTCCTATTCTTTCTTAGAGGTAACCCTCGTACAAAGTCCATGCTCATCACTTCCCATTTATACTCAAGTATATCATGGGGATATAGTAGCCCTACTAGATGCACATGCTCAACCTTGACTCCCTAACACTCCAATCATCTAGCTGCATATTCTACTTTTTCCTTCTTGAGTTTCAGCCAAAAGTATAAGGTTTTCAATTTTGTGATCATCTTTGTAACTTTGAGGTGTCTAGAATATGGTGCACTATGTAATTCTTCTTGTACTAGCTTCCTAAGCTCTCTAGAATATAGGATGTACATTCACCTCTAGTATCTTAAGATACTGTTTGGTTCAAACTCATACCCATCAAATCAATGGTCTGATGTATTCTCTTCTATAGCCTTTTTCACCCTCTCATAATGCTCATCACCTTGCAAGTGTTGCACCACCTGTTGCCTCAAATTGCATTTCTAGTGTATTCATGGTAGGAGGGTTCTAGAAGGAATGGTCTAGACTATGTAGCAATGAGTCAACATAGTAGAAAATACATAGTAAATTGAATTTGAAACATGAATCTTCTTTAATATATAATGCTTACATTCAACATTGTTCCCAAGTTCAAATTACAAGGGCTCATAGGCCTAGAATCAAGGGATTCAACAATAGAACTGGCCAACAAGCCTTATTACATGCACTGAAGGGTTAATGTGAAAAAGTATTGATCTAAATCTAAATCTACTAAATGAACTAATAACTAAAATTGATGGTCTACAGTGAATTATAATTCTTATAAATATTCTCCTTAAGCTCCAATATAGGTCCATGCTGGCCATAGAAGTTAATAACCTAATGAATGCTCAAATATGAATGTTGGTCTCAAGATATGAAGAATTCAGTTCCATGTGAAATGAATTATCTTATGAATCTTCAAACTAGGTCCCAATGAACCCAAGATTCTTATATTATGTCTCACTAAGCTCCTCTTGATCTAGGATAGGTTCGCAATAAGAACTTGGGAGTAGGTCGGCTCCCAAATACTCTAGTTAGTAACATGGTAAAATTCTGAGAGTGATAACTTCCAAAAGGTAAATGCAAATGATTTGAAATTTAGATACATAATAGATATCAATGTGTAGATGTTATATCCTACTTCATGAGCTGAAAAAAAAAGATATAGTAAAATCGACAATGAACTAGTGAAATTGCTATTGAATACAATGCATGAAAATAATTGTTTTTGGTTGATACATGATTTCTTTACAAGGGATGCTCCTACATCAGAAACCTAAGGTTGGAATAAAAGTGAGTCCCTCATTTTCTAGGGGTAAGAGTAAAAATAATATGGTCTATGTTAGCCTTAGAAATTTATGATGAATCCTCCACTAATTTTCCTTTTATAGTCCATAAGGTATTCTTTGTATTGCTTGTTCCTAGTGCTTCTAGTTTTGGTATCCAAAATATATTCAATATTATCCTTTGGTTCTTGATGTGGTAACTACTATAAAACCATTTCATCACTACTGTCACTTGATTATGCTTTATGAAACTCATATATGTCTGTAATGCTTAAAATAGATGATATACTCAATGTCTCTGGTAACTCCACTTCATATGCATTTCTAGAATCAAACTTCCTTAGAAACTTACATGGTCCAAACTTCCTCATCTACAACTTATTGTATTTTGCAACTTGACATCTCACCTTCCTCAAATATACCATTACTTCATCTCCAACATCAAATTCCTTATGTCTCTAGTGTTCATTTTCCTTCCTCTTATACTTACTATCCATATCCTCCAAATGTTTCAGACTTGATTTTGTAATGTTTCCATGAAATCTACAAACTATTCTACCTTTTCACTCCTTTTATTCTTCATACCAATGCCTCTTAACTCTACAACTCCTTTAGGCTTTACTCTAGTAACAATCTAAAATGGTTTCTTCCCTATACTCTAGTTAACTAAATTATTGTATCCAAACTCCACCTGAGGTAAGACTATATCCCATCTTCCTACCTTATCTGTAACCAAACATCTCAACAGGTTACCCAAACTTCAATTGAATACCACTGTCTATCCATCTATCTATGGGTGATATGCTAAACTGAACTTCAAATTTGTCTTCATTTTTTTCCACAATTTCCTCCAAAAGTATCTGATGAATTTGGTGTCTCTATCTAAAACTATACTCTTAGGCAATCCATGCAATCTAACAATCTCTTTGAAAAATAAGTCAGCAACATGCATAACATTATTAGTCTTCTTACAAGGAATAAAATGTGTCATTTTAGAAAAAAATTCTGCTATAACCATAATAGAATCATATCCTCTCTATGTTCTAGGTAATCCCAAAATGAAATACATACTCAAATCTTCCAAAGGTGTATCTAGTACTATCAATGGCTTATATAATCTAGTATTCTAACTACTCCCTTTTGCAACTTGACAAATTTTACAATTTTAAACATACTTCTTCACATCCTTGTATATCTACAACCAAAAATAATGTTCACTTACCAAAGCTACTATCTTATCCACTCCAAAATGTCCTAATGAACCTACACTATGATTTTCCTTGATCAAATTATCCCTCATTGAACACGTCTATATACATAATTGATTTCCTTTGAACAACATATCTTTTTGAATAAAGTAGTCCAACCACTGGCTCTGGTCTGTCACTACTGGTTCTTTGCATGCTTTCCATGCTTCACAAAAATCTACATCATCTTCATACATATGTTCCAATTCTTTAAATCCTAATACTACTCTCATTTTTGTTAGAAAATTCCTTCTACTTAATGCATCTACAACTTTGCTTGACTTACCACTCCTATGTTTCAACACAAATGTGTAACTCTACAAGAACTCAACCCATCTCATATGTCTCTAATTCAACTTCCCCTGACTAGTCAAATACTACAGTGCTTGATGATTTGTATAAAACACAAAATCCTTAGGTAATAAGTAATGTCTCCAATTCTTCAAGGCTTGAAATATGGCATAAAATTCCTCATAATAATTGAGTATCTTCTTCTAGAATCATTCAAATTCTCACTGAAATAACCTATAGGTCTTCCTTCTTGACTCAACACTCCTTGAATTTCATTTCTACTTGCATCATAGTCAACTTGAAATATTTTGTCAAAATTTGATAATGCTAATATTGGCTGCTTTGTCAGCTTTTTCTTCAACAATTAAAAACATGTTTTTTCTCCAGATGCCCATTTGAAATCCTTTGTGTCTCCTTTCATTGTCTTTGTCATAGGATTACATACACTACTAAATTTTTTGATAAAATTCTAGTAGAAACTAGTTAATCCATGAAGTGATCTTACTTACCCAATGTTTATCAATGTAGGCCAATCTAAAATATATCTCACTTTCTACGTATCCATTTTCAATCCTTTAGCATAAATAAAAAATCCCAAATATACCAACTCTATCTTCATGAAACTACACTTCTTGACATTAATTAGCAACTTCTCTTCTCTCAACCTTTGTAATACTTTCTATATGTTCCACAAATGTTCTTCTCTAGTATTACAAAAATTCATAATATCACCCAAGTAAACAATGACAAACTTACCCAAAAATTTCTTCAATGCCTCATTCATCAATCTTATTAAAGTGCTCTTCGCATTGGTCAATTGAAAAGGTATTACTAACCACTCATACAATCCTTCATTTTTCTTAAATAAAGTCTTCCATTCATCTCCTTCTCTAATTCAGATCTGATGATATCCACTTTTTAGGTCAATCATTTTGAAATGCTTTCATACACTCAAAGATTCCATAATATCATTCATCCTTGGCAATGGTAATCTATACTTGATAGTGATCTTATTGATTTCTCTTAAATCTATACACTTTCTCCACTCTCCATCCTTCTTTGATGCAAGTATAATAGGTATCGCACATGGGATCAAACTTTCTCTAGTCAATACTTTCCTTAACAACTCTTGTATCTATCAGTTTAATTCTACATTTTCTACCAATGTCATTCTATATGTTGTTGTATTTAGAAAACTAGCTCTTGGTATAAGATCTATATGATGACTAATACTTTGGATAGGAGGTAATCCCTCATGTGCATTCTCTACCACAATATCTTCATATTTTGTTAGTAGTTCTACAACTTCTGGTGGATCTCTATCTCTTTTCGCTTCCAAAATTTCACCCTTTTTTGGAAACAATGCAAAACACATGTTCTTGTGGCTCAATCCATCAAGAAATTTCCTTCTTTCTACTAAACATAGTCTAAAATTTCCATAAAATTTAGTCTTATCCTCTTCCTCCAAAGGTATCAACTTTATTCTCTTTCCATTTGATGTCACAACATAATTATTCCTTCTTTCATCATGAATATCCTTCTTATCATATTGCCATGCTCTTCCTAACAATAAATAACATGCATCTATAGGCATAACATCACGCAATATTTCATCCCTATCTAATCCAATATGCAATTTCACCAAACATTGTTCATTCAAGAATATATTATGATCATCTTGAATCCATGCTATCCTATAAGGGTTTGGATGTTTCAATCTCTTCAAATTCAAGTTGGTTACCATCTCCTTATAAAATAGATTATTAGTACTACCACTATGAATGATAACTTTACATACCTTTCCTCTGGACTTCCATCTTGTTCTGAATGGACTTTTCCTCTTTAGTGGTTCTTCAGTCACTTCATGCATTGAAGCTCTTCTCATTACCAATGATTCACCTTTCTTAGGTTTCCCAACTAAATTAGGGGATTGAACTTGTTCTTCCTCCACATATATTATGCTTTCAATATGCTCAAGTTCTTTTTTGGTACTTCCTTGATGACACTCAAGTTCTCAATGCCCTTCACCTCCACACTTGAAACAGGCTCCTTTGAATGGTATTTTCTTATATATTCATTCCTCTCTTTTGGTATCCTTCATTTTGGTAAGAATTATAGCCTCCTTTGTTACTAGGGTAGAAATTTCGGTCTTCTCTACTTCTCTAGTATAAACTAGCATAATTTTCTTCATTCTGGTAGGGTTTTGAATCTTTTTTCTGCTCCACATAGGATCTTCTTTCTTTAGACTGGGATCCACTCTTTTAAAATATTCCTCTTGCACTTCTCTATCTTTGCTCAAAATTATTTCTTAGCTTCTCTTCAACCTTTAATGCAAATTCGTAAGATTCTTCAATAGATGTCATCTTCGCTATGCTCAACTCATCTTGAAGGTTTGTTCTCAGTCCATTGATATATCTAGCAACCTTTTCATTGCTTGCTTCACTATGACTATTTCTAATTATCATCTTATAGAATACTTTAGTATACTCCTTCACAGACCTTTCTTTTTATCTTAGGTTTTGCAATCTCTTTAGCAATTCTAGTTCATAATTTGCTAGTATGAATTAATTCTTCAATTTTGTCATCATTTTATCCCATTTGATGATTCTTTCTTTTCCTCTTCTATTTGGATCTAATTGAACTTATTTACAACATAATTCAACATATTCTTTTAGCTTTGTTTTCACAACTTTGGATATTTCTAGATCTTCAATTTCTTCATACTCAAAGTATTCCTCCATTTCATTAATCTAATCAATCAACTCATCGGGATTCAAATTTCCCATGTAATTTTGAATTTTGAGTCTAAGTATCTTGCCAATCTTTAAATCACATTTTACATATTTACTTGAAATGATTCTTCTTCTTCTTCATCTAGGGTTTCTAAAATTTGATTCATATGTTTTGCTTCATCATCACTTTCATCATTATGTCTAGGGTTTAGGCCTCACCTTCGATATTCCTCAACTGCATCTAACCTAACTCTCAATTCATGTATCATTTCAAACATTTTGTCCATTCTTCTAGTGACATTCATCATAGTAGAAATTCTCCTAGGTGGCATGCCTCCCCTCGAATCAGTACAACTACCTCAATTCGGTAATCTGGCTATAAGGGATTCAAATGCCTCATAATCAGTGAACGATTGAAAATGAATGTAGTCTACCTTAGGTCAGTGATATTTTTTCCTCAAGGAATGACTTTAGGAATAAAAAACTAGCTCTAACACCACTTGGCGTAGTCACAGTAGGAGGGTTCTAGAAGGAATATTTTGGACCATGCAATAATGAGTCAACATAGAGAAAATAACACAATAAATTGATATGAAAACATGAATCTTTTTTAATATATAATTCTTATCGGTAACATTGATCCCAAGGGTGAGTTACAAGGGATCACAAGCCTAGTCTCAATAGATTCAACAATAGAATTGGCCAACAAGCCTTATTACATTCCCTCAAAGGGTTATTGTGAAAATGTATTGATCTACATCTAAATCCACTGAATGAACTACTAACTAAAATGGATGATCTACAGTGAATTATAATACTTGTAAATATGCTCCCCAAGCTCCAATATAGGTTTGCATTTTCCCTAGGTGTTAATAACTCGATGAATGCTTAAATATGAATGTCAGCCTCAAGATATGTAGAATTTAGTTCCACAAGAAATAAATTATCTTATGAATCTTAACGCTAGGTCTCAATGAACCTAGGATGCTTGTATGATGTCTCATTAAGATTTGCACTATCTGGGATAGTCCAAAATAAGAATTTAGGATGACATCCGCTCCAAAATGCTTTGGGTGATAACACAATGAAATTATAAGAGCGATAACTTCCAATAGGTAAATGAAAATGATCTAAAATTTGGATACAAAGTAGATGTTAATGTGTAGATGTTATATCCTACTTTGTGAGCTAAGAAACAAAGATATGGTAAAATACAGAATGAACTAGTGAAATTGCTACTGAATGCAATGCAATAAAATAATTATTTTTGGTTGACATAGGATTGCTTTACAACCAGGGATGGTCATGCATCAATCTTGTAGAGGTTCATGGAAATTCAAAGTTTTATCCTACCTTATGTCTCTGGTCATCTATGGTGTTTGGGAAAAGCCTAGGGTTGGGGTTTTACCTGCCTTCATGTAAAACCCTAGTATTATCTTACACCTTAGGAAGGATCTATTTGGTCGTTACTTTTGGGAGGCTTTTTAAAACATCTTAAGTCCCATCACTTCATCTAGGTCTGGCCCCCTTTTATTTTACCATTTTATTTCCTTCGTTTGATTTTATTCTCCTAAGTATTGGGTGGTCTCGTGATCCCTCATTTTAAATGACAACTTATGTCATCATTTGTCGTCGGCCTAGTGATGTCCCCTTTGTCCTTTAATAATTTTTTTTATTTAGCAGAGGGATGAGTTTGCGTGATCATAGATCAATCATCATTTGATCTCAGCTATTCCCCACCATCCCGCGATGACTCCACCACACTATTTTGGTTGATCATGATATCATAGGCGAGTGCCACGTGTCTCATTCGGTGATGCCGAAGGGATGATAAAATACTTTGATGCATCTATTTGATTTGAATACATAATGAAGTGGGTTACTAAAGTATTTTTGAGATGCACGTGCTTCAAATCAATGCAGATTTTATATTCTTGGTAGGAAAGGTGCTTAATGGTTAAAGAAAAAGCTAGCAACCATCTTGGATGAACTGGATTGCCGATGGTTGAAGATCCATGGTTTCCTACAATCACATGATCAGAAGTTGTGAGGTCTTTCTCGTTTGTAATATCATGGGTGAGCGCCATGTGCATTTAATTGGAAATGCATAGTATGGTGATCCCCTTGTTGCCATGATGGAGATTATGTCAGTTTGATTTGAAGGAAGTCATTCTACGATCTGACCAAGGTGAAAGATCAATGACCAATATTTGAATCTGCATCAAATGCAATTGGAGCCGTTTGTGCAGTGTGTGAGTAAGCTTTAATGGTAGACATGACATATACTACTAGGGTTTGATCAAAATAAAGCAAATTTTCTTCTACTTTTTATATCATAAAGCATTCAAAATATCTTTGTGGAGTAGTTGTGGAACCACTGATGAAGTTACAAATTGTTACAACAAAAATTTGGGTTTTTGCAATTGCAAAGCCATGAGTTCATTTTTGTATCTCCTGGTTATTCTGAATTTGAATTTGGGGGAAATTTTCTATGTGCTTGTTGTAGGGCTTGTCCATAGTTGTTTTAGGGCTATAATTTAATTAAATTGTCAGAAATTGCAAGGTTTTGTTCTGTAATTTCATATTTTGTTAAGCCCTAGTTTGTTTAATGTTTGAAATAGCAAGGAAACCCTAGTTTACTCAGGATGGCACTGACAAAGTAGCACTCTAGCATGATTGATTATTTAAGTAGAAACTTATATGATGATTTCCTGGATCAATTGCCCTTGTCAACAAATGATAGGAAGAAGGGGTTAGTTTTGATGCGAGGAAAAAATCTAGGGGAAGGATTAGTATATAATTTTTCTAACATAGCCAATGCTAGGGTTCCTCTTACTAGTCTAGAGATGTTCAGATTGTAGTTTAGACAAAGGAATTTGTCCCATCCCTTTCTAATGGTTGGATGTATGATATGGGGAAGTTAATGGTACCGAATGTGTTCCTTGATATAGACTTGCTTAGGGTAGTGGTTGTACGATATGACCCTCTCACACATGTGATTCGAGATAATGATGGAAAGGTTATGTTAAGCATCAATAGGGAGGAATTCCAACAAGTTTTTGATTTGAGTGAGCCTAGTACATTCTTGATTCCTATTGATCTTGAAGAGATGAGGCAGGAATATGGGAGGTCGAAATCACTTTTCAGAGCTAAGTTGCTCCCACCTCACTTGGCTAGGGTAGGAGATTCAAAATTCCATATTAGCCCTAATGACTAAGAACCTTTCAGAATAAATTGCTTTGCAAAGCATTTCTTGGCCACCTTTTACTCATTGTAACAAATTTTGGGTTTTCACCCCAAAACGGTGATGCCTATTGCTTACATGTTCATGGGGGTGCAAATGCAACACCCTAATTTCTCAATGATTTATGATTTTTCTTCTCTGTTGGCTAAAAAGATACATGAAGGACTATCAAAGCTGCAAAAAAATGATACTGGAACTCCATTCTTCAAGTATTCCATGTTAATGTATATGTTCTTGTATAAGAATGTTGAATTCTTCTCTGAGAAGATGGAGTTAAAGCAGTGGGTTGATGAAGAAAGATTACCAGTGTAGGTAGGGATTGCAGATTTATTATATAATAGGGAGAACACCAGTTATGTGCATTTTGAAAAAAAAATTGATTCTAGATTGAGAGCTAGGCTAATGGTAAATGTACCCTAGATTATTTAGGAGTTGCATGATTTCCTTAGACCAAAAGGAAGGAAGCTAGAACTAAAGGTTCGCCATAACTAGGGTGATATAATTTCATACCTAGCTAGCATTGTCTTAAGGGTGTATGGTTTTCAGGGGACCCCTCATATATTGCCATACAATGTGCCACCAAGAGTGGGGTTTGCAGAAGTTATGTGGCAGATTGGTTGTATCCATGAGGACAACCTTACTGGGAAAGATAAAGGAACTTTCTTCCCCAACTACACTATGGTGTCAGATTTTGTCTTTTCAAAGGGAGGTTGGGTATATTTTGGGAAATTTTTGGAAGAATACCATTTGAGGTGTGGCCCCAAGTGACAGCATGATGATGAGGGCTTCTTTTCTCTTTTTAGAAAAAGGATAAAAGGTGGTAAGTTTGTGAATGAGTTCAACTTCCCTGAAGACCTGATTAGAAATGAATTTGACCTAAATAGGTAGGAGTTGAACAAGGAGAAATGGGTAGCTTATGACAAGCTATTGACTATTGTGCACAAAATGGCTCCAAAGTATGATCCATTAATGGAGTTCAGTCCATATCATAAGAAAATTGACTTCTTGATGGGAAACTTCAAACAAATCATGGGCACCTTGATGACCAAGAAGATAAACTTGGAGTCATATTTGGGCATACAGGAGCAAGATGCCAGGCCAATTGAAGTGAGGCGAGGTTACCAACCTATAGAGAGATGGCCTATTTATAGGAGGAAGAGAAATGATAGTAGTGATGAAGAAGAAGAGGATAGTAAGGGAAAGCAAATAATGAAATTTCCTACACAAAAAGGTCCAAAGTTCAAAACGCCTAGGGCAATCAAGATTATTGATTTGGATGCATCACTTGAAAATAGTCCCTTACCACCACCATCAGAGCCAAGCCCTAAAAGGAAAAGAATTGAACAATAAAAAGAGGATTTGGTGGATGATATTTTTTTCATTGACTAGGACATGTAGATGGGTATGCCTTCCCCTCCTAGTCCAGCAGAATTGGTTCTCTCTGATCTGAATATGAAAGAAAAATGTGCACAAGATGCAAGAATGGAGGCATGTAAAGAGTTTCTAGATGACAATGCATTTGTAAAAACTCTGGTCTTCTTGAAACTAGTGTGGAGAATGAAATTGGAAGAATATCAAGATAAATGGAAGAGGAGAAGAGAATTAAGACCTGATAGGTCAGACCAGGAGAATGATGATGAAGTGAAAGATGAAATAATGGAGTTCAAGAACATCATTCCTAAGGAGGTGAGAAAATTAGTAAATCAAGTTGGTGTCTTGATTTACTTGAATGGGACATTGCAGATGTTATAACTTTTAATGCTATTCTGAAGTCCAAGCACCCCTTACAAGATTCTGAAGAAGAGGTCAAGGTAGGACTACAAGATTCTGCCTTGAGTGAAGAGTATGAACTTCAACAATTTGGGCTTTGGCCCCTCAAAGGAGAAATCTGAATGTTACTGATATTAACCAAAATGTAAGAGGAGGGTTGATAATAAAGAGAGCTTCAGAGACCTCAACCATAGAGGCTACTATTTTGACTATAAATGTGGCCAAATTGGCCCAAAAGATTGCTCAAAGAGAGGAGGCTGAAGAGAAAAGCTTAATGGAGAAGTATAATGCCATAATTGAGGAATATAGCAAGATGTGGCAAAGGAATGTTGAGCTGCAGAATGAGGTGGGCAGGTTAAAGAACAAGCAGATTGGGGAGACATCAAGTGCTCCAGGGATCAACACACTTCCTTCCACATCAAGGTCAGTGCCTCCTACTTTTCCTATTGTGTCTACACCAGGGTCTCCTAGTCAAACTTCTTCCCTTAGCCCTAATTTAGAGCGAATTGATGAAGAAATGGAATACTTAGTTGATCCTTCAGAGAAGCAGCTAATGCATAAGATTTTAGAGTTACAAGCATCCTTGAAGGTGAGTGAGGAGGGAATATTCTTAAAGCAAAGGGAGGTTGTAAATGTTGTATTAAAACATTTAAATGAGAAAGTTGATGAAAGATAGTCATCTATGCATTCTTTATATTCTTTATTATTAAGTGCAATAAAGAATATTCATAGGCATCAGGAGGATGTAGTACTAGTAAATGAAAGATGGATCCCTAGGGCCAATTATCTAGACATCATGTATAAAGATTGAAGGTTTGATGTAAATAATAGGCCCAAATCATTAAGGCCTACTTAGGTATTAGTTAAGTCATTGCAAGGTTTTTAAACCTTACCAGATGACTTGTGTACGAAGATTAGAGAATTGGTGAAGAAATTTGATGATTGGAGCGACACATTGCTACCTGACATAATTAATGAGCAAGGAAATATCAAGTCACTTCAACAATGGTAGGATGGGGAAAATGAAGTCATCAATTATTAAATTAGATTAATTTGTGATGACTCAGATTATGATTTTTTGGTGAGCTGTATGGATAAAATAATTAGCACTAGTTCATTCTTTGAGTCTTTTGAAAGAGAAGTGAATCAGGTGGTAGTTAAGTATACGCCTTATAGTGACAAGGTAAATGAGGTAATCAATTTTGATTGGATAACTTATGAGGAATACCAGAAATGGGTAAATGTATATTTAACTAAGGATTAGTAAAAAGGAGTAGGATGTTAATGATTGACAAGTCAGCTATTGTAGTTACAATGGATTATAGTTTTATTTTTGGTGGCAGTCTTGCCATGGAATTCTTGAAGCTTTGTTGCTACATCAATCATTCTCAGTGGGCATGATGAACAAGAGAATTTTCCAAGAAGTTTTTGTTGTAACAAATTTTGGAATGTCACAAAGTGATCCAATTGGCTAGTTATGTGTGTGCTTTATGGCCTGATGCTTGTTTTCTCCTTCATTTCTATAAGAAGGATTTCAAGGCCAGAAGTACAATTTAGCAAGTGAGATATTTTTTGGTCGAGTCTAGGTAGAGTTGCAGAGAAAATTGTAAAGTTCAATAGTTTTAATGAAAATGCAATTTAGGTTTTGAGTCATTTTTTGGTAGGTTTTGAATTCATGGGGATTTGATGTTTTATGACAGTACTGGCATTTGAATTGAAATGATTAATTCAAACTCATGTCCCTACATTGTGCATGCATATCTGAATTTTGAATAAGATAATCAAGGGTTGTCTTGTTCATCTCACTGTTGTGGTGTGTATGATTTCTATTTTGGCTTTAATTCAAGGAATTAATTAAAATGCCTGAATGGGATTGTAGGTGTATATGTTATGTATAAGGATTTGATAAGTAGTATTGGGTTAGAATACATGTTTATGAAATTGTAAAGCAATGTTCTCAAGGATCTTATATGCTATGTGTTAAATCTATCATAAACCCTTAGATGTTTATGAATTTGACTCGCCCAATGGATATATGGCACTGATATAAGTTGTACTAGTTTTGATGGTTCAGTATTTGTTTGTCTTTACCTATAGCTTTCTACAAATTGCAAATCAAATGGATATTTTATATGGTGAAGTGTGTTGTAGTTATCTCATGCTCCAAATAGTTGATATAACTGATGAACAACCAATTCTATTTGATATTATCCTATTATGTTGAGCTATTAAATGAGATTATCTGTTGTTGTTAATGTTGTTTATGATAATGGTCCAGAGGTTGTAAACGCATTAAGGGATCACCCTCCTAGGTCTTGCAGATCCCAAAGTGTAGGAGGTCTTTAAAATCCTCATTAGTTGGTGTAGGTCCTTCGAGCTGCCCTTGATTGGAATTTGCAATTCCATAGGTAGATTAGAAGACCAACTTGGTTATAGTAAAATAACCAAAAAATGGTGAGTCTACTGGGATGCTAATTGCAATATTTCTAGAAAGTGTGTCGGTTATCTATTTTGAGTAGGGTTTTCATAATATTTTTGTGATTTGAAGGTTGGGCCCATGGTTTTGCATTCGGTTTGTCTATTTCTTCTATTTTCAAAGCATTTTGAGTCATTTAGTGAAGCACATTTGTACATTGTCAGTATAAAGTTCCAAAGGTCTTTTGAATTCCACCATGTATTTTTGGATATTTGGTATTCCCAAGATAATTGGGTGGTGACTCTGAAGTTTATGTACTAGTGTGTGTTTTATTTTGAACATTTACTATATGTTGAAGGATCTTTTGGACAAGTACATAGAATGAAGCACACCATGTCATTCATGAAGAATCATCTAGAATAGAAACTGGAGGGTGAACTTCCTAAAGTGAAGAAGAATGATTGGATAAAGAAAAGACCAGAATCTAGCAATGTTGCTCCCGTATCATAGAACCCTATACACCAAGGTGCAAGTAGGCCTTTACACCCTATCCCTAAAACTCTTGAAGAGGTGTCTAGAAATTCAGAATCAAATAGTTGTGGATTTTTTGATGCATTATTTAATACACCAATTCAAGAGGATGTAACATGTCAAAATAGAGGGCCTGTTAGTGTCCAATATACTATAGAGAGAAGAGGTAGGAGTAGAAGTTGAAGCCATCATAGAAATGGCACTAGTGATGTGCCTCCTCCTGCTGAAGATGATGGAACTCCTTTATTATCTTAACATGTACTTGAAGAGGTTAATCTAATAGATCTAAGTGATACATCAAGTTCTGATATGACTTTTCCTAAACCTGATGATGTTTATGGATACATTCACTCCTTGGGATGGGAGATCCAAAAGCAAGTTGAGCTTAGAAGAAAAATGGAAAAGGAAAAGCAAATAGAATTGAGGTAGGTTGTGATTGAAAGGGATAGTTTAATTAGATAGTTGGAAATAATGAAGCTCCTGAACCAAGAAAAACCTAAGTCAGATGTTGAGAGCCCTATTGTTTGCAAAATTGTTGATAAGAAGATAAAGCCTATGTCTATGGAAAGTCATGTAAGTCAAGTTGATGCCCAATCAAAACCTACAGACTCAAAACCATCCAATCTTGATAAGTCTCAATTGAGTAATCTAAACCCTAAGCCTATTTTAGACAAGGGAAAAAAAAAGGTTGAAGGGATTAAAATAAGTGAGAGGCTAACTTCCCACCCTCCTAGATGAGATCCCTCACCACATGTATCATTACAAGTTGAAACTACCTTAGAGAATGCTAGAAGGGAGAGTGAAGCTCTTATAAAAGAGTTGGAGAGGACAGAGATTGAGGTTGCAAATGCAAAAAAGAAGAGGAAAATAAGTTTCCTCAAGATGTCATATATTGACGAGGCTACACAAGCTGCAACCTTATCAAGTCACCAAGATGCCTTGAAACATGATCCTAAATTTAATCTGGATCCCACCACAAAAATTTCTGGCTTGAGGTTTCATGCAACTAGGTTTGTTGATGTAAATCAGGATGGTCCTAGGGTGCAAAATTTAGAGTCTAGTGTTGATTCTCAGAAGACTGAAGGCTTATTTCAATGAAGACCTATATAATTAGAAAGGTATAGGCAAGTTTTTTTTGATGGTATTCATGGTTATCCAAATCCCATTCTTGATGGTCTAAGAGAAAAGATGAGTAAGTTTTCTGGAAATAATGTTGTGATAGTAGAGGAACACCTAAAATCTTTTATGGACATGCTAAATGATTATGAGGTAGAGCATGAAGATGTTATAATGAAATTGTTTGTACAATCTCTGGTAGAGGATGCAAGGGATTGGTACAGAGGTTTACCTATTGCTGGTATTGGTTCATGGGATGAATTTCAAAAATGTTTAAAGGAACAATATGGTGATAAAAAAAATGCTAGTTTCATGCTGAATGAGTTCAACAACATCAAGAAGTCATTGAATGAGCTTGTGACAGATTTTACTCTAAGGTTCCAAAAGGAAATGTATAAGTTGCTCAAGGTGTTGAGGCTTGATGAAAATGTTTGTCTAACTACATATTTCATTGCTTTTAATGCTAAAATGGCATATCTCCTCATAGATAAGGACCCTTAGACTGTGAGGGATGAATTTAGGGTGGCTATAAATATTGAGAGTAATAGAAGAGCTTTTGGGAAATATGGTAGGATGGAAGAACCCACACTTTAAAAAATCCTAAGGAGAAGACAAAGAATGTTTTTGTTGCAAAGCCTAAGAATGAAAAAAATTGGGAAGAGGTCTTCAGCACTTTGAAAGACATAAAGTATACTATTACCAAGCAAGAAAAGGGTATAGGAAATGAAAAGAAACAATATAATAAAAATGATAGACTGCCCAGGTTGCAAAATTATCCTTATAATACAAATTGGAAAGATGGGAAACCAATCTTTCCTGGCAGGAAGCCTAAAGATGATCAACATACGCCAAACCCCTTACAGAAGCATTTAGTAAATTTAGTACAAGATAGACCATGGTGTGAGGTGTCTGAACATCTACATGATCAAAATTACTATGGTATTTCTTAGTTACTTGTTATTGAGGAAACATAGGAGGATGCTCATGAGTAGACTCTGGAATGTGAGTAGGGTGATGCAGATATTTGTATGGCCAAATCATACATTGATGATGCAAAATGTTCATCTGAAGAGGAATTACAGGGAGTTGATGTGGATAATCACAGATAGAGAAGTGAAGTGTACCATCAATAGGTTTTTTTCGATGAGGAGGTTGATTTTAACCATAATGCTTGCAATATGGAGCAGGTTGAAGATTCAATGTCTTTAAGGAGACCATCAGAAGAAGAGATTGCAAGGTTGACTGAGGAAATGGCTACTCAAATGAGAAGTTCACTTTAGTTAAGAAACAAAACTATGGGTGGTGAATAGGATAAACCTACTAGCTTGTTTATTAAAGAAGAAAAGGACATAAATAAGGATGTTAAGGTTGAAAAAAAAATGATGTTAAAATCAAAGAGGTTAAGAATGATAAGGTTTGGGAAAAAAAGAACAAAACCCCAAAGCCTCAAGAAGATGTAGCTTCATCATTGGTGAAGACCAAGGTGATTACAAATTTTTTTGAGCCTGCTGCAGAGGATAATAAGAAAAAGAAACTGGAGAGAAATAAGCAACAAGAGACAAAAGAAGATGTTGAAGCTATGCTATCTAATTTTCCTAAATATACACCCATAGATATTTTTCAAGTGCTTTCTCAGGTTAAAGTTATTGTACATTTGCTAGAAATGATGAGAATAAATGAGCATAAGGAAAAGACAATAGCCTTGATCACAGGTGTTGTTGGTAATAAGATTGAACAAGGTAGTTGTAAAGAAGTAAAGGATAAAGAGAAAGAAGTGGAGGGAATTGTGTCACAAATTCCTCCTGTATATTTAGGGAATTCTATCAATATGTACCTTGAAAATATAACCCCCTTTTTCTTAAGTGTTGATATAAATGGGAAAAAATTAAGGAAATGTATGATAGATTTAGGGGCATCAAATAATGTTATGCCAGTCAAAATAATGGAGGCAATGGGCTTGATAGTAGATACAACTCAAGGTAAATGTTATGCTTTAGATTCAAGAGAAGTGCCAGTTGTTGGAACTATCAAAGCATTGCCTTATAAACTGACTCAATATCCTTAGAAAGATTTAACCATGACAATATTAGTTGCAGACATCCCACCTCATTTTGGGATGCTTCTATCGAGAAAGTGGAGTGCATCAATGGGGGATAACATGCAGTGTGATTTATCATTTGCTACTTTCTGCATTGATGGTAAGGATGTCAGGATTGAAAGAGAGTCAAAAGTATCCAATATGATCGAGCACGACCCAACTAAGAATATGACATGCTTTATTGATAGTGGCATAAATCAATTTAGGGCTGAGGAATGCCCTAACAATTGTGATAAGCCTACTGTACCAATTGATATAGAAGTAAGATAGTTGTCAGAGTCTGCTGACTTGTGGACTATGTACTTCGATGGTGCAAGTTCAAAAAAAGGATCTCGTGTAGGTGTTTTGTTACAATCACCAAGTGGAAATACATTCAAGTTTTCTTTTACTTTGTTATTTGAATGTACCAATAATGTGGCAGAGTATGAAGCTCTGTTATTGGGGTTAAGGTTGGCTGCAAAACATGGGATCAAGAAGCTCAAGGTAATTAGAGATTCTGAGCTTGTGGTTTCCCAAGTTAGATCTAGGTATGTATCAAAGAATAAGAGGTTGAAATAGTATGGGAATGCTATTTGGGATGAATTGGAAAAATTTGATGCATTTGACATAAGATGGATGGAAAGAGGCCATAATAAAGTGGTAGATTTATTAGAAAACATTGCATTAAAACCAAATGATATGACTTATGTTGGAATTTCAAAGGTCGAGGTGCAAACCAGACCATCTGTTCCTGATAATATAAAATTTTTACAAGTCTTTGATAATGATGATGAAATTCTAAGGTTTTTGAATTGTGTGGATGAATATGAAAGTCAAGAAATTGACTTTGGATCTTTTGTGGAAAAAATTGATGGTAAAGATACTATATTTGGAAATAAGGTCATTCAGTTAGAGACAAATACAATTCCTAAGGGTTTAGTTGTATTAGAAAGAGTTTTTTATAATCAGGATAGGACAAAGGCTAATCATACTGCTTCCCATCTTGATGACTTAGAAGAGATAAATCTTGGAACTAAGGCATCACCAAAAAAGTTGTATATTGGAAAGAAAATGTCACCAAAGGTGAGAAGGATGCTAATTAAAATATTAAGGAAGTTTAGACATGTATTTGCATGGTCCTATGATGACCTTAAAACATACAGAGAGGATATTTTCCAACATGAGATTCCTTTGAGAGATGGGGCCAAACCATTTAGGAAAAAGCAAAGGCCCATTAATCCCACTCTAGCCCCCAAGATGCAAGAAGAATTAATGAAGCTAAGGGATGCAGGTATCATCAATCCAATCAAAAATTCATCCTGGGTGTCAAACTTGGTGCCAGTGAGGAAGAAAAATGGAGACATCAGATTATGTGTAGATTTTAGGAATTTGAAAAAAGGTGTATACAACAAATCTTTTTTAGGAAATAGCTGAAAGAGAGAAGGCTGAAAAGAAAATCTTAATGGAGAAGTACAATGCCATAATTGAGGAATACAACAAGATGGAGAAAAGGAATGTTGAGTTGTAGACTGAGGTGGACAGGTTAAAGAACAAGCAAATTGGGGAGACATCAAGTGCTCCAAGGATCAAAAAATTACCTTCCCCATCAAGGTCAGTGCCTCTTGCTTCTCCTATTGTGTCTACACGAGGGTCTCCTAGTCAAACTCCTTCCCTTATCCCTACTTTAGAGATAATTGATGAAGAAATGGAATACTTTGTTGATCCTTCGAAGAAGTAGCTAATGCATAAGATTTCAGAGTTACAAGCATCCTTGAAGGTGAGTGAGGAGGGAATATTCTTAAAGTAAAGGGAGGTTGTAAATGTTGTATTAAGATATTTAAATGAGAAATTTGATGACAAATTGCCATTTGTGCATTCTTTATATTCTTTATTATTAAGTGCAATAAAGAATATTGATAGGGATTAGGAGGTTGTAGTACCATTAATTGAAAGATGGAACTCTAGGGCCAATGATCTAAACATCATGTATGAAGCTTCAAGGTATGATGTAAATAATAGGCCCAAATCATTAAGGCCTACTCAAGTATTAGTTAAGTCATCACAAGGTTTTCAGACCTTACCAGATGACTTGAGTAGGAAGATCAGAGAATTGGTGAAGAACTTTGATGACTGGAGCAACACATTGCTACCTGACATAATTGATGAGCAGGGAAATCTCAGGTCACTCCAAAAATGGTAGGAATGGGAAAATGAAGTCATCAATTGTCAAATTAGATTAATTTGTGCTGACTCAAATTATGATTTATTGGTGAGTTGTATGGATAAAATCATTAGCACCAATTCATTCTTTGAGTCTTTTGAAAGAGAAGTGAATTAGGTGGCAGTTAAGTATACACCTTATAGTGAAAAGGTAAATGAGGTAATCAATTTTGATTGGCCAATTGATGAGGAATACAAGAAATGGGTAAATGTATATTTAACTAAGGAGGAGTAAAAAAGAGTAGGTTGTTAAAGGTTGACAAGTCAGTTGTTGCAGTTACAATGGATTACAGTTTTGTCTTTGGTGGTAGTCTTGGTGTGGAACTCTTGAAGCTTTGTTGTTGCATCTATCATTCTTAGTAGGCATGATGAACAAGAGGATTTTCTAGGAAGTTGTTTCAACAAATTTTGGAATGTCACAAAGCGGTCTAATTGGCTAGTGACACATGTGCTTTCTTGCCTAATGCTTGTTTTCTCCTTCGTTTCTATAAGAAAGATTTCAAGGCCAAAAGTACAAGTTAGCAAGTGAGATATTTTTTGGTCGAGTTTAGGTAGAGTTGCAGAGAAAATTGTAAAGTTTGATGGTTTTAATGACAATGCAATTTAGGTTTTGAATTCATGGGGATTTGATGTTTTATGATAGTACTAGCATTTGAATTGAAATGATTAATTAAAGCTCATGTCTCTCCATTATACATGCATATTTGAATTTTGAATAAGATAATCAAGGGTTGTCTCTGCTCATCTCAATCGTTGTGGTGTGTATGATTTCTATTTTGGCTTTAATTCAAGGAATTAATTAAAATGCTTGAATCAGATTGTAAGTGGATATGTTATGTATAAGGATTTGATAAGTAGTATTGGGTTAGAATACATGTTGATGAAATTGTAAAGCAATGTTCTCAAGGATCTTATATGCTATGTGTTAAATCTGTCATAAACCCTTAGATGTTTATGAATTTGACTCCCTCCAATGGCTATATGGCACTGATCTAAGTTGTACTAATTTGTATGGTTCATTATTTGTTTGTCTTTACCTAGAGGTTGCTAAAAATTGCAAATCAAATGACTATTTTATATGGTGAAGTGTGTTGTAGTTATCTCATGCTCCAAATAGTTCATATTACTGATGAACAACCAATTTTATTCAAGATATCCTATTATTTTGAGCTATTAAATGAGATTATCTATTGTTGTTAATGTTGTTTATGATAATGGTGTAGATGTTGTAAATGCATTAAGGGATCACCCTCTTGGGTCTTGTAGAGCCCAAAGTGTAGGAGGTCTTTAAAATCCTCGTCAGTTGGTGTAGGTCCTTCGAGCTACCCTTGATTGGAATTTGCAATTCCATAGGTAGATTAGAAGACCAACCTAGTTACAGTAAAAACAACCAATAGAGGTCATAGCTACTAGGTGTCTTCTTCTACAAAGAGAATCTACCATTCAATTTCCTTTCCTTTTATATACTCAATTCCAAAGTCATAATCACTACATAATTTTAGCCATCTCCTCTGATGTACATAGAAGTTTTGTTGAGTAAAAATGTATCTCAACCCTAAGTCTTCCTTTTTGAGCTAAAAAGAATTTCCTAAAAGATAATGTCTTCACATCTACAAGGAATGCACTATAGCTACTAATCTCCAAGCATGGGTGCATAGTTTACTTCATGTTGTTTCAGCTTCCTAGACTCATACACCACCACTTTCCCCTACATCCAACACTACCGCTACTCCAT
Source organism: Sequoia sempervirens (assembly GCA_007258455.2). Lineage (NCBI taxonomy): Eukaryota > Viridiplantae > Streptophyta > Pinopsida > Cupressales > Cupressaceae > Sequoia > Sequoia sempervirens. The sequence goes on along the minus strand of VDFB02271358.1, from coordinate 326,561,502 downwards.
TTCTTGAAGCATCCGTGATCACTAAAATTCTAACCATTGGGATCTAGAATAACTAATACCAAGGATGTAGTGAGCTTCTCCTTAGGAGTTGTGTGCTTGATCACACTTATTAGTCCACTCAAGCCTTTTCCTTTTTTTGGAGGAATATTTTCAAAAACAAAGCACAAAATTACTAATTTTGTAAAGGCCTAAATTTCACACCTTTGTCACATAAAAATCAGCCACTCTAAAATTTATTTTATCGTCTCAAGGTCCATAGAGACTCCCTTAGGTGAGATAATGTGGCCTAGGTAATGCACCCTATATTGATAAAACAAGCACTTGGATAGCTTTCCAAAAATATTATTTTCCCTTAGACGTTGTAACAAAATCCTTAAGTGTCGATTGTGTTCCTCAATAAACTTGGTGTGTGTGTGTTAAATGCGTAAAGTTATTATCAACACAAACCTTAATGAAACATTATATTAAAGATTCAAAGCAAAGAAGCTAGTCTAATGTGCAACAAAAAAAATATTTTAAGAATGTCTCATTGTCCTCTATTCTTAAAGATTCTTTTAAGCTTTCAACCCCCAGATTTCTATGTGCACAAAGGCTATTAGAATAACACTTAAGAAATGAGATTAGTATTCAACATGCAAGACAACTAAATTTCTACATGAAACTATACGATGGAAAGGATAATGGATACTATGATTAATGGATGATTGTGTGGGATGATTCGAGGTAGATACTATGGTAATGAGATGGAATGATTCTACATATGCTCAAATGAAAACTATGGAAAACTAAGATGATACTTCATATGCTCAAATGCTAACTATGAATATGCTAATCTAAAATGCAACTATGAAGCAAAGCGTTAGTCTAAGATTTAACTATGACATAAAATATGATATAAAATGTAACTATAAGATTCCATAATGCTCCCAACCTCAAACAATATTCCTGTATGATAACTCTATTCAAAAGTGGATACAAAATACAATGCCAAAGGGTTGTATTTATAATCTTTTCCAAGCATCTAATGAGGTGGCAACAATCAACGGTCCAGATTCAAACAAGAAGAATGAATGGTGGAGATGAAGAGAATCAAGATGTTGTCCCCTTGACCAAAGAGAACATGCCATTTGGATGGAAGAATCTCTTGACCAATGGGTAACATGCCATTTGCATGCAAGACTCAGGTGTGAGAAGAAAAGACCATGTCTTTGAAAATTGGTGGAACTGTGTGAGGAATAAGCCATGTTCTTTTTAAAAATTGGTTGAAGATAATTGTAATTAAAAATTAGAATTATTTAACATTATGTGACCTTGGTGAGGTGGCAAAAAAATTTGTAGACATGTGCTTGAATTCCTAATTAAGATTAGTGAAACTTAATTAAATAAAACAAGCTTATGGAAATTTATTTATTTAATTAAATTAGAAGAATATGATTGTAGATTTGGAGAATTTAGAATATGAACACTATAAATAAATTGAGAATTTATTTATATGTAGTCAAAATATTAATTAAATAACTAGTATTTAATTAATTAAATTCCATGACTGATTTAGGTGTATAAATTTTTTCCCTCCTTCACGTAATGTGTTTACACATTGCTTTAAAGAAAAATTTGATACTGTTGCCAATTATTTTATTTTATTTTTGATGCCCCAGATGTTGATTTTCAGCTATTGATAGATATATGCCCCCTCGAGAGATAAATCGGTGAATTTTTTGAATTTTAGGATTTTTTTGAAATTTTTGAAATTTTGATGATTTTCTAATGATTTGGTGATGATTTAAAAATTTTATGATGCAAAAATGATTTATCTCCCAAAAAGGAAGATTGAGTCTACCAGATTGATTAATTGATGCCTTATGCTGCCTCCTTGTGTTTGATGTTTGACGATCGCATTCAACCGATTGATTTGATGATGTTGATGTGATAGTTGATGATTGACCTCATGATAAGTGAGGATTAATGATAGGATGATGATGATTTAGCTCAGGATAGGTGATGGTCAATGATAGGATGTTGATGATTTTTCTCATCATAGGTGATGATCAATGATAGATTGATAATTGACCTCATGATAGGAGAGGATCAATAATATATTGATGATTGATCTCTTGATAGGAGAGGTTGAATAAATAGATGAACCTCAAGATAGGCGAGGTGCATTGATTGATGAACCTCATGATAGGTGAGGTTGAATTGATTGATGAACCTAATGATAGGTGAGGTTGAATCGATTGATGAACCTCATGATAGGCTAGGTGCATTGATTGATGAACCTCATGATAGGTGTGGGTTTAATTGATAAATTGATGCTCACAAGATTTGATCAAAAGTCTCACTAGAGCTGATTAGGATTGATAAGTTAATTGATTTTACTAATTGATGGGTTGGATTGGTCGATAAGATTGTTGATTTGTGATATGTTATGAGGGTATGCGTGATCATGATGGGCCAAAAAGTAATATGATGGGTATGTGGTCGATGACTTTTTACCCAAAATTGATGAAACGAAAAAGGGTTTTTAAAGGAGATTCTTAGCTTTCAACCAATATAAATTATGCTTTACTTTGAATTTAATAAGTAAATATTATTCATTCTCTATTCAAATTATGATTAAAGTCCCTGATTGATAGAATGATTGAAAACATTTATAGATTTCAAATGGTATCACATTTTTTAATCCAAAACATACATCACATTCTATGTTTTGCATACTATAGGATTAAAAAAAGAAAAATTGAATTTCATGAAGTTTTGACCATGTTAAGGTGGTCGTGACATACAAGTTTTTATATTTTTAAAAGTCATAATAAAAAAATAATATTTAATTATTTACTTGGAAAAAAATTACAAAAAAATATGCATCACATTGATACATGAGTCCTCTAATTATATCTAAAATCTTATAAAAATATTATCATTTTATTGTGGTTACGGTGGTCGGATAGACACCTACTTTATTTTTTTTCCTTGCACCTTAAGTACTACTACATTGAAATTTCAAATTTTCACCAAATGGATTTCTTTTTTTTTTTTAAAAACCCTAGTAGTTTAGAAGCTACATTCAATTTTCTATAGATTCTATTCTTACATATTTTAAAAATAATATAGATAACTTATTTAAATTTTTACGTCAAGTTGCCTAACTCTGATTTTTCTTATTTTTTTGTCACTTAAGGGCCTGCTTTTTCTATGATGATCCTATACATACCCATGATCATAGGAGGATTTGTGCATCTAGTGCAGGTAGATTCAGATTTGATTGGGTGATGTGGTTTTACTTCTCTAATTGTTTGATATGCCCTAGTATAGGATTGATTAATGAAATAAGACTTGATGATGTATTGATACTTGTTGTATACACTTATTTAGTTAGAGATTTTGATTTCTGCCATTTTTTATGATGTAATTTTTCATACTTTTGGATATCCTTGTACACTTTGACATTATGATTTTTGAGGCTATATGATATGCGGCAATGATTAGGATCTATGTGTTGATATGATGTTATATGATGATGGATGTCTATGATGCATTTAACTTCTATGTTATGATGATGATTATGCTATGTGATGGATGCATTTAATTTCTATGATGATTTATGATGTTGATGATATGTTATGTGATGAATTTTATATTTTGTACTTTTTCAATGCAAATAAATGATGTAATGAATGAATGGATGTATGATCATATGATGGTGCCTAATTCTATGTGTTTATGACATTTATATGATGATGATCATGATGATTATGCAATTATGATGCTTATGTGATGATTCATGTGATGTATCCAATGATGATATGATAATGCATGGTTGATGATTTGATATGCTTTATGGATGATGGATTTGATTATGCAAATGATGTATGATGTTCCATGTGATGATTATGTTGATCTAGCTAGTCCTTTGTAAGTCTTGGATTTGAGTAATAAAAAATTCATCTTCACCAATTGAATCCAAGATCTATTTTATTAAAGCAATAAATGATTTTAGTGATGCATCAAGTTCAATTTTTCCCGTATTAAAATAGAGATGTTTTTCTTCTTACTCTACTGGATATGTCTTTCAATCTTCTTAACAGACCAATTTCTTAATCCATTAATAATGAATGAGATGATTTTGATTATGTAAATGAAATGTAATGCATGTATTTTTGTGTTTTCTAATGCAAATATTATGATGTGATGCATGGATGGATGAATGATGCATTTAATTTCTATGTTACGATAATGATATGTTATGTGATGGATGGATTTAATTTCTATGTGTATGAAGATAATGATATGATGTGTGATGGATGCATTTAATTTCCATGTTTATGAGGATAATTTCTTATGTGATGGATTGTATATGATGTAATGAATGAATGAATGTGTATATGAAATGGTTGTGTGATGGTACCTACAATGATGGGTGATTCTATATGTTTTATGGATTTATGCAAATGATGTTTTATGCTATGTGAAATGGATTTGATTATGCAATAGTGATATGTGATGAAATGTAATGTTCATATTGATTATGTATGGATGTGATGATAATGAGAAATAATGATTATGTAAATAATGTGTAATGTTTTGTAATGATGAATTATGATTATGTGATGCAAGTGATTATGTAGATGATTGTGTTCTAGGGTCTTAAGCTTAAATAAGTGAATATATCCAACTTCCAAGAGTTTTGGGAAGATCGTCGTCAATTGATTATTTGCTAAATTAAGCTTCAAAAAACTTGACATATTTCCAAATTCTTTTGGAAATTTGAAGAGACTCACTCATTTAATCTTAGTGAACCAGTTTCCTAATGCCACTCTATGAAATTATTTTGATTATGTAAATGAGATGTGATGCATGTCTTTTTGTGTTTTCTGATGCAAATATTATGATGGGATACATGGATGAATGGATGATGTTGTACTGTTTTCTACTGTATGCAAATGATGATGCAACTAATGTGTACCTATATGAGAATGATGTGTTTTTGGAAATTTCAAGTGTACTCAATCAATTAATGGAAGATAACATAATTGTTGTAGCTTTGGAAATCCCATAAATACATGGATGCAATCTATTCTAACCATGTAGATCTTGTATGAAAAATTTGTCATTTGTAACAACCAATTTGTCATGCTTTTTATCATCATTGGGCCTTTAAAATGTCGAAAGTGAGTACAAGAATCAATGGTATATTTAGACCATGATGTTTGATAGTGCAAGTTAGCACAAGCATCTAAGTATAATTAAACCAAGATGACCTAAGTATTGATTGCGTAAATAGACAAGAGTTAACCATTTTCCTATGCAAATTCAAAATGTCATTAGTGATACTTTGTAGCACACATCTCATGAAAATTTGCACAGTAATAATGATCAACTCACAGAAAATAGAAAAAGAAAAATCATACTCCTTCCTGGCTCCTCTAGTTCGCTACATCATCGAGGTGTCCAAAGATATGATAATGAAAATAAAAGTTTAACAGTTGAACATTCAAGTGTTCATGATAAACCCATGATTCAAAAGAACATCATCCATTTAAAGTTTTCTTTTGATTTGATTGGTTTGGATTTTCTTTTGATTTGGATGGTTGTTGTGTTCATGTTCATGTGATTGATGTTCAATGTTGGGTGGCACTATGACCATTGATTTTGGGTTGTGTTGTACCATTGTTGCTTGTCTATTGGTTCAAGCTCAAAGTTTATTTTCCATGAGTGAGATAAGGATTTTTCCCCCAATCTAGGGTGAGACATGATCACAATGATAGGAAAATGAATGGTGAAAGAAAATGGTCAGCATGCTAAAATAGATGGAAAAGCTAACCTATCACAAATAACACCCGTTGCTAGGTTTTCACTACTTTTTTTATTGCACTTTTTCATATTTTTTTGATTTTTTTGATATTTTGATCTTTTTTTACTTTCTTTTGTATTTTCTTTTTTCTCTTTTTTGGACTTTTGAAGGAAATTTAAGATGGAATGAAATGATATGATCAATTGAGGGAACAATATGCCCCACAATAGATATAATGCAACCATGGATAAATAATAGATCAAAATGAAAGATTCACTACAAAACATGTCACACAAGCAACATATCTCTTGTCGAAAGATGATAATGGTTGATTGATTAAGATGTCGGGAATGATTGATTCCATAAGGCATGTTGATGATAAGTACTTAGGATCACTAATTTCCTCAAAGTATGATAATATAGATGATTTTTGATGATTGATTGACAAAAGATATGCGGATTGGATAATGTTTTAAAACTAGGCTTAAATATGATTTGCATGGTAAGATTCAAGGTTGCAAAGGTACATGATGACATGGATTTTGATAAGCTAGGAGATATGGAATGGAAGAAAGAAAGGATAAAAATAATTAATGGGATGATCAAGATCAACTAGATAAGATAAAGACACAAGGACCAAGTACTTTTCCCCTATTCCTCATCAAGGACAAGGATGAGAAGAAATGATGTATTTAGAAAGAGTGATGGGATATGGACAAGGAAAAGGATATGGTACAAAAGATATGGATAGAGTGTATAGGATAAGATATATGATGTTAAATAATATCCTTAACCTTGTTCAGATCAAAGATGGGAAATGTGGAAGATAAGATATGCATGATAGGAAAATGGAAGGACTTAAGCACCAAGTTTCATGACCAAATATTCCTTTAATAAACCATGGAAATGGGGATTAGACTCATAAATGTCTTCCCATTAAAGGTATGATGAAAAAACTAAGGACTTATCCAAGGGTTTGGATTAAAGGAGAATAATGGGGGTGAATGTTGGGTAATGTATAGGAGGTGGGAAGGCTTGTTGATGGATATATGGAAAGGATTGCAAGGTCAACATTGGAATACACCTTGAAGGGTGGTGGAGTGATGGAGGAAAATGGATTTGGAAGGTGATAGGTTTTTAGATGGAAAATTGGAGGAAGCATTTGGAATAGAAAATTTGGATGACAATTTGGATTTTATTGCTTCTATGAGACCTATTGGAATCCGCATGACTTTTGACTTTGTTTTTTTCTTTTGTAGGCCTTTGTGGCCTTTGAGATTTTCCTTTTTGATTTATGGGCCTTTGTGGCCTTGGAAATTTTTCTTTTTTCTTTGATGGGCCTTTGTGGCCTTTTGAAAATTTCTTTTGATTTATGGACCTTTGTGGTCTTTGAAAATTTCCTTTTTGCTTTGATGGGCCTTTGTGGCCTAATTGATTTTTCTTTTGATTTTGGATCAAATTTTATTTTATTTTTGTTTGCCTCTTCGAGGAGACATGTTGATCCTTTGACACATGTGGATTTTGATATGGAAGCTTTTGACATTTGGCACCCAAATTTCTTCCAAGAGCAATAGGAGAGATGGATGGAGATGAATGGTATGGAGGTATCATGGATGAGTTATTGGAGGTAGAATTTTGAAAGGGCATCAAGGATATGTGCCTTTATTGTTCTTGAGGAATAAGATATGGACCTAGGATAGATGGAAGGTTTGATGAACTAGGATGAGGACCTAAGATAGATGGAAGGTTTGGTGGATTAGGATGAGGACCTAGGATAGATGGAAGGTTTAGTGGATTAGGATGAGGACCTAAGATAGATGGTAGGTTTGATGGACTAGGAAACTTAGGTGTATAACCAAGGCCATGATAATATGTATTTTCTTCAGCAAAAAGGGGGTTCTAGGACACCTTGTTCATGAGGGCCTAATCCTTTGCCTTTGTAGTTCATACTTTGACACATTCGTTTACCAATGGGATATGTATTATCTGTGAAACAAGATGTGAGTCCATTCTGGGGAGGATATGATATAGAAGAAACGATAGGTGTTGGAAGTAAACCAAATCAGATAAAGGTGGATGATCCCAATTTGTAGGTGTGTGGTTCATGGATAGCTTGTATAGGTGTGATAGGATCTTGGCATGGGGATGATGGGGTACTTTGATCTTGACTTTGAAAAGGAGTATGAGGTGTACGAGATGGAGTAGCTTGGTCTTTATTAAGTGTGGAATCATCATGTAGTGGTGTGAAAGGAATATATTGATCTTGAGAAGGATGAACATCCTCATGAAATGAAGGGATGTCCTTGGATGGAAGCATATCTTGATCTTGATGAGGAAGGGAATCATGAGATTTTTTAGAAAGCATATCTTGATCATTGGGTGATAGGACATCATTAGATAGGATGGATGAATTATCATGCTCCTAGGATGCAATGGAATCATGAGATGGTATGAATTCATTAGATGGGGTGGAAGAAGAACTCAAAAGGATACTTTTCTATTGCGATGGAAAGGAATCATTGTGGATGAAAAGAGAAAGGAAGGGATCATCATAGAATTATTGAGAGATGGGATCTTGGTCAAATATTGGAAGAACTTGTGGAATTTTGGTATCATTAGATGAAGTGGAAATAATTTTTTGATCTTGAGGTTTAGAGGAGTCTATGACAACATGGTTTAGACTAAGATATTGACATGAATCATTACATATATAAGATGTGATAGAAGAAGGTGGTTGGATGGAATCATCAACTTGGGTGAAAGAATCCTAAGATTTATTTTGGCTTATGGGAGATGAAGATAGATGCATGAAATGGTAAGATTGTTCAGTATACTTTGTGTTTGAAGACTTTGATTTGGGATTCTAATTTAATTTTTTCAAGAATTCAAAGAAATTGAATTTGGGTGATGTAGTTGTTGGTGGAGAAGGTGTCATGTCCAAATTTCTGTTAGATGGATAAGAATATATGTCTAACAACAAATATCTTTCTGTGGTTGTTTCCCTTTGCATATCCCATATTTGTTGTTGAAGGTTTTTCATTTTATGAGCTAAATCGTTCATTTAATCCTCATCTATTTCAGCCATGGTGATTTGAGTTTCAATTTCCTCTTTGAGTGTATACTTTTTGGGGTCTTATTAAAATGGGTATAAAAGTGTTATAGTATTCACTAAACTTTTGATTTTTGTTTGGAAAAAGTACCAAGGATTACAACTAAGTCAAAGAGAATGAAAAATTCTAATGAGACTAAGTTTGATTTGACTATATAGCCTCATTTCATGATGAGAGGATGATAAATCCTGATGATGAAACTAGGCTTAATAATTAAAGGTGTGATAAATTTGATGATTTTGGTACTTTGAGATGTTAGATCTTGGTTTAGGTTGGAAAATTCCACTTGTAGATGTCAATTTTAACAATTTTAGATTCTAAGGTACCTAAGGAATGATTTTGGACTTGAGAAAGTTTTGAAATTCTAGTTCAAACTATGAAACCAGAGACAAATTTTCTTCCTATACAAGATACTCAAATCTTTGGAAAAGTCTTTGATTTTGACAATAGTAAAATGAGTACAAGTTGGGATTGTTCTTTGAATCTCTTTTGTAGAAATTGAATACCAACCTCTCTCTAAATTTGTAGAGTGTTGAGAGAGATTTTTTATGTTCTCTTGGACTAAGAACTTTGGACTTGTGTTTCTAGATTTTAATCTTTCATGAAATCATTTGATTAAGCACATGCTCAAACTTTGTTGTACCTAAAGAAGGTTTGAACATTGCTGAGGATTCCTAGGATGAGACTAATTATTAGATAGTAGATGAATCTAGGTCAATGGTTTTGTGGTCTGCAAAATGTGCCAAAATAGAGAAAAATTGGGCCAGAACAAGGGAAAAATGCACCAAAACTAGTGCAAAATGTGTCAGAAGGTAGCCAATATGCACTAGAAAGTTTACCAGATGTGCCAAACTAGGAGAATAATACCATTTCCTAGAATTTTGTTTGATTCTTTAAATTTTCCAATTAGAGACTTGGTTGTTGTGATAAATGTTTTTTTGAATCAAGGTTTTCACTTTCACCATGTGATGTTTGTGATTGAAATTTGTTTTGAAAACACTTTGATAAAGACACATAAAGCAATGCACAATCGTATGACTATGAAAGACTATATTCTTTTGGATTCCATGTGGATTTTACCTCAACCACACTTATTCTTAGTGGATGATTAGATGCTTGACCCCACTAGCTCCCCTCTATGGCACTCACTTCTACGAGGTAGCCAAGCATCAATACTCATGAATCTCCCATGGCATATTTCTCATCTCTACTAAAAACTACGAGAATGTGGATGCCTTTGTAATGACCATTGTTGCACCAAAGAATAGATAAAGGTTTTTGGCCAAACTATAACAAGGTTTCTAGTACAAACATTTTGTTTGGGGGGGATAATCCATGTGGCAAGAGACCATTGCTTCCCTTCTCATCGGCACTATCCTTGTGATACTTTCCTTTGTTCAAGTACCCACATTTATATCCTGGTTGGAAGTCACTTGGCTTTAGCGTGTTACCGATTGGGTCGTTCCCTTGGTTGATTACTTTTTCCCACAAGGTAGTCCCACTAAGATAGACAAAAGCAAGCAAGTATACCTGTAGTTCAATTATTTTTTGTTTTATGTAAGAAAAGAGAGAACACATGTGATATACTCAACTCACACTCACACAAAAAAAGTGAATGGGTGTGGATTTTTTGTCACCCAGTTAAGGGGAGAGCATATTCCTATCATCCATCAAGCATGAAAGACATGGGGTTCATTAACCTTTAATTAAGCTATGTTCCTAACTTAACCAAAAGGAAAAAATTAAATCACTTCCAACCCCTATAATATGTTAGTAGTTTATGTTTGAGTCTTTGATAGTGAATCTAGGAAACCTACAAAACAAAAACATAGAGTATTAGCCTTTGGATTTAGTGAGAAACTTGGAACTACGAAGTGTGCCAAAACACATGCAATATGCGCTAAAACTCAAAAAACATGTTTTGGAACCCTAGTGAAATTTTATGGAAACTTGCAAAATGTGCCAAAACTCATGCAATATGCACTAAATAGGTGCAAAATGCACCACAGAACTTGCAAGATGCACCAAAACAAAGACAATGTGCACTAGAATATATGCAATATGTGCCAAAATTCTCACACCTAAACCTATGAACATAAATTTTCTAGAAAGTTAAAAGGAAATGGGGCAATGCCCCATAGTTCTTGCCATTTTGTGTGTGTGTGAAATGTGTATGGTTCGTATCAACAAAAACCTTAATGAAATGAATTATATTAAAGATTCAAAGCAAAGAAGCTACTCTAATTTGCAACAAAACAAATCTTTTAAGAACGTCTCATTGTCTTCTATTCTTAAAGATTCCTTTAACATTTTGGCCCTCAAATTTCTATGTGCACAAAGGCTATTAGAATGACACTTAAGAAATGAGATTAGTATTCAACATGCAAACCAACTAAATTCCAACATGAAACTATATGATGGAAAGGATAATGGATACTATGATTAATGGATAATTGTGTTGGATGATTTGAGGTAGATACTATGGTAGTGAGATGGAATGATTCTACATATACTAAAATGAAAACTATGGAAAACTAAGATGATACTCCATATGCTCAAATGCTGACTATGAATATGCTAATCTAAAATGCAACTATAATACAAAGGATGACACAAAATGCAACTATGAAGCAAAGTGTTAGTCTAATATTTAACTATGATGTAAAACCTAATATAAAATGTAACTATAAGACTCCATAATTCTCCCAAGCTTGAACAATATTCCTACATGATAAATCTATTCAAAAGTGGATGCAAAATACACTACCAAAGGGTTATATTTATAGCCTTTTCCAAGCATCTGGTGAGGTGGAAACAATCAATTTTCCAAATTCAAACAAGAAGAATGAATGGTGGAGATGAAGAGAATCAAGATTTCCCCTTGACCAAAGACAACATGCCATTTGGATGGAATAATCTCTTGACCAATGGGAAACATGCCATTTGGATGGAAGAATCAAGTGTGGGAAGAAACAACCATTCATTTGAAAATTGGAGGAATTATGTGAGGAATAAGCCATGTGCCTTTTAAAATTTGGTTGAAGATAATTCTTATTAAAAATTTTAATTATTTAATTTTGTGTGACCTTGGTGAGGTGGCACAAAAATTTGTAGACATGTTCTTGAATTCTTAATCGAGATTATTGAAACTTAATTAAATAAAAAAAGCTTCTGAAAAATTGTTTATTTAATTAAATTAGAAGAATATGATTTTAGATTTGGAGAATTTAGAATATGAACACTATAAATAAATTGAGAATTTATTTATATGTAGTCAAAATATTAATTAAATAACTAGTACTTAATTAATTAAATTCCATGACCAATTTTCGGTGTATACACTTGGAATAAACAAAAAATCATCAAGAAAGTTTAGGAAAAAATTATCCAAATAGTCCTAGAATACACTGTTCATAAGATTTATGAAAGTTTTAGGCTCATTGGTCAACCCAAAGGGTACACTGGTGAACTCATAATGTCCATACCAAGTTTAAAAATCCATCTTTGGAATATCATCTTCCTTTATTCTCTACTAATGGTAGCTAGACCTAAGATCTATTTTTGAGAAAATTGTCACTCCCTTCATTTGATCAAATAATTTTTTCATCCTTGGAAGAGTGTAGTGATTCTTTATGGTCACCTTGTTCAAAATATAATAATCATTATATAGATGCAATCTTCCATCCTTCCTTTTCATGAAAAGAACTGGTTCACCCCATGGTGAAACACTGGGCCTAATAAGTCCCTTACGTAACAACTCCTATAACTGGGATTTTATTTCATATAGATTTGTGGTGGTCATCTTGTACAGAGCCCTAGACTAAGGTTTGGCTCTTGGCATTAGTTCAATGGAGAAATCAAATTCTTTCTTTGGAGGCATCTCAGTGAGATCTTTAGGAAACACATCTCAAAATTCCCTAAGAATTGCATAGTCATCAAGGTATGGTTTCTCATTATTAGGTTCACTAAAATGTACAACATATATGACACAACCCTTCCTCTAAGCTTTCTTCAGCTACATAGCTAAGATATTTCTAAGCTCCAGGGGTCTCTATATCCTATATATCTTAGCTAGGTTCCCATAGTCATCTAGACAACTCAACATCTTATGCTCAATTTATAATGGCCTTGTGCTCATTCAATTAGTTCGTTCCTATGATTACATCATAGGACCCTAATGGCACATCATAAAGGTTAGCTTGGGTCAAGAATTTGGGAAGTTTCAACTTGCTACAAAAGAAGCATGAATCTATTTCTCACTCTTCTCAATCCCCATACTCAATAGACCATGATTTTTCCATATATCTAGGTTGAATGGGTATCTTAGAAATCATTCTAGAGTCTATGAAACACTTAGTAGATCTCTAGTATCTATCAAAATAAAAATAGTTCAACCATAGACCTTACCTATCAATTATATCAGAGAACCCTGATACTCTACTTACTTGTTATCCATCATTGCATGGATCTTGCATTGTAGGGTCTAGATCATGTTTCCTTCCTTCTCTGACCTCAACTTGTGAGGGTAGTTAGATGCATAATTTTCTCACCCACAAGTGTACCATCTATTATGTGGTCCTTTTTGAATTCCAAACCTATCTTCTTTTGAGTTCCCCTAGGTTTTGTTATAAGCATCATTTCCCTTATTGGCCCTTTTATCCCTTCCACCCTAGTTGGCTTCTTCCTTTCTTAGAGAGTTACCTTCCCTTTTCAAACATCTAATCCAATAGAACTTATCACCCTCTTTTCCATCACCCTTTTGAAAAAAATTGTTTCTTAACTAGGGCTTGGAGTTTGAACCCTTGTGAAGATTTCACAACTAATGTAACCTTTTCTCTTGCTTAAAGGCCTACTCAAAAGATTCTATGATTGTAAGAGGATTGTGAAGGTCCACTTCAACACCAATTTGGAGTCTTCACCCCAATATAAATTTTTGAATTTGGAATTGCTCATCGGATTAATACTGCAACACACACTTGAGCAAGTTGGTAAAATTCTCCTAGTACTAAACTACTATCAGGCCACCTTGGATCAAATTTTAAAATTCAATCATATTCTAGTCAAAGAAAAGTTGTGGTAACCACCTCTTCCTAAAAGATTAGAGAAAAAACTCTCATGTGATTGCTTCTTACGAAAGTCTGCCTTCTTCCTTCTCATTGTCCCACCTAGTAGCTATATTTCCAAACAATTGGTATGCAACCCAATCATCCTTAGTCTAGTCAAACAAGTTGTGAAGCCCAATGTATTTTTCCATCTCAATGATATAGGCCCCATCCCCATCTTAGATGGCCTTTCCATTGAATTTTGATGGTGCTACATTCTTAATATATTTCCCCAATTCTCCCTCAATCTAACCTTGGTTATGATTCCCTTCTCCTTGGTTGGGTACCTCATTCCTTACATTCTGATCTTCTCACACCCCTTAGACCTCTTGTTCCAAATGGTCCATTTGGGATTCCTTTTAGTTTAGGAGTTCTCGGATTTGGTCTAGCCTCTTTCTTGGGCCATTTTTTTGTTTGCTACCACTCACATTATGTCTAGTGGTCACCATAGTGACTCACACTTGACCTGCATCACATTCACATTTCACATTCAAGAACAAGGCTTTATGATTATGTTATTGCATCTATTCATGAAATATAATGCACTCAACATGTAAGCTAAGAAAGAAAACAAAATATACACATTCATTCTCAATGAATATAGGCCTTCAGCTTCATGCTTTTGATAAAAAAACACTTTCTTTATTTATATTAAGTTGGATTACATTGATCCTTATTTACAAAAAAATTCTGCTCTAAGTAGTTCCCTCTTCATTGAAAAGAGGACATTCCTCATGATCCTCATCTAAATCTACATCTTCCCTTTTGGTTGAGGCAAGATGTGCATGTAGGCACTCCTTCTCTTTAGTCAAAATAGGTACATTTTGTGCACATCCTATTGGCCAATCTCTAAATGAAGAGATTTTCTTAGTCTTAGGAGCTCGTTTTGTCTCCTCTATCTTTTTTCCTCTCTCCAACTTGATATGTGTGTGGGCATGTGCAAGAATTTCTTCATTAGGAATCTTGGGTTGGTCTTCGAATATTGGATTCTCCTTGAATTTTTTTTTCTTTTGTGTAGCCCTATTGTTCTTTCTATTTATTCTTCCTGACATGGACTTTCTTGTTTCCTACAACCAATTCAGATTTGGTCATTCTCTAGATATCTCAAATCTAGTTAGGGGTTTACTATTCCCTAGTTTAGTCACTATGGGCTCATAGGCCTAGAGTTGAACCTTGAGCTCTGATACCAAATGTAATATGGCCAAATAGATTTACTTAAAAAATAATAATATTCACAATATGAATATCAAATTTATGACACAAATTCCATAGCTTATTCAATTTAGCAATTTTATGTTCATAAATAAAAAATAAATCTATAATATATGTATATTTATTTCCAAATGTCAATAGTCACATACAAGTTTGAGTTGGCATCCAACGCCTCTTAATCAATTCTCAATTATAAAGTTTTCTTTCTATTACATCATTGTATTCTTTTACATCAATCATACAAATACATAATAGAATTATGATATGATTCCTCCATGATAGATAACCTCCACTAGTGGACGATAACATGATTGAGGTGATTTTCCACCCAATGAGGAAGAAATTTTTCCCTAAAATTCTTTAGTTAGTCGAAGAATACTCGAACCTCCATGGAACACTTAGCAAGAGATACAGTTTCCAAGGTGGAATATGTGCATGCCTAAGTTCATGCATTTCTATCTACTATTTAAAATATGCAAGTTTCATGTTAGGTAAATAAATCAATAGAGTGAGAGTAAATAATAATAGTTTGTTCCATATATGTATATATAAAATGACTGCAAAGCTTTTCCAAGATCATGCTGCATAAAATGCAACTCAAGCTAGATTTGGAAAAGAAAATCTACACTCTCCAACACCCATTCCCAAAAAAAAATATTATCATATCAAAGGGTTATTCCTCCCTTTTAGATCATCTACTAGCATCATAATTAGTGTGCTACAGTCTGCCATTCAATTCATGTATCATTCCATTTCATTGTTTTACCATAATAAGACATCAAAGATGGGTATAACCATCTATTTATTCATCATATGTATTGAAAATCTATACTATTCTATTTCTATAGTTCATTCCTTTGCTATCAAGTTTTAATAATCTTACTCAAGCTTAATCAAGATGAATCAAAAGGTATATCGGATGTATATGCATGCACATAAAAGAAGAATTTATGCATGTACACATATATTCCTATAAGCGAACATAGTTGGAAAGTGTGTATACATTCTAAATAGAAAAAGATAAATCATCCTTACATACAAGAAACCCATATTTAGAAAAGATAAATAACTTGTTAAAATGCTCCATTTAATATTTCAATAACATTTAGTCTCTATTGGAAATTCAAGTAGAACATTTATTCCATAGAAATTTGGCCAACACAATTGATTTATAATATTCCTAGTAATCACTACCAGAGAAATATCAATTCATACTGAAAACAAAAATGCATCCAATCAATTTCAATTTGGATTCTAAGTTGTCTATTTCTAATCAATCATGCCTATATGTTGCTACATTGAAATTTTCCATTGTAATAGTTCTCAAAGCAACATAAGTATTTTGAAGTAACATGGTTATTTTGTTCTATCGAACAAGTTCCCACACAAAAAAGGGGTAATCTATAAGCATGTTATCATAAAGATTATAACATGCTATCGATTCCTCTATAGGTTCTTCATTACAATTGATAGAAATTAAGCCTTGGTTGTGTCTTCGATAATATGGAACTGGCCTTCAAATTTATTATAAAGAACACATTATATCATTCTCTTACCTTGGATATAGCATTGGAGTAAATCGATAGTGATACTAAAAAAAAGTATACGTATATACATATATTGTTATATATATGCATTCACCAAAAAATTGCATGAAGAATCATAGGGTTCCATAACCCATAACAATGGGAGGGTGAATGTTGTTTCATAGAATTCATTAACATTTAATCGTGCATCAAGTAGTCAAGGTTTCCCAAGAATGATACTACATTGTTCATATTATATCTCCACATAGTATGATGAAAGCTCACAAATAGATGACAGTGACAACCTTAGCTCAGCCATACTTTGTTATCGCCATAGTTAATCACCAAAATGGTGGGTGATATATGTGAACAATGCAAATCATTCACCACTTGGTAATACCAATGATATGAATAGATTGCACATTTAAAACTTGGTGCCCACAAAGTGATGTTACTATAGTACATGTTGATCACCATACAATGTCATGTAATAAAATGTATTATTTCATAGAGGTTGCTAGAAGAAATACATTATTATAAGTTAGGCTGAACAACCTAGACCTTCAAAAGGTTGAACATATGGGTATAACACATCAAGGGAATCTAGTTTATACCCTTGCATGCAAAGCATAACAAAACATAAGCTCATTTTGGTGTCTTTGGCCATAGTTGAGCTAACATGTTTCAATATAAGTCAACCATCAGAGGTAAACACATGAATTCTATCCCACTAAAAATTATTAACATAAATGCAAATGAAGAAATATCCATTCAATTTCAAGTAACATCAATTAGGGGATTTAAATTACCTCACTTTTCTATGAAACTAGTGATTTTTCTCTGATGAAATTTGGTAACAAACTTTCAATTCCTCTACTTTTTCTCCTCGAATGATCCTCCTCTTTTGATATTTTTTTCTTTTCTCCTCCATTCTTTGCTTAATTTCCCCTCTTTTCACTTCAAATATCTTCTTACTAATTTTAGGAGATAGGAGTCTTGAATTCCCCTATCACCATATCCTTTACTTGGTTGCTTAGTTCCTCTTCTTTCTAAGCTTTGACTGAAGATTTTTTCCATGAGATGGGTCAGTCTCTATCCATTAATGATGGGAGTTATAGATTTTTATCTCATGATTTCATTATTTCCATGAAATGTAAAATTAAACTCGAGGAAAAAAATTCATATATATATATATGTGTGTGTGTGTGTTTGTGTGTGTGTATTTATATACTTGTATGCATGCATGTATGCATATATACCCATATACATACAATTTATCCCCATAACATTATAAAAATTTATATACATATATTAAAATATATTTTGCAAACATACATGTTTATTTTATCCATTTCATTTCCTTGTTCAAAATATTTTAAAATTCACCTATTGGTATTTTCCTATAGAACCTCACAATTCTCTAAAGAGTAGGAAACTCTTATAGTGAAGAAACTACAAGGTTAGTGGCCAACACAATGACCTTAGGATTTTGTGATCCTTACTCCTTCACTTCAAGCTCTATGAAACTTATGAGGGTGATGCTAATTATGTTTTCATGAAGTGTATTCAATTAGTAACACATTTATACATATATTGATTCCTATTTATTGCAAATAAAACCCATATCACTAAAGATTTGGAAGATGTTTAAGTGAATGACTACTTACTTGCTAAGAATCAGAGATATTCCTAACCCACACTATTCTTGAAAATATTTAAAATGAATATTGTTCTTCTTTTAAGTTCATGGCTAATTGTGCTATTTGCTCACTTTTTATGCGAGATTTTCTAACAAACTAACCATTGTCTCATCAATTAGAGCAATAGGGTCAAATATGTAAGAATCAATAATATATGAACTACTCAATTTAGAGATAGGTGGACTATTTTCATACTGCTTTGCATTTATGAAAACTCACAATGCCAAAAAAAAATCACTCCTTATAAATCCTAAGTAGTTCCTTACAAAATTTATAACCCTCTTCAAGTATTTTAATCAACTCTTTGAGTTAAAGCAGAAAACAATATCATACATTCAAATGGAACAATTGAAGATAAATGATAACACCATTAGTATTTTCATTCATAACTTGTCAAAAATATACATAGGAGAGCATTTGTTTCTATACTAAGATTTGTTTTGATATAACTAGTTTCTATAAAACTAATTTAAGGCTATTACATATAGGATTTCATACCCAAGACAATCTACTAGCCTACTTATCCATATTCTATTTAAAATTCCTTTCCAGAGTTTAGCTATCATCCAAAACTCTATTGAGACTTAAAAATCCAACCCTCTGTAATGAGCCCTGAAATATTTTTTATGGAATAAGGGAGCAACAAGCATCAAGCTCAATTACAATTACATTTCATCTCATTTCAAGATTATTTGCATCAGAATTTGAGACATCCTTAGTTAGTTACTTGCAATAATTGTGGAAAATGGAAGAGTAAAAGACCACATTCCACATCCCTTGCATGAATACATGCAAGCTCCTCAAAAGGTAGAGTTTGTAGTAGCATTGAATCCTTGTCATTATTGACCAAAGAATATTACCCACTTGTAACCCCAACAAAAATCTACATACTACCCAAAAGAAACCTACATGACACCAAATTTAGGAAGCCTAGCACTTCTCTATTACACCAGTTCAAAAAATTTCCACACCAACACTAAAAACAAGAAATCACATGAATGTTGAATAGGAAAATCCTAACAAAAGGGCCATGGTTTCATCAAAAGAAAAACGGGGTAGAGTCATCACTCTGATTCATCGGCCTCAAAGGATACTATCCTGCACCTTGCTCGTGGTGGAACTAGAGGAACCGTGACCGCCTCCTTGTCAAAATCATCAAATGGTACTAGGGAGAGGGGATAATAATCACCCTCTAGGTTAGTGTCACCCTCCCTGTCTAAAGGGTTATAAGAAACATCACTAGGACAATTACGTCCTAGATAAGCCTTATGATACTTACACTTTTTCTTTGCCTTCTTTCCATATTCAACTAGCTTTTTTCCTTTGAACTTGACTAGTTCTTTTGAGACAATTCAGCTCCTTAGGTAGTAGTTATTCCTATCACCATATTTCTTGAAGTTCCCGCATCCCCTTCTACTCTTTGGTTTATTAGGAACTCCCTGTGTATCAACTTAATTCTTAGGGGCATTGTCCTTTGACTTAAGGAAAGTCAATCTCCTAGACCTTTAGAATGGCTTAAGAGACTCTCCAAACTTACTCATCCTCTAAGTGATAAGAACCAGAAGACCTCTACCAATTGTGCTATCAGACTCAAACTCAATTGTTAGTTTCTAAATACAATTTCTAAATGAAAAATATTGCTATCGATCCTCATTATAATGAGCCATGCAAGTGTGCTCACTATTAATTCTTTAAAGAAAGCTTGTGTGTGCAAGATGACAATAGTCTACTTTGATATTTTTAATATTAACCATTGATTATGTTTTAAAAGATAAATAAATGGGTATATTACTATGAAAATACTTATAATTAAGTTTTAATTATGCTTTCAATGCTCCTCTAAATCATAAAAGCCCCGAGTAGATATACATCCACTCTATACATAACATCAATTAAAACTATTCATGCCATAATTACCTGCTTACCCATGGGAATTAAATCACCTATATTTATTTGTAGCAAAAAAATGGGGAATGATCTTGATCTGATCTTAAAATATCGGTTTGTACATTACCCTACTTTTTTTTCCCTTTTCCACACATGCCAATAATAATCAAGACTAACAACTGAAATCCCGAGCACGTGCCTCAAAGAACAAAGTTGAAAATAGCACCATTTAAAAATAGTACCTTCTCAGCCAAATTTAGAAGTATTCTAACTTTATTAGAACCCATCAAATCCTTTTAGAAAGTCCACATAGCACTTTCCCACTTGCTCGTTGCAAAATACAAGACATGGGTGGGGCCCTCAAGAGATGGTAGCCCACTTGTCCATTGAAAAATACAATACATGGGTGGGGCCCTCAAGAGATGGTAGGGAGTGGTCAAGATTAGGCCATGTCACCTATCAACCATCAATTTCATCTCTTATGAAACAAACCTTCATCCTCAAAGCTTAGCGGGTCCTATAATAATGAAAGATGTTGCTCCACTCACTAGCCTGTGACTACTTTTCCTCACCACTGTAGATGGATGGGTGAGTGGGGAATGGATTTGATGAGAAAATGTGTCATGACATCCACCATTGATCTTCCTTTGACTACGTCCATTTCCCTTTTGGAGATACTAGTCACACCATCTCGTAGTACCACATGGCCATTGCCCACTAGCCCATGTCTTTAGAATAACAATGAAATAAATCAAAATGGGTGTGCAGGGAGTGGTAAGGATGTGACCACATCTTCAATACTACATCCATTGATCTTCCTTGAAAGGTGCTATAAGTCTTTACCAAGGATATGAGGCCCACCAACATATTAGACATGTGGTCGAAGCCTTCCAACCCATGTGAATAAAATAAGAAAAGATAATCCAGTGTGGGCATACAGGGAACAACTGGGATTAATTCCCCATGATTGGACAACCAACATGAAGTTCCATTTTTTCACATGACATAAATGTTAATCATAAAAGGGGGCCATCTCTAAGAAAATGGGATATTGACCCATAAGAAAAAAGGCTAAGGTTTTATAATATTAAAATGAAGCCTCAAACATAGGAAAATTTGATGCTAAAGTGGACCAAGCAAACTGATGAACCTAAACACAAGGGGCTAGTGAATACATGACTTTAATGGAATAAGTGATAACTCAAACAATCAAAAATTTAGAATACTAGGTGAATGGAATTTTAAAATGATCAAGGGTTTTTTGATTCATCGACCAATTTTGGGAGGTTTTATGAATATAAAGCCCTAACATAGTGATGAGGATAAGACCTAAAATTAGAAATGAGGGCCCAAGCTAGACTTTGCATAAATTTAGGGTGGAACCAATAAATTTTCTAAGGTGTTCCATTAGTGGCTCCTGTTGGGGACACATGCCTCCTATAGGCATGGTGAGATCCCAAAATCATGGGCAAAGAAGACTAGGAAAAAAAAGCCAAAATAAAAAGAAACCAAATATGTACAAAACCTTCTCCAAAGATGCAAATTTTAGTATGCACCCTACAATCTAACCAAGCTTCATTTCCATAGTGGTGGCACTAGGCCACTAAAACTTAGGGATAATTCTTTTCCTTATAAAAAACCAACCTATTTAAAGAGTTGATGTCCTTCCACCCACATTTACCTTTGTCATACCACTACAACAATCATAGCCTTCTCCTTACAAGTAGAAAAATGTGGATACCCTCGGGGTCTACTTGATTACAAACAATGTTACTATCTTTTTTCTTATTTTTTCTAAGTATATTACTACTAGTGTAATCCTAGTCATTTTGTATTGTTTTATCAAGCACAAATTGAAAATTATTATCATCACATGACATATTTCCATATTGAAAATAGCACTCCTTGTTGTACATTTTATTATCATGCTCTACAAAAATACCTTCTAGCTTATCTGGATATTGAAAATGTTCATACTCCTATAAGTAGATGGCATCATGATAGTCATATTTATTTGCTACACCTACTTCAAATGTGAAACATTCATAAAAAATACCCTTGAAGATCTCACCAATGTGTTCCTTTGTTTGCTTAAAACCACATTCTAACCATGTGTTAGATGCATCATCAGAATTCTAAAATAGTGGATTGTCTCTACAACAATAAGGGTCATCATTTCTCATCTCTAGTGAGGATGGAGGCTCATCAAACAATAGATTTTCCATTACATTCATTTTTGACATAAGAGCCTCAGCCTCCTCAGCATGAAGATCCATATCCTTCAAGTCATCATTCCACTCAAAATCATTGCAATCACTAGAAGAGAAGCTAAACACACTTTCAACTTCATTCCCACCCTCAGATTGTTTAGTACAGACATCAAGAAATTCTGCCATGCCCACATGATTTGATATGTCATGGTCAGAAATATCTTCAAGATCCATAACATTATCAACCAAAATTAGTGGCTTCAAATTCCCATCATAATGCATAACCTAATCATTTGAGAATGAACTTATGCCATTAACATGTCACATGCTAATGTTATCCTCATCTGATGTAAAACTTCCCAACTCTACTCCATATAAGCTATTATGACTAGCAAAATAACAATCAGCATTATTAACCTCATAAATTGAATGTTCATGAATAGGCCCAATGATACAAGAATCACTAGTCACAAAATTTTCAACCCTGGTAGTATTTTAATCAAAACTACATGGTTCTAGCACACTGAATAATGAATACATTATCTCATTATCAATCTTTTCTTAAAATAGATTACCATATTCATCTAAATCATAAGACTACATATGGACCCTCTTTGTGGTCTCATCACCAGAACAACTAGTAGTTCCATTACAAGGTGTTATATGCCCAATTTTTGAAATTGTTTCCATCTCTTTATCAGCCACCTCATTTAGTGCATTTGAAACATCATGAATGCAATCCACAGGTGGATACACCACATTATTTGGATTCTCACAAACCTCTTCTTCATTAACATGAGGAGTAATCATATCTTGGGGAAAATATTCTTCACTCATATCATTATGGAATGATTTATAAGCTGAAATAATAGGGGTGTAAATCCTCTGATATTCATTTGTGATCAACATTATGGAATGGTTTATAAGCTGAAATAATAGGGGTGTAAATGCTCTAATATTCATTCCTTTCATCAAAATTTGGTGTCTCAGGGTAGCAAACACTTGTATTCAATTGACCTTTGTGCATTCCATAGTTCCGATTGTTTTCAATGTTCATGGCTATCCCATATGCCTAATGCAAGGTTTTGGGATTTTTATCTCTTAGTAAATAGCTCATTTTTCTATCAAAAGATCCAAATAAACAACCAAACATACTGCATCACTTAACTTTAAGAGCTTAGGAATATCCCTTAATTTTTTAGCAAATTTTTTGTTAAATGTAACTAGCTCGTCCTCTTCTTTCTCAATGTTCTTAAATTTATTGAGCAAAGAATTAGCACTGATTATTTCACCAAATTGCTCTATGAACACTATTTTGAAGTCATTCCATGAATATACAGAGCATGCTAGTAAATCAGAGAACCAATCTCTTGAATCTCCTTTTAGAGACTAAACAAACAACCTCATGATCTACCTCAAAGTCATCCATTAAATTATTGAACTCTGGTAGATGCTTTTTTGCTAATTCACACTTTGTACCACTAAATTTTAGTAGATATTCCTCAATTTTAGATGGAATAACATTTGGGTAACCATTAAATCCAATGAAATTAATAGCCCCATGTCTGTCAGAGTTAAAAATTCTTCTAAAACCTGATTGGGGTTGATTACAAACCATAGTTGCACACTGGATTATACCAAGGTATATATATTGATGATATACGCTCTTATACCATTACAAGCTTTTCATAATATCATTTTAAATTATAAAAGGTTCATCCCAATTCTTTTTTAGAAATAATTTATAACTCACAGTATAATAGATTTTGCAACTTAATAATATAGAATTATACAGAATTACCCTTCCCTTTGTTAGTCTTTATTCACTAAATAAGGAACCAAATTTTAATGACTTTCCCATGTGGTTGTCATGTACTAAATGCATGCTTTTTGAAAACCAAAATATGAGGAATACTTGGATATATTGCAACTGCTATAGAATTTTCTTCCTGATTAGAAAAATTATAGATCTGAAATTCCTGTTGAATCTTCAATAGGTTATTTAGACAAAGTCGCTACCTCTTTTCATGGAGGACTGTACTTCACATGGTATGAAGTTCCTTTGAGTATGAATTTCCTTCTAGATCTTCTCCCACAACACAATCACACATAAATTGTTTGACATCACTAAAACATAAATACTTCCAGGTCTTAATATCTGAACCAGATGTCTAGATTCACCTAAATCTTGACTCTATGATATAATAGTTTGCAACTGAAGATTCAAAGTTGTCCCTAAAAGAGTCACCATTGTTGTTGGTGTTTTTTCCAGCAAAACACCGCAATTCTCTAAAGAGTATCCAACTCTTATAGTGAAGAAACTACAAGGTTAGTGGCCAACACAGTGAGGTTAGGATTTTTTTTATCCTTAATCCTTCACTTCAGGCTCTGTGAAACCTCAGAGGGTGATCCCAATTATGTTTCATGAAGTGTATTCAATTAGTAATGCATTTATACACAAATTGATTCCTATTTATTGCAAATAAAACTCATCTCACTAAAGATTTGGAAGATCTTTAAGTGAATGACTACTTGCTAAGAATTAGAGATATTCCTAACCCACACTATTATTGAAAATATTTTAAATGAATATTTTTCTTATTTTAAGTTCATGGCTAGGTGTGCTATTTTCTCACTTTAATGCAATATTTTTATAAAAAATTGACCAATGTATCATCAATTGGAGCAACAAAGTCAAATATGTAAGAATTGGTAATATATGAACTACTCAATTTACAGATAGGTGGACTATTTTCATACTGCTTTGCATTTATGAAAACTCACAATGCCTAAAAATACTCACTCCTTACAAATCCTAAGCAATTCCTTACAAAATTTATAACCCTCTTCAAGAATTCTAATCAACTCCTTGAGTTAAATTAGGAAATAGAATCATACATTCAAATGGAACAATTGAAGATAAATGATAATGCAATTATTATTTTCATTCATAACTTGTGAGAAATATATATATGAATTTTTTTTTTTCGGACTAAGATTTGTTTCGATATCACTAGTTTCTATAGGACTAATTTAAGACTATTACATATAGGATTTCATACCCAAGATAATCTACTGGCCTATTTTTTCATATTCTATTCAAAATGCCTATCCAAGCTTAGCTATCACCCAAAACCCTATTGAGACTTAAAAATTCCACACTCTGTAATGAGCCCTGAAATCCCTTTTATAGAATAAGGGAGAAACAAGCATCAAGGTCAATTACATTTACATTTCATCTCATTTCAAGATCATTTGAACCAAAATTTGAGATATCCTTAGTTACATGCAATCATTGTAGAAAATGGAAGAGTAAAAGACCACATTCCACATCCCTTGCACAAAGACATTCCAGCTCCTCAAAAGGTAGAGTTTATTTCAACAACATTGAATCCTCATCCTTGTTGACCAAAGAAGATTCTCCACTAGCAGCCCCAACAAAAAATTGCATACTACCTGGAAGAAACCTACACACCACCAAATTTAGGAAGTCTAGCACTTCTCTATTACACCAACCCAAAAAATTTGCACATCAATGCTAGAAAGAAGAAATCACATGAATGTTGAATAGGACAATCCTGACAAAAGGGCCATGGTGTCATGAAAAAGAAAAATGAGGTAGATTCATCACTTTGTGTCATCAACCTTAGAGGATACTAGCCCACTCCTTGCTCATGGTGGAACTAGAGGAACCATCACCACCTTCTCATCTGAATCATTATATGGTACCAGGGAGAGGGGATAATAATCACCCTCTAGGTCAGTGTCACACTCATTGTATTAAGGGTTGTTAGAAACCTCACTAGGAGAATTACGTCCTCCTAGATAAGCCTTATAATACTTGCACTTTTTCTTGGCCCTCTTTTCATATTCCACTAGCTTTTTTCCTTTGAACTTGACTAGTTATTTTTGAAATAGTTCAACTCGTTAGGTGGTAGTTCCTCCTTACACGGTATATTTCTTGAATTTCCTGCATCCCCTTCTACTCTTTAGTGTATTAGGAGCTCCCTATGTATCAAATTCATTCTTAGGGGCACTCTCCTCAAAATTGAGCAAACTCAATCTCCTAGACATTTGGACCAGCCTAAAAAAACTCTCTGGACTTACTCATCCTCTCAGTGATAACAACTAGAAGACCTCTACCAATTCTACCCTCAAACTCAAACTCAATTTTTAGTTTCTATATACAATTTTTGAATGAGAAATATGGCCATTAGTACTCATTATAATAAGCCATGCAATTGTGCCAACTATTAATTCTTCAAAGAAAGCTTGTGTGCACGAGCCGACAACAGTCTAATTTGATCTTCTTAATCTTAACTATTGATCATGTTTTAAAAGATAAATCAATGGGTAGATTACTACACAACCACTTATAATTAAGTTTTAATTGTGCTTTCAATGCTGTTTTAAATTATAAAATCCCTGAGTAGATATACATCAATTTTTTACATAGCATCAATTAAAACTATTCATTCTATAATTACGTACTTACTCGTGGGAATTAAATCACCTGTATTTCTTTGTAGAAAAATAGCTGGGGAATGATCTTGATCTGATCTCAAAATATCAATTCGTACATTACTCTACTCTATTTTTTCACTTTCCACATGTATCAATAATTGTTAGGACTGACAGTCAAAATCTCAAGCATCTGCCTCAAAGAATAGAGTTGAAAATAGCACCATTTATAAATAGTACCTTCTCTACCAACTTTAGAAGTATTCTAACTTTATTAGAGCCCACTAGAGCCATTTAGAAAGTCCACATGGCACTTTCCCACTTTCCCATTGCAAAATAGAGGACCTGGGCAGGGCCCTCACAAGATGGCAAGGAGTGGTCAAGATTAGGCTATGTCACCTACCATCGACTATCAATTTCATCTCTTACAAAGAAAACCTTTGTCCTCAAAGCTTAGCAGGTCCTATAATAATGACAGATGTTACTCCACCTGCTATCTCATGTGACTATATTTCCTCACTACTCTAGATGGATGGGCACATGGGGAATGGCTCTAATAAGAACATAGGTCATGACATCCACTATTGATCTTCCTTCAAAATACATCCATTTCCCTTCTCGAGATACTAGTCCCACCATCTAGCAGTACCATGTGGCCATTTCCTGCTAGTCCATGTCTTTAAAATAACATGAAATAAATAAAAATGGGCTTACGGGGAGTGGTAGGGATGTGGCCATGTCTTCAATCCTACAGTCATTGATCTTCCTTGAAAGGTGCCAACAATCTTTACCAAGGAGACTGGGCCCACCAACATAAGCAACATGTGTTTGAAGCCAATCAACCCATGTGAATAAAATAAAAAAACAATCTAATGCATGCATATGGGGAATGGTTGGGATTAATTGTCCATGATCGACGACCAACATGAAGTTTTATTTATGCACATGCCGCAAAATTTAATCATAAAAGGGGGCCATCTCTAGGAAAATGAGATGTTAACTCATAAGAAAAAATGCTAAGGTTTTAAATTATTAAAATCAAGCCATGACCATAGGAAAATTTGATGCTAAAAAGACGAACCTAAACACAAGGGGTCAATGAATACACAACTTTAGTGGCAGAAGTGATAACTCAAACAACCCCAAACTGGGAATACCACGTCAATGGAATTTTAAAATGATCAAGGGTTTTTTTATTCATAGGCCAATTTTGGGATGTTTTATGAATATAAAACCCTAACACAATAATGAGGATATGACCTAAAATCATAAATGAGGGCCCAAGCCAGATTTTGGACAATTTTAGGGTGGAACCAAGAAATTTTCTGAGGGGTTCCATCAACACCTAAAATCACAAACAACATAATCACTTTGCATATGATAATTGTATTTGATAGGATGATTTTCTTTCTCAATTTCATTGAATACCAATTTTGGAATAGACAAGGTAAGATGAAAATGTACTATTTTGTTCTTTCCACTAATTATAGTTCTCAAACTGAATATAAATGAAATTTATCAACTTTTCAAACGTATACAAATGGCATGATCTACTGTGGTGTGTGAGATTCCAAATTCCATTATTTCTTACTGTGGTCATCTAGTGAAGCATTCCTATCTCATTCAAGTTCTCATCCTTCAACTTGCTCTTGTAAACAAATTCTTACACTTGACAACTTATCAGTAACCTTTAACCAATAATCTTATCGAATAGTTTCTTAAATAAAAAAAATATGCATAATATTCATTTTCAATTTCATCATTGCATTTTATCAAATCCATAAATAAAATGATTAATTCCATTTTCTAGATATTTCAATTTCTCAACATTTTTAAATGCAAACAATGAAATTGAGATATGACAATGGTGAGATGTAGTTTGATACTCATATCATCTCTGCATACACCATTCGATGTGGATCTTGGGTTTTCTAGCTCTTTCACTAATAATGTTGATAGTCAAACCTCTATGGATTATAGTTTTCATATCCCATTCCCAATGACTTCCATAAATACAACTCATATGAATGATGCCACTCATATCCAACATGAGAATATAAGGTTGATAGATGAAGACTTGGAGAAATTATAAAACTTAGTGACTTTTGAAAACATGACTATTAGTGCCATTCCTATTGTTAGTGTAATTAATTATTTAGTTCCACTAGCATAAGCTTACCTAGGCATTATATTTAATTAATTCCTAGGTCGCATTATTAGGAAAATAATTAATAATAGGCTTCATTCCCCTTTCCATGTATTTAGGAGATAATGTTCCTTCTAGAATATCATCTAGAACTTATCTCAATCACTTCATAATTCCCTAGGTAGTTAGTTAGGTTTTACATGTTGTCACATGTTGTTTGATCAAGACACTTGGCAACATCATATTACATTCTAGATTTCCCTCTTGCCTATTTAATTAGGGCATATGTACATTTGTAAATCATCTCATAATAGAATCTCTATTCAAATTCACATGTTGCAACACTTTCTGTGTGGGTGAATTTATTCTTGGAAAAGGTCCTCTTGAAGATTGCAACTTCATAGGAAGATTTTGCATCCATTATTTCAACATGGTATTAGAGCTTTTCCATTGAAGGTTCATCTTAGGATCAAGGTAGTTGGTCTAGTGAGATTAATTGTAGGCTTGAATGTTTTTCTTTGTAGGCTACTTGGCTCTACCTAGGGACCAAACTGATTTCTGCTATAGATTAGGCTCTCTTTGACCTCACCATTATGCTCTGAAGGCCTCAAAACCTATAGATCGCCTACCTATTCATCAAAATTGGAGATATCAAACTGGGTTCCATTAGAGGTATTTTTAAGGGTTTGTTGTTTGTACCATTTGTCAAGTGCAACTTTTAGTAAAAAATTATCATTGGTTGTTGTGCTCCATGGAAAAAAAAAATAGATGTAGGCCATTTTTTCCTCTTAAAAAAATGGGCTCTTTTCATACAGTTTTTGGCAAAAAATAATATATTTGGAATGACTGACTATTAAATTCACTAATCGACATACACAGGTTTGATATATTTTTTCTATAGACTATAGTTCTTTGAATTCTCCATCAGCTTTTTTTATTGGGTTGAATTATTTACATATATATATTTTTTGGCTTATAGGTTTTGATTTTTTATTTCATAGTGCAATATAAAAAATATTTCAAAAATATATCTGTTTATTTTTATAATCAATAGTCTATAGAAATTGGTTAGCTTCATTTATTTGAGAAGGTACATGTCATATCATTATTGTCTGATCGGGCCCTCCACCAGAATTCTTTGTCAGTCAATCATCCATCACCGTCGACCACCGATTCTTGACTCCTATCAATTGCTCTCACTGATGTTGGTGACCTAGTTGAATAGCCCCTACTCACTAAGGTGTAGTCATATCAAGATGAAGGGCTCCTACTAGATACTAAGTGGTGCCACCTTGCTCACTAGCCATGCAACCTAACTCACCACCACTTTGCTGCCATGACATCGCTCCCTAGGGGTGTTTGTTTTCTTTTCCACAACACTCATGGTCACATCAATGACTAAGGACCAAAATTTTTAAGCCCCTAGTGCTAATTTCTTGCACCTATTTAGCCTTCTAGCTCCCAAAAGAGTAGTGTTCTTCCAAGGGCCATAACTTTTGACCATGATCTCAAAATATAGTAAACAAGATATCATTGGAAAGGTGTTCAAGTATACTTTCTAGTTGTGCTCTCTATTTGCTAGTATTTTCTTTCTATAAAAATATATAGTTATTGAAGTGAAAACCCTAGTTTGGACTCAAAAGGAAATATCTCCTCATCAGTTTTTCAAAAAAAAATCATTCTAGTGGCATGAGTGAGGTATTCCAGTATCTTTTTCATCAATCCTTTGCTTTCATTCAGATTTAATGCACTGGGTGATTTTCTCTTTTTGTTTGTCACATTGGGAATTTTTCATGAATCATTAATTGGATATCCTGAATTTTGGAGGAAGGTATTTTTCTTTGAGGGACTTCATTTCATTTGCAATTTGATATATTAGAATCTTCACAATGTTTCCTTCATATATTTTTTTCTTGTACTTGGTTCTTGCTCTATGTATGATACAAGTTTTGAAATCCTAACAACCCACAACTATCACACATGGAAAGTGAGCATGCAACATCTCCTTTGGTCAAATAGTTTATGGTCAACTTTGAATGAAAATCAACCCCACTTGATTTGAGAATATGAGAAGTTCCAGCATTGCTACATCAAGTGCAAGGATGCTATGGGATTGATGGCCATCCATGTTTCCAACTCCTTGTTCTTCCACATTGAGGTGTGTTCCACTCCAAAAGAGGTATTTGATAAGCTAAATACTTGTTTGGTTCAGTAAATGATGTTCATGCACTTCAATTAGAGTCAAAAATAGCATCTCTCTTGGTTGATTCAATTCCCTCCATTGAAGAATATTTGGTGAAATTCAAATCTTTGAGGATAAAAATGTCAGGATGTGGGAAAGGAAAATAGATAAGGAATTCATTTTCATGATATTTTCTAAATTGAAAGGCTCATTTTCCTATTTTTTGACTTCCTTTTACTGTACTATGGATGGACTAGGAGACAATTTTGTGATGCCTTCTTTTGATACTTTTTGTGAACGGTTGACAAGGGAACACTCTAAACTCAACAATGCTAATTCTTCCTCAAAGTATCATTCTCTAGTAGAAACTCCATCTAAAGCGAAAGGAAAGAATTTAGGAAAGTAAAAGACATAATCTAGTGAAGCATCACATCAAAATTAAAACAAGGCTAAGAAGGAGAGGCCCAAATGCACTTTTTACAATGGGCTTGGACATTGTGAGGAGACATGCTTCAAGAAGGAGATCCATGAGTTGAGATAAATTATTCAAGATCACAATAGCACTCTTCCTCCTTCTTCCATCAAATCACACCACCCTTCTTCACATAAGTCCCCTTCAGGTATTGCAGGTATTTTGACAACCGATATCCATGGCATGGGACATGATTTAATCACTACTATTGTTGATACATGGGAGGGTTTGGTCATTGAATCAAGAGCTTCTTGACATGTCACTAGTTCTTGTGATCATATCCTTTGGGATACAATAAGACCAAATTTTGATAGGATCTTCATAGAAAATGCTAACATTGTTATGTAATTGCTCTTTGTGATGGAACTTTAGATGGGGGCATGTACATGATGTTGCTTATATTCATGAAATGCCTCATAATCTACTTTTTTATTTATCATATTGCATAGGAGGGTCATCACATTGATTTTACATCCGAGTAAGCACTCATTCAGAATGAGTTTGATACACTCATTTCCTATGGTTTAGTTGATCATCAATATTGGGTGTACAAATTCTCTAAGTTTTGGGATAACTCAAATAAATAGGTTCCAAATTCTCTAGATTCTAGGGTAGGAAGTAGTTCTCCTCCTCCTCATCAAGGCTATGGTGGTTGGATTGAGTTGGGTTTCTTTTGGAACCTTCTTCATCTCCTTCCTCTGTTGAGATTTGGTTTAGCAGAGAAAGGTTCATTCTCTTCTTTAGATTTGTGGCATCCAGATGGGTTCACAATAAGTATTGCCAACTTGGCTCACCATTTCTCCATAGGTTTTGATGCATTCAAGGTAGGAGAGTCTAATGATGGACTATCCAAAATTGTAGCCTAAATAAATAACTCCATGATTCTAAAAAATATGTAATGGAAACTAAATGCTAATCAACAAAAAATAAAAGATATTTATGAATGTGTGTCACAAGATATATCCTCGGAAAACTCTAACAGAGAAAAAATTAGCCTTCAAATCTCATTACTCATATATTATAACTTCAAATTGAATTTCACATGCCACAAGGGTTTACAAATTCTATGCCGCAGCCCAGAGAATTACAAAACATTTACACACCAACATTCTTCCATGATATGATTCTGCTAACTCTCCACATTTTGTCCTATAACTCCCTAGATCAAAACATCTCATCACCTTACTTCATAACTTCATGCTTTCAATCAACTCCTCACCGATGACTAGTAACAAATCTTTCTCTTTCATTTATATCCTCTGCAAGTCGTCTAACCATTAACAAGTTGGCCTAATTACAATGGCTAGTCGAAAAATGTGTACATATAGATAGGTTGGCCCCAAACATAAGGAATTGCTCTGCAAATAGATAGAACTTCATGTCGATCTCTATGAAGGTCAGCCAAGTCATATACTTCATTTACTAGCATTCCTTTAGGGTCTCCAAGTCACAAAAATGCTCTGCAAACTAATTAGACTTCATCGAATATTGTCGGCTTCCCTTTGTGAACACTGGTAATCTTCTGATAATGATATCTCTTTGGAATCAAACCCAAATGATCCAAATTTCTTATATCTCATAGCTCATGGTGTCTAGTAACTAATTCTAGCTCTGTAGCTCCTAACACTTGAATACCACAAAATGTAGTAATATCCAATGTGCTCTCTCCCATACTCTACAACTTCACTGCCAACTATATCAATTGTTCTGAATGTGTTTGGACGCTCCTGCATTAGAATCTTGAAGTTATTTGAAAAGTGAGCCTCTTCACTTTGGTTTGCATTATGTCAAGTCCAATATTGTCTCTTTGAATTGGTTTGACGATATGTCCACAAGAACATGCACTTGCCTCAAGGTCAACATTCTCTTCAAGTCCACACTATAAACTACCTCAAGTTCTTCTAATTTTGGCATTCTACTTGCAAGCCTTGTAGTACCTCACTAGTTGGTAGTATGAGCAAGCCCACCCTACAATTTTCCTCAAGTTCTTCATCTTATTATGGTCTAGGTTCAATAGTCTACTTGCAAGCCTTGTACTACCTCACTAGTGTGTGGTCTGAGCAAGCCCACCCTAAAATTTGCCTCAAGTTCTTCATCTTATTGAGTTCTAGGTTCAACAGTCTACTTGCAATCCTTGCACTGCCTCACTAGTTGGCAATCTAAGCAATCCTTCTCCACATGTTGCCTCAAGATCATTGTCTTTTACTTCATTCACATTTAATTTTCTTTGGTACATAAAATTTCTTCTTAAGATCAATGTGTCACCTTCTTCTATTTTCTCTATCATATTTGGTGACTCAAAAGGTTCCTCTTCCACTGCATAAACTATCTCTATATCAACAGGCTCTTCTTACTCTGCAAAAAATATCTCTACCTTGTGACCTTCTCCAACATTAGGTTCTTGATGACATTTAGTGCCTAATTCTTTCCTCCTCAAAACTTGAAAATAGGTTCTTTTGTATCCTTCATTGTCATAAGAATTATGTCTCCTGTCATCTCTCCTTCTATAGTTTGAATTATTGTTCTTGTTCTGCTCTACATAAGGTCTTCTTTCTCTTTATCCCGATCAATCTTTTCCTTCATCATATGAATGCTTCCATTTATAGAATATTTTGAACATATAGGTAACATGTTTCCATTTTTCTCCATCAATCCATCCATAATACTTTTGCATAGAATCTATCACAAGACTTCTTCTTCTCATTCTATTCCAACACATCTTCTTAGAGTGATTCCTTAATCCACATAACTTACAAGGATATAGATCCCAACATAATTCCATTTCATGTCCATGTCTATTACAATGTGAATAGTACATACCTTTTCCACCCTGATGTGATTTGTTTGAACTTGTAATAGCATCCTTACCTCTATCATTTCCAAGGCCTTCACTTCTTGATCTTATTACCAGCTCAATAGGTCATGTAATTCCTTGTTGATGCTTTCCCAATCCTTTTCCTTCATATCCCATTCTCTCAAGCTTAGATCTCAGTCTATCATTTTCCTTCTTCAACTGATTAACATGCTCCTTCAAGTCTTTTTTTCCTTCTTCAATTCTTATAGACTTTGTTCTAGGTCTTTGTTCCTCTTTTTCGCCTTTACAAGTAACTTGAATTCTTCTTCCAATTCTCCAAATCTCTCTTCAACATCTTCAAACATCTTCAACTCTACCTATAATTCTTCATTCCTCCTTTTCATAATTTTTTAGTTCTTCTTCAAGGGCACCATACTTGTATTCTCCTAGTTATTTCATCCTATCCATCAATTATGAATTACACTTCTTGATTTCACAAAAAAAAATCTCCAAAGTGTCCCTTTTGCATATTAGGTTTTCATTTCCCTTCTTCATCCTCTTCCCAATCTCCCCCATTGAAATAAATTAGACAAATTCACAACCAATTAATAGATTGGTACCCAACCAATAGATTCAGAACCAACTCTAATACCATTTGATCTAGTCAAGATAGGAGGGTCCAATGAAGGACTATCTAGCCTTGCAACCTAAATGACTAACTCCATGATCATAATAGATATTCAATGGAAACTAAATGCTAATCAATAGAAAGTAAAAGATATTTATCAACACATGAAACAAGATATATCCTAGGAAAAACCTAATAGGGAAAAAACTAGCCTTCAAATCTCATCTGTGATATATTATAACTTCAAATCAAATTACACATGCCTCAAGGGCTTAAAAATTATAGGCTATAGCCCAAAGAATTACAAAAGATTTACACATCAACATTCTTCCTTGATATGATTCTGCAAACTCTCCACTTTTTGTCCTACAACTCCATAGATCAAAAAATCTCCTCACCTTGCTTCATAACTTCATGCTTTCTATCAACTCCTTATCGATGCCTAGTAACAAGTATTTCTCTTTCATTTATATCCTTTGCAAATCTTCTAACCATTAACAAGTCGACCTAATTATAACAACTAGTTAGGAAATGTGTACATATAGATAGGTCAACCCAAAAAAATAAGGAATTGCTCCAAAAATACATAGAACTTTGTGTGGATCTCTATGAAGGTTGGCCAGGTCCTATACTTCATTGAGTAGTGTTCCTTTAGGGTCCACAAGTCATGGAAATGCTGCACAAACTTATTAGAATTCACTGAACACTATTGGCTTCCCTATGTGAACACAATTAATCTTCTGATAATGATATCTCTTTGGAATTGAACCCAAATGATTTGAAGTTATTATTTCATATCTCATGGTGTCTACTAACTAATTACAACTCTACAGCTCCTAACACTCAAATGCGGAAAAATGTGCTAATCTCTAATGTGCTCTCTTTGATACTCTGCAACTTCATTTCCAACTATCTCAATTGTTTTGAATGCTTCTAGATGCTCCTACATCAATTTTTAAGATGTTCTTAAGGGGACCACACTCTTTTATGGGGGGATATCTAATCTCCTATTTTTTTCATATTTTGTATTTTTGTGATGGTTGTATTTCTTGGGGGGATTATGTTGAGACCTCCAATCATCACTCTTCCATCTCTTTTTTATATTTCATCTCCCTTTTGGAGATTAGTTTTCTTCCCATCGGGTCTTACCATTTTCTCCATTTGTGGGAGATTAGTGGAATTTCATTACCATTTGTAAATGGTTACCTAAAATGGCCTTCATGTAGCTGGGATCCATCATCCATTGCATAATCATTGCATTTTCATTTCCTCCCTAAGTTACACTTATTGGGGGGTGTTCGTGTAATTAATTATTTAGTTACATTAGCATAAGCTTGCTTAGGCATTATATTTAATTAATTCCTAGGATTCATTATTAAGAAAATCATTAATAATGGGATCATCCCCCTTTCCATGTATTTAGGAGATAATATTCCTTCTAGAATATCATCTAGAACTTATCTCAATTACTTCATCATTCCTTAGGTAGTTAGTTAGGTTTTACATGTTATCACATGTTTTATCAAGACACTTGACAACATCATATGGCATTCTAGATTTCTCTCTTGCCTATTTAATCAGGGCATAGGTACTTTTTTAAATCATCTCATAATAGAATCTCTATTTGAATGCCTTTGTTGCAACACTTTCTATGTGGGTGAATTTCTTCTTGGTAAAGGTCCTCTTGAAGACTGTAGCTTCATAGGGATTTGTGCATTCATTATTTCAACATGTGCTATAGATCACACAAGGAAAATGATAAAATGTGAAAATGAAACATATATTATGCAAATTATAGCCCATATCCCTAATAAACATACCCCTACTATGGCTAGTTATGGTCAAAATTTGGGGTATAACCAAAGTCAAGGAGGGAATTCATTTCCTCCTTCCACATTTCCCATCTCTATTCCTACATACACTAAGATTCATGTTACAACAATAATCCAGTCTCGTAGCAATGTTAATACTTCCTTAGGTATTTCCATTTGGAATCCTTCTAGCTTTGTGCATTCAAATCTCATATATCCTCAACCATCCCCCTCACAAACTTACAATTCACTTGTCCTCCATGTACATACACCACTCTACCTTACTCAACCCCATCTCATACCACCAGCAATGATCTTGTCATTAATTTTTTTTTACAAAATAAGTCATCCCTCCAACAACAATCACCACCCTAAATCAAAACAACAATGGCCAACCTTCGCAATACATAAAAACCAATTTGTTATCCTTGGAGATATTGAGAACACAAATGCTGCAAGGTATAGAGGTTCCTAGATTTGAGAAATATGGTGGGAAAGGAGACCTTGTTATCCACATTTCTTCTTATAAACCCCTATGTAGTGACTTCATTTTTGAATATAAGCTCTTGGCTAAACTCTTCCCTAGATCCTTGAAGGATATTTCTTTAGAGTCATTTTTCTCTTTACTGAACAACTCAATAAACTAATTCAATGAGATTATTGAATGATTTTACAATCACTTCCACATTCACATGGGTCCCAAGATGACCCTATCTAATTTAACGAAATGCAAACAAAAGGATGATGAAAAGGTCACTAATTTTATAGTGTGATATGAAATGCTATATTCATAAATAAACATTAAACTTCCTAATATCGAACTTCAATCAATGTTTATTCCTAATTTATGAATCAAAATCCAAATAAAACTTAAGATGCTGAAATTCCCATCCTTCACACAGTTATGTATAGTCCTTCATGATTACCAAAATTCAGCTTATATTTGTGACGTGAAAAATCCCCCTAGCCGTCCTAAAATGTCTAAATCTGCAACTCAAAATAGTTATCAACCTTTCAAGAAACAAAGTAAGGGAATTTTACAACTTATTTCCCTTCAACCAAATCAACAAGTTGATAACCAAGTGGCTGCTATAAAGATGAAAAATAATTTTTCCTTTGGGGATAGGAATATATAATTTACCCCTCTACCTGATACCATTGATAATATCATGCTACAACTCTTGAACAAGAATATGATTTCCTTACCTCCTGTCAAAGCTCTTAATCCTAATAAACCATTACCCTCAAACTATAGATCAAATTCTTACATTCATTTCCACCAAAAAAAATGGACATGATACAGAACATTGTAAGCATCTTAAAAATCTTGTGCAAGACCTCATTGATTCTAATCAACTTCAAATTGGAGGTGTGAATGATCAAGGCAATAATTATGTAGCTCCTCCTAATAAAAAATTACAAATATTTACCAATCCCATACTGAAACACTTTATTTCATTTGTCAAAGCTATTGAAACAAAGAATAATGTGATGAATTTTGATGTAGATGATAAAAACATAAAAGATGACAATGAGTACCAAATGGATAAATTAGTGCCATTTATTAACGCTGAACCTCGTAAAGGCCAAACCAAAATTCCCCTTGATATTGCTTTCTAAAAAAATTACATAATCAAACAAGCACCTAATGGTCCCCTTTACATAGCTTGAAGGATCAATTGCAAACCTAATAATGGGATATTAATTGATCCCATTAATGTAGAGAATGTTATCACTAAAGACTTCTTATTTGTGAATGAACTATATCAAGATACATATGAAAAATTGAAAGCATGGATAAAAATGCATAATGGTTTTGATTTCCCTATGATTGGATCGATAAATCTCCCTCTAAAGTTTGAACCAAAAATATGAAATGTCTCATTCATCATCATCTCAACATCAAATCAGTTTCATGTGAAATTAGGTTATCCATGGCTTCACTCCATGAATTTCATCTCATTGGTTGTGCATAAATGTTTGAAGTTTCCCTTTGGCAATGAGATCTTTATTGTGCACCATAGTGGCTTTAATTGTGTGTCTTCTTGTGGGAACTTTCCATTGGATTTCTTTTGGCCCAATCCTATTGTAACTATTAGAACTCATGAGGAATTGTTTTTCAAATCATACCAAATTTTTTAAGTAAAAGTGCATAGTAGAATTATCCCTTAGAAATATGCCTCAAACCTTCCTCAATGAAACCCAGATTGAACAAAAAGCTCCTCCTTGTAACCAAGACCAACCTATGAAAAAATTTCCTACCATTTCATGTAAGAGACCATGAGACAATCAAAATAATCCCATTGTGCCTCCTAAAATCAAACAAGTTTACAAAGATAAAGAGAAATTGGTTGGACAACCTCCCATGGTTCCTTTTGTTCCTCCTCTAAGGGAAGAAAATAAATATATGGTTGAAAAACCCACTCCTACACAATCAAAAATTGAAAATAGAATGAAAATAAATTGAAATTCTTGAGAGCATAGGTGTAGATGTGCTATTTTTCATATCTTACAAACTAAAGAAGAAAAGAGGAACATAGAATATCAAAATCCAAAATTTCTTGAAGCTATACATGATGATTCTATACCTTTTCCACAACATAAAAGAGAACATTCCTAGTACATTATCATTCAACCTCTTGTTGTTATTAATTTAGATGCTAATATCAAAATTGTAAAGATTGATGAACAAGTGCATAATGTATTGAATTCATTGTTCTCCTCTTCCATGAGCTTAAATGACAATTCTCTTAAAAGAAATGTTGAGCTCATTGCTTGTCCTAATTTGGAACTCGGTGTTGTCCCTTTGGCAATTTGTTTACCTTTTGTATTTGCTGACTATGATTGGGAATTGAATGACCTGATATAGGTTGACTCACATGTGCCTTACTAGTCTTTTGGATGGGCTTTTTTCATGTTATTTGTGTGGTTACATGTGAAAAATTGATCTCTTGTACTATTCTATTTTATGTACCTCTCTCTTTTTGTGTATTCCTCTATTTTTACCTACATTCTTCTATAAATATTCATAAGCATTCATCTTTTTCTTTGTCTTGTGTTTTCATTTTGGGGATGACACAAGGTGTTGAGACATTTAGGTATCTTCTAAGTTGACCTAATTTTTTTTCTTTCTTTTTTATGTTTATGTGTTATTCTTCTATTTCTATGAGTATTTAGGGAATGATGACATTTCCAAGCTCTATAACAAAATTGTAGTAAAGATATACTCACACCAAATCTATAGATTCCTTATGTGTTTTTGGGGGTTACCCCTCCTTTGTTTTTCATGATGTAGCTTCATTTTGGGAATATGTGACTTGGCATAGGGCTTTCCAAGTAATCTCTGATGTCTTAGGATTGAACATTGGCTACTTTAAATCAATTTCTCACATCAATGGTGTAAAAATTTATTTAAATTGGGGGCATACATTGACAATATATTTCAAGATTCTCATGTTTCATGGTGCAATTTTCTTACTTCCTATGATGCATAATTTTCTTGATGGTGTCATTGGGTTTTATGTCCTCCAACAGTATTATATTTCTTAGCCTACGACATTCCTCTTAGTGGTGATGTGACACACTGCATTCCCTAAAATAAAATCTCTTTCTCTTGACTTGTCCACTTTTGTATACATTAGGAATGATGTTCCCTAAAAGAAGACGTTACATGAACTAAGAAAAATCCATTTAAAATGAAAAAAAATTACTGGCATGATTTCTCATAAGTTTTTAGCATAATACAACTTGTTAACCTTGTGATAACACACCTTGCTTTCTAGTGGAGCCTTTCCTTGTTCATAGGTACTTAGCATAACACAACTTATTAAGCCCTATAGATCCTAAAAGCCTCTTCAAGGCCACCAAGCCTAACACACCTTTCTTTCCAGTGGAGCCTTGCCTAGTTCATAGGTGCTTAGCATAACACAACTTGCTAAGCCCTATGAATCAAGAAACCTTGTCTTGTGGCACCTTAATGAAGTTATTAGAGGGACAACCTTGATATGATTTTCCACCCATTGGGGGACTCACCCAATGGAAAATTTGAGGTTCTACTACCCTAGAGTGAGCACATGACAAAAAGCTTAAACGTGTTTTGTGTCGCATTGGACAATTGAGGCTTGATCTTCCTAGTCTTTGATTTGTTATATTTGAGCATCCTTTCCATTACTACATACATATGTCTTGAATGTATAGTTTAGTGTGAGTTTGACATGGGTTCATCCTCTGACTAAGTGGGGGATAAATGTAGTGTAGGAAAATGTATCCCTTTTTTACACTTAATTTGGAATTAATTAAAATAAACTTAATTGTTCCTTAATTTAGTGTTGTAATATGCATTTTACATATTCAAATTAAGTTTAGGGCCTTATTTTTTAGAATGTACTTAATTGTGCCTTATTTTGGTGTTGTAAAGTGTACCCGTTTACAGTTTCACACTTATATAGGGACTCATTAATTAATTAAGCTTGATTTCCCTTAATTGGACCTTTTAATTCAAATTGAAGACTAATTAATTTCATTTTCTCAAGAGGAAACCCAACATTTATTAATACCTAAACATAACACTCATCATTGAAGAATGTGTGTCCTAGGTAAGTGACGTAGGACCCATTCGCCATAGGGTGAATGGGTCCTCACATAGACATAGGAACCCCCTTTTTGGTATGTTTTTGGTGGTATTTTAATGACTTCAAATTTATATTTAGATGTCAACTTGTGATGTTGGAATTTCGAGATATTAAGGTTACCTACATATAAATATAAGGTTATTTCACTATGTTTTACCTAACATCTAGAGGATTTTCATGAGCCCTTATTATTTTCAAGAGATCACTTCAAGAGAATTTCAAGGCATTCAAGAGAAAATTTATTGAAGATTTATTGCAGCAATCAGGATCCTTTATCATTTCAAATTCATGCATGTTTTTTGAGCTAATATGGTGATGTACAGTTCAAGATCCATTCAAGCATTCAAAGGCATCATCCAAATCAAGTTTCAAGATCAAGATCCACATCCATTAAGGCAACTTAATGCTAGTTTTAGTTTGTATTCCAAGGTTTAATCAAGGGTTTGGTGAGTTGTCACATTGCACTATTCATTCATCATTTCCTTCATGCTATTTGATTTCATTTCAATATTTAAATACTCAAACAAGGTTTGACCAAGGTGAACCCCCCATTTCCAAATTTTATCATCTTGTTTTTGTGTTTGTAGATTTTAGGTGGAAGATCATTTCAAGAGAAAAATTGAAGAAATTTGTAAGGAAAGTTTTCATCTCATGGAAAATATTCTACAAGATTTATTTCTGACTATCTAACTATGAAACTCAAGAATCTTGGAGTGTAGACATAGGAGCAAAGAACCCGAAAACCATTTTTATAGAGCCTTAGCTAGGATGCATTCACCATAGGGTGAATGAGTCCTTAGTGAGCTCCAAAAAGGAAATTTTGGTGACTAGTACATATCATTTTCCCTTTCTTAGATCTTCCTTTTGATTGTTGGTTCCATTAGTTTTGAGTATATTATTTCATTTTCATTTTATAGTTTGAATCTTAGAGTTTATTTGATAGTTATAATCTTTCTCCCCAAAGTGTTGTTGAATCTAGACCCCCATCCTAGCTAAAAATGGAAATCTAAAGATTTGCACTTTATCTTGACTCACTTAAAGGTTGAAAGTCATTTAATTGTTTGGATCTCATTTCATGAATGAAATTAGAGAAATAGGTCACATTTGGGACTCACAACCTATCTTTCCATATTTCCACCCTATTTTCAATGTTTCAATATTGGTTTATAAATTTTGGCTCACTTACTCAATAGGGGGAATTCTACAATAAACAAGTTTCATACATTTCACTCAACTCCACCAATAAATGCAAACATTAAATATAAACATGTTCATTTAAACCTTCAAATAACAAAATTAAACCATACACTTCGAATAAAAATATTAGAAATATACATCAATCTTGATTGCATGTAATCATCATAATACTTTGGCATTGTGAAAATATTCATTTCATTTATTATTTACTTTAAATGGGATGCTTCTTTCCCTAAACCAAAGATTATTTGAAATCATCTTTTATTCTTTCCCATATTTTTTTTCTCCTCAAGATCGTCACAATCATTCTATATCATGATGTGATTTTAATGGTATACATTGGGGCAAGGTTTATTTTTTGTATGTGTCATGTTTTATGGTTGTTCTATCATTGAACCAACCAAGGTCAAGTACCTTATGATGTATAGGTAATTCCTTATGCTTATTTTCTATCTTCTTATGGATCAACCAAGAGCATAATATGCCCCACAAGTATTGGGGCATCCTCTTTTCTATTGTTTACTTGTAAGTTACTCCAT
Source organism: Sequoia sempervirens (assembly GCA_007258455.2). Taxonomy (NCBI): domain Eukaryota; kingdom Viridiplantae; phylum Streptophyta; class Pinopsida; order Cupressales; family Cupressaceae; genus Sequoia; species Sequoia sempervirens. Next base: position 326,518,100 of record VDFB02271358.1, on the reverse strand, counting down.
GCATTGAATATATTGTCACCTTAGTCTTATATAGCCTAATCCATACAATCCATTGCTACATTAAATAAAAGTTTCTAAACTCAAATTCAACATTAAACATCATTGTGGTACAATGATCATCATTATTATATCAAATAATCATATTTTTTGTATCCATATATTTTAATATTATTCTCATATTTTTTTTCATCTATCATTTTACTTTCTTCATATATCTTATTTCAAGAGCTCAATCATGTGTACTTTTCATGGCCAATCTCTTAAGGGAGCATCACTAGTTAGTTCACATTTTCAAATTGTCATTTCCTACCTAGCTAAGTTATATCATCATTTTCCTTGTCTTTTAATTTTTATTCTTAGCTAGTTTTCATTTTTTGAAACAATATCACTTCAAACATTATCTAAAAGAGGTACAAAATGTAGACACTAAAATTATTCTCCTAAATTTTAAACATTAGTTATCATCATACCATTAAAATAATATTTATCACATAATTTATTAATCTTATAATTTATTAATTATTGCCATTTATCATATTATCTATTAGTTATTTTTCATTATCCATCCAACTATTAATTAAATAATATTTTATTAAATAATTAATTTATAGCTAATTATCCATTTTTAACAACTAAATAAAATCTATATTTCTCAGCTCACTAGTTAACTTCATATTTGAATTAAAACTTGTTCTTATAATTTATCAATAATAAAATTAAATATCTCATTATTAGGGGAGAGGGGGCAATAGTTTTGTGAGCTAACTCTATGAGCATGTAGGAATTGCTTAGAATATCATAGGACCTTCTTTTTATTGAAATATGGACTAGCATGTTATCTATCTATAACTAAGGTTTGGAGGTCTAACTCATCATGCAACTTGCTACATTAGCACATCTATTGAGAAGTTTCCAAATATCAACTTTAAAGATTTGACTAAAACTTACTCATAGTACCCCTAGTAGTTGAACAAAAAATATTATTTGTTTCTTTTAGCATGTTGGAACCATCACATAGATCGATGCATAGGGAATTGGGAGATCGTTTTTATTTGGAAAAAAGGGGATTTTTCAGGTCACTCGAAGGGTTCTATATGAATTCTTGATCAAGCTTATAACTACCATGGTTCTCAACATCCTAATGGGAAGGGCCATCCCATTTTACAAGCTAGGAGAGCCCTTAATCAGGAAAAGCAGATGTGTTTTAATTTTCCTACTTCATATTCTTTGTCTGACTATGAATATAACTCTTGGGAAGATGTGGTTTCTAATACGTAGATTCATGTGTCTTTCCCTAATAATATCCTGATCACTTATGGAGCTTCCTTCAATCTAAAGATAGAAAATCATCTTCATACTAGTGAGGGGTGCATTAGGTCTAAGCCTACACTTGAAAAATATTGTTCTATGGCATACACACCTACTTCCTTTCCCAATAACATAGCTCAAAAGCATGAAGATTTTTATTGGGTTCTACATCTACAACTAAGGAAAGAAAAAAAAAAAAAAAGGTAAATCTTGTTCCTTTGTTTGCTTATGTTAATACCCCTTCCAGTGATTCTCTTTTCAAGAAAAATAAGTAATCAAAAGCAAAAAGAAATGGGTCCCTAAATAATTCCTTCCTCGGATCTCATGGAATGAGTTTGGGTTTAAAGATTTAGTTCAAATGTCTTTTCCTAAGGAAGTATTGAGTGGACAAGTTCAGGATCTTAAAGATCATGCTTTAATATGTAAATTCAACAAGTTTTGACCTCTTGTGGAAAATTTAAAAGATTTACTTTATTATGAATGGAATGGGGCTAACCAGATATTTAATATCGATCAGGGTAATCGTTATTTTATTGTCCCTTTTGAAACAAAACTACAAAGGGATTTGATTCTTAAGGTTAAATCGTGGTTCTTTGAGAGCTCTAGGTTGTATACATAGGCATGGGTTCCAAATTCTGATCCATATTCAGTTGTAATGGATTTTGTTCCTTTTTGGATTACATTTCCCATGCTTCTGCGAGAATATAGGGAAATGGGTATTTTGAAAACCATTGAAAATAATTTGGGGAATTTTCTATGCCATGATATGGACTTTATAAATCTAGACAAAATGATTAGGGTTTGTGTGCTATTAAATACATTAAAGGAATTTCCTTCTTCAATAAGGATACTTTCCAAGTTTGGAACTTGGATGAAGGAAATCCTAATAGAAAACCACACAATGTTTATACTCTTTGTCACCTATTGGGACATTTTGCTCAAGAATGTGTAAAATTTCAATGTAATGAGGATTTGGGAGATTCACCCATTACTCTAAATCACACATAAACACTTTCAAATGTGGTAGAGATAGTTGAGATAGATGGCGCTTCTGTCTTAGGTGATTTGAACCTCGCAAACTGTCACATTGAGAAAGACTCATCTTATCTCCTCTCACCAGTATTATTGAATGTAGATTCAAATTTGTCATCTTTGAATGAAAAGATGAGAAATGGAATCCTTGTGGATACTTCTTCTGAAATGGGTTTGATGCCATGTTCCTCGAAGGTTTTACATTAGAATGTTGTGGTTGTGTCCAATAAGACTTCAAAAAAGGCTAGGACACTAATGTTTAAAGCGAATCTACCTCAGGGATGGCAAACCATAATAGAGATATCACCTTTGTGTAAATATTTATCTTTTTATACACCAAACTTTACTATAGAGCATGAGCATCAGTTGGATGGAATAATCTCAAAGTTTAAGTGGGAGAGACCTCTAATATCTAATCCTTTTGTTCAAAGAGAATCCTTAGAATCATGCCTTTCACTTTTGTTGCCACATGATAAATAGGATTTTGATTTTACAAATCTTGAGGAGTTTGGGAAGAAATCATATGAAATACATGAGCTGGGTGAAAACTTCAGTTTAGAAAGTTGGGTTGACAATATGGTAAATAGAGTGGGATCAAAAATAATTGATGAAATTGTAGAGAAAATTGATATGGTGTAAGGCCACCCGATCTATAGTCTTTAATGGGTTACAAATAAGGTTAGAATTATAATTGTTATAAGTTGAGTATTTGTTAAATTTTAATAATTCTGTAAAAGATAGACATGAAGCAAATTTTAGTAATAATGGCATTTAGATTGATCATCAATTTTGTCAACAATGTAAATATTGACATTATGGTAGAATGTTAATATGAAACTAAAAGTAACCACATATAGTTGTAAGCAATATTAGCACTATGAAATAACTAGAAAATTGACTCTTTGATTATATTGCTCTAGAAATTGGATATTCCTAGGGTTATTCGACAAAGCTTGACAATATTTTTATAGAAAATAATTATAAAGGGTTTCCTTTTCAATTTGAGAAACTTGTATGTACAATTTATCAAAAAGCAGATCAGGTTCCTTTAGAAAATTGAAGTGTGTATATATATATATATATGATTAAGTTTTAAAATAAATTTACAAACCTAAAAGTAAATAAATAAGTATTTCTTGTGGTAAATATTTAAAGTTTTTTTTTTGTTTTATAATATATATTAAAAATATATATTGATTTGTTCTTGTTAAGAATAAAATATAAGATTTTGAAATATCATTATCCATAATATTGATAGATTGGACTTCAAATCTTAGATAGTGTATTAATAATGTTATTCAATTATCATATTTATATTTTAAAATATTAGTTTCCTACACAAAATAATTTATATCTATATTTTAGGTACACATGAAATGTTCTTAATCCAAATGCAATGAAGATGTTAAAGTGGAACAAATTTTACATTAAAGATAAAATAGGTTCATAGAAGAGATTAAAACATAAACTTATTTTATATATGAGGAGAAATATAAATATAATTATAATTACTAGAACTTTTCAATGTGACAATAATAATAGTGATCTTGGTATTTTAAAATTAGAATATCAATATTCAAAGTATTAATAATATTAAAGATATTTTTGTTAATATTAATAGCAAATAAGATTAATATTTGCATAGTGGATAACCTTAGCTGACACAAAGTTAATAAAAATCCATTTAAAACAATTGTTTGGCATCGATGAGATGAGCAGTAATCCAAATTAATTTTGGCAACCTTATCATCACATGAATAATAACAAGCATAGAGTTAAATCGGGCATTTATGTTGAGCAAGGGTGGCGTTGTCTTGGGCACAATAATAGATTTCATTTAATACCTGACAGCAAATTGTATCCTACAATAATTATAGCCTCTGAGAGCTCTTTTCCTAAGGCATTCTGTCAAACACGTGCCTTCTCTATGCGTCCATATTTTGCATGCATATCTGCCAGGGCAGTTGCATCTACAACATCTGACAAATTTCCTCTATCCTTTATGATTTGAGGGATGTCTATATCCTAGAAAGAAGGGAAAATAGGATGCCAAAAAGTTGATAACGTTGGGATTTAATCTTGGTCTATTAGGAGGCGAATGGGATGAGCAACTAGTTATTTTCCATAAAAGCTCACTGTTTGGCATCTTTACAAGGGTAGTTTCCAACGCCCTTTAGTTGAACCATCTTGCGCATACTCTGCAAGGAGGGGCATCCCATGAGATCACGTCTTAGAGACATTCTGTCAATAGTTCTCACGACTTTTTCATGTGTCAACATTTTTCGCAAACATATCAACAAGAGCATTTCCAACAATAAAATCTGGAAGAAATCCTTTTCCAATTATGCTTGGAGGAATGACTGTACCTGAGTCCAAAGCTCCCGTTTGTGTACAGAAGAGAGGATGTTGGCAAGGGTCGTGGAGTCTGGTATTCCGTATAGAATAATCAGAATTCTGGAGGGTAAATTTTTCGTTGGTTTTATGATTGCAAATTTCTCTGTTTAATTTTCTGTTCTTACTGTAGCACAATTCCCATGAAACAAGGGCTTCAAACTTTCAATATAGCGGAAATTTTTAAATTATTTCCATGCCAATCTGAAAAAAACACTTCTTTTCTTCTTTCAGTCACCTTTATTTGAGTTTCTTAGACATAGTTTTCTGTGTGACCTGTGTAAGGGATTCTATTGATAATATTATCATTATTAGTTGCCTAACCTAATGCTGAGCCGAAAATCTTTTCTGACTTATGACCTTGTATAGATATATTACCTCCAACGAAGCCAATAGGATTGATAATATTGTGAGTGCTAAGTCTTCAAATTTATGTGCATCTGTTGGGTCAGAATTTTTTATTTTTTTTAAATGTGGAAAAAATGATGTGTATGACAAACCATAGGAAAGCATATGAATCTCAGAAATTTGGAATGTTGCTTAAAACCTTCCATTTCTCTTGTACAAATTAAGCTAACTAATAAAGCCACAATTCTTAAAAGTAAAATCATAGACATAGTTGGATGGAGGGGTGATGGGCAATGAAGAATCCTAGAACACATTATGACAGGGTCTAATTTTGTTACATTCTGATCTCCACCGAAAATCACCCAAGAAGACATTTAATACAACACTCCTCGATTTCCAGGAACTTGCAGCTTGCTGTTTTCTGGGAATGCACCAATGCCGGCTGCAGGTGCTAATTAAGATATTCTTAAATTAAAACTTCAAGTAAAATAATATTCCGATTTCTTGTCTCCACAATTTGTGTTGGTATAACTATTTTATTTTGTAGTTCGTTTGCTGTGGTTTAGGGATGGCCACATTCTTCCTCTTTTAATTGAATTGTTTGATATAGAGTAATTTTTTAACATAAATGGTTAGGATTTAGATCTCTGACAATGAATGAAAATTTGTTGATATGATCATGACCATTCACTGTTGTTTCTAGACAAATTTCTTTAATATGAGCGTGGCCATCGGCTGCTGTCAACATTCTGAGTTGTAAATAACAAAGAGAATTCCCCTATATATGGGATTTAAGATATTCATAAAAGTGGTTAGGTTTTAGAATACTTGGAGTCATTTTGATTTTTACATAAATCTATTATGGCATGTACTTTTAGATAAGGAAGCTTTAGCATCCTATGACCTTGTATATTTTACCGTTGCCTTTAGTTACCATCAACATCCTAAATGTTGAGTGCTTAGAAATTTCCTAAGTATTCCAGACATTTAGTTTTCATAAGTGAGAGGATGCTATGGTTGCCAGTTTTCTTACTCCTTGCAGTATTATCTTTTTTTTGGTATTAATTTGTTTCATTTTGGTACGATTAAAATATGTAAATACGAATTTTAATCTGTAGATCTGTAAATGAAATTCATTACTAATCTGCTAATTCCTTTGTATGTATTTTTAAAGAGAAGGTAGATTTATTATATGAAAATTGAAACTCATAATCCCTGCCATTCACTGCTGTCAATCTTATGATAAATTTAATTTACATAATTAAATTTTTCTGCTGTGCTCCTCTTTTGCAGCTAAAAATTATAAATTTTATTAAGTAAATTCTTCTGTCCTCCTCTTTGCAGCTAGAAATGATAAATTTTAATTACAGAGTTAATTTTTTTTCTGCTGTCCTCTTTTACAGCTAGAAATGATAGAATTTATTTACATCTAGTTAAATTTTTCCGTTGTCCTCTTTTGCAACTGGAAATAATAAATTTTATTTACATGGTTAATTTATTTTTTTGCTGTCCTATTTTGGAGCTGGAAATGATAAATTTTATTTGTGCTTTTTTTTTACTAAAAATGATAAAATTGATTTACGCAACTAAATTCTTTTCATGCTCTCTTTTGTGCCTGAAAATGATAAATTTTTATTTACTGTAAGTTTTTTTTGAAAAAAAATATTTTTGTGCATGTAAGTGGGTAATTACTTACCTTCATTTGTAGCTATTTGAAGACCTACAAGAGAAGTAGGAAATGCAAACAAACTAAAGTTAATATATATACTTTTCCTGTTGCTTAGACGAGTTAAGGCATTCCAAAATATACATATGTTTTATTATTATTTTCAAATCTATTTATTATGAGATCTACAACGTTACTTATATTGAATCTTTATTTACAAGTAAATGATAGAGAAGCTAAACAACAATAAGATATAAATTAATAATCAGATATTAGGTATAATATAAGTAGATATTTTCCAAAGCTTGCCATAATTTGATAATATAGAATAGCGAAATTTAGAAATATTTTAATTCCTTAGATTATATGATATAGCGATGAGATACTTTCGCATCTGGTAGTATGGGAAGAGTTACATGTTTATTTTCCTTATAATTTTCTTATTAGATTTTATTTATTTATTTATATGGATCTAAAATCTAGAATGATTTGTTAAATGATTTTACGTAAGAACTTTAGAAATAGTTCAAGTTTTGGAAAAACTCGTCTCACTATCTCATATTATAAGGTATCTTTTTCTTGAAGATGTGAGTGAATATTAACTGATAAATGGTTTTCAACTTCTATTTACAGTGGTCCTAATTCTTGAAAATTTAGAATTTTTCTTAATGGACCAATCCTTTATGTAGAATTCAGTTGGAAATTTTATTTGAATCATTATAGTTATAAATATTTAACTTGTGGAATTACTTTGTTAGATGATTAGTATCTTGATTTCCTCTTGAGCACTATCTAGGAGATATTATGATAAAATATTTTTGGAGTCCATTCTATAGTTCGTGGACTTGAAACGTAGAGTGTGTAACCCTAATTCCAAAATCAAAATATAGGTAGATATACCTTGAGTCTTGAAGAATGCCAGAACAAAGGCATGTGTTATCATTTATGCATGATAGTGTGGCTTAGAATTTGTACCATTATGTTTGGGAATGACATTTATAAATGTCGTTTGAACCTAGAATATAAGTAAACCTATCCAACTTTATTTTCACTTGCAAGCTCAACATTTCAAAAAAATTCCTTGGAATATGTCACTTAGTATATCCTTATCGAGTTTTTGATTCATGGCTTCACCTAAGTGGGTGGCAGCCGACTGTTAAACTGTTTAGGGTAATGGACCCTAGAAAGGGTTACATACCCACTTTGACAATATGTAATTGCATCTTGAGTAGAGGGTTGAAATTTTAGCGTGTACTCCTGTTATGTTGTTATGAGTATGAATGAAGTTGAGTATTATGTTGAAAACTAATCGTTATGCCCTATGAGAGTGAGTCAAATGAGTTGGAGAAACTCATGTTGTCAAACTATGGTGCCTCTACGAAATATATTTGTAAGCAAGGCCATCAAGCGATGAACCCCCGAGGCATTAGGTCGGGCCCTTAAGACTGGTTTTCTAAGTATAGTTTTGTTCTTGTTGATTCTCTCCCAATGTTGTAAATTATAATTTGTATAACTATGTTGTTATATCGCTTATTATAGTGATCATGTACTTATGACCCTTTGATCTAACTTGTGCACCGAGCCATGTAGACCTTTATAGGTATAGGTGTTGGGAGCAAGAAGATTTTGACATGATGGAACACAAGAGATGTCAATTAGATAAGAGGTATGTTCTAATGATCCACAATAAGTAGATATTTAGTTTTAAACTTAAAAAGAAAATATACTCATAACCACATTTATTCTTAGTTAATGAGACCATTGTCTATTGATGTAAGTACTGTAGTATGCTAGTTCTGTTTTAACAAAAAATACTAGCAAAATTAGTAATAGTTGTTGAAGATTAGTTGGATTGCTAGTGTCCTTTTTGGGGTTTATAATATGGACATGACATATGGAAGAAGGGGAGTTGTTGAAAGGTACATGTGATAGTTCATTGTTAAAATCTCAATCTCATAATGTTGTTGTTGCACAAGAAATTGAGGATTAGATCCAAACAAAACATGCTATAGAGGTTGTGGACCCTAATGAAGTGTATGGTAATGATTTTGATTTTTCAAGTCACTTATCTAACAACAAAACACCTATTGTGATTCCTGCAATTAAATCACCTGGGAAGAGAGGTAGAAAATCCAGTGCAACAAAGATGCAAGAGGAGATTGATTCAAGGATACAGTTGACTTTAGATTGAAATATAAAGAAAATATTGAGGAGAGTAGGATGCTCTCCTCGATCAACATGAAGATCGTATCTTGGAATGTTAGGGGTGTTAATTCCCATAACAAAAGATCCCAATTTAAGCAACAAATAAATTCTTTAGGGGTTGATATGGTATTAATACAAGAAACTAATTATCTAAGGAAAGCTATGATAGTATAATTTCCAAGTGGACCTTATGCAATTCATGTCAATCTAATTCCCAAGGAGCATTTGGGGGTTTTCTGAATGTTATGGAATGTTAGAATAGTATAGTTGGAACCCATCTCCAATACTGCACATTGGTAATTGTCACATGTTACCCATTTTGAGTTATCTTTCTTGTTGGTCAATGCTTATGCTCCAAATTCAACAGTGGGTAAACAAAAGCTTTGGAAGGAGCTTTAGTTAATTTTTGAATAGTTAGGGGTAGAGAAAGTGGTACTAATAGGAGATTTTAATGAAATATTATCTCCACATGAAAAAAAGGAGGCATCATACTACCTCACAAGACAGTGGAAGATTTTATAAAAAAAAATCACAATAATGCACTTTTAGATGTGCAACCAAATAAAGGTATATATACATGGACAAATAAAAGACGTTATATTCTAGAAATAGCTATACATATAGATAGATTTATAATGTCATCTAATTGGGTAGTAGAAAAGTATGCACAAATGTCAAAGATTTTACCTTGGATGGGGTCTGATCACTTTCCTATTTATTTAAGGATCGAAGTCACTAATTCTCCTGAAAAGTGAAAAGCATCATTTAAGTTTGAGTCAATGTGGTTTAGGCATAATGATTTCTTGCCTTTATTGAAAGTTTTGTGGGAACAAGCACCGTATGATTTAGGATCCATTATGTATATATTTTGCAAGAAAACATAGTTTGTTAAAGGAAAAATAAAACAATGGAATATTCATGTGTTTAAAAACATCTTCCACCAAAAGGATCTGATTTCAAAACAGTTGGTAGAAGTTAATGAACATATTATAATTCAGGGGTTAACACCACAATCTTTTGAGCATTAGAAAAGTTTGCAACCAGAATGGGAAGAATTAGTGTTGCGTGAGGAATTCTATTGGCATCAAAAATCTCCTGAACTATGGCTTAAAGAAGGTGACAAGAACACTATTTTTTTTCATATGTCAAGTTAGGTAAAGAAAGCTAAGAATGTAATGTTTCACATTCAGGAAAGTGATTCTGGAAATTGGTTAACTAATGAGGTGTAGATTCAAAATGAAGGAATCAAATTCTTCTCTAATTTATTATCCACTCCATTACAACAATCTAATCATATTGGAGTTGAAAGAGAAAACATGCTACAAAACATTCCCTCATTGGTCATTGAACAAGATAATGTGCAACTTAATAAGCCTTTCACTTTGAATGAAGTGAAAGGGGTTGTTTTATCAATCAAGCTAGATAAAGCCCTGGGACTAGATGGATTTAAAACAATATTCTTTTAAAAATGTTTGGAATTTATAGGAAATGATCTACTTAAGGCTCTAGAGGAATCTTGAACTAATGGCTTATGCTCAAACAATTTAATGTTACACATATTGCATTAATTCCAAAGGTGAAGTACCCAAAGTCCTTTTCTGAATTTCATCCTATATCTCTTTGTAACATAGTTTACAAGATTTAAATACCAAAGTAATTTATCTTCCACTTTTGCCCATTATACCCAAACTAATCTCTGAAGAACAAGGTGGATTTGTTCCATGTAGGGAAATAGAGGATGGTGTTTTGGTGGCACATGAAGTTTTGAATTTTATCTCTTTGCATAGAATCCCTTCATTCATCATTAGGCTAGACATGATGAAAGCTTAGGATAGAGTGGATTTGGGATTTTTGATGGAATTTTTAAAGAGATTTGGTTTTAGTAACAAATGGTGCAAATGGGTCTTCTCTTGCTTAAAAGGTGCAAAAATTTTAGTGCTAATCAATGGTACCTTGTCATGTTTTCTTAGCTCCACCCAGGGAGTCAGACAAGATGACCCATTATCACCTTTCTTATTTATAATATTCATAGAGGCACTTAGCAAGCCAGTTAAACAATCTCATCATTGGGGATTTTGGAGAAGGATTTCAATACCTTTTACTGATGTATTAGTCACACATTCTTTGTTTGCAGATGACACATTAATATTTGGTGTATCTTAGCTTCAAGAGGCCAAACATATTAAGTCTATATTACAAAGTTACTCAGTAGCTTTAGGTCATACAATAAATGCAAAAAAATCAAATATATACACTTTTAACATCAAATCAGATGTAGAAAAGAGAATTGTTAGCCTTTTAGGTTTTCAAAAAGAAAAATTACCCTATAAGTATCTTGGGATCCCATTCTTTACTGGTTCAAATAAAATTTCTTACTAGGATAAGATCATTCAAAATATTCAATTAAGGATAACCACATGGGATGGGAGGTGTTGTCATCTTAGGAAGGATATTATTGATCAAATCAGTCCTCTTATCCATCCCAAATTATTACATGATAGTACTAAAAGCTCCGAAATTTGTGATATTGTTAATTGAAAATCTAATTAAGGATTTCCTATGGAAAGGGAATATGGACAGCAAAAAGAAGATTCCACTTATTTCATTGGAAAATATTTGTGAAGATAAATTAAAAGGGGTTGTTGGGATACACAATTTACCAGCTAGAAATCTAGCATTAGGAGCTAAACTAGTTTAGTACATGTACACTAAACCACAAGTGAAATGGTGCAAATTCATGCAAGCTAAGTACTTATATAACACATATCAAAAGAGAATATTTACAACATCAAATCCACCTCAAGGACTTGCAATGTGGAATTTCTTGATAGCATGTAGAAAAGTAATCATTATGTATCTTACTTGCAAAGTTCAAGATGGTGTACAAGAAAAGTTTTGCGAAGATTCTTGGGGTGGATATGCCCCATTAAATGTAGACATAAAACTACAATATATTAAAAATCTTCTTACTACAAGGTTCGGGGAGAAAATAAGTGATTATTTTGAGAGCCTTGAAGAATGCATTGGAAAAATAATGTGGAAAGATGTCAATGTTGTAGATTTTCCAATTGCTCAAAAAGAAAAATTTAAGAGCATATTAATGTTGTCATATGGATCCTAGTGTTGTCATTGATGGAAACCTAAGTCATTGATTCATTCCACACTTAAGTATTTTTCCATACCATGAGAAAGAGTAAAGAATAGGGTATCCGACTGAAGTTGAATCTATCAATCCATTTGCATTACCAGTTTATCAATTTTTGGTTGTGGATCTCAGGGAAGGTTGTTGGGTATATGGAATATCTTATTCTTGAGTTTTGTGTCTTTGCATTAATTGGTGTAAGAGTTAGGAGATTCAATTGATTGATTTTATGTTTAACAGTGCTAGAAGGCCAACTAGAAGTGAATGTGACATGTTGCAAATGTTCGAGGAAAAATTGTTTGAAGTATTTTTGGGTTTGAGGATTTTTTTCCAGGTCCTCACTATATTGTGGTTGACTTTGGTTGATGTGCATTGAAAATTATTTGAGATTTGAGCTAACATTTTGTAAATATTTTATATTTTTTTGGAGCCAACTGGTAGTGATTAAATCTTTAGTTGCGGATATATATAAGCGATCGATTATATCATTTTCATAAATGAATGATGTGTGTTGATGTATGTTGCAAAATTCAGAAGGATTGTAGTACAATTATGCACGGTTTCACTTGTGTATAAAATGATTTGTGATGCGAATGAAAGTAGATAGAGCAGAAGAGAAGAATCAGACAAGTAGGTCAAGAATGTGATTAATGAGCTTAACTGGAACTATAATTGGGCATTAGTAGATGCTATTCTCTTAGTTCAAATATTCTGGATGTAATTTAAATCCTTGGTAAGACAGTGAGTCTTCATTTTGTATTTGAGTAGTGAGCTCTAGATAGTGTGCTTGAATGCATGTGCATTCCCCATTAGTAAAACACTTGTATTTGAGTACTCAAATTGTGGATTGACCTCCACCATGTTTTTTCCCTTAACAAGGTTTCCACATAAAACTCCTTGTGTTATGTTGTTGTGGTTGATTTCTTTATGTGCTTACATAATTCTTTTGGTTCAATGTTGTAAGTGGTTTAGAGATTAGATTAATATTATTAAATTTCATAGAACATTGATTCACCCCTACTCTCAGTGTTCCTTGATTCCCACAATTGGTATCAAATCATAGTTCCTTGGAAGAAGTTTAACAGCTTGAGGTGGATCTTGGAATGTAATGGACTGTCGTAGTCTTTAGCAATAGCTTTTGGTGGCACTTGATGATGTTGATCAATGTAAAATAGAAGTTCAAGAATTGAAAGAAAATCTTAAGGATGTTGAGAAATTCATTCGAACATTGAAGGATCTGATTGTTAAGTCTAGGGAGAAGATAAAGGATCACTATGATGAGATTAAGCAAAAAGAGAGAAAAAACATGGATGATGTTCACTTCAATCAAACTTTGAAGCAAATAACTGAAGAATGTGAAAAGCTTTCCAGAGACAATGGTACCCTAAAGCATGAGATGAAATCTATGATGATGAAGCTAACTAAGGGAGGATAATCTTGCTCGGTCCTTAAAAGAAAGATATGATGAATGCAAAAAAATTAATGGAGGATTCATTCAGTTGGAGATTGAACAACAACAATCTAGAAACAATGAAGAAGAGCTTGAAAGGTAGATTGTTATTCTCAGGGATGAACTTTCTAGTGCAAATGAATACAAGGAGAACTTCAAGATTAGCTTAGTTAAGCTTGATGAGCTTACTCAAGGATAGAAGAATGGAAATGAAAAGTGAGGTTTTGGATATGAGAAAGGAGGAAGTTTTGGATCTGGACAAAGGAGTTTCAGGAAAGGAAATCAGATGAACAAAGCAAAAAGGCATCCAATAAGACAACCTAATGCTCAAAAGTTTAATGGATACTATTTTGCTTGCAATAAATTTGGTCATATTGCTGCTCAATGTAGAAGTAAAATGAAATCAAGTGATCCATCATTCTCTAGTCAATGTTTCAATTGCAATAAGTTTGGTCATAAGTTGTTTGAATGCAAAAATATGTCAAAAACTCTGTCAATAGGAGTGTTAAATGTTATACTTGTGGAAGATTTGGGAATAATGCTAACCAGTGTAGATCAAGAAGAAATCAATGGAATGACTAGTCTAGACAAGGAAATAATGTGTGTTACAATTGCAACAAATATGGTCACATTGCAATATTTTGCAGAAACAAAATATGGATAGAAAAAAGTCCAACATACAAAGGCAGAAATACATAGAAAGATGATAAAGGACAAGGGAAAGTGACTATGGATGAAAGAAGAGATCAGATGAAGAAGACATGGGTAAGAAAGAGTGAGTTTGATGCAGGAAATGGTTTCGTACTGGAATCTGGTGCTAGAAATTTCTCTCGAAATTGATTTTAGGCCATTGGCCTAGGGGGAGTTTTTAAAGAAAATTCTTTTCCCCCTGTCGGTAGTTGGTCCTGGAATATGGTCCCATAATACGAAAGATTGTCAATAGTTGTATTAATGATTTATAGATGCATTGTGAAAAACTTGTAAATAAATTCAAGCAATTGAAGGTCCACAAATTTTTTTTTTCACTGACTAAGAAAATACGGTATCTGGAACGCCTAGGGAAAAAGAATTTATTACATCAAACATTAGGTGTACAAGTTATAAAATGCAAGTTAGCACCCTTATTTTCCACTTTATATTGAAGAAATGAAGAAGGAGAGCACTCTACATCATAATTTCAAAAGTGTGAAGATAATTCAGTGGCAGAACCCTAATCCATAAGGTACTTCAGTTTTATTGAGAAATTACCATTTAATTTGGTGTGGTTGAAGAAATTATTTGGTAGAATCAAGACATGAGTACAGAAGGTAAAATCGAACAAATCAAAGGAATGATAAACCTAGATGAGTATAGCAGTGAGAAGATTAGAGCTATAAGAAACATGTTGTCACACAATGAATTGAAATGGTTAAAAGAAGCAAAACACAAAAGCTTGGATATTGGAGTGAATTCCCCTATTTCAAAAACGTAGAAATCATTGAGTTTATTCTAGACAGATTAAATGACGATATTATAACTCTAGACAAACCCTACCATATCTTGAAAGAAGTGATTTGAATTGTAACTAGGTTATGCAAAGTTGGGGATGTGCCGAGAAAGAAGTCAATCTAAAATAAAGATGTCGAAACCCTAACTAGAGCAATTGGAGATCAAAGGGCATTAATATTCTCAACAATTAGAGACTTAGTGACAAGGTACATTGCACATGGAGTATCCTACAAAATCTTTTTTAGAAACAAAGAAGGTGCAACTTTGGCAAGTGCAGTTTACATTTCACACAAGAGGATACTGGAAGATTAGGATTTTGACCTTTGCAGATTATTGAAAGATCAACCGATGGAGAACATACAATTGGAAAAGAAGATAGATAACCCTTTTTGGATTGGTACCTTGGTTATATGTCTTGTGATTTATTTTCTAAATGGTTTACCACTGAACAACAATGTAATATGGAAAGAGAGTGAACTAGTTTGCAAGAAATTTACATACACACTAATAATTTGGCAAACTGTGATCAAGTATATGAAAGTTTCTTTAAAGGTTTGCTAAGAAAGTTTGGCTCAATTGGTATTCCCATTCCATTAAGGGAACTTGAATTTGGTTCCTCCTCTGGTGAGATGGAGAGAAAGAAGAAAAGAGAAAAGGAAATTGCTTTTTGTACTCCACAAACATGCAAGACTCCAAGAGTTGAAGGGAAAGGAAAAGAACAAGTGATTGTGAACATACCAGATGAGGAATTTGATAAGGAAACTAAGGACACCCAAAGAAAAGAACTAGAAATAGCCAACTTGGAACAAGAAAAGGAAATGACAAAAGAAATTGAATAAGAAGGTGATTTAACAAAATAAGAGCTATTGTAGCTTATTCATGAGGAAGATGGAATGCAAAAAATCACAAACATATGGTCTATCAGACCTTCATATGAGAAGGACATGATTTTAAATGTACTAATTGCTCATCTTGTGCACAACCATATTAAATTAGGGAGTTTACAGAATACGTTTCAAGAAGAGATGATTGAATGCATCAAGGAAATCATGAACTCTAAGTCTCAAAACAAGGAAGAAAAAGAAGTAATTTGACACCTAAAGAAGTAGTATAGATTATAACTCACCAAGCTAAAAAGGCACATGAATCAACTCAGGCAATGCATAAACACATCAAACAACATCTATAACTATTGTCTTCGATGGCCTCATGCATTCAGAAAGTACAAAGAAAAGTTGAAACAAATTGAAACAGAGCTTAGTAGTATTGGACACGATTTTAACATGTTTCAGGATCAATATGGTGCAAGTAATAAAAGGATTCAAGAATTATAGACAAAGAAAAAAATGTTCAAAACACAAAAAATAGGATTGTTGACACCCTTTGGAAAGTAAAGGACATGATAGAATGCAGACTAGAATAATTAATTGAGATACTGAGGAAAGGAGAGATATTAGAAGAAGCTATCACCATTTCGGAATCGCTCATCAAGATTATCAACCTGACATTTGAAAACAACAACATGATCATAATCACTAGGAATGCAGTAGAAGCATACAAGAAGTTTCTTTTGGAGATGAAGGAAAAATACAAAATAATTTTCTAACACAAGTAGTGGCTATATTTCTTAAAAAAAATTGAACCAATTTTTGAATAAGCAAGTTTTTGGTTACACTTCAAAAGGGAATACTGTAGGAAAATATTTTATTATCTATGTCATTGATGTCAAAGGGGGAGAAAGAGCAGTGAAAAATTCCTTATCAAATTCAAGGGGAGTTGTGTCAACTATGAATTTTTGAAGTCTTGAAGGGTTGCAATATGTTGGTTTCGACACTTAGTCATTTTTCACTAAGTGTTTCCATTAATGCCAAAGGGGGAGATTGTTGGCATATGGATTCTAGTTTTTTCATTGATGGCAACCTAAGTCATTGATCTGGTTCACACATCAGTATCTATCCATACCAGGAGATAGAGTATTGAACAAGGTATCTGAATGAAGTTGAATATGTCAATCCATTTGCATTACCAGTTTATTAGTCTGGGTTGTGGATCTCAGGGAAGCTCCTTTAGTATCTAGAATATCTTATTCTTGAGTTTTGTGCCATCACATCAATTGGTGTAAGAGTTAGGAGATCTGGTTGATTGATTTTTTGTTTAATAGTGCTAGAAGGACGACTAAATGAATGTGATGTGTTGTGGATGTTTGAGGAAAAATTGTTTGAAGTATTTTTAGGTTTGAGGATTTTTTTTGGGTCCTCACTATGTTGTGGCTGACTTTGGTTGATGCATGTTGAAAATTATTTGAGATTTGAGCTGATAGTTTGTAAATATTTTATATTTTGTTGGAGTTGACTTGTAGCAATTAAATATTTAGTTGCAGATATATACAAGTGATCACTTATATCATTTTGAGACATGAATGAAGTGTGTTTATGTATGTTGCAAAAGTTGGAAGGATTGTAGTGCAATTAAGCATAGTTTCACTTGTGCATAAAAGGATTTGTGATGTGAATGAAAGAAGATAAAGCAAAAGAGAAGAATCAGTCAAGTAGGTCAAGAATGTGAGTGATGAGCTTAACTGGAACTATAATAAGGCATTAGCAGAAGTTATTCTCTTAGTTCAAATCTTTTGGATGTAATTTAAATCATTTTTAAGAAAATGAATCTTCTTTTTATGTTTGAGTAGTGAGCTCTAGGCAGTGTGCGTAAATGCATGTGCATTCCCCATTTGTAAAACACTTATATTTGAGTACTCAAATTGTGGATTGAACTCCACCATGGTTTTTCCCTTAATAGGGTTTCCACATAAAAGCCCTTGTGTTATGGTGTTGTGGTTGATTGCTTTATGTGCCTACATATTTCTTTTGGCTCAACATTGTAAGTGGTTTAGAGATTAGATTAATTTTGTTAAATTTCATAGAACACTAATCCACCCCCCCCCTCTCGGTGTTCCTTGATTCCAAAAATTAAATGAGAGAATTGTATATGTTTTAGGAGGGGACGATAGGCTATTATGGGAGCCATAAAAAAATGGAAATTATTCATTCAAAATGGGTTACAAGGAAATAATGAGTAAAGGGGAGAGAATCAAACCTCAAAGAGCTTTTTCCTTTTGTTGGGACTCAACTATTCTACTAAAGGCAAGATGTTTTTCATGGATGGCTATTGAAAGAAGAATTTTGATAAGTGATAGACTTTCCAAACTTGGGATAGTAGCTCAATTTAATTGTGTCTTATGTGAAGATGAGATGGAAGAGGTGAATCATTTGTTTATACACTACCCCTTTGCATCTAGTTGTTGGCATTTTATTAAAAATAAATTAAGTTGGTATGCTCCATTGCCAAATAATTTGTGGGATATATTTTCAAGTTGGCCAGTGTTACTACATAAATCAACATTTTTTGAATGCATTTGGAAAGTGATACCATCTATTGTGTTGTGGACTATTTGGTGGGAACACAATAGGAGTTTTAGGAAGGGAAAAATGAAAATTGAGCAAGTATTAGAGAAGTTAGAATCATCAATAGTAGAGATAACAAATGCACACGTACAAAAGTTCAAAAATATTGGGTCTTTGTTCATGGATTGGGATTCTAAGGTAATGCATAATTGGATTAATATTGTTCTACCTTTCAAAGGAAGCTTACACCAAATTCAAGCCAAAAATTAGATAGAAGCAAAATTTCTTGGACTCCACCTACCAAATGATTTTCTAAGTTGAATTTTGATGGAGCATCACATGGAAACCTAGTTATTTCAGGAGTGGGGATTATAATTAGAGATTGTGAAGGGATCTTAATAAGTGCTCAGTCAATAAAACTACCAAGAGGTACAAATAATATGGGAAAAGCACAAGATTTGCTTCATGGGTTGCAATTAGCATATGATATGAAAATTAAAGACCTAGGAATTAAAGATGACTCTTTAATTATTGTGAATTCCTATAAAGAAAGAAATTTTTCTAATTGGAAAATTAGCTATGTGATGCAATAGGTATGGAAACTATTGCTTATGTTCAAATCAGTTCAAATTAAACATGTTTAGAGGGAAGGAAACCAACTTGCAAATAAATTGGAAACCATTGGGTGTGAAAAAATTCATAATGTATAGATGTATGGATGTAATATGAAAAATATCTCTTAGAATTTGGTTGAAACTTTTAACTGAGAAAGGGTTGTAGTGTAAGAAATGAAATGGGGCTATTGAAAAGAAATTTTCAAATAGTATGAACATTATATTTTGATATATCTTAATTCATAAAAGGGAATTGATAGGATATTGAAGAGAGTGTTAACATCAATGCTAATTGTAAGAAATATGGTAGATTTCATTGCAATATAGAGATTACTTATAGGCTTCAGGATTATTGCAAGATTGATAGGTGGATAGATTATAAATTTGTCTGATCTAATAGTATTAAGCGTACATTGTACATAAAAGTAGATACTTTCACACATGGTTAATTTTCTTTGCATATGTAATATAAGAATCATTTCATAAAAGAAAATCCTCTGGGAAATTATAATGTGTCAGTCGTGGTTAAATCTGCATGATTGAAGCATTTTGTGTGGCATCGCCAATGGGTTGATTTGTACTTCTTGTGATATGTCATATGGTGTATCCTTTTCTATTAACTTTGTGTTTAGTTTTGTAGGAATAAAGAATACAACAAGATAAAGGTAGAGGATATGCATTTCTAATGTGGGTGCCAAGATAACAAATAATATTGAGAGAGGTTGAAGTTGGCATTCCAGCCAGTCATCAAATCATTCTTATGTCAAAAAATGTGGGATGTATGAATTCATTTTTATAGAAAAACAATTCTCAAATTCAAAATCTTTTGAAAGTTCGAAGCTACAACAATGGCAACACCTATAACTACAAGTGTGATATGATCTCATTGTAAGGACATCATCGGGATGCATTACAACACACATACTTTATGTCATAAGGGGATATTAAGATGATTACTAACATTTTCCAACATTTTGTACATAAAGGCAAAGAAACATTTTAGAAAAGAAAAACTTGAAAAAATTTCAAGTGTGCCTGACATTGTCAAGGATAGGCAAAATTCAAAGAATATTTCTCCAAAAAGAATAATACAGGAAATTTGGTGGTTATAAGAGGAACTAGTTGGAAAATATTTATACTGTAAGCTCTATAAAACAAAATTCTCCATAGAAAGGTCAAGTGCTTTGTAGAACAAAATGCTCCATAGAAAGGTGATGTGCTTGTGGTCTATGTTTTCTTGAGATAGCAAGTTGGCATATTCATTCATCATTTTGTATAAACATTGTCAAAGCATTGTAGCAACACTAATTTGGAAAGCTGAAGCATCATAACAACACTAATCTGGAGGGACATTTCACTAGGTAACATGCAATCTCATATAGTTTTATTTCAATAAGGAAATTGCTCTCCACAAAGAAATTTAAGGATTTCAATTCCATGGAAGTTGTAGATGTTTGATTGGGATTTATTTGATGTTTTTATGTGGGTATTATGGGTATTGTTTGCTCATAACAAAGGATTCTAAAAGCCTTCCATCAAACAAGCATCCAGATGAGTTCTGGGTTTATATTGTTGTTGTTTTCTAGGTATTTTTTGGGAGCTTATTGCAATAATTTTTTGATAGTCAAGCAAGAGTTGTTAATGGAATTTCTTCCAAGAAGTCACAGGGCAGCCTTTCAAGTACAACAATGGGAACTTCTCTTTTTCAAAAGCCCAGGGATAAAGAACACTTGTCTTATGTTTTTAAGATAGGTTGTACTACTATTTTAAAATGTGTCAAGGATATAATTGGAGAGGATATATTGCAGCCATCAACATAGAGAATAATATTTCCATTGCATCTAGTATCCACATTTGTCTTTAACATCCTAGATTTGAATCCCAATTATCAAGATATGCAGAAGATAGAAAATGGTATTATTAATAAATTTTTCTACAACAAAATTCCCTTCTCATAAGTGTTCAAAAATATGACTTTGGCATGGAGAAGCTTATATTGGAGATATCTTTCTTGGACACTACTTGCACCATTGGGTGAGCTTCAAGAAAATTTATAGTTGTATGAGGCTAGCACTTGAATTTAATTCAACAAGTTATCTATACAAAGAGTTGAACAGGTATCAAGTGGAACTAGGAAAAGACATGGTAAGGAGTTTCAAGACTAAGTATCATGCAATTTTGTTCCTTGTCACACACCACTGTCATCATGTAGCCTTAATGAGCCATCCTATTCCATCACAGTAGAGAGAAATTGACACTGAGGAATCAAATGTTGTACTAGGGACCTCAAATGTGAAACCACCCATTCATTATTGTCAACCAATAATTCTTGACATGAATGTCACTACAAAATCTGAAACATCCCCACCACAAAATTATATTATGAGCAAAGATGGCAAAGAAGATAGTCATTCTATATAGAAGGCATGAAGAAATATAAAAACTACTTATAATCCTTTGTAAATTCAACTAGTTTTGTTATTTTGCATAGTTGACATCTTTAATAAGAGAGATGCTAGTCATGAAATAGGAAGGGAAGGTCATCTATTTGTTGTATCCAAATGCAATAGTTGACATTTTGTATTAAAATCTTATCAAGATACTACTATGGAAAAAAAATTTGTAACCTCTACTATTATATAATATATAGTTAGCTTACTAGCCTTTTATTAAAAAAAAAAAAACCCTAAATGGACCAAATACCTATTACTAACCATACATCTTTTTATCTCTAGCTTGTATATTCAACAAAAATGGACCAATAGTTGAGCACAAAAGAATATTTGTTGGTATGAAAACAACACAAAATCATTTAAAATATAACTTATATGAAACACAAATGGACCAATTGTTGAACACTAAATTTTTTTGAAAATCCTTCAAATTTAATGGGAAAATACATGGTATTTATTGTTCTCACCTTTTATATTTGTAAGAAAAACTATTAATATGAAATACTACAATGCATGTACATTGCTACCCCAATAGTTATACACATAAGAACAATATTTTTTCACTATGATAACAATACTTGTTTAAATGAGTGTCTTATTTCATTAAATGAGAATTTTATTTTATAAATGTCACACTTATAGTGGACAATTATGATATTTTATTTGACACAAAAAATATTTATTTCACTTCTTCATGAATGAATTTATATATTTTTTATATAAATTTCATAGGTTCTCATCTATTCAAAAATTGGTTATTTTTCTATTTACATGTGAACTATTTATTTACAATATATAATATAAAAATGTGGTCAGACTGGGTATTATAAGCACAAGTGCTATATAACCAATTGGGCCTTACACAACTATTGGCACTTCTCCCCTATCTTCCTAGGAGCTTGAAATGATAATATTATATTTCTAGCTAAGTTGTCTTCTCAATTTTCTTGACTTGACTCCACAACCAATCTAATTGAGAAATAGACCCCCTGTATAACTCTTTCCTTTCAATAAATTATATTATTGAATACTTTTTATCAATGCATTATCCTCTAGGAGATCCTCTTTCACAACTTAATTTACAATATGTTCCAAAGATTCAATTGACTGTAGCAAATCTATATTATTCAAAATGAAAATTAAGAGTCCCTATGAGGGATAAATTAACCTTTGAGCTTCCAGGTTCAATAATTCCTTGCCAATGATGAATTGGATGCAACCAAAAAAACTTGGGAAGTGCAGATTAAAGAATTGTTTTAGCTGAGTTTTCTCAATGCTTCTTCAAATTGGGATTTCGTAATTTTGAACCATGAATAATTCTCTATAATTGTGTGTTTGATCGTCCATTTGGATTCTTTTTAGCCACCAAAGCTTTTGGATAAATAGTGCAATATTGAAATTGAAGCAAGAAATTCCTTTTAAGAGTGATTTCCATGTGTGATGCCAAATGGAAAAATGAAGGGTGATGTGAAGCGATTGCTTTCATCTTTTCAAAGAAAAGGAAATCTGAATTGGCAAGAAATTTGTAGATATATCTTGTTGGGTGATTATGAAATGTAATGATTAAGAGGTGATCCTACCACAAATTTCATTTAATACCATTGATATATTTTATTATAATCGCAAAACAAAACATGTAAGTAATACAAAATTATTAGACCAACATTTTTGCATACACATGAGAATATATTCTCATCCTTTTGGTAGACTTGTTAATTAAACACTTTTGTAAGCCCTTAACTAAGCCCTTATCAAGAGATAATATCTGCTACTTTTTAAATTTTTTATTGAATTATGACCATTGAATATTTCTTCTTCAAACTGATCACACCCTACATTGACTAAACAGTTAGCTAAATGATTCCCTCCCTGCAACAATTCCTGAGCTCGTATGATATAAGCTAATCAATTTAAATCCAAACGTGTTGCAATATATAATTTATTCCCTAATTATTAGCTCATCTATTCTTACAATTTTTTACTAACACTAAAGAGTCCCCTATTGATGATGGTTTTACTAGCATAAAATAGGGTGAATAGATTCTTCACAGACAAGATCACAAAGAGCCTATCCTTATTGAAAGATATGGAACAAAGACAAGCTAAGGGGAAATTTTACATTACAAGAAAAATATTGGCTTTCATTCAATCCCAAGTCTTTGATAACCAAGTCATGGTTGCACTAGGGTCACTCTCGAGTAATGATGTGATATTGTTGTTAATCTCAAAGGGAATATGCTTATTTCAAAGTTTGCTAAGAATTATAAGCACTTCACATAAAATTTTCACTTCATTCATAGAATAACATCATAAAGTCAATAAAATTTCATGAATATCGTAAATTCATTGCTATAAATTAAGTAGAATTAGCATTAAGCATTCAACAATCATACGGAAATGAAAGGATTTTCAACAAAATTATTTCCATTCATTTAAAATTTTTGCAACATTTTCAAATATTTAGGCATCTATTCTAAAACAAGGTATAAAAAATACAAAAAAATTAAAAGTTTCTCCTGGTTATTCTCCATGGATGCCCCAAAGAATTAATTAAAATAGAGAAAACAACTTTATACTTCACCAGATTTCTTCACAGCTACATATAAAATAGTGAAAGCTTTTAAAGAGAAGGGTTTCATTTATAGGCACCGAGTAGGTTCCATATGCACCCTTAAACGGTGCAACATACAGTCGTGTTCGGATGAACTAACAAAACCAGCTACAAAAGATACTGAGATAGGAAACTATCTAATAAGCTCTGATATTAATTAATGTCTATGTGCATACAAAGTTTTACACTAGAATGGTTAAGAAAATAGGAAAAAAGAACAAAACTTAAAAGCTTATGCTCCTTTGACATCCACAAATTCTGAACTTAAAATAAAAATGAGGGAGGAGATGACCTTTTATAGAAACAAGGCCCCAAAATTTCAGCTTAAGAATATATTCAAAGAATCATAAATAAAAAAATAAAATGTAGCACGTGGCATTTGCCAACTGTCATCAAGAACATTCTAGAATAAATCAAGTCTTTGACTTCATGTGCAACAACACTTTCTTCATACTCCAACATGATCACTTTACATTTTTCAAGGCTATCAACTTCTTTCCAAAACAAAGGGATAAGAAACATCTACTAGGATCGGGATCAAACTGCAAACTTAAAATTGAAACAAAATAAACTTCATCACACTTCTGGTATCCATTATCTAGTTCTATTGTTTCTCTCATGATTCGGGCTCTAGGATTATTCCTTCACCTTTCTTCAACTTATAATCTTGGAAAGCACTTAATACTTGATGCATGTGTTATTTTGAAATCCTTTGTATTTCTCTCCAAGTGAGCTTGAACCTAATATATTCTTCAATTACTTGGAGCATGATATCACTCTTATGTGCTTTGTTTGCTTCATACTTGACCATAATATTTTTGCACTGCATTATCTCATCAATGACTTCCCATGTCAAAAACTGAATAGTATCTCTATTTATTCTCTCTATCCATTCCTTGAAGGATTTAGATTATTTTCCTTCCTATCCTAATGTTTGGGGATCAAAACCTTGATGTGTTAGTAGATGTGTTAGTACTTCAATGAATTCTTTATTTTCACTAATTAATTTTCTCCACTCAATGGTGACCTTTTCAAATCCTTCAATACATGGTATTAACATGTCACCTTCCCATCTCAACTATTTCTTCCATTTTTCTGGCAGTGGAAGTTTATGTCCTAATATTACATCACTTTGTATTAACTCTTGGATATTTGACTGTGTGAGAATGTCAATGTTTTGCTTTTCTTCAATGACTTGCTCATGGTGAAATATACATTCATCTTCAAATATTTTTGATTTTTTTGAGTGATGGTATGCTTCCTTGTACTTCCCTATTGCATTTGTAATAAATTATTCTCCTTCCTTTACCTAGTTCTCAATCCATTCTTCAAACATGTTCATTTTATGGTGAACTACTGCAACTGCATCTACTTGCTCTTGTAACATCAACACTAGATGTTGGGGAAGTTCATCTTGTTCTCGACGAGATAAATTTAATGACTTAATAAGATGTTCCAAGGTCGCAACCTATTCTTTCAATTCTCTTTTCTTTTATTTGTATTTATGTACTCTAGCAATAGTAGCATTTAAATTCACTTTTATTTCCTCTAACTCTGGCTACAAAGATGAGTGTCCAAGGTTAATGCTTTTTATTTTATACTCCTTAGGCATTATTTCATGTATATCCTTATCAACTATTGGAGTAGCTATTGGAATAGTTCTATTACCATGTACATTTATCTGTATGACATGCTTTGCCTTTGCTTTGCACCTAGGTTTGGGAGTATCTAATTCTTGTATAAAATTATTAAGATTTAGAGGTAGTACTTCCACTTCGATTGGAGAATCTAATTCCATAATTAACCAATTAGGTGCATCATCATCTTGTTGTACCTTTGTAACATTTATTTGTTCTTGTTTTCTACTTGTTTCAGGAACTTCTTCTCTTTGACTTGTCAATTTTTTTGAAATGGGAATTTCTTCAATGATATCTAGCATAGATTTAGGATTGGTAGGGTTTGACACTGCCTCCTCTATTTGGAGACTTATATTTTTCTATCTATCAAGATTTTCTACTTAATCTCTTTTAACATTATCTTCTTTATTTATTGCTACAAAAAAATTCTCTTCATTTTAAATTGCATCTCCTACAAATTGTGTAGCTTCCTCTTCTACAATTTCAAATTCAATTTTAGCATGGCCTTTCTCTGGTTCTTCAAAGACCTATAGATATTTACTAATATTTGGCACATTCCCAAGTGAAGGCTAGGAATCAAGAGTATCCTAAACAATTCTTTTATCAATAGTATCATGTTCTATAGTTTCCACTGTCTCCATTTCAAGTATGCTAGGGTTTCCTTCCTCTAGGGTGAGTGTTCCTTGAATAAAATCTTCTTCTCCAACATTTGTAAGGTTAGAGCATTCATCCCAAATTTCATTTGTCACTAGATGTACCATGGTTTTTTTTTGGACTTCTTTTCTTTCACCTTCTCCCACATAGCACCCCATGTATCCATCTGTTCTTTGATTCTAGCTTCATCTTCTTTAGATGTTTCCTCTAAAGTAATAGGAGTCCCTTCTAGTGCTTGTTTCATAGTAGCCATATTAACAGAAGGGGGAGAGGTAAACAATGTTGTAGCCCTTTGAGGTGCAAACTTGGTTGTGCACTGACATTTTTTGTTGCTCATGTTCCTTCATCAATAACCACTCTTGTTCTTGGTTTAGCTATAGAAGAAGATGCACCTTTAGGTCTCACTTTTGATTTATCTTTATCTTTCTCTGCATCTTTCTATTTATCAAATTATTTTATGGGAACTTCTTGTCTTGCAATTTTAGGGTTTCTTTCTTCAATTCTAATACCTGGAGCTACCTTACTAGTCTTTCTTTTCTTCTTGGTAGGATCTCCACATTCAAATGATGTCTCATCTCTTTGCTTCTTCCTTTTATCTTATGAGAAGATAGTCTCAATTCCCCTTTCTCTCAAACCTTTTCAAAAATTATATACACACCTATGCATAGAATGGGTTCATCATATACCCTGCCATCATTGTAGAATTAGTTCAACACCTGGCCATCATCTTCATCTAGCTAATCTAGGATATCGTAAATCTTGAATATCCAAGCAAATATTCAAGACATTATTTCATATTTTCTTCTTCTTACCACATGCTTGTCTTCACAGTTAAGCCAATAGTCCTTTAAATGTGGCACATGAGGATGAAAACCAACTATATTTTGAGCAATATTTCCTTCAATATCATAATACACTCTTTGGAGTGGGAACTCTTCAAAATGTTATGTCCTCAGTTCTTCTTCACACAAATCAATTACTTTAATTAGACTACACTTATAATTTCCTATTGTAATGGGAAATTTAAAAGAGGCCTTTTTTCTAGCATGGCTATAAAGAGCCTGAGATGGATTTAACTGTCTCACCAGTTCCAATAAAACAATTTTATCTATAGGATACCTAGGCAACATGAATGGGTTTCCATCAAATCGCTCCACTCTAATGTAGGAGTAAGTTGGGAATTGTATATACCAACCTCCCATTGGCTGAATGGCACTTTGTGCTTCAAGGGATAATCTTTTAGCTTTACCACCATCCATTGCTCTTACTAATTTCATGGGGAAGAAATCATTAAATTTCCTATAATCATCTTTATACCCATGTATGGTGATTTGGGGTATATGTACCATATCAAATTGTTACCAACCTTTGTGCCTAGAATACCAACTTGTCTTAATGCTTGTTTACTAGCTCTCATAGCATAGGAGTAAATAACATGCGATGACATGTAGAAGCATCTGGTTTTCAGAAATGTAGTAATTTGTTCATGTAATCTTCCACTTATCAATTTTCCCAAATGCAATTCCATAGGACACTCAATCATGCGAGATATTTTCACAAACATCCAAGGTTCAAGTTTTCTTGCATCTCTTAAGCCAACCATTCTGCACAACAAAGTTATAATATCTTGCATTTGTTGTGTAAGCATAGACCTCTAAATTACCTTCATCTATTGTGTAATTAGTTGTTGTCACCATTGAGTGCTCACAATTTCTCTATTACGCTCTTCAACACTCTGATATGTCCTAGATTTAGCCTTCACGTCAACATTGAACATCTATGTGTAAATGGGGAGACCAAATGTGTATGTGATTCCTTTCTATGACAAGTCTACGTAAATTCTCCCTTCTTTCTAAAAATCCTTTTGGTTAGGTTGTAATGATTTACACATTGCATATCTAATTCAGGAGCCAACATTACTAGCGGAAACCCTCCTACAAGAAGTAACCCATTTTCCACAACATTCTTGGTGAATTGAGAAGCATTCTCTTGCAATAGCCATGAAAGTATTTCAATGTTAGAAGACCATCCCATATGAGTGTTTATAACCACTACGTTGATGGGTACGACTTGAAAATTGCAATACTTGAATTTATCTTTTGACCTTGCATCAGAAGTGCTCCTTTTGTATATAATGTGCTCTACAAATTTTAGAATATTTTTCTTGTGTGCGATTTAAGGTTAAATTTAACCCAAAAATATATTTTATAAAATTTTCAATTCATTTTTTATTAAATTTAACAAATCAAAGAATAATCAACATTTCAATTTCTGAATGGAAATACCATTATCAAGATTTTATAGCTTGAGAAACACTTAACCAAGTATAAGTTATTTGAAACATACCTAGTTCTAGTTAATAATGGTGATCTTTTAGAATTCAACTTGAAAACCCTTGGTAGTTGTGTATTGGTTTCTCAAAATTTATCTCTCCTTCCGTGCAAATGTCATTTCGTTAATTCAATGTCCTTAGCAAATTTGCAATATGAAATGAAGTGAAGTGTTGCAAAAGAAATTGCATGCTTGAGGTGGTGCAAAGTACATAGGTAGTTCACCACCTTCATTAATTACCTATTATTTTGCATTAATTCCTAAAATAAAGTTGCAATCATTATGTATTATGGTCCAAATCATGAACACCTAGATTTTTGTGTTGGCTCTCTATTTGAGAAGGAAGACGACGTGGTGATTATTTGTGGCAATCAGATGTCATTCCGATTCTTTGTAAGGTATATTTCATTAAAGATACATGATCGATTGATGATCACTAGGATTAAATCTTTTTAGTATTTCCTTTGAAAAAAAAAAAACATGGGGATCTAGGAAATACTCAGAGAAAGAAAAACTGGAACGAGAGAAAAAAAATTGAAACTAAGTCTGAAAGATAAATCAAAAAATTTCAAAAGAGACTCTCTGGTTTCCAACTTTTGGAAAAGGAAACAATAAAATACCGGAATCTAGAAAAAAGGAAATTACTGAGATTAACAACTTTCCAGTTAGTGAAATACTAGGCATAACTAGAATCATATCAAGATACAAATTCCCTTGACATAAATTCAAGATTATGAGAATTCAGTTTCTAGTAACATATTAAACATCGTGATAGGACCAAAACACCAAATCTAGGAAGAAAAGGGATATAACAACAAAATGCCATGTGAAAGTGAAAGTGAAATCAACAACTAGCCAAGCAACAAAACAATGTCAAAGCAAGTGAAAACAAAAGAGAAGCTGAGGAAAAGGAAAAAAGGGGGGTTCCACATTTTTCCAAGGGGTAAAATGGGGTTTGTTGTGATACCACACAACAACTAGCAACCATAAACACTAAACAAAACAATAGAAAGTCAATTTTAGATCTAACATTAATGTTCCAACTTTCTTTAGTATTTCAATTATAAATCATAAGATCCTTATTCCACATTCATATTTCACTTTGGTTAGCATGAAATATTAAGTATTACTAAGCTCATATGTGTGTAATTGATTATTTCCACCATAGTAAACTTAAAAATAAAAATTGTTTGCAGTAATCTGCATAATATGACAATTCCTTTTAAGCCAACTAGGGATAGAGCCTTGTTGCCAATCAGGCGTTTATAGCCTCAACAAGGTTATCTTCATAATTCCCCCAAACATAGCTCTACTACCAGTCAGACATCCATAGCCTTGGTAGAGTTATTTAGATGGCCTAATGAGTTGATATTTTTTATTTTAGATATAGCAATGTTAGCTCATTTTCGCTTTTGATATTTCAATGATAGCTCATTTAACAACTTGAAAGAAATGAAGCCCACTATTAGGTTGGGAATTATAGTGGTAGTAAAGGTAGTCTTTTTATTTTTCAATTAATGCAAACAACTGCTATCCCAAATTTTAGTAGAATAAGTTAAACGTATTTGTTTGTAGGTAACATCATTTGAATGATTCATGCTAATCAAAGTATAAAGAATTGAATAATTCTCAAACAATTTACAAGAAAAACCATTTACATTCTATTGACCTATATACCTTCAATGGTTTCCAATTATTGTAAAGTCAAACGATGAAATACCCAAACAAACAAACAAAAAATAACAAATATTTACAAGCAAAACTATTTACATAAAAAAAAAACTAAAAAACTATGTACAAAAACTATTTACTTATGACTTGAAATAATGCTTTAGGAACTTCCCATTCATAGGAAATGGGATATCTTTGCAAGTCAAAGACTTCAATCTATAAGTACTATCACCCAAAATTTCAGAAATTTGGTATGGGCCTGCCCATAATTTGTCAAAATTACCATGTTCGCCTTTACATTCATTAGCTTTATTCCAATACAGGACCAAATCAAATATTCTAAAAATCTTTAATCTAGCTTGTTTATCAAACCATCTTTTTACCACATATGGATGCCTAGCAAAGTGATCTATAGCTTGAGTATGTTTCTATTCTAAATGCATCAATTGCAACAATTTGGCTTCTATTTGGTCATCTAATCCAATATATTCTTGTGCAAACTAATAAGTAGGGATTTTTTAGTTTATTGGTAGTATAGGATCTGCCCCATAGATTAAATGATAAGAATAATTCCCTAATGCAACTTTAATCCTAGTACAATCTACCCAAAGGGAGAATTTTAACAAAGAATGCCATTCCCTAGGGTTATTTTCAATCAATTTTCTAATTATATCTAACAAATTTTTATTTGATGATTTAGCTAATCCATTTCCCTATTGATGGTAACTAGACGAAAATTTTAGTGTTATGCCATATTCAAATGCCTAATTGGAATATCTTAATGAAAAAAAAGTACGGCCATTATCACATACCAATGAATATGGTGTTCCAAACTTGGTGATGATGTTGTCTTCCAAGAATTTGATGACCAAATCTATAGTGCATTCCTTGTTGGGACATGCCACTGTCCATCTAGTACAATAGTTTGTAGTAGTCAATATAAATCTATGATTAGCCAAAGATGGAGGATTGATGATTCCAATAAATTCTAGTCCCCATTGTGAAAAGGTACTCATCTCCATCACTAGTTGTAATGGTTGAGCATTGAATCTTCCTTTATTTGGTGTTGTTTGACATGTATAACAATGTTTGGTGTGTTCGTAAGTATCTTTAAAAATTGTTGGCCAGTAGTAACCAACTCTCAAAATGAGGTGTGCAGTAGCTAGGGGTGCTCCATGAGTTGTTCCAAATTTATCAGGTAGTTCCTACAACACTTTATCAACTTATGTTCTATTTAAACATCTTAAATAGATTCCTTCATGATTTCTTTTGAATAGAGCTCCTCCCTTAATCATGTAACTTTGTGATTTTATCTTGAGGGATCTTCTTTGATTTCTTTGCATATGATCAAGGCAAGTATGACTGACCAAATAATGCCAAATGTTTGAATACCAATCTTCTTTATCTTTTTCATCCAAAGTGTATTGTTGACTTGAGATTTGTGGGTCTATTTTTGCAATAGATTTAACCAAAGCTTGTCCCCAGACTAACTTCATTCGTATGATTTCTAAATCATATTCTTGTAAAATGGTGACCCATTTGGTTGTTTTTTCTCTGAGCTTGCTCAATGTTAACAACATTTTAACTGTCGAATCTAGAACAATAGATTTGACTATACTTCTAAGGATGTAATGTCTAAACTTGCATATGGCTTTGACCAAAGAAAAGGCTTGTTTCTCAATATTTGTATATCTTAGTTCCACTTCCTTGAATGGACCACTCATAAAAGAAATTGGTTTTTCTTCTTTATCTTCAGCTTTATATGTTAATGTTGCTGCATAAGTATGACCAGAAGCAAAAGAGTAAATATAAAAAGGTTTAACATAATCTAGACTTACCAATACCAGTCCTTCTCTGATAGAAGTCTTTATCGTCTCAAAGGCTATCTTAGCTTCATTTTTCCACTCTATTTTGGCATCTTCCTTTAACATATCATTGAGTGGCTTCACTATTTCAGCAAATCCTCTAATAAATTTTTCAACATAATTAATCTTACCAAAATATGGCTTCAATTATTTTCTACTTCCTAGGGGCTATAACTTGAGTAATGCATTCACTCTATTTGGGTCGATTGAAATACCATGTTCAGAAATGTTATGTCCTAGTAACTTACCTTCAGTCACACCAAAAATAAATTTCTTAGGATTTAATGAAGCTCCATAAGTTTCAAACTTCTATAGTATTGCTCTGAGATCTCGAATGTGATCTCTCCTATTTTTGGAAAACACTGTAAGATTTTCCATGTAAATAATGATGTATTTTCCTATTAATTCTCAAAAATTATAGTCCATGGCTCATTGGAATGTAGCCCTAACATTTATCAAACTGAATGAAATCCTTCTATAAGCAAAAGTTCCCCACTTTGTGGTAAAAGTTATTTTCATCTGATCTTCCCTTGCTACCATTACTTGGTTATATCTAGAAAATTTGTCCAAAAAGGACATCATTTGTGAACAATTAACTATCTGTAGAACTTCTTCAAGTGAGGGTAGTGGATAGTTGTCTTTTTCATATGCCTTGTTGAGATTCCAGAAATCTACACACAGTCATATATCTCAATTTTTCTTCCTTATGGGGACTAAATTTTCCACCCAAGTAGAATGTTTGATAGGAAAAAGTATCTTGGCTTATAAAAAATTTTGAACTTCCTTTTGAATTAAAGGGTCTAAGAGTGAATTTACTAGATGTTGTTTCTATTAGAAAGGATTTGTGTTAGGTTTTAATGGTATACTATGTATAATTATTGAAGTTTCATAAATCTTTAAGTTATCATATGTCCACCCTATGAATTTCCAATAATATTTAAGTTCCTAAGAAATATTTCTCTTTTCTTCTTTAGTATGAAACTTTCCTATGAGTACATTTTGAGGATCTTCTTTAGTATGCAAATTGTATAACTCAGATAGTCCTTTGTCACTTTGAGGTAAATATTTATGTCTAACTATCTAGTCAATATCAAATAATCATTCTAACTCAATTATTCCTTTTACAATGTTATTATCTCTGGTTTGAGTCAATTCTTCATCTTGAATTTTTCCATCAGGGTGATCTATCTCAATTACTTGTGCTTCAAAAATACCACAATTAGTGATGAATTTCAATATATGTCAGTCATCTTCGAGTACCTGCAAATTAGTTGCATTATCTGGAACCAAAGGTAACTCTACCAATTCAACTGTGAATATTTTCAAACATGAGGTCTCTAAAGGTTCCAAAGCACTCACAACATTAGCTCTCTGATTGAATCTTCTAGGGATGAGTAATGTTAAATGCATCAAATTCTTCAATTAAATCCCATACTTTGTGTCAGTAGTTGGATAATTTCTTGTAGTGGAAAATATATTTCTTTCAAAATTTTTTAACCACCAATTTTGAATCACCAAACACTTTAAGGATTCTAAATTTCTTCTTGATTGCTAGGATCAAGCCATGTATGAGGGCTTCATATTCTACCATGTTGTTAGTACATTGAAATTACAGTTGATATGCAACAAGAAAATACTTACCTTGAGGATTAAGAAGCTTGACATTGATTCCAATTCCTTGTTTAGATTTCAATCCATCAAATTTAAGAATCCAAGCTTGATCATCTATAGTTAATACTTTACCATTTTTTGATACCATGGAATAAATCTTTTCAGTCTATATGTCTTGATATTTGTCTCTACATGTTTTTGGTTTAGTTCTTTTGACATTATCATGTTCTAAACAATATTGATTCTCAATTTTGCAAATTATCTTCAGACACATCATACAGTTGTTTTCGGCATGTGCAACATTGTGCAATTTGTACCAATCCTACAACCACAAATTTTTTAGTGAAATTTTAATTTTACCTCTCTTGAGCTTTTTCAATAATATTCTTTTGAAAATTATCATAATAAAAATTCTCTTCTTCAGAAGAATCACAATTTGATTCAATTAAAAAAAATTGTTCCAAGAGTTAATCCATTAGATTTCTGAGCATCACAGGTGAAAACTTCAATTTTAACTCCTGAACTTCACATTTTGTAAACTCCTAGTTCTACATCAATGTATAAAACTTCATTTTTCTGATTATAATCTATAATCATGTATTTCATGTTTGGTTCTTTTTCAATCCTGAATTGATTAGGAAATCCCTTCCATGGCAATTGCATGTGTGAGAAATCAGTGGCGATGTATCCATTCAATGTTTTAGACTAATCTCTACTTAAAAGCATACCATAAGTATCAGGTATGTCTATGACTTGAATGTCAATATAATATTGGATTCTAGGATCAAAAGCCAATTGCATGTGAATATTAGTCAACTCTCCTACTACATTCACCTCGATCTTGTTGAGTGAATTTCTTTAAAGAGTTTGCAGGAGTTAACCCTAATGTCTAAAATATGGATAATGACATCACATTAGTAGACACTCCAGAGTCTACTAAGTAGTTATGAAGATTCTTACCAAATATTCTCAAATTGAGCAAAAATGGTGGGGACTCTAATTTTCCTTTGTAAAAGGATACTTGCGCATCTACTATGGGAACGATGTTCTTATCTCTTGCTTTAGCCTAACTATCATTCACTTGAATGTCTTTGAATTTTCTTTCTTTAGGAAAATCTTCTAAATTTTTTAAGAAAGATTTCTTGAGCATAGGTGTCTTAAGTAATTATGATAATGAAAGGCTAATATTTACCTTCTTAATTTCTTTTACTAAATAATTATCCTAATTGTCTTGGTCAGCAAAATCTATCTTTTTACCTTTTGAAGCATTTGATGAATTGTAGTAAGAGGTTACCTAAGGCAACCCTGTGTTATTGCTTGATTTGTCATTAGGTGAAGTGTTGAAGTTATTAGGAAGGATGGATGTTGTTAAAGGCCCATTGAATTTGACTCCATTGTTAATATTATTCCTCGTGTTGTAATTATGTCCCTTATGATATTGTTGGGAGGCATGTATTTCATTTATTTCTTCTTAAGGCTCATTTTTTTCCTAATAAGGAAAAGTGTATGTTTACAAGGTTATAGTCAAATTATTGCTTTCATATTCATGAGATCGACATGTAATAACATTGGGTGATTTGAAATGTTCATTAGTTTCTAGGACTAGAGTAGAGTCATATCCTACCAGAACTAATTCATTTCCTTTAGGAGAATTAGAATCACAATGTTCATTGTAATGTGTACTAGCAAGAAAAATGTCTAAAGCAATTTTGAATTGTGAACAATGTACTCCAACATGAGCATTTGTATTATGAATTCTACACCAATTATTCATCGCAAGGTCAACTATGTTCACTTTTGATGTAGATTTTTCATCAGTTGAATTAGGATTATCTAAAGACATTGATTCTCCCTCATTATTAGGGCATGTAATCCAAGGTCTATATGGCTTGGCAGCATTATACATTTGGTTTTGGGAAATCTGACTATTATTCTAAGTATAGAAATTTTGATTCCTTAATTGTGTAACCTTTGTGGTTAACCTTTTGAGTTGAGTTGTAACTTCTTTCATGTCTTCTTTTTCCTTAGAAATTTTGACATTTTGATTTTCTTGAGTTTGTGAGAAAAAATGAATTTCCATTAGGACATAGCTTTATAATAGCTAGACTAGGGTGAGGGACAAAAGCTTGACTATTTCCTAGTTGAAAGAAATTACTTTGAGGAAATATCCCATTCTAGACCACTATAGGATAAACATTAGGAGCCATAGGATGACCTATAGGAACTCCATTTGCATTCAGGGTATGGTAAATTTTTAGTCTGTTTCTGCCATTCACATATGATACATTTATAAGATGTTTCATTTATAAATTCACACTCACGGCTTTGGCATAGACTTCTAGTAATCTAGTAGGAGGATTTTCTCTTCTTTTCACAAACATAGTAGTTAAATGATCTACTGTTGCATAATAAACTGTGATAGAAAACAAAGTATCCACTACATAAGGTGCTTGTAGCCTAGAATAAGCCTTTTAGAATCTATCATTAAAAGTGGTTATAGGATCTCCTTCGAAACTTTTGATTTGAGTGAATTGATGATATAACAGAGTAGGGTTAGTTGATGTTATAAACCTAGCTAAAAATTGAGTTTCCATGTCTTACCATGATCTGAAAAAATTATGAGGTAGGTTGATATACCACTGGTAAACTTCATGACTCAAAGTATATGGGAACAACCTACATACAACATCTTCATGTTGAATCCCTACTCTTAAGCATGTATCCTGGAATATCCTATTATGTTCTTCCACATATTTGTGAAAATAATATTTAGGACACAACTTGCCAGGATTTTTCAATAGATCTTTCTATACAAAAATTGAATTAGTGATTCCACATTAAAGAATGTCATCACCATGGGAGGTGGTGGTGTAACAACAATTGGAATCTTTGGACTTGCACTCAAACTTCCAGAATTTTGAGGTCTAGAAAATGTTTGATCAATAAGCTCAACTAAAGTCACCCAAGGATCACCAGACCAGGATCGGGCGGTTCTACAAAAATGTGACTTAAACCTTAACAAAACCAAAAAAAAACAACAACAATAGGCCCTCCTTCTTGCACTAGTTCCTTTTGATGATAGTCTTACTCATAGAAAATAGGGCGAATAAATTCTTCACAGACAAGACCTCAAAGAGCCTATCCTTCTTCAAAGATATCAAACAAAGACAACCTAAGGGGAAATTTTTCATCATAGGACAAAGATTGGCTTTCGTTCAATCCCAAGTCTTCGAAAACGAGGTCATGGTTGTACTAGGTTCGCTCTCGGATAATGATATGATATTGTTGTTAATCTCAAAGGGATTACAGTTATTTCCATTTTTTCTAAGAATAAGCACTTCACATAAAAGTTTCACTTCATTCATAGAATAACATCATGAAATCAAAATATTTTACAATAACATTTCTTTATTATCACAGATTCCTTGCTATCATTTAAGTAGATTTAGCATTAAGCATTCAACAATCTTATGGAAAATGAAGAATTTTCAACAAAATTCTTTCCATTCATTTAAATTTTTAAGAACATTTTCAAATATTTAAATATCTATTCTAAAACAAAGTATAAAAATATTGAAAAATTAAAATTTTCTCCAAGTTATTCTCCATGGATGCCCCAAAGAATTAATTAAAATATAGCAAACCTCTTTATACTTTTCCAGATTGCTTCAGGGCTACATATAAAATGGTGCAAGATTTAAAAGAGAAGGGTTTCATTTCTAGACATAGACTAGGTTCTATATGCACCCTTAAATACTACAACATACAATCTTGTTTGGTCGAACTAACAAAACCAGCTACAAAAGATACTGCGATAGGTAGCTATCTAATAAGCTCTTATATTAATTAATTTCTATGTGCATACAATGTTTTATGTTGGAATGCTTCAAAAAATAGGAAAAAAGAACAAAACTTAAAAGTTTATTTTCCTCTGACATCCACAAATTCTAAACTTAAATAAAAATGAGGGAGGAGATGTATTTTTATAGAAATAGGGCCCCAAAAGTTCAACATAAGAATCTATTCAGAGAATTAGAAATAACAAAATAAAATGTGGCACATAGCATCTGCCAATTGTCATCAAGAACATTCTAGAATAAATCAAGGATTTGACTTCATGTGGAGCAACACTTTCTTGATACTCCAACATGATCACTTTACATTTTTCAAGGCTATCAGCTTCTTTCCAAAACACCAAGATAAGTAACATCTACCTGGACTGGGATCAACCTGCAAACTCAAAATTGAAACAAAATTAACTTAATCACACTTCCAGTATCTGGTATCTGGTTCTCTCATTTCTCTCATGATTTGGGTCTGGGATTGTTCCTTCACCTTTCTTTGACTTATACTCTTGGAAAGAACTTAATACTTGATACATGCATTATTTTCAAATCCTTTGTATTGCTCTCCAAGTCAGCTTTAGCCTAATACACTGTTCTATTACTTGGAGCATGATATCACTCTTATGTGCTTTGTTTGCTTCATACTTGACCATAATATTTATGCATTGTATTATCTCATCAATGACTTCCCACATCAACAACTCAATGGGATCTCTATTTATTCTTTCTATCCATTCCTTGAAGGATTTAGCTTATTTTCCTTCCTATCCTAATGTTTAGGGATTAAAACCTTGATTTGTTAGTACTTCAATGAATTCTTGATTTTCAGTAATCAATTTTTTGCATGTGACGATGACCTTTTCAAATCCTTCAATACATGGTGTTAACATCTCACCTTCCCATTTCAATTGTTTATTCCATTCTTATATCAATGGAATTTCATGTCCTAATATTAAAATCACTCTATATTAACTCTAGGATATTTGATTGTTGGGTATGTGCAGGATCATCATGGAAATAACAAGCCCTTATGTGGCAAAAAACCAAAAAAATCAGAGTTAGGCAACTTGACATAAAAATTTGAATAAGTTATCTATACTATTTTAAAAATATTTAAGAATAGAATTTGTAGCAAATTGAATGTTAGTTTCTAAACTACTAGGTTTTAAAAAAAAAAAAAAACCTATTTGGTGAAAATTTGAAATTTCAAAGCAATAGTACTTAAATTTCAGGGAAAAAAGAAGTAGGTGTTTTTCTGACCACCCTAACCACAATAAAATGATAATAT
Organism: Sequoia sempervirens; assembly: GCA_007258455.2. Classification (NCBI taxonomy): domain Eukaryota; kingdom Viridiplantae; phylum Streptophyta; class Pinopsida; order Cupressales; family Cupressaceae; genus Sequoia; species Sequoia sempervirens. Next base: position 326,479,089 of record VDFB02271358.1, on the reverse strand, counting down.
TTTTTTGTAAGATTTTAGATATAAGTAGAGGACTCATGTCCCGATGTGATGCATATTTTTTGTAATTTTTTCCAAGTAAACAATTAATTATGAATTTTTTATTACAAATTTTAAAAATATAAAAACTCATATGTCGACCACCTTAACTTGGTCAAAACTTCATGAAATTATTTTTTTCCTTTTTTAATCCTATAGTATGTAAAGTATAGAATGTGATACATATTTTTATTCAAAAATCTAATACCGTTTGAAAGCTATAGATGTTTTTCAATCAGTCTATCAATCGGGGACTTTAGTCATAATTTGAATAGAAAATGAATAATAATTACTTATTTAATTCAAAGTAAAGCAAAATTTATATTGGTTGAAAGCTGAGAATCTCCTTTAAAAAACCTTTTCGTTTCATCAATTTTGGGTTAAAAAAAAGTCATCTGCCACATACCCATCATATTGCCACTTTTGGCCCATCATGATCCTGCACATACCCTGCATGAGAATTTCAATGTTTCTCTTTTCTTCAATGACTTGTTCATGGAGAAATCTATATTTGTCTTCAAATATTTTAGATTTCTCTAATTGATGGTATGCTTCCTTGTACTTCCCTATTGTATCTGTAATAAATTATTCTCCTTGCTTTACATGGTATTGAATCCATTCTTCAAACATGTTCATTTTATGTTGAACTGTTGCAATTGCATCTACTTTCTCTTGTGACATCAACACTAGATGTTGGCTTAGTTCAACTTGTTCTCAACTAGATAAAGTTAATGACTGAATAAAATGTTCCAAGGTAGCAATCCATTATTTCAATTCTCTTTTCTTTAGTTTGTATTTTTGTACTCTAGTTTTAGTAGCATTTAAATTCACTTTTATTTCCTCTAACTCTTGCTATCAAGATGAGTGTCCAAGGTTAATGTTTGTTATCTTATACTCCTTAGGAATTATTTCATGTCTATCCTTACCAACTATTGGAGTAGCTATCTGAATAGTTCTCTTGCCAACTACATTTCTCTGTATGACATTTCTTTGTTCTTGTTTTCTACTTGTTTTAGGAACTTATTCTCTTTGACTTGTCACATTTTCTAAAATGGGAATTTCTTTAATGATATCTAGCATAAATTTGGGATTGGTAGGGTTTGGCACTTCCTCCTCAGTTTGGAGACTTATATTTTCCTATCTATCCAAATTTTCTACTTCATCTCTCTAAACATTATCTTGTTTATTTATTGAAACACCAGGAGTCTCTTCATTTTCAATTCCATCTCCTACAAAACTGTGTAGCTTCCTCTTCTACAATTTCAATTTCAATTTCAGCATGGCCTTTCTCTGGTTCTTCAAAGAACTACGAATGTTTACTAATATTTGGCACATTCCCATGCGAAGGATGGGAATCAAGAGTATCCTCAACAATTATTTCATCAATAGGATCCTACATTGTAGTTTCCTCTATTTCCATTTCAAGTAGGCTATGGTTTCCTACCTCTAAGGTGAGCATTCCTTGAATAAACTCTTCTTTTGCAACATTTGTGGGGTTAGAATCTTCATTTTGAATTTCTTCTGTCACTAGATATACCATGGGTTTATCTTTAGACCTCGTTTCTTTCCCCTTCTCCCACATAGCACCCCATTTATCCATCTATTCTTTAATTCTAGCTTCATCTTCTTCAGAGATTTCCTCTAAAGTGATAGGATTCCCTCCTAGTGGTTGTTTCATACTAGCCATATTAATATAAGGGGGAGAGGTAAACAACGATAAAACCTTTTGAGATGTAGACCTAGTTTGTGCACCAACATTTTATGTTGCTCTTGTTCCTTCGTCAATAACCACTCTTGTTCTCGGTTTAGCCGTAGAGGAAGATGCACCTTTAGGTATCGCTTTTGATTTATCTTTATCTATCTTTGCATCTTTCTATTTATCAAATGATTTTATGGGAACTTCTTGTCTTGTAATTTTATGGGTTCTTTCTTCAATTCTAATACCTAGAGCCACCTTTCAAGTCTTTCTTTTCTTCTTGGTAGGTTGTCCACTTTCAAATGTTGTCACATCTCTTTGCTTCCTCCTTTTATCTTTTGAGAAGATAGGCTCAATTCCCCTTTCTCTAAACCTTTTCAAAACTCATCAATCTAGTGTTGAGTATACCTTAAGACTAGTCTAGTGAACTCATCATTTGATGTCATATCTTCATCATCAACACCTAGGTCTAGGATGGGTTCATCATATACCTTGTCATCATTATAGAATTGGTTCAACACCTGGCCATCATCTTCATCTAGTTGATCTGGGATATCATAAAGCTTGAATATCTAGGAAAATCTTAGACATTCTTTCATATTTTCTTCTTCTTACCACATGCTCATCTTCACAGTTAAGCCAATGGTTCTCTAAATGTGCCACATGAGAATGATAACTAGCTATATTTTTAGCAATATTTCGTTCAATATCATAATGCACTCTCTGGACTGGGAAATCTTCAAAATGGTATGTCCTTAGTTCTTCTTCACACAATCAGTTACTGTAATTGCACTACACTTATAATTTCCTATTGTAATGGGAAATTTAAAAGAGGCCTTTTTGCAAGCATGGCTATAAAGAGCTTGAGATGGTTTTAACTATCACACTAGTTCCAATAAAACATTTTTTTTTGTAGGATGCATGGGTAGCATGAATGGGTGTCCATCAAATCCCCCCACTCTAATTTAGGAGTAAGTTGGGAACTACATATACCAACCTCCCATTGGCCAAATGGAACTTTGTGCTTTCAGGGATAATCTTTTAGCTTTATCACCTTCCATTGTTGTTACCAATTTCATGGAGAAAAAATCATTAACTTTCTTGTAATCATCTTTATACCCATGTACGGTGATTTGGGGTTGACATGCATATATCAAAATGTTACCAACCTTTCTCAACCCTTGTTTACTGACTCTCATAGGACATGAGTAAATAACATGCAATGACATGTAGAAGCATTTATTTTTGGGAAATGTAGTAATCTATTCATGTAATCTATCACTTATCAATTTTCCCCAATGCAATTCCATAGGACCCTCTAGCATGTAAGATATTATCACAAACATCCAGGGTTTGAATTTGCTTGCATCTGTTAAACTAGCCACTCTGCTTAGCAACGTTATAATATCTTGCATTTCTTGTTTAAAAATAGACCTCTGAATTACCTTGATCTATTGGGTAATTGGTTGTTGGCACCATTGAGTGCTCATAATTTCTCTATTACACTCTTTAGTGCTCTGATATGTCCTTGTTGTAGCCTTCATGTCAACATTGAACATCTATGTGTAAATGGGGAGACCAAATTTTTATATGATTCCTTTCTATGACAATTCTACATAAATTCTCCTTTCTTTCTCAACAATCCTCTTGGATGGGTTGTAATGATTTATACATTGCATAACTAATTCAAGATCCTCCATTGTTGGTGAAAATACTGCTGCAGGAAGTAACCCATTTTCCACAACATTCTTGGTGCATTGAGAAGTATTCTCTTGTAATAGCCATGAACGGATTTCAATGTCAGAAGACCATCCCATATGAGTGTCTATAACCACTACGTTGATGCGTACAACTTGCCAATTGTAATACTTGAATTCATCTTCTACCCTTGCATCAGAAGTGTTCATTTTGTATATATTATGGTTTGCAATTTTTAGAATATGTGTCTTGTGCATGAGTTAGGGTTAAATTTAACCAAAACTTATGTTTTATAAAATTTTCAGTTCATTTTTTATTAAATTTAACAAATCAAAGAATAATCAACATTTCAATTTCTGAATGGAAATACCATTATCAAGATTTTACAGCTTGAGAAACACTTGACAAAGTATCATTTATTCAAAAAATACCTAGTCCTTGTTAATAATGGTGATCTTTCATAATGCAACTTCAAAAACCTTAGTATTTGTGTCTTGGTTTCTCAAAATTTACTTCTCCTTGCTTGTCAATGTCATTTCATTAATTCAATTTTCTAAGTAAATTTGCAATATGATGCAAAATGCAGTGTTGGAAAAGCAATTACATGCTAGAGGTGGTGCCAAGTACATAGGTAGTTTTCAACCTTCATTAATTACTTATTATTTCACATTAATTCCTAGAATAAAGGTGCAATCATTATGGGTTATGGTTCAAATCATGAACACCTAGATTTCTATGTTGGCTTGCTATTTGAGAAGGAAGACATCAAGGTGATTATACATGGCATCAGATGTCATGTTGATTCTTTATAAGGTAAATGTCATTAATGATGTGTGATTGATTGATGATCATCGAGATTAAAGCTTTCCAGTATTGCCTTCAAAGAAAAGGACAAACACTAGGATCTGAGAAATACTCTATAAGGAAAGAGAAAGAAAATCTAGAATGAGAGAAAAAACCTGAAATAGAGTCTAAAAGATAAATCAAAAACTTTCAAAATAGACTCTTCGGTTTCTATCTTTTGGAAAAATAAATAATAAAATACCAGAATCTGGTAAAAAGGAAATTATTGGGATTGACAACTTTCTAATTAGTGAAATACTGGGCAGAACTAGAATCATATGAAGATACAAATTCCCTTGACACAAACACAATATTCTGGGACTTCAATTTTCAATAAAATATTAAACATTGTGAGAGGACAAAAACACTAAATCCAGGAAGCAAAAGGATATAACAACAAAAGTCCAAGTGAAAGTGAAAGAGAAACCAACAACTAGCCAAGAAGCAAAACAATACTGAAGTAAGCGAAAACAAAAGAAAAGCCAAGGAAAAGGAAAAAAAGGGGATCCACATTTTTCCAAGGGGTCAAATGGGGCATGTTTTGAGACCACACAGCATCCCCTTCAATTTGAATTCTAGCTAGCTTCAAATTTTTTGCAAGAATTAAACCATGAAAGGGTGCTTGAGATTTTGAATCATTATTAGTGTCATTTGAAAGAATAATTGATTTTATGCCAATTAATTTCCCAAAATAATTTTATATTACACAACCTATAGCTAACTTACTTGGATTCCCCCTTGTAGCACCATCAAAATTTAGCTTGTGAGAAGGGTATGTGCAGGATCATGATGGGCCAAAAAGTGGCAATATGATGGGTATGTGGCTGATGACTATTTTTTTACCCAAATTTGATGAAACAAAAAGGGTTTTTAAAGGAGTTTCTCAGCTTACCACCAATATAAATTATGCTTTACTTCGAATTTAATAAGTAATTATTATTTATTTTCTATTTGAATTATAACTAAAGTCCTAATTGATAGACTAGCTAAAAAACATCTATAGCTTTCAAACGGTATCACATTTTTTGAATCCAAAACATGTTTCACATTCTATGCTTCACATACTATAAGATTAAAAAAAGAAAAATTGAATTTCATGAAGTTTTGACCAAGTTAAGGTGGTGGACATAAAAGTTTTTATATTTTTTAAAATTTGTAATAAAAAATTCATAATTAATTATTTAATTGGAAAAATATTACAAAAAGTATGCATCACATCGAGACATGAGTCCTCTACTTATATATAAAATATTATAAAAAATATTATCATTAAATTATTGTGGTTAGGGTGGTCAGACAAACACCTACTTCTTATTTTTTCCCTGAAATTTAAGTACTACTACATTGAAATTTCAAATTTTCACCAGATATATTTCATTTTTTTAAAACAAACCTAGTAGTTTAGAAACTACATTCAGTTTGCTACAAATTCTATTCTTACATATTTTTGAAATAATATAAATAACTTATTCAAAGTTTTACATCAAGTTGCCTAACTCTGATTTTTTAAATTTTTTTGCCACTTAAGGGCCTGTTTTTTCCATGATGATCCTGCACATACCCAGAACCTAATGGGAGTGGAATCCAAGAGATTTTTCTTATCTCTAATTTTGGTTTAATATTTTGGAACAAACAATTGAACACACCAAGAAACTGAGGGGGCTGAATCAATATCTTCAAAAACTTAAACCCTCATATATCATAAACCCCTTAGCAATATACAAATTTAGACTCTTAGTAAGATCAATAAATCATTCATAGATTAGAAACACTTAAATTTATCAACGAAAATGAAATATAAGGAAATGAACACACTTACAAAAAATAACACTAGATTTACATGGAAAACCCAAGAAGGGAAAAACCATGAAGAGAAATCTCTCAATATAGAAACTTGTTGCTTATAGAATTGCAAATTTAATTCTCACTTCCTATAGACTTGTAGAATAAGGTGTACAACCTTAGGGTGAGATATAAGGTGTGTGTAGTATTGAGGCACACAACCCTAGGGAAAGAAAAAAAATTACAAGGACCTAATGATCTATTAACTATCTCAAAGCAAGATACACAAAGGATTGGGAGTTACAACATATTTCAACAATATACTTTGTTGATTGAGGTGTTAAATATCATTTCCCTTCCCTTTTTTACAACTCACTATTTCATTCCATGATCTCACATCACCACTTCCACTCACACCTTATAGCTAAATTGTTCTTGTATTTATATCCTCTAAGAGATCTCAAAATAACAATTAGGTTCGATAGAAAAAAATATAAAGAATAATTTCAACAAGTCAACCACAAAATCATAATGTGGTCCTATCTTGAAGATAAAGAGGACCAAAAAAAATTTGATTACATATTCCAATATGATCCCAAACAACACACATGTTGGTGCACTTCAGACCAAATTAGTAACAAGAAAACATGATGATGAGGCATGTAGCACATTATTAGTCAGCCCAAAAATACAACTTTAACTAAATTTACTCAATGCAGTTCTCGAAAAGATAGGTTAGGACCTAAATACATCTTAACAAAACTTCATATGTTAGCATATACCTACAGGCACATAACACAAACAAGATAACAAACCATGTCAAACAAACATTCACAAATTTTCCCAAAAATCCAAATTAAACACAATGCAACACTAATGACATGAACCACTGATGTGTGGATCACAAATAAATGTTACATAAACATAAAAAAACACTTCCATAAACATCTTTCACATTTTCATACCACAAAAAACCACCACAAATCAAATAGAAGTAGAAAACTTCATCCTAGAAGCACAAAATATACAACTAAGAGATGCAACATCAACAAACCAACTTGTGCTACATTTCATTATAGCAAAACTCAACTAAGATACTAAATAAACACCAAGAGAACATCTATCAATTTGTAGGAGAATAAACATCAATACAAAGAAATACAAGGAATTTTCAGACCAATCTGGATAGCCAACAAACCTCCCAATACACTAAAAATACTAAAGACCACCTCGACAACAGTAGTGACTAGAAAAGATAGGAGTGCAAAATTCAAGAATCACAAACACTGGATCACAAACTGTAAGAATATACCTTCAATAGTGGAGGAATGTGGAGCATTCTACCAAACAATCTTCAAGGTAACTTCCTGACCTAGAAAATTTCACCGACTTACAAGGACTAGAACTTCCTTGTACCAACACATACTTTCTTGAGAACAATAGGAGAGATGACATAACCTATTAGAGACCCTAAACAACACCTTTCAAACATTAGTATGACTTTTAATCCTCATCTTAATACTTCTAAACCACATCTTAATATATCATCATCATATCATGTTTGTTGACAACAACCATACTCAATACATCTTTACTTTTCGTCAAAAAAGGCATGACATCCAACCATGAACATCAACAACATCAAAATCATGACATACAACCAATTCCAACTAATCATCATTGAGTTTCAACAACATACAACTAAATTCACCACAATAGAAAATACCAATGACATCCTAAATTGAGTGTAGACATAGGCACCAATAATAACCCATGTCAAAAAAAACCTCATAAATCTCCCCAAGCTTTGACAACCAATGCCAAAAAACTCACCAAGTTTTGACATCAACGAAAACCAATGCTAGCAATCCCACTTTTTGGCATTGATGGAAACACACACCTATACATTCTCCCCCTTTGAAATTAAGGACAAAGGGAAAAAAACTTCATCTAAATCATTAGCATATTCCCCCCCTTTCACTAGTAATCATTCTTCTTCTAACAGCTATAGAAGCTCCCCTTAAGAGCTAGAACACATCAATCTAGGAGAAAAGGATATGAATATCTCCCCCTAAATAGATGCACCATCTAAGCATCTACTTAGAAAAGGGAAGGGAAATAACCCCTAACTTCTACTGCATATACTCAAAAGTATCCTTTAAAAGAGCCTTAGTGAAGATATCTACAATATAATCCTTAGTAAGCACATGCTCAATCTAATTTATTTCTCTACAACCTTCTCCCTTAGAAGGTGATACCAAATAGAAATGTGTTTGGTCCTTGAATGTATCATTGGATTCTTGGAAATATTAAATACACTAGTATTATCACACACTATGGGAATGGGTTCATCATACACCATATTTATATTCTTCAAAGTTTGCTTCATCCAAAACACCTAGGTACAACAAGATGCTACAACAATATCATCAACCTTTTTTGTGAATAAACACGCTGAGTCTTGCTTCTTACTAAACCAAGAGTCCAATCTGTCTCCTAAGAAAAATGCACTTCCACTAGTACCTCTCTAGTCATCAACACATCCTACCCAATCAACATCAGTATAAGCACTTAAAGAAAAATTATCATCCTTTTTATACTGCATACCATAATTTAGGGTTGCCTTCAATTATTTGAATATTCTTTTCACTGATTTCTCATATTTTTCCTAGGATTATCTTGATTTCTAGCAACCAAATGTGCTACATGCTTAATATCAGGTCTAGAAGAAGTCATGTACAACAAAGGTCCAATCGTAGACCTATAAAGAGTCTGATCAACCTTCAGAGACTCATTAATTTTTCTCAAGTCACAACTAATGACCATATGAGTAATTATTATTTTGGAATCTTTCATGCCAAACTTCTTCAACATATCTCTAACATACTTAGACTAATAAATAAAGATACCATCATCTAGTTGCATACTTTGAAGCACAAGGAAGAAAGAAAACTCACCAATCATAGACATATCAAACTATTTTTGCATATCTTTTGTAAACTTCTTACACATATCATCATCTCCACCAAAGGTGATTTCATCAACATATAAAAATAAAATCAAAATATTTTCTTCCTGTACTTTAAAGTAAAGATTACTATCTGCATTACCCTTCTTTAAACCTTGTTGAAGTAATTACTTGTCCAACCAAGCATACCCAACACTACTTGAGCTTATTTGAGTCCATACAAATATTTCTTAAGTCTATAGACCATATCTAGATCTTATGATAACGAGAAACCATTTGGTTGCTCATTATATACTTCTTTCTCTATATCACCATTCAAGAAGACTAACTTGAGATCCATCTAATAGACTTTGAAATTCTTATGAGCAACAAAGGCAAGAAATATCCTTATTGCCTCCATTTTGGTTACCAAAGGTAAAATATCCTCAAAAATCAATACCTTCAACTTGTGAATAACCCTTATGTCCCAATCAAGCTATGTTCCTCACAACTTCACCATCTTCACTCATCTTGTTTTAGAATAGTCCCTTAGTTCCAATCACATTCTTATCAGTTGGTCTACAAACCAATTCCCATGTCTGATTCTTTTTAATCTAAATCAATTCCTCTTCCATTTCCTTTATCCAACCATCATCTTTGTAAGCATCAACAAAGCTCTTTGGTTCTACCTTTAATAATAAACAAAATTTCACTTGCTTCCTTGTTGTTGCAAGCCTTCTTCTAGTTAGCACACCTTCATTCTTATCTCTAATGAACTGATTTATAAAATGATTATTTTGAACATATTTTTTTGGATTCTTGGGATCCTTCATTAGCTCTATTTCCCTTTCTTCTTTCTCTTCTTCTTCTTATTCCTCTTCTTATTTAATCCATGGAGGTATGTCAGATTCGTAAGCATCTAGTTCTTCTAAGATATCAAAAAAATATTCATCTACCTTAAAAAAAATTATTTCAATCATCTTTCCCAATCTCTTGTTGTAGCATCTATAGGCCTTGCTTCTTATTGAGTAACCAAGGAAGATCCCTTCATCACACCTTGAGTCAAATTTTCCAAGGTCTTATTCATCTCTTTTGATGTAGCATCCACTTCCAAAGACCTTGAAGTATTTAACACTGGGAGGCCTACCATATCATAGCTCATAAGGATTCTTAGTGCTATTGACCCCTAACTATACTTTGTTAATCAAGTAGATAATAGTGTAAATTGATTCCTTCCAATACATATCAAGCATATCAACATCTTTTTGTTAGAGTATAGGACAACTGAGAGGGGGGTGTGAATCAGTGGTCTAATGAGAAACCAAATTTCAAAGCATAACTCACTTGTATTATGTAAAGAACCTCACTAAAAAAAATTCAAACATGACATGGACATACTTGAACAAAGATGAACAATCAAGCACAATATGGAAAACCACCAAGAGAAATCAAAACATAGTTTTTTTGAGTGGAAAACCTTAAAAGGGTGAAAAACCACTCTAAAAATATGTTTCATTAAGCCTTCCCAGCTAAAAATTTACTGATTACAAATTGTATGCCTCACTGGAAATACAACAAACGTCACTAGCTACTCAACCTACCACATTGGCAATACAACAAGCCTCATTGGCTACTCAACCTATCTCATTGGCAATAAAATAAGCTTCACTAGCTACTCAAACTGCCTCAATGGAAAATTACTATACCTCACTAGAAATACATCATCACTTCAAAAGAATTAAGCACAAGCCATAGGGTTACTTTATTTCCATGCGTATCACTATTCTATCTCTGGATCAATTCAACAAACATCATCTCCCCTATACAAAATTTTAAGATATAACTCTTCCTGAACAAGAATCTCCTTATTTCAACAAAAAAAAATCTACTACAAATATGGCCTATCACTCCATTCACCTATGATTTCATTCATATCATACTTATATATGAAGAGGAGAAAACAAAATAAATTTAATGCATTCTATCCTTTACACACTTAAAGAATTGTCATACAAATCCACCATACTGTCCTTTACACATTCAAAGAATTTTCATACAAATCCACCATACTATCCTTACCTTTAGTTAAACTATGATAACTAATGATTTCACTCACAACATAATAGTCTATGCAGTGAATACACACTGTTCAAAACAGTTATACACAACTCATAAATATTGTTCATATTTTCTTCTCTATATTTGATCTTGACAAAAACATGATATGAATGCATTCAAAACTCTCTCACTGATCCAAAAAATTAATCATAACTTAAATATTGAATACCCTCTCACACATTACATAACTCTTTCATGTTATTCTATATAAATTTCCTTCTCTCTCTATACATTTATGAAAAAACATGGTTTCATAGTCTTCAACATATTCTACTAGAGCTCACACCACTATTGGAATACAAAAAGCTTTCAATATTAAATGTACACATTTAGTTTTGAGTGTCATAAACATCACCATTGATATTTTCATATTCAAGCAAATACATAATCAAATTATTTTCAAGCTTCCTACTAAATTGAGGCAACAAGAGATAACCATTGTCAGTTTTGAAACTAGACCATTGATCTTTGAAAACCATCATGTTGTGAATTAAATAACAACTATTTAATTTATTTTGGGTGGTGAAAAAAAATGTCTTAACCTATTAATCTAGTTAACAAAGGAGAGAGGGTCGGTAAACAATGTAATTAATACCCTTAAAATTTCACTTAAGTGATATTTAACTTATTATAGTAAGTCAACTACAAGATATAATAAAAAGAACGTTTGTATTGATGGTCACCATGAAGACTAAACCCTAGGTCTTTAGGGTTTTGAATATGCTTAGAAATTTAGATTAAGGGATATGAAAATTACTTCAAATAAACCATAATCTCAACTTTTAATCATCGTCTTATCCTCTCTATGCTTTTGAAATTTGATACCTTGAAGATCAATGAGAAAAAATAAAGACTTTTCATGTCATGTTGTCTCAACACTGCCTTTGAACTATTTAGACACCACTATTGCTTGCATATTCTTGCATATATGACAACCAACATCAAACTTAGATGCAACACCACCTTTGAATGAATGAAACTGTGCCACAAAAAAATGTATAGTTGGACATTTTTATGCTCACTTGAGTCTCTCTTATGGACTTTTCCTTGATTTTTCCTAGATTTAATGTTTCAATGTGGTCAACAAATTCACATTAGGTCTTGTACCCTTGTGAATCAGTAAGAATTCTAGGATGTCTTGTAAAAGTGTTATGAATTATTGCAACCCACTTTCACAAATTTCTAGGACCCTTTCACTATAATTCACTTAATAAACCTCTATTTACCACTTACCAAGTCTTATTTCAAAGTGTTGTAAAGAGTTATAATAAACTCCCATGCTTTTCTAGGCTTTTCATCACTAATTCAACCCTTTCTTATGTTTAATTGACCCCTTTATGCACTTTCTGGCCCTACTTAAGTGTGTTTTAGAGAATAATCTCGTTAAACACCATTAAATACACTTTATTTCCTAAAACCTAGTAAAATTTCCCTAGTGGGACCAACTCACCACCTAGGGTGAGTTACTCCATTGGGCACAAAATTTAAAATTATTTTAATTTTCAAGATTTTATTCTCTTAACCTTAAGGTCAGCTTGTGATGTGTTATTTTTGAGAAATATTGTAAAATCAAGTATAAATAAAGGGTTTTCCTCTCATTTTTACACCCATTAGTTTAATACATTCATTCACACAATAGCATAAATTCATTCATAATTATCAAGCATTCATTGGAGCATCTACCTGCATATCTTAAAATTTCTACATCAAGGGTTTGGTGAGTTGTGACATTGCATGTTGTTCATTCATCATTCTCTATTTATTTCATTTCATTTTCAAGGGTTTTATTACCAAATTGGGGTTTGACCAAGGAAAACCCCTTTTCTCTAACACTTTACCATTTTTACCCTCTTTACATGTATGTTTTATAGGTCTTGTATGCAAATTTATCAAAGAGAAAGGTGTTAAAAGGCATTGTCAACTCATCAAATTCATTCAAGTCAACAAAGCCCTAATTAAAGCTTGGAGAGCTCTTTCAGCCCAATTTTTGCAGAATTGGATCCAAACACCTGACAAGAAGAGGATTATAGACTGAGAGCTATAGATTCCTACCTCAAATTTCCTGAGATTCCCAAGTGGACTAAGTTTCCATCTATGGGGAATTGGTCCCACTACCAGGCCTAAAAAGTGATTTTTGCATTTCTAGATACCCATTTGGTAGAAACCTGTTTCTACAAAATCTTCCCGAAATAGGACTAGGTTGCCTAACTTGGCATAAGTGTCTCGATTGGCTTCAACAACAAAATCTACAAGATTCTAGAGCCTCTCTGCATAACATTCTAGTTTCCAGGTGCACCTCTCAAATCTCTTGCATTTTTGTTGTTGTCTTCTTACATTCTTAGGTCTTTCTTGCATATCACAATGTGTTTTCAAACAACTTGCATTTCTTAGGTTTTTCATTAATAGTTCATATCTTTTATCATTTTATTGTATTTATACATTGCATTTAGGCATATTTCATTGATACTTGCATTAGTTTTGAGTGGGGACAATACACATTTTGGTCCATGTCCCTCCCTCTCTACATAACATTCCAGTTTCTAGCTACACCTCTCAAATCTATTTCATTTTTGTTGTTGTCTTCTTACATTCTTAGGTATTTCTTGCATATCACAATGTGTTTTCAAACAACTTGCATTTCTTAGGTTTTGCATTAATAGTTCATATCTTTTATCATTTTATTGCATTTATACATTACATTTAGGCATATTTCATTGATACTTGTATTAGTTTTGAGTGGGGACATTACACATTTTGGTCCATCTCTCTCCCTCTCTACATAACATTCCAGTTTCTAGGTGTACCTCTCAAATCTCTTTCATTTTTGTTGTTTCCTTCTTACATTCTTAGGTCTTTCTTGCATATCACAATGTGTTTTCAAACAACTTGCATTTCTTAGGTTTTCCATTAATAATTCATATTTTTTATCATTTTATTGCATTTATACATTGCATTTAGGCATATTTCATTGATACTTGCATTAGTTTTGAGTGGGGACATTACACATTTTGGTCCATCTCTCTCCTTTTAGGTGAAAAACCCTAGAAGTGTAAGAGAACATTGGACTCCAAAGTCTGTGTCCATATTTTTGGTGAACTTGACTTTAGAAAATTTTAGTTTTGATTTCAAGTGAATTTACATCCTAGGTATAACTTGCATCAACATTGAATTTTTGCATTACATTTCATTGAAAAGCTCATATAGATTACATTTTTGCATTATATTTCATTGAAAATCAATAAAATTCTACATTTGAAAACTTAAAAATCATAAAATTCCATTTAAAATTTCTAAAAAATCTCAGAAGCATCACTACTAGGACTAATTTTCCACACTAGGCAACTTAGTCCTCTTGCACATTTTGCATTGTAATTTCTATCACTTCTAGACCATCTTCTGTATTTCTATTTTTTGTTATTGTATTTCTATTACTGTTTCCAGATTTGTTGTTTTATTCCATTTCTTGCACTTAGTTTTATTTCATTCATTTGCATCATGGCTATGTGTTTTAATAAGTTTTGGATGTCATTAAAATCCTTAGTTGACATGTCAAGTTGTGCCTTTGGAACTAATCCTAATGGTATTGAGCTTCCTCATGCTCCTTCAACTCATCATAAATGTCCTGCTCATGATGTTGAAATCATTGGAGAAGATGATGATAGCATGAATAAGTTCCTAAATGAATTACTTGATAACCTCAAAGCTAATGCATCCTTTTTATCCATCAATGAAACAACGGGACCTTCCTACAATCTCACCTCCTGATATATTTGGTTACTTGCATCCTGAAACAAATGAAGGACCTAAGTTCCCTCCTTCAGTTGAACCTAGTTCTTCTAAACAAATAACCCCTCAACCATTCTATGATAGCAAAGTCACTAGTACTCCAATTAACCTTGAAAAAAACTATGGAAATGGTTTTACCATCTTGAGGAAACAAGGATGTGACACAATAACTGAACATGAAATTCATCAACTCTTAGAACAAAATCCAAAAGATGAAAAAACAATAGGGTTAGGATATCAAGATCCTCCTCATGATATGGAGCCTCCTAGAGAATATTGGAGACTTCATGATGATGGAACAACGATCTTTGATTCCCCTCTTAATCTAAATGTACTCCTTCCTCATGAACAACCCTTACATGATAACAATGAAAAGGATGATAGGATCACTTTAGGTCTTCCTCCTATTGAAGAAAAGGGTGAATCTAACAAATGCAAGAGGACTTATAAGTTACAAAAACTAAAGTTTTCTCTCTATCCACTACTTGAATGTGAAAGGAAGTTGAAAATCCTTTTAAACAAAGGACTCATAATATTACCACCTATGAATAGCTTGGTGATCTATCCTAAAGATTCTAGTGTTCGACATTATGAATATCATCATGTTCTTGGACATAGATGTGATGAGTGTCCACTAGTACAAAAAAAACAATATATGACTAAATAAACTACTAAAAATTGCATATAAATGACTAATTTTGGTCACATAACCATTAGTAGTTTATTTCTGGTCATTTATAACGCAGCCATATTTATGACTAAACTATTTTAGTCATTTATTTAGTCATTGATTTTTAGTCATTGATTTGGTCATTGATTTAGTCATTAATTTAGTCATAGATTTTTGTTAACTGGTCATTTATTTAGTCATGGTAGTGATTTATTTAGTCATATATTTAGTCATATATTTAGTCATTAATTTAGTCATGATAGTCATTTATTTAGTCATATATTTAGTCATTATTTTAGTCATGGTAGTCATATATTTAGTCATTGTAGTCATATATCTAGTCATTGTATTCATTTATTTTAGTCATATTAGTCATTTATTTAGTCATAGTTTAGTCATTTATTTGAGTGAATCAATGATTCAAGTTATAAATCAAATTTACATTAATTCTCACAAACTTATGCATATAAACTTCAAATATCATGGATATTCAATTTTATTTTTTTTGTATTGGATTAACATGAAAAGAAAAAATACAAACAAAAAACAACTTTATGCATATAAAGCTCAAATATCATAGATATTCAAATGTTTTTTGTGTATTGCATGAAAAAAAATAATATACAAACATCAAACAGTTCTGTTAGGACTGTAAAAATCTAATGATTTTACATATTGTTTCACTCATAATTTTCCATATTGGTTCTACCATGTGCATTTTTCACCCATACATTGCCATTTGGTCCCATGGTTTCCATTGGATCATGCATTTTCATGTTGTGGTCCATATTGGCATAAGTCTATCTAGGTCTCCCTGACCCATGATGCTTTTTTGTTAACATATGTTTGTTGCAGGTTCGTCGGCATGACTTCTTCATTGTCACTACGATCGGCATTTACCTATGGATATATATTGGCATGAGGTGGCCTGCATCTCCCCGATCCATTTTTCCTGATAAACATCTGTGTTGCCTATCGGCAAGACGTTTATGTTGTTATGGTGATTGGATTTTACATGTTGGCAGTTTTCGGTAAGACCTCTTCATGGTCTCGGTGATAGAGGATGATACACTTTTCAGCTTGAGTTGCGGCATCAATATGATGTCTTGGCGAACTCATTGTGTCACATTGACCAGTGGTAGAATGAACACATCAGCCAAAGTTAAAGATTTCGGCGAAAGGTCATAGTAAAAGATTTCATGTCTTGCCAACTGTGCGTGCCTGACTTGTTTCGGCCTGACCATGAGTCTTTGGAGTAATGTCATAGAGATTTCAATGTGTCTCGCCGACATCACATATGGGGTTTCACTTCGGGAAAACATAGGGTCTTCAGTGAGTGGTCACAACGAGGCGTATATGTCTCACCAATGAAGTACAAATGGTTTCTCTCAAACAACTTTCAGTGATAAGTTTGTTGTGTCTCGTTGACCAACAACATAAAGGGATACAATATCGACATGAGTTAAGATTTTTGGCATGTGGTCTTGGCGAGTGACCTTCGGTCTCGCCGATAGAAAACAATGAAGGACCTTGTCGGCGAGAGTATGATCTTGTCTTAGCGACTCAGAATGGACGATGACTTTCAGTGTGACATAGTGTGCTCTATGAAAGGTCTTCCCGAGGGTGTTATGTTACGACAACAAGAATGATCACGACAGATTTTGGCAAAACAAGGGGCTTGTCTACATGATGTCTCCCCGATATCTTAAGGTCACAGTGACATGCGAATGGTAAAAGAGCTCTCGGGGAAACATAAAGTGATCTTCAAGATATCTCCCCAACTTAGCTAAGTCACAGCGAAGGCAAATAACACCAAGCAGAGCGATTAACAATTGAATTTCCTTTGGCATAGCTGTGATATGTCTTGGCGACTATTTCACTGGTGAATAAGAAAAATTCAAATACTGTGGCTGACATGTGAGTTCATATAACCATTGCAAGCCAACTTGATTGGAGCCCGAATTCTATGGAAGGCCAACATGGAATTTCAATATGATTTATTTTCTTGATGGTGGTGTATAAATAGGCATTTTATAATTGTAAAATAATGATCAATTATTAGATTTTGATACATAGCAAGTAGATGCAGTAGAATAAAATTATCAGATCAGAGACTATTGTTGCATGATTTTAGAATGGAGGTATTTATGAAAATCAGTTGATGTTGCTGCATTTTCTAGTGTCAATTTTCTGTTGAATTAAATAAAAATACTACTAAGTTGTCTCAAAGATTGATGCTTTTTGGTTGTTTAAATTGACATAACAAGTTTATGTTCAGTTTATCAATGCACATTTGTTGTATCTATGTGATTAACCAATTGATTCTCTCAAGAAAAGATTAAATCCTTTTTGTTGATCACAGTAATCAAAAAGATCTATTTGGATTATTAAAGTAGAGCTTAGTTGTTACAATATTGCATGTTTGTACAAGTTGTAAATAGAATATGTGCCAGATAATTTAAATTTCCTCCAGAGAGTGTTGCTCATCTTGGTTTCATGTAACTCTAGATACCCAACAAGGCACTGGTCTCTACACTTAATCATTTTGAATTCATTTAGTTTCTTTACATTTGTTAATTGAGCACTTTAGGATTTAAATCAGAAGAGTGTTATTGCTATCAAGTTTGAATTCATTTTTTCACTTCCATCTGCCATTGTGGACAAATCATTGCAAGTAGAATAATCATAATTCAAGTCTGCTTCATTCATAAAGGTACACCCGCCTAGGTTTAGCAGCACCTAAAGAGTAGAAGGTTGAGTTCTTTTGACCTTGTCTATTACCCTAAAATGTATCAAGAGATTGGCAACCTCTTGAGGTATCTTTACCTGCATTTTTGAGAGCTAACAAATTGGCGACTCTGCTAGGAAATATATCAAAAAATTTGGTTGAAGACCACATTATAGAGTCATTGAAGCAAAGGTTATAATTTGAGAAGATTCAAAAAGAGTGATTCCGCTGGGTAAAAGATAAGAAATAATCATTTTCCTACTTTTGTAACAGTAGGTGGCGACTCTGAAAGAAACATTGCATTTTTTCAAACATGAATGGAAGAAGATCTCAATACAGGGGATGTCATACTAGAGCTCCTGCTAGCAGTAGTAAGTGGACACACAAATATAACAAAACTGATAAGGGAAAGAGGATCAATGAGGACATGTGCATAATAGACAAAGGCAAAGCGCCAAGTGCACATGGTGAAACATATAATTGCTATGATACATGGAGAGATAATTCAAGTGCAGAACTTTGCACCCCTGAAGAGCAATCAAATCCATTTTATAATCCTCAAAATCAACCTGAATTTGATGCCAGACTTGAAGCAAAAGGACTCAGATATCAACAGGAATGTGAACAAGGGATGGAGGGTAACCAAAATGTGTTTATTGATCATGAGCTTCCTGAGGAAGTAAAAGCACAATTTGAATTATAGAGGAAGAGGATAGATGAATTAGAGGCTAAATTGCAAAAAACTCAAGTTACTGATCAGAGAGCTGATTGCCCTCCAAAGTATGTACCACCTCATAAGCAAAGTAATCATGGTGTAGAGCCTTCAAATCCACCAGTGTCTCCTCACCATCAGACAGGGAATCACTACAAGTAGCCAAATCATCCACCTCATATTCCCACATGGCATATAGCTATGCATCCACCTCTGGTTCAGTCTTTTATCCCACAGTATAATGCACAGTACAATAATCCCATGCATTAGCATCAATGTCCACCTATCCCTCCCCCTCACCAACATACAACCATGATCAGACAGTTTGATTTAGCAGGTTTTCAGTTATACCCTTACCCTATGGATGGCAGTTGGAGGGGTATGGTTCCCAAATTTATAGGGAGTAATGCAATCACTGCTGAAGAGAATTTAAGGAGTTTCAACATTTTCATCCAAGACATAGATGTGTCATATGAAGATATACACATGAAGCTATTTATGATGTCACTTATTAAAGATGTTATGGATTGGTTTAACAGCTTGCCTGCACTCTCAATCAATTCTCTTCAAGTATGCCAAGATCGATTCTCATAACAATATGGAAATCTAAATACACCAGATGCAACTCTTCATGAACTTATGAGAATTTAGAATAATCAAAATGACTCAATTTATGATTTCAACCAAAGATTCAACAAGTTGCAGACTAAAGTACCTCCTGGATCAAGGTTGCCAGATTTTGTAGCTTTGAGTGTTTATTTGAATGCATTTGATCCTAAAATAGGGTATGAACTGAGAAATAGATTCCCAAGAGATTTGGATGAAGCTCAAAAGATAGCACTAACAATTGAAAATAATGGAAAGGATGCTAAGATAATTAGTAAAAGAGATAACCCTAGGCCTCCTCAGCAAAGCAACAATTATCAGTATAAGCAGGACAACACATGTAGGAATGAAAGGCCGAGGTTGCATGACATGCCTTATAATACAAACTGGATTGATGAAAAACCTATAACAGCTAGGCCTGGAAACAAGGAGACTCCTAATCCATTGAGAAAGAGGGGAACCTATATGGTGAGTAATAATTATTTCTGTGAAGCTTGTGATAAGCCACATTATCCACACTATTGTGTTGTTGCCTAGAGGATGCAAGAAGAAGGAATGCTGACAGGAAGCGGTGGAGAAGATTAGACAGTATATTTAACTTCAAATACCCTTCACCATGTTAAGGAAGGGTACTCATCTTCAGAGGATGAAGGATATAAGTATGATGTTTCAAATCAGAAATACAATGTCCATATGGTTGAACTGCAGGTCTTTTTTTATTCTGAAGAGGATTATATAGAACCACATTCTAATGAAATGCCTACTCACTGTAGTATGAGGAGACTCACCAAAGAGGAGATAGAGAGACTAACTGTTGCTACAGTTGAGGAAGCAAAGAGTAAATATTGGTTGAGAAATAGAACAGTAAATGAGAATTAAGGTGTCCCCAGGGGAATCTTCATGAAGGACCAGAAGGCAACACAAGGAATTGTGAAGAAGGTAGAAAACAAACAGCATGATAAAAATGAACAGAAGCCTGTCCAAAAGGAAGAAGTAAAGGAATTACACAAAGAGATACAAAGGCTTGACCAGCCTAGTAAAGGAGAGAAGGAAGAAAACAAAGGAGAAGCATTGGAGAAGAAGAAAATCGTTAAGGTGGAGGGCTCTTCTTTTGACTTTACTCAGGCATTATCCCAGGTAAAAATGTTTTTTCCACTACTTGAGATGATAAAAATTAAAGAATACAGAAACTATGATGTTCAATTGATAATGAATTCTGAAAATAAAGTAGCTATCAATAGGCAGGAGAAATTAAATATCCCAAAAGTCTGCTTGAGTGATGTATTAACAACTCCCCCACATGTTGATCCTTTTTTCACTACATTGCTTATAAATAAAAAATTGTTGAGGAATTGCATGATAGACTCTGGTGCAGCTATAAACATCATTCTAGTAGGAGTTATGAAGTAGCTTGGCATGTGGGTTGATACATATGAAGGGAAATGTTATGCAATGGATAACAGACCTGTTCCTGTGGTAGGTATTATGAGAAATGTTGAAGTCAATCTGGCTACTTATCCACAGGTGGCATATAATATAGATATAATAGTGATTGATACCCCTCCTTAGTTTGGGATGCTTTTATCAAGGAAATGGACAACAACAGTTGGGGGAAATATCTAGTTTGATTTATCTTATGCAACTATTCCAGTGAATGGTCAAAAATTCAGGTTGTATAGGGAGCCAAGAATGAGCCAAGTTGTTGACTATGTACCCCAAGATAAAATTAATTGTTTTTGTGATGTGAATCTTGAAAAATTCAAGATAGAATCAGCCCAGCCAGAGTTAATCAGTACTAATCTAGTTGAAGGTTCTTATGGCGATCGAGAGAAAGAAGCAATGGACAATGTGAGTTCATTTGATAATGAGTACATAATAACTCCTATTATAGTTGAAAGTCATGAAGACTCATTTGATGAAGAAGAAATGATGTTTTTCCAAGGTATGCCCAGGAATGAATTCCAGGTATTTCCAGATCTACTTTGTGGTAAAGAGGAAATAATTTCAGAAAAGCTAGATGTTGGAATAAGTGACTTCGCTGGTGATGTTTTTGATTTTTCATTCTTTGATGATCTTGGACCTCTTTTTGATGATGACAAAAGTGAAGAATATAACTATAGCAATGAAAATGTAGTAGCATATTCACCTAGCAGTGAACAAATTTCAGATTTGCTAACTCTTGAATATCAGAGATATACACATGAAGGTGATCCTGAGGTTCTTTGTCTAGCTTATGTTTTCCTTGATAGTGAAAGATCTTTGTATGATGATTCTTGTGACTCCCAGTACATTTTTCAAATTGATGATCAGAAATCTGTGTCCATTTGAGAAGAGGTATGTTATTTTGAAATTTCTAACTCATGTGAAGACACTTGTTTGCATACCAAGGATGATAGAGGTTCGGATTTGATTGGTTCATATATGCTTGATATTGGAGATATGAGTCATAATCCAGTGTTGTATCCAAATGGTAGTGTCAAGGAAGTGCAAAAGGTTTTAGATTTGTTTGTTCTAGACAGTGTTGATATGACAAAAAAAATTGATTCTCAAGAGAAGTACTTTGATGGTGAATTTTCAATACAGCTGGGAGAATGTTTCACAATTCATAACAGTGAGAGAGATGATATAAAATGTTGTATTGAATATGCATGCATTTTGAATGTTGAAAATAACAGGGGTCTGTCCCATGATGATGAAGAATTGGAACTGCAGGATGGTGTAGGGATTTTGGGCCAAACCAAGCTTGATGATTCTCTAAGAACTTGCAATAATAGTGACAAGAAGGATTGCATGAGTATCTTCAAGAAGGATCTGATGAACTTGAGACAAAACCAGGTATTTGACTGGGGAAAGTATGATTTGAGTTTCAGATTGTAACAACTCAGATCAGGTGAAGTTAAAACATAGAGGATTAAGGGTTGCTAGTGCTTGGACAACTCTTGCTTGTCCTCTTTACAATTCTTTTCCATGCACAATAGTTTAGGGTTGTGGTTCACCTTCATTTTGTATCCATTTCATTTCCATTTTGCACTCATTTTCCAATGCCATTCATTCCATTTCTGCTCACTGGTTCATCATTTTGTGTCTGATTTGCTCACCCAAATATTTTTAATCCTTGCAATGATCTCACTATCATTCATCCCCAGATGGAGCCACTGTTAGGACTATAAAAATCTAATGATTTACATATTGTTTCACTCATAATTTTCCATATTGGTGCTATCGTGTGCATTTTTCACCCATACTTTGCCATTTGGTCCCATGTTTTCCATCGAGTCATGCATTTTCACGTTGTGGTCCATATCGGCATAAGTCTATCTAGGTCTCCCTGACCCATGATGCTTTTCTGTTAACATATGTTTGTTGCAGGTTCGTTGGCATGACTTCTTCATTGTCACCGCGATCGACATTTACCTATGCATATATCTCGGCATGAGGTGGCCTGGGTCTTCCCAATCCATTTTTCCTGATAAACGTCTGTGTTTCCTATCGGCAAGACGTTTCTGCTGTTATGGCAATTGGATTTTGCATGCTGGTAGTTTTTGGTAGGGCCTCTTCATGGTCTCGACGAAAAAGGATGATACACTTTTTGGCTTGAGTTGTGGCATCGATATGATGTCTTGGCGAACTCATTGTGTCACACCGAATGGTGGTAGAATGAATGCATCGGAAAAAATTAAAGGTTTCGGCGAAAGGTCATAGCGAAATATTTCATGTCTTGTCGACCGTGTGTACCTAACTTGTTTCGGCCTGACCATGAGTCTTCAGAGTAATGTCATAGCAAGTTTAATGTGTCTTGCCAACATCACATATGGTCACATCGAGGCGTATATGTCTCACCGACGGAGAACAAATGGTTTCTCTCAAACAACTTTCAGTGAGAGGTTTGTTGTGTCTCACCGACCGACAACATAAAGGGATGCGATATCGGCATGAGTTAAGATTTTTGGCATGTGGTCTCGGTGAGTGACCTTCGGTCTCACCGATGGAAAACAATGAAGGACCTTGTCGGTGAGATTATGATCTTGTCTCAGTGACTCAGAATGGACGATCACTTTCGGTGTGACATAGTGTGCTCTATGAAAGTTCTTGCCGAGGGCATTATGTTACGGCAACAAGTTTGATCACAAGGGCTCTCGAAAAAATAAGGGGCTTGTCTACTTGACGTCTCCCCAATATCTTAAGGTCATAGCGACATGCGATTGGTAAAAGAGCTCTCAGGGAAACATAAAGGGATCTTCAGGATATCTCCCCAACTCAGCTAAGTCACGGCGGAGGCAAATAACACGAAGCGGAGCGATTAACGATAGAATTTCCTTTGGCATAGTTGTGATATGTCTTGGCAACTGTTTCACTGGTGAATAACAAAAAATCAAATACTATGGCTGACATGTGAGTTCATATAACCATTGCAAGCCGACTTGATTGGAGCCCAAATTCTATGGAAGGTTGACATGGAATTTCAATATGATTTATTTTATTGATGCTGGTGTATAAATAGGAATTTTGTAATTGTAAAATAATGATCAGTTACTAGATTTCGATACACAGCAAGTAGATGTGGTAGAATAAAATTATTAGATCAGAGACTATTGTTGCATGATTTTAGAATGGAGGTATTTATGAAAATCAGTTGATGTTGCTACATTTTCTGGTGTCAATTGTATGTTGAATTAAATAAAAATACTACTAAGTTGTCTCCAAGATTGATGCTTTCTGGTTGTTTAAATTGACATAAGTTTATGTTCAGTTTATCAATGCACATTTGTTGTATCTGTGTGATTAACCAATTGGTTCTTTCAAGCAAAGATTAAATCCTTTTTGTGGATCACAGTAATCAGAAAGATCTATTTGGATTATTAAAGTAGAGCTTAGTAGTTACAATATTGCATGTTTATACAAGTTGTAAACAAAATATGTGCCAGATAATTTGAATTTCCTTGAGAGAGTGTTGCTCATCTTGGCTTCATGTGACTCTGCATGCCCAACAAGGCATTGGTCTCTGCACTTAATCATTTTGAATTCATTCAGTTTCTTTAAATTTATTAATTGAGCACTTTAGGATTTAGATCAGAAGATTGTTATTACTATCAAGTTTGAATTCATTTGTTCACTTCCATCTGCCATTGTGGACAAATCATTGCAAGTAGTCTAATAATCATAAGTCAATTCTGCTTCATTTAGAAAGGTACACCTACCTTGGTTTAGCAGTACCTGAAGAGTATAAGGTTGAGTTCTTTTGACCTTGTCTATTACCCTAAAACGTATCAAGAGATTGGCAGCCTCTTGAGGTATCTTTACCTGCGTTTTTGAGAGCTAACAAGTTCCATAACCAACAAAATTATAAACAACATATAGTTGCATAAACAAAGATCCAAGAAATACATCCTTCAATGCACTCTTGGTTGCCATTGAAGACAAATCCAAGATACGATACAAATGCTACAAATATTGAAGGGAGAAAAGACAAGAAAATATATAGTAAATGTAGTTATATTATTTGTGGTACATTTAGAGCAGCCTTGCCCTTCCATTCCAGTCAAAGAGCCCTTGAGAGAAGATTGGAAGGATTCGAATGAGAAGGATGGTAACTTCCTATCTGGAAATCTCACTAGTCATGGTCAGATGAAAGTAAAGAGTGCATGTTCACCTCTCCAATTTGATCAGCTACAACCTGAAAATAAGATTTCAACAAGGGTTTTAGAATATGTTTATTAAAATGAAAATATAGCCAAGATCTAATAATGAGCACATTTAGATTTTAACAATATGGAATCCTAAGTTACCTGTTTCAACGGTTATAAGAGATTTCCCATTATAGTGACTATGGTAGAATACTAATCTACAATATGACTGTAAAGTTTCTAAGTAATGGATTCAATGGTGATAAGACTAAAAGGTGCAACATCAACAACATTGCCACTTGATACAATTATATTTGATAAGGCACATTAAAAAGCTATCTAAATGTTTATCTGGGAGAAAATGCATCTGGACTTATGATAAAACTAGAACAATGCCTTCAACTGTCATTTCTCCATTATACAACCTTTCCCATGTGTAACAAAGAGCTTCTAACAACCACATTTTATCCTTTTTGATCCTCCATAGCTTACAATGATACTGTGTGATGACACATAATTCTTACAACTAAAACAAAAGACCAAGGGTCATATGCTTTCAATGATATTCTATTTGTTCCTTCTTTGATGCATGTTGTAATCTACAATAGGTTAAAACAAAGCAGGTTACAAATTGAAAAGAAAAAAAATGATATGAACATAAAACAGTAAGGCATTGGAATTTCAAGAATTATGCTAATAATGAAAACAAAATGACTACAAAGAATAAAACAATGTACCATTATGAAGAGTATGCAAAATGGACAGAAACTACTCAGAGCTTTAGTTGCTGAGAGTGTTAGAAAATGAGATGAGCAAAAAAAAATTAGTACAATGTACCATCTTAAGATGTTAAAAGTAACCCACCTTAGGACCATCGTCATGACCATTGGCTCCCACTAATTGAACACTTGGTCTGTTTGTAACCTTAATTGATATTCCTCTACCAAAAGAAAAACACATATAAGACTTTGGCATGGCCATATAAGAATAAAAAACAAAAAAAATACTTTGCATCTTCTCTTTCATGCCCACCATGTTACAGTTTCTCTTCTTTTTTTTTTACTTTTTACCTTGACCTCTAGATACTACAAAGTACAAACAACCCTTTAAAAGAAAATACAACATTCAAGTAGCCTGAGAATTGAAAAAAAAAATCAACTAGTGACTTCTTCCTATATTTTAGATTCATTTTGCTTCCTTAAACTAAGTATCATATACAACAACAAACAACATCAGACAATATATTATGCACCATAAATATATAATCCTTTAATATAGTAAAAATTTAGAGGGTTTTTCAATATATTCACAAGAAAAATATTAAAATCAACTTTGTACAACACAATTGCATGTATCACAACCACTGATCAGAGAGATAATGAAGCATTCTCCAACTCTTATTACAACAAGATATCATAACCTACCAAATCCTCTAGCAGCTATAAATGCAAGGCCACTCCCAACTAACTTCTGCCTCAAAATTCCCTAGCATTATAGAAGCATTATTAAGTAACATACAAAAACAACAAGTTGAAAGTTCATATCTCTAAGAAGAAACCAATATAAGAAAATCAGTCATGACATATAATGCATGAGTGTGAATAATCAACACTAGATTACCTCACCACCAAATATCCCAAGACGAGCTCTCCTATTGGCCATAGTTGTTACCGTCATATCATTAAGTGAGCAAATGAATGCATCTGGCTGCAGTGATCGTTACACAAATTTAGTTTTTAAAAAAAAGCATAACCTAAACTAAATCAACAAAATATCCAACTTAAGATCAACTTGATACTAGAACATAAATAAAATTTACCTGACAAATAATCTCTCCATTGAAAGTGGCTAGGTCAATCTAGAAAATTTTCCACAAATTAGAAATTAAAGGTTATTCATTGCTAATAGAATTCAACTCAGATCTAAGAAAAAATAAGCATTGCACTCCCTACTTTGGGGAGAACAAGTATAGATGCAGGTAGGTTAAGATCACATACAAAAATAATTCTAGAAAGAGATGATGATGCCACTCCAACAAAGCCATCCTGGGATCCCACATTAATGAATTCTATATTTGCAACACTCTTTCCAAAAACCCAATGGCACATGCCACCACCATTCTTAGGAGGTAATACATTTTCCATCTGAATGGATCTAGACATATAGCACATTGTACCTACATTATATCTTGTTTCAATCCTTAAACGGAAGGATAAACTATATTCTCTACCGAAGCATCCAAAAAACAAGAAAACTATGTTCAATTCTTAAACCTCAACACAATATAAATAAGTAATTTTGCATCATAGGAGACAAGAGACAAAAGGAAAAAGCATTAGAGCTTGAAACTGCACGAAAATAGAAAAACTAGAGTATTAATTTTCTAGCATTGGTAACTAATAAAGCTCAAAGCAAGACATCCTAGGGTTGAACCAAACCCCATCAACCCTTGAATCAAAGGAAAAAGGAAAAGAAGATGGAAGGTTTTTCAAGACACCGACAATGACAAGGATCTCCACTTAATGAAAATGTCTATAGTGAAAGGAAAGTAAAAGAAGTCCAAAATTACAATAAAATAATTGCATTGGTTATGAAACAATACCAGCCTTGGCTAGAACTTTCTCCCGTGGTTTCAACATTATTTGCATAACAAAGGTACCCCTTTTAATATGGCTAGCATAAAACAAGAAACTCATGTGAATTACAAGAGAAATACATAGATAATAGAATGCTTCTAGGTTTAGACCTGCACTATTTAAGCTTCTCCACCCAATATCTGAAATGGTGTTACTATTGTTTGTTGACTCTGTAAGACAAATTTTGATTGAGTCATTTCACAAGTCAACTTTAAATTCTAAAAATGTTTGTGCTAATATCATAAAAGAAAGTGAAATATGGTACATAAAAGTAAAATAATGGCACAGAGGCACATCAATGCATGTTGAGATAAAATCTTAGCAAGAAGTTAAATAGCACATTCATTAACCAAAACTTACAAAAAACATAGATAGATCATTCAAGGGAAAATACCCCATAAAAATGCAACATAATCATTACTAAAGAAACAGAGGTCATACACAATGTCAAGAACAACCTTATGGTCAAGGATATTTATTTGTCACTTCCTTTTCACAAACAAACCTTTCAATGCTAGAGAGAATAATGACAAACTCCTAAACTTTTTCGCCCAAATATTAGCTAATAGAAGCTACTTGACATTTTTCCTACATGTAAAATTCCCAATATAGTTATGTTTCTTCCCTGCGTTCTCCATTTTTTTCTCTGTCTAAAGATATTTGCTGATAGTAATTTTTTGCTAAAAATTGTTATTACTCTCCCATATTTTTGCAAGCTTCATTTAGGCCTGCTAAAGCTGGGATTCACAAAGACTTGTCTGGTAAATGGTGAATCTGGTAACTATGATACTACAAGATTTTCCATAAGTCACATATAGGACAATAAAATATGTTCATGCTGAAAACAAATGATAGTACCAATCCATGAATTGTAATTACTAATTTATGTTCAATTAGAATGGCCTAGTATTAGCTGGCATGCAGTTTCCCCAAAAGCAACATGAGCCTAAACTCTAACATCCAAGTCATTGTGTGAACGAAAATGCATGCACAAACAAATATCAAAAACAATAATGGAAACATCACACTAAGCTCATAAACTTTAGAATTTTGATGGTCGAAAACAGACTAATATTATAATGAACTGTAATTCATCACAGACTCTTTAAATAATAAATACTAAATGAATTTTTGTGTGCATCTAGAACAAACAGTAACTCAGAAAGCACATAAGAAAATTATCAAGTAGTGCACAAGCAAACAATAACCTAGTCACTCTGTCGAGAAGCAACCAATTCAACTATGTACTGAAAAGAGAGTAAGCCTATATGTTATAGTTATTACTTATTGACAAAAATTTACATCCTTGTTAATATAGCCTAAAGGCTAAAAGTAAAAATGCATGATAGTTGAGAAAATGCAGATAAGGGAATAAAGATTTGGGCTTCTAAGGATCCAATTATGTGAAAAAGCTACCAAATACAAAAACCCGAATTACAATGTCTACTTTCCAAGCTCTTGATGAAGCTAATGTCTTACCTTACCAAGTTCTTGATGTAGTCACTATCTCACAATTGTGGTTTGCTGGACAATCCTTTCCAAGGATGTATAGCTAGGAAGATTGGCATGTGTTGTCATAATCACAAGAAAAATGTCAGAAAAGATACATATAGCATACTTTTGTTTTTCCATGAGTAGTTCAATAACTTAAGATCCAAAACAAAGGAAATAAATCCATATGAGAAAGTGATACTATCTTTAACATCCTCAACATGAGAGATTAAGAATAGATAATTAGTAACTAAAGAAAAAATAAGTATACTAACCCAAGATTACTCGATTTAGTGAATCAACAACATTTTGATGATATTCCATGCTTAAGAGATGAAACATGGGTGACTTTTCAAGCTCCTCATAAGCAAGAAGTGCCATGCAATCCTACAAAACTAGGACAAATATGCTAACAAGTAAGCAACAACTACTTGTGCTTTGAAGTACAAGCCAATTAAACAATTTCAACGCTACAATATATGAGCTATCACCAAACAAAATCTTCAACCCTCATTTCCTAAATCATGCCAAAAATTCCAAGAAATTACATGTGAATGTACTGAGGTGCTTTCTTATTTATCTCTAGTAATGCCTCCCAAACATCATCACTCAACAATTATGAAGGTTCCATAAAATGGCATCATTAAGTATCTTTGCAGCCTCTCAATCCAACTTGTGAGCCTTAAGCAGGCAAGGAAAACTAAAGAATAAAGAAATAATAACCAGCCTAATGCTATAAAAAATCAGCTAAATTATATGTTCAATTATCTAAAATTGTTTATATGTAAATTTCATAACCCTGCTTCTAAATATTTTTTAAAGAAACCCTATTTTTTTAGATTTTCCTATTTTTGATAGTTTCAAAATGTCCATTTTAGAAACTAAACCCACTTTCAGTTTCAGTTAACAGATAATTTCAGGAACAAACAGATATAGATGGCACCTATGAGCATATTTTATTGTGATTAGTACTAGCACAGTAGTTGAGCATCCACAAATCCGTCAAAAACCATTAATCAACGAACCTAGCTGACCAATTAACTAACTTGATTATTATATTGCTATCATGGTTAAGCATGCTTGAGTTGGAGTAGTACTGGGATGGGCGACCTGTTAGGAAGGTCCAATTCTTCACCTTTGTAAGAATCACCTAGACACAATGAATTCCAAGTGGACCACTCATTATAATGAGAGATGGGTTCTTGTGAACCACTACTCATGAAACATGGGTTGACTAATGAGTTTGACTTGAAAAACTACACAGTTGAATTATGATAGCAATATCATAATTTGACACACTATGGAAAATACCTCCTATGTATAACTATATTGACTGTTCAATCAACTAATTTGATTGATTTAAGAGTTAAATTGATCAATTAATTAGTTAAAAATTTGTTTGATGAGTGGAAAGAAAAACTAATTGACATCAGTGAAACATGAAATTGACTCATTCGTAAACTGACTTTGATTGATAAATGAAATGTGGGTGAAGATAATTAGAATTATTTATTTTATTTAATTAGATATATGTGCATGGATTAATTAAAAATAATTAATTAGACATAGGGTAATATTAGAGGGAATAATATAATGTAATCAATTAATTGACTAAACGAATTAACATAAAGTTGATAAATCAAACGTGTGACAAGACGATGAGAATAAATTGACAACAAAATTGGTCAATTGACAAATGTTGATAGACTTGATCAATTGGAATGACTGTTAGTCAATAGCATGAGAGTATGGTGATTGAATGGGATGATTACAACAAAGCTAAGGTGACAAAGTTTAGGAATCTACAATAGATATGCACAAAATGAATTTGGTGGAAAGGTTTTAAAAATTTTCAAGCGAATACAATTCGCAGGTGTAAACCCAAATTCCACAACCTTTGCCAACGTCCTCCCTTCCTATGCCAAAATGGGAGCTTTGGAACAAGATATGAATATACATCAATGCATAGACAATACATAGCGATATCCCTATAAGAAATGTGGTCTATGGATTTCAATATTGGAGGATATGCACAAAATGGATTTGTTGAAAAGGCTTTAGAAACTTTCAAGCAAATGCACAAAATGGATTTGTTGAAAATGATTTAGAAACTTTCAAGCAAGTTCAAAACATTGTATACTCTTAGAACCACAAAGCCTATATCCAATTCAAATTTTTTTCAAGAAATTTATATTATAGTAGAAGAAATTTTACAAACAAGAGCTACAGAGCAGCGAAGTTCCTGCCAAAGTATGCAAGAATGGTTTTTTTTTTGTTTGCAGCTTGTTTGATTAGTTTTGGAGTATGTAAATATTGTGTAATTTTCTGTTGAAATTGTAAATAATGCTCTTTTATTCAAAGAAACTAAATATTTAGTACATATGAGAACAAAGGCCCAAAAGGCAGAGAATGAGAGTTATAGTGATAAAAAACTATGTGAATGCTTCCTAGTTTATTTGCTAACTGGATGGAGTTGAAACGAGACTCTTCAAAATTATTAATGACAAACAATACCAAACCCTGATATACTCATCATATGACTACAATATAATCAGATCTAAAAATATAAATGATATAACAGCCATTGGAATCCCCAAATAAATTCTAAAATTTTATTTTAGCCACTAAAAATGTATTACAATAAAATAAATTAGTAGATGCACTGACAACCCTACATTTGTAGCTTAATCAGAATTCAACGAGCATATGGACAAATCATTTTTCTTATCGGACAAAAAAAGTGCTTGCCACTCACTTGTAACTAACCACCCTTCAGCTCTATCAAGTATATTAAATAAACTAATGAGAATTTTTCATTTAATAATGGCACCGTTGTTACAGCTGAAATAGCCTGACACAATTTAGAGCTCAAGACAGCCATAAATCAACTTGTGTCTTCAAAGAGTTTGAAAATTGATTCCAAAAATTGATCATCCTATTTGATGACAAGCATTCATGATAACAAGCCAAAGGTATTTTATGACAATTCAACATTTGGTTTTCCTAGTATTTTAGCAGCTTAAGAACGTCAAAGCATATTGCTTTAGATATTTTTTCCATGTTTTTTCATTCTTAATGTAAAATGAAGTTTCAAAAATCAACTCTCGTAAAAGAAGAGTAAATAACACATACCTTTATTGTACGCAATGGGTAATGTTGATGTATATACTCTTTCTCTTGCATTTCTTGCCTAACCATTAGACAACCAATAGTCATGTGATTAGACCTATAGTAGGTACATTTCTACATGCATGGATAATATTCAGCTAGATTCAAAGAAATAATTTGTTCTCATGGCCCAAACAATACACTGTAAAGAGAAAAATGGTAGATTAAATAGTGTATGAGAACAGAGTAATTTGTTGGTCTACATGTTATGTGTATGTGCCATCAAAGGAAGCTGGTTAAGAGAATTGAAATTGGTTTGGCATGATTATGATACACTATTGACTGCTATGTAAACATAGAAAAACAAATTAGAAATGGTAAAAAGACCAAAATAGAACTTTTAAAGCTTATCACCCCTAAATCATATATCATGCAATATCTAAAGTTCTGCAAATTTTTTGGATCTCCCATAATGTTACCAGAGAAACATAAGATCTTACAAGTTTCTAACTGAAGATTAATTGAAAATTCCAACATTATAATTAAGGATCATGTTGCAAATTTTCTTTACGTACTACATCAAGCAGTTGTCTATTCATTCATTTAAAATTTTGAGCTATTAACTTGGGACAAGGCATATGAATTGTTTGACAACAAAAGTTCAACGGCCTCAAATTTTGAGCTCTTAATTTTTTGGAAACTCAGTTTTATATTCATGAATTTGGTGTGTATCTTGAACTAATAATAGAGGAGTGTGCATCATATAACCTTTCGGTTTGACTTGAGATATAATATTTTGGATGAATTTCTAGACCATATTGTACAAGAGAATTACACCAAGTGGAAACCAACCAAAAAAAGTTATTGAAGAGAATCAATCAGTCCAATGGTTTGAGTTGTAAAGGTAACAAAGGATGTTTGCAAAAGAATTAAACGTCACAGATCACTCGTGGTTAACCAAGAAAAGGAAAAATAAAGGAGAATTAGTATAATACCAACAAACAAAAACTAGGTTCCTACATTGCACCAAAGACAAACTAAGTATCTTAGAAAAAATATACAATTTCTACACTGCAATAGAGGCACACTAAGTACTCCAAAAAAAATTTATATTTTATGAGATGGAGACAACTCACTATCTAAATCAATGAACACATACATAATTGGATTTTTTTTTAGCTTATTTAGCACATGGTTTCACATTGGCAGTATTTGCCAACAAAGTTTACATTCCTTAAAATTTACAGCAGTGACCAGAGCAAGGGAAGGCAATTAATTTTTAATTTCAATCATATTTATAAGATTATGTTCATAAGTCTAATGCTATATTAGTATTTCTGATTGCAGTTTAGTTTTGAGGGGAGGTTTGATTTGGTTTCATTTGTAAAGTTAATACACTCAAAAGGATTGTATGTGAGTCTGAGAATTGGGCCATACATTAAGTCGGAGTGGAATTATGGGTATTCCTCACATTCTCAATCTATAACAATATAGATACTTTACTACCACATTGAATATATGTTTCTTTGATGGTACATTTTTCCTGTGTTTTACTACCACATTGAATGTATGTTTCTCTAATGGTGCATTTTTCGTATGTTTGGAGGGGATTTCCCTACTGGCTTCATGATATACCAGACATAACTTTTAGAACAAATAATGATCCATTCAAGGTACAAATTTCCTTTTTTCCTCTTTTATAGAGGTCCTTGAATTTATGAGAATTTCAAATAGCTTGTTTTATGATGCATGAATTGCTACTCTATTAGTGAGTGCAGAGGGAGATGGAGAGATTCACAACAATGATTGTAAACATGATGAAAGCAGAAAGTCTTTTTTCTTCCCAAGGAGGACCCATTATCATCACCCAGGTGTGTATTCTCTACAACTGTCTATTAATTTTCTAAGAACTGCTTAGAGTCAATTCCCATTATCATTACCCAACTCTGTTTTATCTATAACTTTGTATTAATTTTGTAAGAACTTCCTAACTTCAATGTTATGTGGACAATATTAATTTAAAAGGGTTGTTTAAATGCAAAATTTGTTACACTATTAATTTTCTAAGAACTGGTAAATAGAAAATTCACATTATCATCACCCAAGTGGGTTTGTCTGCAACTCTGTTTTAATTTTCTAAGACCTCCAGAAAGTATTAATTTAAAAGGGCCATTTAAATGCAAAGTAACATAAGAAATACCTTGGGGAACATGGAAACATGAACTATTTGATAGAATTCCTCTAAGAGATGTATCCTTTTGAACTGCAACAATTGCAGGATATGCACGAAATAGATCTGCAATTCAAAAGCCAGTTTATAACAACCAAAGAAAACTCAAAAACATGATAATATTGTTTACAAGTAGGTCACTTAGTTGTTACAAATTGAAATTGTATTTAATTTTATTTCATAACTTCAAAAAATAATTCAATAACTAAATGTGAGATGTTCAGTTATACTCTTCATCCTCCTACTAATAGGGATATTTTAGCTTGAATATATGCAAGCTAGAAAACAAGATAGAAAATGAAAAGGAATATAGAAATATTAATTTGGATGAATTGAGATGCAACAACAATACCATTTCATTCATCCAAAAGAAGTGATTTCCTCCCCTAATTTCACTCTATCTCTGAATAGTTTGCGATGCTTAACCTTGTCTTCCATTCTTTGGGAGTCAGTGGCAGAGCTCTCATTGCAGAATCCAAAATAGGAAGATGGGATACACCACCTTCCACCTGTGCATTGTAGAGAAATATGAACCATTAAGAAGCATGTGAATTAAAAGTTCACAGAAAATAAGTCAAACCAAAAGGCTATATGATGCATACTCCTATGTTTTAGTTCAAGATACACACCAAATTCATGAATATAAAATTGAGTTTCCAAAAAATTATTACTGTGTAACAATCAAGTTAGGAGATTAAAAGGCAAAAAAGCAGTATTAACTATATGCTTAAAATCAATGGAATAATTTAGCTAATATATCACAACAAACACTTGAGTCCACAGTAAAAAAAATTAAAGGACATTGAAACACAGAAAATTTATTTTTGTGATGTGATTAATCTTCCCATCTACAAAACCAAAAGAAGGCAGAAGAAACACTATAAAATAATGAAGTATCGCTTTCCTGCACTAGTGAGGATTTATAACGCTATTTCAATCTTGGAAAAGAATGAGTAGAAGAAGGTGACATCTAGACAAGTATGTGCTTAAAGTGAGCATCTTCCTTCACCCATTCAACATATGCAAGAGCATCTAAAATAGGACCATTGTACTGCACATGAAGCAATCATGTTTAAGTAACTTGAATGAGAAATAAATGAAACTCATTCAAAATGTGACTATTTTAGTCATGAGAGGTTACAAATCATCCCTAGCCAATACACATCTCACCAGTCTCTAACTAAAATACATTTATCAATTTACAATTTATTCCTTAAAAATAGAGTAGCCTATTATCATCTAGGAATATCACTAGCATCTGCACTTCATTCTATAAACAAAGATCTTAGCGTTTTGTTGTCAATATTGAATTGTT
This sequence comes from Sequoia sempervirens, assembly GCA_007258455.2. NCBI lineage: Eukaryota > Viridiplantae > Streptophyta > Pinopsida > Cupressales > Cupressaceae > Sequoia > Sequoia sempervirens. Next base: position 326,443,063 of record VDFB02271358.1, on the reverse strand, counting down.
AAAAAAAAATTGAATATGGTAATGATTTAGCGGTAGCACTCAATGGAGAAAGATTGATCCAACATATAATTTGATATGCAGTTTCGATATCCATCTTAATGTTCATAGTATTCTCCTCCTAGAAATAACACCCCTTGCCAGAATTAAAGTTTCAAAGAAAGTAAAATATGTTTTGCTATTTGGCTAAGCATTTGTTGCTAAATACTAATTTTTAGAGCCATTATTTTATTGGTAAAATAAGGTTCTAAACCCTAGCCTTGCAACATTCTTGTTGTGGCCTCTTGTCATAACCAAACCAACCACTAGTGCTTGGAGACATCTATTTTTCATTGTTTCTGATATACCAAGCAATATAACTTTATTTATCCTGTCCAAACTCAAAGGATGAATAGTTAAACAAGAAATAGCAATTGAATCCAACTGAAACCAGGTGCAATGGCACCAGTCGATGGTTACTAAAACTATAATCCTCTAAAGTATAGATACATAACAACATGAAAATCAGAGGCCTGAGGTCCAAAAAAATGAAGAAAGAAGATATTTAAAGCCCACACATGATAAATGGATCAATAGAATTGTCAAAGTGGAAACTGGCTTAAAATAGTACAGGAGAGGCACTCGAGAAAGTAGATGACAAATAAAAACCTACCAAAAATAACTAGTTATATGGGTCTGTACACCCAATCTACAATATTATTAGAAGCATGAGTTAAAATATAAATTTTGAAGCGTGTAAGTAAAAGACAAAGTCTAAGAATGTCATCTAGAGAATGGTCTGCTCTAAGTAGAGCTGATGAGCTTGACCTTGGGCTCAGATACTACAAAACCAAAGAAGCAACTGTCTGTAATTCCATGAGACTGTAATGGCCTGGTTATCAGAACAAGCCCCAAATTGATAATAAGTTCAAAAAAAATGTACGGTGAATGACAAGAAAAACTAATGAACAAAACTAGGGGTGCAAATACAACACATGATAACAGTAATTATAAAACTAGGTCTCGTACCATTTTCATAATCTCCTTATCCTTCAATAGTAGCCAGTCGAGAGAGGAACCCAGCGGGGGAGCTACTGTGTCATTAGGAATAGTAAAATTGATTGTACAGAAAGGCCACGGACAAGTCCGAGCTAGAGTCTCTAAAATAGTTATAAAAATGAAGCATAAGCAACAAATTAAATGTTAAAAATTAATATTGTATTCCTCTATTTTTGTTATGGGTGAAAACCCCAACAAACACCCTCAATTTACCTAAAAATAATATTTTTTTAAAACCAAAGTTTTCATCAATCTGTTAAGCATTGAAAACATAAATTTTAGAGCTTTGGAAATCAAATTAATGGGTAAAGGTTAACTAACCCTACCACCAACATGCAATACAAAGGCTAAAAGAATAGCTACAGGAATGCCAACCATGTAATATGCCCCAAGATTAGCATAAGCATATAATTTTTGCCACCCACATCCTCTAGCAATGCCTGAAGTATTATCTTCAAATTATCATTACTTCAATAGAAAATGTTTTTGTAGTGTTAATTTATGCTATCATGATTTCAAGATCAATATGTTTGTAGCTCCAAACATGACTATGGAGGGTAAATTTGAACCTGACAGAATGTCTTGTATTCCATCCAAAATTGAGTAGACAGCTACTAGTGGATCATTTTCAAATAAGCATTCACAATTTATTGCCAAATTATATTTGGTTGTTTGAATGAAATTGGAGACCAAATGCAAGAAATGTGGTTTCATGCAATGCGATGATTGCATGATATGCACAAAATGGTGTTGTTGACAAGAGCTCAAGGCTTTTCAAAGAAATGCCTCAACAAAATTTGGTGTCATGGAATACCATGATTGCAGGATATGCATAACATGGTGCTCTTGGTGAGGCTTTAAGGTTTTTCATAGAAATTCCTAAAAGAAATGTGGTCTCATGGACTACAAGGATTGCAGGATATGCACATAATGGGTTTGTTGAAAAGGCTTTGGAGAATTTTATGAAAATGCAAGTAGCAGGTGTAAAGCCAAATACCACAACGTTGGTCAACATCCTCCCAGCCTATGCCAAAATAGGAGCTTTGGAACATGGTATGGACATCCATCACAGAGAAATTGAACGTGGATTTTCTTCGGATATTATAATTGCCAGTGCCCTACTAGACATGTATGCAAAATGTGGAAGGATACACAAGGCACAAGAACTGTTTGAAAAAATGCCTCAAAGAAATGTGGAGTCATGGACTGCAATGATTGCAGGCTATGCCATGCATGGCTTTCGTGAGGATGCTCTCAAACTCACATGCAATTATCACATTTTATGGTACTGTATGATTCTAGTGAGCCATTAAAGCAATTATGGCATGGTAGGCAGATTGCAGAGCCCATTCTGGGTTCCAGGTAGTTTTCAAGATGTTGAGACATATCTCTCCCATCTGATTTGAAGGTTGAAACAAACAAAATATTACAAGATTATATTATCTTCAGATAAATTCAGCAGAATGCTAGGCAAACAAAATAAAGAATTCTGGTTCCAATACTTATGCTCGTACATTTCCATCGAAGTTCTAGTTTATTTCAATAAATGTCTAGGGTTTCTCAAAAAGGGCATTCTTCTACCCATTTTAGGCACTGTTGTTTAAAAAAACATTAAAGGAACTTAAGCAGAAAATATAGCACTAAAACAAAATAGAATGAAAATTGTTACCTAGTTAGAGGCTGCAGTTGTTCAGTGTCAAAAAAATTCGTTCCAACCATAGTCCACCAGGATATTGAACCCGTCGATGTAGAGGAGATAAGAAAGTGGGGATTTGAGCCTCTTTGTACTGCAGAAATAGTCTGGCCCTAATTGCATTTACAACCAACAGGTATATGCCTAAGTCTAGAAAAACATGACATAATGTGCCTATCTCCACAATTGAAACAATACACAACCATTAAATAATGATTTGCATCTTCGCAATTCAAACTCTCTGAGAAATGAAAGAAATACTAAACCAAAATGCGTCACCCATGAACTCCTAGAGACCTAGTTAGGATGAAATTTCCCTGGAAAGGATAGAGCTTGAAACAGTAGACGCAGATGCATTAAATTTTCTTTGGGACGTTGCTTTGCAAGGTGGGTGACATTGAACATGTGTAAGGTCATTCCTCTTGCCTCATAACGTTCAGAGGAGGCTCTGACAATCTGAAATCTCCTGCCTCGTAAGTGCAGAGGAGTCTGACTATCTACAACAACGAACTGCCCGAGCCTTCTAACAGTTCAAAATTTGTGCACTCTCTTGTCTCATGAAACCAAAATCACATTCTGACATCCTGTAGCTGTTTATCCAGGCCAATAAAAAACCAACAAATCTTAGATCAATTAACTAGCGAGCATATTTGCCTCCCCAAATAAGCTTTGCTAAATAAAACCTAAAAAAATTTGAATTCTGATTGTCTAGAGAAACCTGGATTAATCACCGTTTACTGATTGAAGGGTTCACTATAGTTCCCCGGCAGGAACTAATAAGGATGGAAGATCTGTAATCTTGCCAACCTTTTGAAGTTTACGAAGTAGCTTAAGTTAACTATTTTGCTATGTAATTTTTATCAGCTGATTTGTTAAAAGAATGAGCTATAGACAGAAAACAACTGGCTACTACAAAATTGTTGTTTTGAAGACATATAGATATCATCATAGAGTTAAAATTTCAAATATTTAAATCCAAGTGAAAGCACAACAGAGTATAGAAAGTCTCTTTCTTCCCTTGGCAATTATAGCCAATGTAAAGTGGAAATGACTTTCTCCCAAAACAACTTGCCAAAGGATAAAAGCCATGGAAGGCTGAGTTGGGACTAATTTCCAGTTGGTTCCTCACATGAACATCGTGTTTGAGATCTCACCTCTGTAATTCTAACACTTTGGATAGGCTAAGTGTTAAGCCTTCTTTTGGAAAGTGTACACTATTCAACATCATGTAATCTCCGGTAGCAACAAGGAGTTGATTGTTGGGAGTGTCTGTTCATGATTTTCAGTAATTATATTGAGTCTATCAATATTGTTATTTATTGAATCCTCTCTTGTTGCTTTCTCATGAAATGGAGGAAGTTAAGCAAGCTCATTTCCAAGACGAACTGTTTGTGCATGCTTCCTCAGATATTTTCTTTTACTGCAGATGGCTTTGACAATTTCATTAATTATGCCTAGGAGGTTTGGGTCAGCCTTTTGAGCAGACTCATATTTTTGTGTTTCAAACTATTTAAACCAGCCAAACTCTAGAGGGACGGGAGCCAATTAGAAGACAAGAAATAGATAGCAAGTGACGAAATCAAGGGCTAGACAAGGGGCTATTTTGGAAAGAGATCCAAAAGGGTTAAGGTAATTCCCAGACTAGGAAGAGGCATATTATAAAGGTGACTATAGACAGGGTGAAGGTAGATTTCCCTGTGGTGGAAATGGGGAGATAGTTTGATACATATGGTCAAAAGGCTGAATTAGAAAAGTGGGAAGATGGTTTCAAAATGAAAGCGAACATTTAATTATTTAGATTATATCCAAAGAAGTATTCCTAGTATAGCCATCACGACAGAAGGGTGAGAATGAGGTTTACCTTTACATCAGGGATGATTTATTCTTCTTTCTATTGATGAGTTATGAAGAACTGGCGGAATGCCTATGTTCTCTTTTCAAAATGGCGCTTTGATGTTTCATGATGCCTTTCCTCTTCTTTGGATTGCTTTGGGGCTAAACTATAAAGGTAGCTGATGTCCTAGTGCTCCTCCTTAGAGCAGCAAAAACATTATTTAAAAAATTAGGTAAGCACAAAAAATGAATGAAAGATTCATAGTAATCTTACCCAAATAGTGGAAATGGGGAGTTTCAGAAAATCATTAATTTTTTCTTCAAAAAGTCTGGGAAACAAGTGGCACATTTCAATGCAAAAGTTAGCATATAACTTGAACCTAACTCAACTGCATCTACGCACCCAAGGGATAGGTCTTGATTCTTATCTTATACATTTCTTATCCCGAATCAAATCCACAAGCACATAATCAATCTAAATTGCAAGTGTGGAAATCACCCAAAACTTACAAATTCAAATTTAAATCTTAGGCCTAAGCCAAATCCTTCCAACTACTTGTTACAAGCCAACTTAAGTATAAAATATATTAAATTTTGTGTTAGGATGTTGTGTTTTAGGACACACTAATCTCACTTTCATCCATTGACAAACCAATCTAGGATCACTTATGTAGAGCATCAATATTGTATTGTTAACTTACATCACTACATATTTGCTTGTTCTCTTCAATCATAGTACCAATTAGGGCAAGCAGATCTCTTGCATCAATTTCAACACAATCTAATCCACACACATAGATCTAGTCTAGTTCATTTCCACCCAAGTGGATTTCACCCTAGCTAAATTTTGGGAACAACTCAATTCATATTTCATCATTACCCCTCCAACAAATCCAAGAATAAATGATTTCAAATTATGGTGCAAAAGTCATGATCAAAACAATGGACGTCTATCTATCAACGACCGAAACTAGTTAAGTACTTTACTCCTTTAAATTTCCAATTTACTAAATTCCATAGTTACATGGGAACCCATCCCTCTTGAAAAACCTTCTTTCCAAGAGTTAGAAATTTTGGGGACTCGAGGATGGAGACAAACTATTCCCCTACTACCCTTTATTGCCACCAAAAGACAAGTATGTTTTCAAGATGCCCTACAAAGGAAAGGGATGTCTCTAGGATATCCCCTATGTTAGGGACATTAGGAGATACCTTACCATCATGCCAACTAATATGCACACACATATCAAATTGGTGACCACTTGTACAACATTTAAGGCCCCAACCTCCTCTATGGCTTCTCTCAAAACATGAAATTGGAAGTTTGCATCCTTCAACTTCCTTGAACAATAAAAAACACTAAGAAAATAAGAGCTAGTTGAACATGTGACTATGATGTTGACAAGTAGAAAATGCCTAATATTCATCCATTCATCCATGATAATAGAGCAGCCCATCTTCAACCAAGCGTCCCTCACCTCCTCCATCACCAAATTCGCTTTAGAATATTCTATATCAAGGAGGCCAATGCACAGTTCATGTTCTCCTTGGGGGTAAGTGATCGACTAACAAAAATTGCATCTTTAAGCATTTGTTTGAAATTGGGAGAACATGCCACATGAGGGATGGCATGGGTGTAATGTCCCCTTTTTGTATTTTTTTCTATTTTCTTATTTGGAAGAAAAAAGAAACTAAAATAGCAAACTGAAAATTTATATAAGTGGCTGGGAACACAAGAATCAAACCTTCATATGCTGTTATAAATGCTCAAACACATCAATATCCTTGGATCTAGCATGCAAACAACAATCTTCCATAAGTATGCTTGCTGATTTGACCATGAACAATTGGTATGTAGCTTTGAAATAATAAAGATACATAGATCTGAGTATAAATAGTCATCAACTACTTGAAAATATCATTTAGAAGATTCAAACTAGAATTTTATTAGTTGCAACTGTTGTAGAAAAATTACAATGATGAAATTACAACTTGTGCGACCGATTGGGAATGGAAAATCAGATATGAAATCCTTGCAAAATCCTTCAAAAATGCTAATCAAACCCTACAAAAAATTTGGATGACTAATAAAGACAAATCAGATCCAAAGCCCTTAATTTATTCCTTGCTAGGGTGGAAAACAAGGCTGAATGGATAGTTTTGGTGTAAAATTTGTTGAGGTAATGCTGGCACAATAGTCAAACCAGCAAGTATAATATATGAAAGTGATGTGACATCTCCAAATTCATTGTGCAGACCTGAGTTTGATGTGTGATCCCATAAAACTGATGATTGACCAACCGGTATGACCTTTGAATTATACAGAAACCTTAGCTGGAAGGTGCGTCTGGTTGGAAAAATGCAATTATGTTGGTAAACAGTAAAGAATAATGAATGTTGCTAGATTTTCCCTCTAAATGATCTTTCCCATGATATATGGTTGTAGATGTGGATTAGAACAAAGTAGAGGTCTAGAAACACATTCAAAATGCCCAAATCTGATTTGTACCCTGCTAAAACTGATGGCGTTTCACTGCAATAGGCTGTTTGCTAATGTGTGGTAGCTGAAATGATGTAAACCACCAGCTGTATAACTGATCTCATGGTTCAGATTGACAGATTTTACTCCTCTAAAGGTAGTGCTCAGCTAGGGTTGACTAGAAATGAAATAAACAGTTCAAATCCAACACTTTTTGATGCACAATAGCTATCCAAAATCCTAAAAACTGATGTAGAAACCCTCAAATATGATGGGCAACTCTACAGCAGCACTATAGCAGCAACATATAACCCTCGAAAGGATGAAATTTCCAACAAATCACCATAGAAACACTATAGAAACAACATGCAAATTTGAAAAATGTCTTCAAATATTCAACAAATCAGCACATTTGTGATCCCCAGATGGAATCAACCAATATGGGAAAAAAGGATTTCATCCTTGATCCCAAATACGAAATCCAAGAAGGTTTTCATTCTCTCAAACCTTGAACAAACCAAGGGTTTTTGTGCTTGGATGACAAAACTCAAATGCTAAACTTCACAATAAAAATGTCAAAATCAAAATGCCAAATGAGGCTAGGCAGCCTTTTCTCATACTTTTCCAATTTGGGCCCTTGATTAAATTTTCCTACAATTATTATTTAAAAATACCTTTTAATTTATTTTATTTGTAGTATTTAAAAATATTTTTTATTTTAATATTAGTGTTATTAAAATGATATTAAAATTTATTTCCCTTGCTTTGCCCTTTAGCCTACGGGAAATGGGAATAGGCTAGAGATCTTCTCCATGACACTATTTCCACAAAGTGAAAATGACAATCCAACCTTCTCAAAATTGTATTATTATCCCCAACAGTTGGAACCTTCTACAAACATTTCCAATCAACGAGACTCTTTCAAAATGTGAAACTTGCAACTATTCATGACTGGTAACAATAGTTCAAGGTTTGATATTTTCAAAACCAACAATGTGACAATGGTACAACAATTGCAAAACTGATAATTCCTTGCAAACATGATCAATGCTAGCAATTTAGAGGCTTTGAATAGCCATGCAAAGACTAAAAATACTCAATTACCAGTCACAAACTGAAAAATACTCCCTCCCATGACTAGAAACACCTATAACAACACTTGTAAGAATGCAAATGGAATAATGTGGAAGATGATAAAGATGATGACAGCAACATCAATGCTGGAAATTATACTGATGACTATCCTAGATACATTTTCTCTATCACTTGATGGTAGTATGCAAGAAGAGAGAAAAATATAGTCACTAATTAAGAAAACCAGAGGTGGAGTGTATGGAAAGGTAGGAATTGATGATTTCAGAAGAAGGAATTCTCAACATATTAAGTCAATAGTGTATTTTTACATAATATTTCCATAAATGTTAATTTTCTCTCTTTTCATACTTGAAGGTTGAACATTAAAATTCTTGTATTTATGCACTCCAAATCAATTTTTGTACGATCAAATTATCCTTCAATCTCTTCCCAATTTTTAACATTAATAAATATCGAAGTTCAGAAACAAATGGGGCTGGTCTTCAATCTCTTCAGGGAGAATTTGGGCATACAAAATTCAATTACAATAAAAGTTTTTTCCTTGTACAAAATTACCAAATTGGAATAGCAACCAACAAAAGGTCATCTTCAACAATCTAAGATCACAACCTCATTTAAAATTTTCAGTCAACATTGGAGTTGAAGAGACTTACCCGACAGATCTGTCAAATCCAAATCTTGCACCAAAGTAGAATGAAACTGCAAGAAGCCATGCATCACTATGAACAACAACCAATTATAGCCAATCCTTTTCTTGCATGCGATCTCTTGCAAAATTTATACCCAAAGCCGGCTCAGGAAGCTCTAGAGGGACCTCCTCAGCAGAAAGATTGACTTCCCATGTCTCATTTGGAAATCCATAAAGGCACAAATTATCCTTATCTGAAGAATATAGAACACATTTTTTAGTCATATTAAATGCAAGTTCATACAAAACTTTTACCAAACAATCATCTTCATGCATTTTGCAAAACATATTAAGCATTTTTAGTTTGAAAGTTTGCAAGAAAGAAAAACAAGATAGAACTAGAGAATATGTTTATTAGTTATTACTATTAGATAACAGAACACGAACAACAGTCATCCTTTTGAAGTCAAAATTAGTCAACATAGATTCATAAGATCTGTCCTCACCCCAGCCTTAACATAATCAACACATTTTGGAATTACAAATACATTAGATTAAAAGGTTTTACATGCTAAAGTAATCTCTACAGCATTTGTTAATACCAAATGAGATGTAATTTCCCTTCCTTAGAAGAGTTGAATCCATAGTTGACATGCTCACTCGGGATAAGATTTTCTGAAAATAAGTCAGTGGCATTAGTTAAGTTTACTTGCTTGGCATGTCTACTCATTATCTCTGGCACCATCATCCTCTAACTTGGTTGAAAGCAAACTGACTCATTTAATTACCTCCACAATGTTAGCTTGATCATATTATATTTAGATTTGATTCTTTATCAGACAAAATCTGGTGTCATTGAATGATACAATGAAAGATCAGTGTTCTGGGGGATGTATTACCAGGGCCTAGACCCCATCTCAGACATCCTAGAGATGGAGGTACTAGAACAGTACATCAGATCTTTAATGCAATCTATAAAGATGATCAAGTTTGAGCATGCAAGAAGAGAGAAAAATATAGTCACTAATTTCCTTGTGACTTCACTCCTGAATAAGCATTCAAGAGATAGAGAAACTCTTTTAGAGTGAAAAATTCCAATAATGCCCAACCATATTACTAAGCATTGGGGACTTGGCTCTCAGTCATCAACTATTTTACAGTTATCTTTTTATTTGACCCCTTAGTTATGTTATTTAATTATCCATGGGGTTATATGTCAAGTTGATATCCAGATTACCGAAGTTTGGCATAGGGATTTAATTTTAATCATTCCCCAAGAAGATTATTCCAGAGAGAATTGTCCTTCAAAGTGGCCATTAATAAGGTTTTTAAGATTCTATCAGAGTTTTTAAGCCTTCATAGTTCATCATAAATAGAAGAAGTATTCTAGAAATGTGATAGACAACATCTATATCACCATTTTGATCTCAGTCTGTGATCCATCATCAGGACGACGATGTAGCTATTATTATTTTTGATGCTGATATACTAGATTGGAATTCATATGCCTGAAACACTCTCAATAGTAGTAATAGATATAGTACATAATGATGACTGGAGAAAGGCCTAGGAAACTCAAACCTCACTTGCATAATCTCCCTCAGTTGCCCACTGGTAATATTCAATGTAGTAAACAATTTTTGTACAGGTGTCATTGTAAATAGTGGCTAGTTATCTTTCATTTTTTCAATACAGTTTTGTTCATGTTACACAAAGATGCATACTCCCCCAAACGTTGTGTCCCCATACCCACAACCATTTCTGAGATGCAGGGATGGCAGGAAACATTCTCTGTCACCATGATTTTTGGGATGTTTCCTCTAAACAGGCTCCTTCAAGGCACACCATTGAACAATAAATTTTTATTTTTTTATTGTTGTTACTTGAAATAGTGAGCATTGAATGTTGAATCTTAAACTACAAGCATTATGCAAATGTCTAAATTCGAATCTTGATGTCATGTACTACTAAACTTGTAAAACCCCACCCACCCCACCTGGAGACACCCCCCCACACACACACATATACATATACATTCAATGAGGCATCCAACTCGATATACAATTGCGATATACAATTGTTAGACAATTGTCATAAATAGGAACCATATATCTTTTATTTTTTCAACACTATATAGATATAAAAAATTTGTTTAAACCCTAATAATTACACCATAAACTGTTGCTTCAATCTATTCATAGTAATTTTTTTTTTTAAGATATCAAGGTTTTAGGGCTTACTTAGATTCTTGAGTTTGAAAAAAGAAAACCTTGAAATGGCATTAACAACATCAAATACAATACAGTCCACAGCCGTGGTTGGAGATAGGTGACCTGTACTCTAAAACCCTCAGCGAAACCTTATTTTCAAGATGCAGCTCGCCAAATTGGAGAAGTGAAAGGTCAATACTAGCAAGGAAGAGTTTGGATTGAGCGGGTAATAGTGGCGAGAAAAACAACAAAAAATGGTGAAAATAACTAAAAAAAAATGGCAAAAAATGATGAAGGACTAATCGTCTTACATTGAGACAGACTCAATTTTAGACGGATGATAGACACAATGAGTTTGGAAAAGTATAATTATTTTTTTATATAATGCAAAAAAATAATATATAAATATAACATAAAATATAATTAATATATTATATATATTTAATATAATAGTAAAATAGATTAAATTATATATAATATAATTATATTTATTATTATATGTAATAGTATATATAGATTATATTATTATTATATATTGTATTCTATAATAAAAATTACTAAATATAAATATAAAATTATTATAATTAATAATTAATATATAAAAGATTTGATAGTTTAATTGATCTTTAGAGAGATCAAGAAAAAGAAAGGGAGATAGAGGGGGAGACAATTCTATATAGAGAGAGGAATATATACTAACACTTGCACCTAAAGGAGGTTCAAGGATTGCGTTGATAGAAAATTATATGTATACTAATATGTTAGAGAGTATGTGTTTGTGCATGGATGTGCTACAAATTCTAGTTGCATGTAGCTAGCTTAAACAATTAATAATAAGTGCTAAATAATGGAATGAAATAAATCTAGACAAATCTAGATTAAGACTCCCTAACATACTTTGTGCTCTTGGGCTTAGATGTGGTGAAGTTAAGGTTCCCTATCATGCTTCCTCTCTGACCCCATCATGGTGGACTATGGGAATAACACTATTGATTCTTGATTCATCAAATGATCTATTCAAATGGATTGAAATAATTGATAATATATATGTATTATATGTACCATAACTCTTATTGAATCACTGGTAGAATTATATGTTATCAAATTGGCTTCAAATGATAGTTAAAAACATTAATGATTCATTAACATAATGAGTAATAAAAGTTAAAAAATGTAAATGTTAATTTTTTTTATAAAATATGCGAAGGCCTTAAGATTGCATCGAGAGACAATGCCTTCCATGCAATACGTATTTTTGGTGCACCAAGCAACCTAGGCAACCAAATGGCCCGCTTAGGTAGGGGTCCCATGAGGGGGGCTTAAGGTCTATGGATTATGATTAAATTCGAAAGAAAAAAGAATAGAGGAGTAATAGTCATTTTTATTTGTCTGATATTAGTCATTTAGTTGTGATTTTACCTGATGACCAAATTAGTCATTTATTTAGTCATTTATACTTGTGAATTGTAAAAAATTAGTAGAATTTAGTCATTTTTAGTCACATAGTCATTTATTTGTCAAATTCTACTAGTGATAATATAAAGAAGGTTTAAATCTGGCTGCTCCTACTGTCAATGAAACAGATAAGCAACATTTACAAATCTGGCAAGATCACCAGTGTACACAAAACACATGTCTTCAAATTATCTCCATCTATGCTAAGAAAATATGGAATATACATCATCTCCTCCTCCTGAACTACAAAAAAAATGTCTAACTTACTTCAAAAAGGAAAACCCTAACTTTCTTTTTCGATATCCCATCCTCTACCTTCTGAATCTTCTTGCTTGCTAACTAATCCGCTTACTTTTCTAACCCCCAAAAGATAGCACCAAAAGAGGAAAAAATGCCATACTTATAAAAAATGTGTCATATGCGTCGGCCCAGTTTAGGGTTTACAATAAGTCGGTCACATAACAAGTCGGCCTTAGAAGGATTTGAAACAAAGTAAAATGTGCATTAAATGCAAGGGCACTGAATAGATCGGTCCAGGATCTCCCTCATAACTCAGACCAAAACGCGTGAAGAGAGGCAAAGCGAAACGATGAGGAAGCACAAATTTTGACGCAGCTTTGCATTAACTGCTTCCTCCATGTCGCCCATACCTTGCTCCATTCTGGCCTTCGTCATCATGAATGTCTTCTGCAAGCCATTCACAAGTGGTATAGGTGAAACCCTAGTTTGCCATTCAATAGCATTAATATTATTCTTCAGATCTGTCCCATCGTATTGTCCTAGTCTCTCTTATTGGATTGATATTCATTAATGGTTGCATTGCAAGTCATTGCATCATCCAACTGGTGCCTAGCTACTGTATCCCTTGATAGCCCTAATCCTTTGTAGCAGGGTGTTCAATATTCGCATTTGAAACCTCGAACTAGACTGACGTCATCTTGCCCTCAGGAATCCTACTCTTTTCATCCAGTTTCATTCTTTTTTCTGCTTCAGAGGTGGATGATCCCTCTATGTTATTCTTAGCCTTTCCATCCATTGTCTTGCTAGACTCAACGTGCACCTATCAAACGCCAATGTAAGAATCCAAATATTGGCAATACTTTCATCCAAGTGTTAGCTTAAAATCATGATAAAACCATTAAATTAGCCATTAAGCATCAACACTGGATCATCAAAATGAACACAAGCAACATACAATAGTGAGATTCATCAAGCTAAAGGAAGATATGTTTTAGCATTCATCATTAGATTCATCAATTTTATCCAATTTCTTAAATTCCACAAAGCATAGCAAAGAATACTGCCAAAGACATATTTAAAAATGGGTTCCAAGGGTTAGGGAGGACCCATTTGCCCATGGGTGAATGGGTCCCAGGCCCTAATTCTTGGAACACACATTTATCAATGTGAAATGTTATGTATTGGCATTAATGAAATGTTGGGTTTCCTCTTTGGAAAATGTAATTAAATAGGCTTGGTAAATGAATTAAAGGGTCAATTAAGGAAAAATTAAGCTCAATTGATTAAAGGAGCCCTAAATAAGTGTGAAAGTGTAAATAAATACATTTTACAACACTAAATTAAGACACAATTAAGTCCAATTTAATTAGAAGGACCCAAACAAGTGAGAAAATGTAAAGGGATAAATTTTATGTCACAATTCCATCCACCAACACTTTAACCCTCAAACCTTAACCTCCTTGACAATTCACCAAATTAACTAATTAATATCAACATGTCATGAACCAAGACCTCTCCACCAACCTATTTCTAACTCCAACCATACAGAAAACAGGAGTTCCACTCCCATTATATCTCAAAAATATTTTCGATGAGAAACATCCCTTGTCAAAAAGAAGAAGAATAAGAGCTTATTTGCTCAACTTTTTTTTGGTTGATTCTCTAAATTGTTTTCCATGCTTCTATGAATATATTTGTATAGTTTTTTACAAGTAAATAGTGTCATTGACTAGCACACTGAACAAAAATAAATCAAGATCTAAAGTAGAGAAAAGTAAACACCTCATTAGCATTCACAAAGTCCCTGCCAAATAGTTTCCATTTGTCCATTTCAACAAACTTTTTCTTTTTTTTATCCATGGTTTTCTTTGGAATCCAATTAGATGGTTTGGTAGCATGGAGGTCTATTTTATAAAGCTAATAGTAGAATAAATATGTCAACTTTTAATCTTCCCGTTCTACTTATTTGATGTTGAAAATGCAATTTGGTTAGTATGAGTCATTTAATTTATAGTTGTGGATCATTTTTTTTGTGTTGAAAAGTGTATTTAATATTAATTGTGTGATTGGATTGGCGTTAGCTATCCATTGCATAGATATAATTTTTGGGAGCTAGCCCCATTAAAGGACATATTATTGATTATGCTTTAAAATGTATTGTTTAGTTTATTTATTTTTAAATGGTTTTTGAGTGTGACATTAAAATAAAAATAAAAGTTCATGGGATTATAGGAGATTGTACCATGTGGAGATCACAAAGCTAGATTTGGCATTGTGCTAGACACACATGCCTATTATGGGGAGATGATTGAATCCCTGAGTCACAAAAGTGAAAATTTGAGAATAATCTCTAGGTCTTTGAGTCAGAACCACACTGTGGCATTCTCTAACCTAAAAAATGTAAAAATAAAGGATGCATCCAATGGTGAAAACTTCTCTAATGTGCCAAAGCATGAGGGATTCAATCTTCCCCTTAGTGCTATTCATAAGGAGAAGTCAGCAATCTTAGCAGAGAAGTGTAATCCAGTCAACCTAAGAATAGAAGAAACGCCACATATCACCTTCTATGCAAAATCACTTTTGACAGAAGAACATGAACTCCTAGTTCCATTCCTAATAGAAGGAAAGGTAAACTTTGCATGGACCTATGCTGACATGCCTAGTCTTGATCCAAAAGTTGTGGTTCACCACCTAGTTGTATTTCTTGAAGCAAAGCTAGTAATACAAAAGCTAAGAAAGATGCATCCCCAGATAGCATTGTTGGTCAAGATGGAATTACAGAAGCTCCTAGATGCAGGGTTCATATGGCCAATTGATTATCCAGAGTGGGTCTCAAATCTTGTACCTATTTCAAAGCCCACTGGGGGCATCTGCATCTACACAAACTTTAGAGATTTGAACAAAGCATGTCCCAAGGATGATTTCTCACTTCCAAACATTGACATGATTGTGGATATGATAGCAGGACATGAAATGTTATTGCTAATGGATGGATTTTTAGGGTACAATTAGATCATGATAGCTAAGGATGACCAACTCAAAATGGCTCACTTGTCCATGGGGGACATATTGCTAGAATATGATGCCATTTGGGTTGAAAAACGCAGAAGCTACCTATCAAAGGGCCATGACACTAATATTCGATGATATGATTCACAAAACTATGGAAGATTATGTGGATGACATATTGGACAAATCAAAGAAACGTTGGGATCACATAGTGGCATTGGGCTCAATCTTCGACAGGCTAGAGGAATACAAGGTCAAACTCAATCCAAAGAAGTGTTTCTTTGGGGTACAGTCAGGAAATCTCCTCAGGTATATCGTGTCTATAAGATAAATTGAGATAGATCCCACCAAATTCAAGGCAATTCTCGAAATGGAGACACCGAAAACATTGAAACAACTAAGAGGCTTACAAGGAAGAATCCAGTCCATCAACTAATTCATAGCGCAACTAGCAGATAAGGCTATCCCATATTCTCATCTACTCCACAAGGGGGTAGCATACAAATGGGATGAGAAATGTGATCAGGCATTCAACAAGATCAAGGAGTACTTGCTCACACCACCAATTCTAGGAAAGCCCTTGATCCTATATATCAGCAATAGCAACGGCCCTTGGTGCTCTCTTAGCACATCATGATGAAAATGGGAAGGAGAGAGCTATTTACTACATCAGTTGAACCATGGTGGGACATGAGATTCATTACACATCCATTTAGAAGGCTTGCTTGGCAGTCATATTTTTCATACAGAAATTTAGACATTATATGTTGGCACACCAGATAAAACTTATTTCCAAGATAGATCCTCTCAAATATCTACTTTCTAAAGCAACACTCACAGGGTGAATAGCTAAGTGGGTCATGATCCTAACATAACATGACATTGAGTATGTAGAATGGAAAGCCATTAAAGGAAAAGCAATTGCAGATCAACTAGAAGAAGCATTGATATATGTAGAGAATCTACTTGTATCAGAGTTCCCCGATGAATCCATCTTTAATGTAAGTGTAGTAGATCACTGGAAAATGTACTTTGATGGATCCCACAAACAACATGGGTTAGGAGATAGAGTCTTCTTCATTACACCACAAGGGGATTGCATACCTAAATCATATAAGCTATCATTTCCTTGCACAAATAACATTACAAAATATGAGGCTCTTGTCATAGGGCTGAGAATTGTAGTACAGTGGTAGATCATGGCACTCAAGGTCTATGGAGACTCGCAACTTATTATCAACCAGGTAAATAATGAGTATCAAATAATAGAGTAGCAGATACTGTGGCAACAATTGGATCACTATTTGATATCCCATGCAACATCCCAAAGCAAGAATTCCTCGTAGAGCAGCTTCTCATACCAACATTCAAGGTACCAGAGTTTTAATTTGTGTGCGAAATCATTGGTCCTGGTGATCCCTAGTATCATGATGTATACACCTACTTGAGAATAGGAGTCCTCCTTGTTGATATAACCACAAACCTTAAAAGAAAATTTTTCAAGAAGGCATCATGTTTTGTCATCTTAGGAGACACCCTATACTGTAGGAGAATTGACGAAACTTTGTTACGATGCCTAAATGTTGAGGAAGCTTTGACTACTTTAACCGAAGTACACAATGGTATTTGTGGGTCACATTCGAGTGGTATGACCTTGGTTAAGAAACTATTGAGGACTAGGTACTATTGGCCTACAATGGAGAAGGAAGCTCATGACTATGTTTGAAGGTGTTTGCAGTGTCAGCAACATGGGTATCTAATCCATGCACCAGCTCAAGAACTCCACCCGATCATAACACCTTGGCCCTTTTCATAATGGGGGCTCGATCTCATTGGAAAAATCACCCCCACCTCATCCAATGGACATAAGTTCATCATCACCACCATCGAGTACTTCACGAAGTGGGTGGAAGCCATCCCCATGACCTATATCACAGGAAAACAGATATCCAAGTTCATCTTGAACTACCTAATTTTCCACTACAATGTTCCTCAAGCCACTATCTTAGATAATGAGACACCTTTCAAAAACCAAGATGTTCGAGACCTATGCCACAAGTTCAATATCCAACATTGCTTTTCCACCCCATACTATCCCCAAGGTAATGGCCAAGTTGAGGCTACGAATAAGACCATCTTAAAAATCCTCAAGAAAATAGTCAATTAAGTTGTTCATGACTAACACCTACAATTGAATCCAGCCATATGAGCCTACTGAATGAGTATCCACACACCTACAGGTGCAACCCCTTTCTCCCTAGTCTACAGATTAAAAGCTACACTCCCCATTAAGATCAAGCTCCCCTCCTTGAGGATATCATTGCAAAATCTCATTATAGATGAAGAATATCAGGTATCATAGTTGAACGAGCTAGAACTACTAGATGAACGACGCATGGATTCCTTAAACCATTTGCAAGTCTACCAAAATTGTCTCAAGTGGAGCTACAATAAGAAGATTAGGAGTCAGACCTTTCATTTCAAAGAGCTTGTGTTGAAGGAGAATCAAAAGAATGTACCAAATCCAGATAGCAAGGGAAAGTTTGAACCCAATTGTTTGGGACCCTGCATCATCACGGCAAGCTATAAATCAAAAGCATATCAACTATCTACACCTAAAGGTGAGCCTCTACGGGATCCCATGAACAGCTCCCATCTCAAAAAAAATTATGTCTAAATCTTGCAAGGTGTAAAACCAAAATATCAAAAAATATATATAAAAAAAAAATTAGAAAAAGGATTGAAAATAGTAAAGAAAAAAATTATCCTCTAGTGAAAACCACTTCGGTGGTGCTTTGGGAAAGTACCTTGGTGAAAACCTGGAAAACAGGCACCTTGTGCAAATAAGCACTTTCCATCCACCATGATCCCTATGGCTCATTTTTCATCATCCATCCATCACACTTCCATTACATCCTTCTATCACCCATTCACGTCTGCATCATAGCTTGATCTTGTGTTTATATCATGATCCCTCCTAGTACTACTCGGCTCATTTCTAAGGTCAGTTTGTCCTGCCTATATCAAAGTAGTCTATTGCATCATGTTGGGGGCATGCTCTTATACCTACATTGGATCAGATTTGTGTATATTCTTGTAGTCTTCCTTAACATCAAAAAATCCAAAAATCCAAAAGAATTCATAAGATCAGAAAACCCAAAAACATTCAAAACATATCAAAATCCAAAAACAGGTCAAAAAGTTAGTCGAAAATTCAAAAATAGAGTCGAATTCCTTGGCATGAAACACAAGCCTAGGTCAGTAGGTAAACAAGTTGGTCAACTCTTGGTATTAATAGCCCATCATCCAGTCAATCCCAAATCATCTGATAACATCATGTCCTAGGATGCATCCTTCCTACAATGGACATCAACATCATGCACCACCATAGTTTAGTCTTGGCTAGCGGTATGAAGAACATTAGCTTGTTTGTTTACTTGATCTTTTTCTTGTTGATTTATCTTATTGTGCTCATTTTGATGACCTCTTTGTTATGCCTCGCATAACCACCCATTTTAAATTTGATTAAAATGGGACCCTTTTCTTTTGCTTTCGCTCTTTGTATTTTGCCCCCTTCAATTTTGAGGTTTTTCTTTGCCTTGGCATGTGCTTAATATGTTTATCTTGCTTGCCCAAGTGTTTTTCCCCAAGTTGCATATTGAAAATCTTATGTTTTGGGCAACATTTGGGTTTTTACCCTAGTACAGGATTTTTCGATCCGTTCGGATTTTCCCGGATTTCTTTCAAACTCCGGTTTCAATGTTGTTGTTCGGGTTTTTGAGTCAGTTCAGGATTTTCCGCCCCATCCAGATTTTCCCGGATTGCGTTTTGAGTCCAGCTCAGTCTGCTTTTGCACTGCAGTTCAGAGATTTCTGGACTCCGCAGAATTTTGCCTGGTCCAAATTTTTTCTGGATTTTGTTTCGCCGTCGGGTTCCCAAATTTCTCCATTATGTCTTGTATGCACCATTAGGGCACCTGGGTAAGATTTTTGAGGTCAAATTTGAAGGGATTTGGGATCACTTGCTCTCATCTTTGTCGTGCATTTGTTCTTACATCTGGGGTTGCATGTGTTGAGGCTTGAATTTCTTCATTTGCTTGCTGGTGTGTGCATTTCTGGTGTTTCAAGTTGATTTGGTCGCTAGGGCATTCGAGTTAGCAGCTCATTGCATTTGTGGTTGAATTTGATCTATTCATGGGTTGCATTTTGGCTTCGAGGATTCTCAATGCTTATCTGGTGTTTCTCCTTAGTTCATTTGGTCAGAACGTTCAACTCTATCGCATGTCGGTAAGACACTAAATCATGTCTCCCTGATGCCATGGTGTCTAATCACACATCCTATCGGCATGACAAATGCTATTGGCAGGGATCGCTCCGAAGTCACTCGTCTCACCGACGACTTCCAAACATTCCATCGGCAGGAGTCACAGCGATATGCATCTGGAGTGACTCCATCGGCGAGACATCTACAATCTCTATGAGATCATTCTGACTGACCAAAGGTCATGCCAATCTCCGAGTTTTTGCCTAACTTCGGGACTTTCCTTTCCAGATGGATTTTTTTGGATTTTTTGCCAAGCTTCAAGTGACTTTAAATTGTTGGCACGGGAATGATTTAGGTGATGAATGCTTGATATTCCATCCTTATTTTGATGAATTTCACAATGTTATATGCATTCCTTCTTCGTTTGAATGATCTATTGGTAAACCTTATGCCTGTTTTGGGACTTTCCTTTCTAGCTAGAATTTCCCGGTTTCGTTTAGTTTTCCAAAGTTTAGAGTTTTGAGTCATCCACGAAATTCCAGTCCAGCCAAATTTTTCTGAATTCTCTGCTATGCTTTGTGGAATTTAAGAAATTGGATAAAATTGATGAATCTAATGATGAATTCTTAAACATATCTTCCTTTAGCTTGATGAATTTCACTATTGTATGTTGCTTGTGTTCATTTTGACGATCCAGTGTTGATGCTTAATGGCTAATTTAATGGTTTTATCATGATTTTAAGCTAACACTTGGATGAAAGTATTGTAAACATTTGGATTCTCACATTGGCGTTTGATGGATGTAGGCTGAGTCTAGCAAGATAGTGGCTAGAAAGGCTAAGAAGAACATAGAGGGATCATCCACCTCTGAAGTAGAAAAAAGAATGAAACTGGATGAAAAGAGTAGGATTCTTGAGGGCAAGATGATGCCAGTCTGGTTCAAGGTTTCAGATGTGAATATTGAACACCCTGCTACAAAGGATTAGGGATATCATGGGATACAGTAGTTGGGCACCAACTGGATGACGCAGCAACTTGCAGTGCAACCGTTAATGAATATCAATCCAACAAGAGAGACTGGGACAATACGATGGGACAGATCTGAAGAATAATATTAATGCTATTGAATGGTGAACTAGGGTTTCACCTATACCACTTTTGAATGGCTTGCAAAATAAATTCTTGATGATGAAGGCCAAAATGGAGCAAGGTATGGGCGACATGGAGGAAGCAGTTAATGCAAAGTTGCATCGAAAGTCATGCTTCCTCATCGTTTCACTTTGCCTCTTCTTCACGCGTTTTGGTCTGAGTTATGAGGGAGATCCTGGACTGATTTGGTTGGTGCTCTTGCATTTAATGCACATTTTACTTTGTTTCAAATCCTTCTAGGGCTGACTTGTTATGTGACCGACTTATTGTAAACCCTAAACTGGGCCGACACATTAGACGCGTTTTTTATAAGTATGGCATTTTTGCCTCTTTTGGTGCTATCTTTTGGGGGTTAGAAAAGTTAGCGGATTAGTTAGCAAGCAAGAAGATTCAGAAGGTAGAGGATGGGATATCGAAAAAGCAAGTTAGGGTTTTCCTTTTTGAAGTAAGTTAGACATTTTTTTTGCAGTTCAGGAGGAGGAGATGATGTATATTCTAGATTTTCTTAGCATAGATGGAGATAATTTGAAGACATGTGTTTTGTGTACACTGGTGATCTTTCCAGATTTGTAAATATTGCTTATCTATTTCATTGACAGTAGGAGCAGCCAGATTTAAACCTTCTTTATATTATGCTCTAGAATGGTATTCATTTTGGGTTAATCATTTGATTTGAAAAGCTTTCAAGGAATGAAATTTTATCTTATGTTTTGTTTGAATGATGATTTTCAATTTACTGTTAAATTTTTCACTGTGAATGAATGGAAATTTGTATCAATTATAGGTTAATTTTATTCTACAGTTCTAGTTTAGGAATTCCTTGGAAGGTAACAAGTCTGATTAGTTCAATGGATCAACATTCTTTTCAGTTTAAAAACCTTGATCTATCTTTTTTCTATTTCTTTAAAACCCCTGGTTGAAGTAGGTTTAGATAGATGTTTGATCTTACAACAATCCAAAAGCTCAAAAATAGCAGGCCCCTTGAACATTACAGCCATATTGACAACTTCGTGAAACAACAATGTTGTGAACCAACATCAAATACCTTGGGAGGTGATTAGTTTGATTACTGATTGTCTCTTTTAGGAGAGGTGAGATACTTTCACTATTATCTTACCTGCATGTTGTGGGTCAATTTGGCACCTCAACAGGAACTGGCGCTAGAAGGAGGGCCATAAGAGAAAACTGGATAACATTGGGTCTTTCTCACCAGAAAGGTCCCATAGAGTTCTTCGATCAATTGAAAACCCACCACCTTTGGTAGAACTCGAGACCCCAACAAGACACAAGATTTAGAGGGCAACCATTCTACCACCCTTGTCAGCTCCACTCACTCCACCAGGATTTTCACCAATACCCTAATGGATACCCGTGAATCCACCACCAAATCCACCTCAATTGTCGTTATAGCTGGTTCAGCCCATCCAACAGCTGGCTCAACCTCCACCACCGCCACAAATGGATTTTTTTGTGAATAATCCCTCTCCATTGGGGACTATTCCTATAGGCTTTCATGATATGCCTAAGAATCCAGAGAGATTTTGTCCCAAATACATTCATGGCGAATCAAGGAGTGCTGAGGAGCACATACAAGCTTTTAAGGACGCTTGTACCAGAGCCCAGATAGCTCACCATGATGTGGTTTGTAAGTTGTTCCCTTATTCCTTAGGGGATATGGCGTACAACTGGTACCTAAATCTTCCACAAGGTTCTATTCTGAGTTAGACAGATTTGGAGAATGCTTTCATCAATCAGTTCATAGTTTATGTGGATCCAGCCATTTTGTTCCATCAATTTGCTACCATTAGGAAGGAGCCATGTGAATCACTACCCTTGTTCAATACAAGATTTCAACGAATGTATAGGAGATTGTAGGACCCCTATCTAGTTGCTAAGAATAGTGTCATTTAGGCATATTTTAGAGTTATAGACCCTTTGCTTGGCTTGTTCCTACAAAGGACTTATCAGCCGGAAGATATTGATTCTCTGTCTAAAGTTTATCATCTAGACATCAAGCTGCAACAACAAACTAGCTCTCAACAAGGGAACTTAGGAGGAGGTTTTCCTTCTATGGGGTATCAGATGCCTAATCCAGCCCCTTTATTCAATATTGTCCCAGGGATGTCTCCTTCCCATTATGGACCTATGTCTGAGTTGTTGACTCAGTCTCCTATTCCATTCTTTGCCAATGGAGCTCCCAACTTCTCTCAAAAAACACAGGCTCATCACAGTCCATATGGTCATCATAATCAAGCTGGAATACCAAATCCTATCGGTCAACCACTTGTTGCTAAGAATGTTGGGAGTGAAAGGATAGTTCAACTCGCAAATGAGGTGGAGACCCTAAAGAAAACTCTGTCTCAAGTCACAAATGACATGGCTCGGCTTAAACTGAACCCTTCTCAGAACCAAGGTAGTTATGCTAATCAAGGTAATTACCCTAATCAAAATAATAATAATCAGAGTAATTATTAGAATAACAACAATCACAGCCAAAGGAATTATCAAGGCCAAAACTTCCCTAACCAAGATTATCAAAATAAGAATAGAGCATATAACTAGAGGCCTAATAACAATAGACAATGGAACACAGGGCCAAATAATGGTGGAGTTTCTAACAATTATCAAGCTAATGAGGATAAGCCACATACTGCAAATGTGGTTGACCTCAATTTTATGACTAAGTGGTGCAGGCTGCATGATACTGCAACTCATTCCAAAGTGAACTGTCTTGAAATGGAGAAGGTTGTGAAGATGGCACAGGCAGATGCCCAAAAATTCCAAGGGAATTCAAATAAAGGAGGTGGCTCAGTGGATACAGTAATGGTTTGTGACCTCTTTGAAGAAGAACCTTCATTCCCAATACAGAATGAGAATGAACTAGAGGAAGATGTGTATGATGCCCAAGCCTTTCAGACAAAGGGAGGACACTTCCTAAGAAACCAGAATAAGGGTTTGTTCACTACATCAGCACCACCTAACCACATGGTGCCTCTAAATCAGAGTGCTGATAACAACCCTCGTCCACCGAAGGGTCCGTTTAACTTCCCTAGCAAAGGTAATTCATCTGGTTTTTTCAAATATAATGCAAGTTATAACACAGAATTTGATATTTTTTCTGAGATGCAGAAATAGAAAACCTCTTTATCATACTTTGACATCCTAAAATGGTGCCCTTCCCAATGAGATATAGTGCTGAAAGCTTTGGAAGAAGTTGATAAATCAAAATGGAAAACCAAGGTGGCACATGTTGTGGACATGAACACAGCTTTGTTCAGAAACAAGGTAGGGACCCCACCATTTCTTTTAATTTGAGAATCTGTGGGAAGAATCTGCACAATTGTCTGCTAGATTTAGGGGCTTCTAGCAATGTTATGCCATTTTTTGTATGCAAGAAATTGGGATTGAATCATGTCCAAACAAACAAGAAGGTCATCCAACTTGATAAAACAAAGGTTAGTGTAGTTGGAGAATTCAAAAATATACATGTCCAAGGAGGGTCTGACCCTAGGATTAAAAACCAATATGGATATTTAGGTAGTAGACATTCCTAAGACTTACGGTATGCTTTTGAGCAGAGATCTAATGAAGAGTATAGGGGGCTATCTCTCCCTCGACTTTTCACATATGTGGCTACCATGGGGGGGAATGCCTATGCAGATTAGGATTGAGAGTGAACCTCGCCTCAAACATATCATCACTGAGTATGATTGTCCCAATGAGGTAGCTTATTTTGAAACGGAGATAGGGGTTTACAAAAGAGAGGAAATTCTGACTCTTTCGGTTCTTTATTCTAATGATTCGTCAATGCAAGAATTTCCTAATCCCATGATTAGTGTAAACAAGAAGGTATTGATCAGGAAGCTGCAACAGGATCAACTAGTTTTAGGGGAAGATATAGATTTGTGGATTCTTCTACTCCTAAATTGGTGCAGGGTGCACTACCAAAATCATTCGAAATTGACCTGTCAACCCTGCATCAATGTTCTAAATCATGTTTGCCAAACTGAAGAAACTAGCCCAAGTCACATTGAGACCATTTCAGATCACTTCTCATTTGAAGCCAAAAATGCAATAATGTTAACCAAGGATAATATGCCTTCAGAGGAAGTCCCTCCTCAAACTGAACTTACCTCATTCATAATACCAGACCAACATAGTTATGTTGAACAACCCCAGGGTTTGTTTGATACCCCTGCACTCACAAGTATTCCAAAACCCAAGGGGTTAATCAAAGATACAGATAATTGTTAGAAAGATATCCTAGGATTACATGATATATCTGAGTGGGAATTGGATATTGCACCTGACGAACCTATTGAACACCCATTCCCAATATTTGATGGAAAAGATCAAGTGGCCCCACCTATGGTTCATCTTACCCAAACACCCACAACAAGCTCAAAGAGATCAACCCCAGCTCATAATCAGTTATGGACCCTCACATTTAATGGATCCAAATCTAAAATAGGGTGTGGTGCTGGAATTAAGTTAACCAACCCAAAAGGGAAAATTTTGTTTGCTTCTTACAGGTTACAGTTTGAATGCACTAACAATATAGCAAAATATGAAGCATTAGCTTGGGGACTAATGTTCGTACATCAGAAGAAAGTTACTGCCTTGATGGTAAAATGAGATTCATAAGTGATTATCAAGCAAGTACACAACGAGTACACATGTCACAATAAAATGCTAACAGCTTATAGAAATCGCATGTGGAACCTGATTGAAGACTTTGATGCTTTTGGGATTAGTTTAATCCCTAGAGAGGATAATCAAATAGCTGATTCATTAGTTGTTACCGCAAGTACCCTGGAGCCCATGCAAGGCTCCAAGCTCAAGAGATTCTCAGTAGAATTGATATCCACCCCGGCTGTCCCGGATTATGTCAAGAACTTTCAAGTCTTTGACGATGATCGACATATCCTTGCTTTTCTAGCAAGCTCAAATGTTTTTTAAGGACAAATCATCGATGAGTCCGATAGGGATCAAGGAGACTAGAACCCCGAAGATTGTGATATAGAGGGTGTCCCCAATTTAAAATGTAATAGCATTCCCAAGGGAATGGTGGCCTTAGAAATAATTTTTGATTTAGATCCAAGGGCTCGGGAAAAGGTATCAACCGAAGATAAGAGAGGTGAATATGAAACTGTTAAATTAGCTGACTTTGGTCCTGAAAGAAATGTTTACATAGGGAAAGCCTGCCCTGAAAAATTAGAGAAGATATATTGAGGGCACTGAAGAAATATATTGCTGCAATAGCTTGGGGGTATGAAGATCTAAAAACATTTGATACTTCTGTGATAACTCATACTATTCCTTTGAAGCCTGAACCTAGACCATTTCGGCATAAACAACGTCTTGTCAACGCCCTGATTGACCCACTGATCTTTAAGGAAGTTCAGAAATTGCTATCTGCAAGAATAATCTTCCCTGTATGACATTCAAAATGGGTGGCTAACTTGGTTCCAGTTCGTAAAAAGAATGGGGAGATCAGGCTATGTGTAGATTTCAGGAATTTAAATAGAGCTACGGAAAAATACAACTACCCACTCCCTTCCCTGGACGAAGTCTTGCAAACTATCAATGGGTCTCAAATGATGTCATTCCTGGGTGGTTATTTTGGGTACAATCAAGTGATCATTAATTACGAAGACAAAATGAAGGTAGCCTTCACTACTAAGTGAGGAACATTTACTTACAGCAGGATGCCATTTGGTTTGATAAATGTTGGAGCAACCTTTCAACATGCAATTGATGTAGCATTCAAAGATTTGATTGGTAAGTGCATCATCATTTATATGGATGACCTGATAGTATTCTCTAAAGATAGACTAAACCATGCTACAAAATTGGCTAAAGTGCTTGAAAGATGTATCCAATATGGTGTTTCTCTAAATCCTAAAAAGTGTGTGTTCAGTGTTTCTGAAGGGAAACTTTTGGGACACATAATCTCGGAAAGGGGGATATCGATAGATCCAGACTGAGTTGAGTCTATTATGAAGTTAACCATTCCAAGAAGTAAGAAGGAGATGAGATCTTTCTTCGAAAAGATCAACTTTGTGAGGAAGTTTATCACAGGTTTTGTAGAAATTGTTAAACCTTTGAATGAAATGATGAAGAAAGATGCTAGAATAGAATGGAGTAATGAGGAAAAGGTTGCTTTTTCTTAGGTTAAGCAATCTATTTCAGAGGAGCCAGTCCTCACCAGTTCTGACTACTTGAATCCATTTTATATTTATTCTTTTGCTTTTGAACATTCATGTGTAGTTGTCCTAACACAACAAAGAGAGGAGGGGGATGAAAGGCCAATTACCTTCATGAGCTCTTCATTTAAGAATGCTGAAGTCAAGTACCCACCTCTGGAGAAACAAGCTTTTGTGTTGGTTAGAGCTTTCAAGAAGTTTAGGAATTATATCCTTTGAAGTGAGATTATTGTTGTGGTTCTTGATGTTATTGTGAAGTCTCTACTTATGCAGAGCAAGTTGGGAGAACGAAGGGGGAAGTGGATGGCTATTTTGCAGGAGTTCGATCTGGAGATTCACCCTATGAAACTTGTCTGAGGTCAAGGCTTGTCTAAGGTAATAGCAGATGTTGGTAAGAACATTACTTGTCAGCAGTGCACAACACAGTCCTTTTCTAATGATCCTTGGTATGTCGATATTATTTATTTCATGCTCAATAATCAGTGCCCAGAGGGAATGAATACAACTCAGAGGAGAGAACTGAGAATGAAAAGCTCCCATTATATGCTCAAAGGAGGATTGTTATACAGAAATACTTTTGAGGGGGTTTATCTACAATGCCCTGATCAACAAGAAGCTAAGCACGCAATTGTTGAATTTCATGGGAAACATGGCACAGGTCATGGTTCTATGGATTCTTTAGCACATAAGATCCTCAGATCTGGTTATTATTGGCCATGTGTGTTTAAGAATGCCCACCAACATGTAAGGACATGTCATATATTTCAAACTTCTACATCAAGAGAGTGTCATCCAGCCATGCCATTGCAGTCGTTTTATGAGGTAAGGCCATTTGCCCAATGGGAACTTGATTTTATTGGGGTAATTAACCCAAATTCTTCTACAGGACATAAATTCATTTTGACTGCCACAGATTACTACACGAGATGGACATAAGCTATACCTTGCAAGGATAGTAAAATGGAGGTAGTAATCAAGTTCCTCACTAAATGCATACAACCAGGTTTGGAGTACCCTTTGCACTAGTATGTGACAATGGCCCTTCCTTTTCTTCTACCGAGTTCATTGCATGGGCTTATGATCATAGGATTGTTTTAAGGTATTCTTCAAACTATTATCCGCAAGGAAATGGAGTTGCAGAATCAACTAATAAGAATCTCCTAGGAGTAATCAAAAAACTATTAGAGAACAATCCTAGAGACTAGCATACCCAGTTAAGATTTGTGTTATGGGCAGATAGGACTAGGATCAAGGTTGTGTTGAAGACTTCACCATTTAAGCTAGTGTATGGCCAAGAGTCTGTGTTCCCTATCCACTTGTAAATACCTATCCTGAAATTTATGCAGGAATTTTACTCTAGTGATGATAGGGTTGAAGTAAGGTTAGCTGGCTTGCTAAAATTGGAAGAGCAGAGAGATGTTGTATTGCAACAATTCTTTAGGAACTAGGTTGTTGTCAAACATTGGTTTGACAAAAGAGCCAAATTCAAGGCTTTCAGGATATCAGACCTTGTCTTACTGTGGGATAAATCCAATGAAAAGAAGGGTGACCACCAGAAGTTTGATAAGCTCTAGTTGGGTCCCTATCAAATTGTTGAAATCTTAGGAGAAAATATTTTCCGGCTGAGTAGTTTAACAGGAGAACCTATTCCATTTCCTGTAAACGGATAGTTTCTCAAACATTATTTTGGGTTGTAAAAGGTCTGGTATTTTTTTGGGTTGTATATATGTAAATAATTTGTTGTTCCGTTCGTTTTGTCTTTTCCTTGTTTTTTTTTTGGTGGGGCCCTTCATTTTATTCAATTGAGTAAGGGGGTTATTATCTGAATTATACTTTGGTTACTAGGAGAGAAGTTGGTTTAGATATTTTCAGGTTTTCTGATTGGATGATTTTGCTCTAAATTCATTGTTTTATGTCCATTGTCATTGTTGTCAATGAGAGTTGTGGAAAGTCATTAAGAACGAGGTGTAAAGTAAGGAATGTTCACTAACTACGATTGAATCTGTCACAAATCATCAGAAACATCTCCTTTTGTAATGGTATATTTGTCTTAGGACGATGGTGTTGCAAGATTTGAGTGAAAAATACAATTCCCCAGATGTTGTTATGAGGTCCATGGTAGTTTTCAACCCAGTACAGATGTTGGACATCTGACATATTGAGAAGGAATTGAATGAAGAATCTTCAAAAAGAAAAGAGAACTATCTAAGAAAACAAAACTCAATACTGAATGGGTGATTCCAGTATCTCTACCGGGGCTATGGACGCTTGACTGGTAGTAGAGAAATGTTGTGAGAAAACTAGAGGTATCTCTGTCAGAGCTATGAACGCTTGACTGGCAACGAAGCAATGCCTAGGATATCATTGCACAACAGTTAAAGGGAATCAACTCATGTAGTTCAAATCTTGTGCATAATTGTTCAACAGATGAGGAAAAATTTGTAAAAGGGTGATGCACCATCAAGCACACACATAGATTCAGGGGTAGCTAGTGTTGACTTACATCTGAAATTCTAGCTCAACCTTGTTTACTGAAACTAACCCAACTGGAATTGTGATGTCCATAAACCAGGAGTTTTGGGTAACTAAATCCCTCAGTTTCCTAAAAATGGTTAAACCATTTTCCCAGCCAAGTCACCAATTTTTATGCCTTGCATAACCACCCCATTTTAAATTTGATTAAAATGGGACCCTTTTCTTTTGCTTTCCCTCTTTGTATTTTGCCCCCTTTGATTTTGAGGTTTTTCTTTGTCTTGGCATGTGCTTAATATGTTTATCTTGCTTTCCCAAGTATTTTTCCCCAAGTTGCATATTGAAAATCTTATGTTTTGGGCAAGGTTCAGGTTTTTACCCTGGTTCAGGATTTTCCAGTCCGTCTGGATTTTCCTGAATTTCTTTCAAACTCCGGTTTCAATGCTGTTGTTC
Organism: Sequoia sempervirens; assembly: GCA_007258455.2. NCBI lineage: Eukaryota > Viridiplantae > Streptophyta > Pinopsida > Cupressales > Cupressaceae > Sequoia > Sequoia sempervirens. The sequence goes on along the minus strand of VDFB02271358.1, from coordinate 326,412,843 downwards.
AAGTTTTTGAGTCAGTTCAAGATTTTCCGCCCCATCCAGATTTTCCTGGATTGCGTTTTGAGTCCGGCTTAGTCTGTTTTTGCACTGCAGTTTGGAGATTTCTGGACTCCACAGAATTCCGCCTAGTCCAATTTTTTTCAGGATTTCGTTTCGCTGTCGGGTTCCCGAATTTCTCCATTTTGTCTTGTCTGCACCATTAGGGCACCTAGGTAAGATTTCTGAGGTCAAATTTGAAGGGATTTGGGATCACTTGCTCTCATCTTTGTTGTGCATTTGTTCTTACATCTGGGATTGCATGAGTTGAGGCTTGAATTTCTTGATTTGCTTGTTGGTGTGTGGATTTTTGGTGTTTCAAGTTGATTTGGTCACTAAGGCATCCGAGTTAGCAGCTCATTGCGTTTGTGGTTGAATTTAATCTATTCATGGGTTGTGTTTAGCCTTCGAGGATTCTCAATGCTTATCTAGTGTTTTTCCCTAGTTCATTCGGTCAGAACGTTCTTCTATATCACATGTCGGTGAGACACTAAATTGTGTCTCCCCAATGCCATGGTGTCCGATCACGCATCCCGTTGGCAGGACAAATGTTATCGACAAGGATCACTCCAAACTCACTCGTCTCACCGATGACTTCCAAACATTCTATCGGCAGGAGTCACAACGATATGCATCTAGAGCGGCCCCATCGGCGAGACATCTATCGTCACCGTGAGATCATTCTGACTAACCAAGGTCATACCAATCTCTAGGTTTTTGCCTAACTTCAGGACTTTCCTTTTTGGCCGGATTTTTCTGGATTTTCTGCCAAGCTTCGAGTGACTTGAAATTGTTGACACAGGAATGATTTAGGTGATGAATGCTTGATATTCCATGCTTATTTTGATGAATTTCACAATGTTATATGCATTCCTTCTTCATTCGAATGATCTATTGGTAAACCTTATGCCTATTTCGGGACTTTCCTTTCTAGCTGGAATTTCCTAGATTCCTTCAGTTTTCTGAAGTTCAGAGTTCTGAGTCATCTGCGGAATTCCAGTCTGGCCGGATTTTTCTGAATTCTTTGCTATGCTTTGTGGAATTTAAGAAATTGGATAAAATTGATGAATCTAATGATGAATGCTAAAACATATCTTCCTTTAGCTTGATGAATCTCACTATTGTATGTTGCTTGTGTTCATTTTGATGATCCAGTGTTGATGCTTAATGGCTAATTTAATGGTTTTATCATGATTTTAAGCTAACACTTGGATGAAAGTATTGCCAATATTTGGATTCTTACATTGGCGTTTGATAGGTGCACGTTGAGTCTAGCAAGACAATGGATGGAAAGGCTAAGAATAACATAGAGGGATCATCCACCTCTGAAGCAGAAAAAAGAATGAAACTGGATGAAAAGAGTAGGATTCCTGAGGGCAAGATGACGTCAGTCTAGTTCGAGGTTTCAAATGCGAATATTGAACACCCTGCTACAAAGGATTAGGGCTATCAAGGGATACAGTAGCTAGGCACCAGTTGGATGATGCAATGACTTGCAATGCAACCATTAATGAATATCAATCCAATAAGAGAGACTAGGACAATACGATGGGACAGATCTGAAGAATAATATTAATGCTATTGAATGGCAAACTAGGGTTTCACCTATACCACTTGTGAATGGCTTGCAGAAGACATTCATGATGACGAAGGCCAGAATGGAGCAAGGTATGGGCGACATGGAGGAAGCAGTTAATGCAAAGCTGCGTCAAAATTTGTGCTTCCTCATCGTTTCGCTTTGCCTCTCTTCACGCGTTTTGGTCTGAGTTATGAGGGAGATCCTGGACCGATCTATTCAGTGCCCTTGCATTTAATGCACATTTTACTTTGTTTCAAATCCTTCTAAGGCCGACTTGTTATGTGACCGACTTATTGTAAACCCTAAACTGGGCCGACGCATATGACACATTTTTTATAAGTATGGCATTTTTTCCTCTTTTGGTGCTATCTTTTGGGGGTTAGAAAAGTAAGCGGATTAGTTAGCAAGCAAGAAGATTCAGAAGGTAGAGGATGGGATATCGAAAAAGAAAGTTAGGGTTTTCCTTTTTGAAGTAAGTTAGACATTTTTTTTGTAGTTCAGGAGGAGGAGATGATGTATATTCCATATTTTCTTAGCATAGATGGAGATAATTTGAAGACATGTGTTTTGTGTACACTGGTGATCTTGCCAGATTTGTAAATGTTGCTTATCTGTTTCATTGACAGTAGGAGCAGCCAGATTTAAACCTTCTTTATATTATCACTAGTAGAATTTGACAAATAAATGACTATGTGACTAAAAATGACTAAATTCTACTAATTTTTTACAATTCACAAGTATAAATGACTAAATAAATGACTAATTTGGTCATCAGGTAAAATCACAACTAAATGACTAATATCAGACAAATAAAAATGACTATTACTCCTCTATTCTTTTTTCTTTCGAATTTAATCATAATCCATAGACCTTAAGCCCCCCTCATGGGACCCCTACCTAAGCGGGCCATTTGGTTGCCTAGGTTGCTTGGTGCACCAAAAATACGTATTGCATGGAAGGCATTGTCTCTCGATGCAATCTTAAGGCCTTCGCATATTTTATAAAAAAAATTAACATTTACATTTTTTAACTTTTATTACTCATTATGTTAATGAATCATTAATGTTTTTAACTATCATTTGAAGCCAATTTGATAACATATAATTCTACCAGTGATTCAATAAGAGTTATGGTACATATAATACATATATATTATCAATTATTTCAATCCATTTGAATAGATCATTTGATGAATCAAGAATCAATAGTGTTATTCCCATAGTCCACCATGATGGGGTCAGAGAGGAAGCATGATAGGGAACCTTAACTTCACCACATCTAAGCCCAAGAGCACAAAGTATGTTAGGGAGTCTTAATCTAGATTTGTCTAGATTTATTTCATTCCATTATTTAGCACTTATTATTAATTGTTTAAGCTAGCTACATGCAACTAGAATTTGTAGCACATCCATGCACAAACACATACTCTCTAACATATTAGTATACATATAATTTTCTATCAACGCAATCCTTGAACCTCCTTTAGGTGCAAGTGTTAGTATATATTCCTCTCTCTATATAGAATTGTCTCCCCCTCTATCTCCCTTTCTTTTTCTTGATCTCTCTAAAGATCAATTAAACTATCAAATCTTTTATATATTAATTATTAATTATAATAATTTTATATTTATATTTAGTAATTTTTATTATAGAATACAATATATAATAATAATATAATCTATATATACTATTACATATAATAATAAATATAATTATATTATATATAATTTAATCTATTTTACTATTATATTAAATATATATAATATATTAATTATATTTTATGTTATATTTATATATTATTTTTTTGCATTATATAAAAAAATAATTATACTTTTCCAAACTCATTGTGTCTATCATCCGTCTAAAATTGAGTCTGTCTCAATGTAAGACGATTAGTCCTTCATCATTTTTTGCCATTTTTTTTTAGTTATTTTCACCATTTTTTGTTGTTTTTCTCGCCACTATTACCCGCTCAATCCAAACTCTTCCTTGCTAGTATTGACCTTTCACTTCTCCAATTTGGCGAGCTGCATCTTGAAAATAAGGTTTCGCTGAGGGTTTTAGAGTACAGGTCACCTATCTCCAACCACGGCTGTGGACTGTATTGTATTTGATGTTGTTAATGCCATTTCAAGGTTTTCTTTTTTCAAACTCAAGAATCTAAGTAAGCCCTAAAACCTTGATATCTTAAAAAAAAAAATTACTATGAATAGATTGAAGCAACAGTTTATGGTGTAATTATTAGGGTTTAAACAAATTTTTTATATCTATATAGTGTTGAAAAAATAAAAGATATATGGTTCCTATTTATGACAATTGTCTAACAATTGTATATCGCAATTGTATATCGAGTTGGATGCCTCATTGAATGTATATGTATATGTGTGTGTGTGGGGGGGTGTCTCCAGGTGGGGTGGGTGGGGTTTTACAAGTTTAGTAGTACATGACATCAAGATTCGAATTTAGACATTTGCATAATGCTTGTAGTTTAAGATTCAACATTCAATGCTCACTATTTCAAGTAACAACAATAAAAAAATAAAAATTTATTGTTCAATGGTGTGCCTTGAAGGAGCCTGTTTAGAGGAAACATCCCAAAAATCATGGTGACAGAGAATGTTTCCTGCCATCCCTGCATCTCAGAAATGGTTGTGGGTATGGGGACACAACGTTTGGGGGAGTATGCATCTTTGTGTAACATGAACAAAACTGTATTGAAAAAATGAAAGATAACTAGCCACTATTTACAATGACACCTGTACAAAAATTGTTTACTACATTGAATATTACCAGTGGGCAACTGAGGGAGATTATGCAAGTGAGGTTTGAGTTTCCTAGGCCTTTCTCCAGTCATCATTATGTACTATATCTATTACTACTATTGAGAGTGTTTCAGGCATATGAATTCCAATCTAGTATATCAGCATCAAAAATAATAATAGCTACATCGTCGTCCTGATGATGGATCACAGACTGAGATCAAAATGGTGATATAGATGTTGTCTATCACATTTCTAGAATACTTCTTCTATTTATGATGAACTATGAAGGCTTAAAAACTCTGATAGAATCTTAAAAACCTTATTAATGGCCACTTTGAAGGACAATTCTCTCTGGAATAATCTTCTTGGGGAATGATTAAAATTAAATCCCTATGCCAAACTTCGGTAATCTGGATATCAACTTGACATATAACCCCATGGATAATTAAATAACATAACTAAGGGGTCAAATAAAAAGATAACTGTAAAATAGTTGATGACTGAGAGCCAAGTCCCCAATGCTTAGTAATATGGTTGGGCATTATTGGAATTTTTCACTCTAAAAGAGTTTCTCTATCTCTTGAATGCTTATTCAGGAGTGAAGTCACAAGGAAATTAGTGACTATATTTTTCTCTCTTCTTGCATGCTCAAACTTGATCATCTTTATAGATTGCATTAAAGATCTGATGTACTGTTCTAGTACCTCCATCTCTAGGATGTCTGAGATGGGGTCTAGGCCCTGGTAATACATCCCCCAGAACACTGATCTTTCATTGTATCATTCAATGACACCAGATTTTGTCTGATAAAGAATCAAATCTAAATATAATATGATCAAGCTAACATTGTGGAGGTAATTAAATGAGTCAGTTTGCTTTCAACCAAGTTAGAGGATGATGGTGCCAGAGATAATGAGTAGACATGCCAAGCAAGTAAACTTAACTAATGCCACTGACTTATTTTCAGAAAATCTTATCCCGAGTGAGCATGTCAACTATGGATTCAACTCTTCTAAGGAAGGGAAATTACATCTCATTTGGTATTAACAAATGCTGTAGAGATTACTTTAGCATGTAAAACCTTTTAATCTAATGTATTTGTAATTCCAAAATGTGTTGATTATGTTAAGGCTGGGGTGAGGACAGATCTTATGAATCTATGTTGACTAATTTTGACTTCAAAAGGATGACTGTTGTTCGTGTTCTGTTATCTAATAGTAATAACTAATAAACATATTCTCTAGTTCTATCTTGTTTTTCTTTCTTGCAAACTTTCAAACTAAAAATGCTTAATATGTTTTGCAAAATGCATGAAGATGATTGTTTGGTAAAAGTTTTGTATGAACTTGCATTTAATATGACTAAAAAATGTGTTCTATATTCTTCAGATAAGGATAATTTGTGCCTTTATGGATTTCCAAATGAGACATGGGAAGTCAATCTTTCTGCTGAGGAGGTCCCTCTAGAGCTTCCTGAGCCGGCTTTGGGTATAAATTTTGCAAGAGATCGCATGCAAGAAAAGGATTGGCTATAATTGGTTGTTGTTCATAGTGATGCATGGCTTCTTGCAGTTTCATTCTACTTTGGTGCAAGATTTGGATTTGACAGATCTGTCGGGTAAGTCTCTTCAACTCCAATGTTGACTGAAAATTTTAAATGAGGTTGTGATCTTAGATTGTTGAAGATGACCTTTTGTTGGTTGCTATTCCAATTTGGTAATTTTGTACAAGGAAAAAACTTTTATTGTAATTGAATTTTGTATGCCCAAATTCTCCCTGAAGAGATTGAAGACCAGCCCCATTTGTTTCTGAACTTCGATATTTATTAATGTTAAAAATTGGGAAGAGATTGAAGGATAATTTGATCGTACAAAAATTGATTTGGAGTGCATAAATACAAGAATTTTAATGTTCAACCTTCAAGTATGAAAAGAGAGAAAATTAACATTTATGGAAATATTATGTAAAAATACACTATTGACTTAATATGTTGAGAATTCCTTCTTCTGAAATCATCAATTCCTACCTTTCCATACACTCCACCTCTGGTTTTCTTAATTAGTGACTATATTTTTCTCTCTTCTTGCATACTACCATCAAGTGATAGAGAAAATGTATCTAGGATAGTCATCAGTATAATTTCCAGCATTGATGTTGCTGTCATCATCTTTATCATCTTCCACATTATTCCATTTGCATTCTTACAAGTGTTGTTATAGGTGTTTCTAGTCATGGGAGGGAGTATTTTTCAGTTTGTGACTGGTAATTGAGTATTTTTAGTCTTTGCATGGCTATTCAAAGCCTCTAAATTGCTAGCATTGATCATGTTTGCAAGGAATTATCAGTTTTGCAATTGTTGTACCATTGTCACATTGTTGGTTTTGAAAATATCAAACCTTGAACTATTGTTACCAGTCATGAATAGTTGCAAGTTTCACATTTTGAAAGAGTCTCGTTGATTGGAAATGTTTGTAGAAGGTTCCAACTGTTGGGGATAATAATACAATTTTGAGAAGGTTGGATTGTCATTTTCACTTTGTGGAAATAGTGTCATGGAGAAGATCTCTAGCCTATTCCCATTTCCCGTAGGCTAAAGGGCAAAGCAAGGGAAATAAATTTTAATATCATTTTAATAACACTAATATTAAAATAAAAAATATTTTTAAATACTACAAATAAAATAAATTAAAAGGTATTTTTAAATAATAATTGTAGGAAAATTTAATCAAGGGCCCAAATTGGAAAAGTATGAGAAAAGGCTGCCTAGCCTCATTTGGCATTTTGATTTTGACATTTTTATTGTGAAGTTTAGCATTTGAGTTTTGTCATCCAAGCACAAAAACCCTTGGTTTGTTCAAGGTTTGAGAGAATGAAAACCTTCTTGGATTTCGTATTTGGGATCAAGGATGAAATCCTTTTTTCCCATATTGGTTGATTCCATCTGGGGATCACAAATGTGCTGATTTGTTGAATATTTGAAGACATTTTTCAAATTTGCATGTTGTTTCTATAGTGTTTCTATGGTGATTTGTTGGAAATTTCATCCTTTCGAGGGTTATATGTTGCTGCTATAGTGCTGCTGTAGAGTTGCCCATCATATTTGAGGGTTTCTACATCAGTTTTTAGGATTTTGGATAGCTATTGTGCATCAAAAAGTGTTGGATTTGAACTGTTTATTTCATTTCTAGTCAACCCTAGCTGAGCACTACCTTTAGAGGAGTAAAATCTGTCAATCTGAACCATGAGATCAGTTATACAGCTGGTGGTTTACATCATTTCAGCTACCACACATTAGCAAACAGCCTATTGCAGTGAAACGCCATCAGTTTTAGCAGGGTACAAATCAGATTTGGGCATTTTGAATGTGTTTCTAGACCTCTACTTTGTTCTAATCCACATCTACAACCATATATCATGGGAAAGATCATTTAGAGGGAAAATCTAGCAACATTCATTATTCTTTACTGTTTACCAACATAATTGCATTTTTCCAACCAGACGCACCTTCCAGCTAAGGTTTCTGTATAATTCAAAGGTCATACCGGTTGGTCAATCATCAGTTTTATGGGATCACACATCAAACTCAGGTCTGCACAATGAATTTGGAGATGTCACATCACTTTCATATATTATACTTGCTGGTTTGACTATTGTGCCAGCATTACCTCAACAAATTTTACACCAAAACTATCCATTCAGCCTTGTTTTCCACCCTAGCAAGGAATAAATTAAGGGCTTTGGATCTGATTTGTCTTTATTAGTCATCCAAATTTTTTGTAGGGTTTGATTAGCATTTTTGAAGGATTTTGCAAGGATTTCATATCTGATTTTCCATTCCCAATCGGTCGCACAAGTTGTAATTTCATCATTGTAATTTTTCTACAACAGTTGCAACTAATAAAATTCTAGTTTGAATCTTCTAAATGATATTTTCAAGTAGTTGATGACTATTTATACTCAGATCTATGTATCTTTATTATTTCAAAGCTACATACCAATTGTTCATGGTCAAATCAGCAAGCATACTTATGGAAGATTGTTGTTTGCATGCTAGATCCAAGGATATTGATGTGTTTGAGCATTTATAACAGCATATGAAGGTTTGATTCTTGTGTTCCCAGCCACTTATATAAATTTTCAGTTTGCTATTTTAGTTTCTTTTTTCTTCCAAATAAGAAAATAGAAAAAAATACAAAAAGGGGACATTACACCCATGCCATCCCTCATGTGGCATGTTCTCCCAATTTCAAACAAATGCTTAAAGATGCAATTTTTGTTAGTCGATCACTTACCCCCAAGGAGAACATGAACTGTGCATTGGCCTCCTTGATATAGAATATTCTAAAGCGAATTTGGTGATGGAGGAGGTGAGGGACGCTTGGTTGAAGATGGGCTGCTCTATTATCATGGATGAATGGATGAATATTAGGCATTTTCTACTTGTCAACATCATAGTCACATGTTCAACTAGCTCTTATTTTCTTAGTGTTTTTTATTGTTCAAGGAAGTTGAAGGATGCAAACTTCCAATTTCATGTTTTGAGAGAAGCCATAGAGGAGGTTGGGGCCTTAAATGTTGTACAAGTGGTCACCAATTTGATATGTGTGTGCATATTAGTTGGCATGATGGTAAGGTATCTCCTAATGTCCCTAACATAGGGGATATCCTAGAGACATCCCTTTCCTTTGTAGGGCATCTTGAAAACATACTTGTCTTTTGGTGGCAATAAAGGGTAGTAGGGGAATAGTTTGTCTCCATCCTCGAGTCCCCAAAATTTCTAACTCTTGGAAAGAAGGTTTTTCAAGAGGGATGGGTTCCCATGTAACTATGGAATTTAGTAAATTGGAAATTTAAAGGAGTAAAGTACTTAACTAGTTTCGGTCGTTGATAGATAGACGTCCATTGTTTTGATCATGACTTTTGCACCATAATTTGAAATCATTTATTCTTGGATTTGTTGGAGGGGTAATGATGAAATATGAATTGAGTTGTTCCCAAAATTTAGCTAGGGTGAAATCCACTTGGGTGGAAATGAACTAGACTAGATCTATGTGTGTGGATTAGATTGTGTTGAAATTGATGCAAGAGATCTGCTTGCCCTAATTGGTACTATGATTGAAGAGAACAAGCAAATATGTAGTGATGTAAGTTAACAATACAATATTGATGCTCTACATAAGTGATCCTAGATTGGTTTGTCAATGGATGAAAGTGAGATTAGTGTGTCCTAAAACACAACATCCTAACACAAAATTTAATATATTTTATACTTAAGTTGGCTTGTAACAAGTAGTTGGAAGGATTTGGCTTAGGCCTAAGATTTAAATTTGAATTTGTAAGTTTTGGGTGATTTCCACACTTGCAATTTAGATTGATTATGTGCTTGTGGATTTGATTCGGGATAAGAAATGTATAAGATAAGAATCAAGACCTATCCCTTGGGTGCGTAGATGCAGTTGAGTTAGGTTCAAGTTATATGCTAACTTTTGCATTGAAATGTGCCACTTGTTTCCCAGACTTTTTGAAGAAAAAATTAATGATTTTCTGAAACTCCCCATTTCCACTATTTGGGTAAGATTACTATGAATCTTTCATTCATTTTTTGTGCTTACCTAATTTTTTAAATAATGTTTTTGCTGCTCTAAGGAGGAGCACTAGGACATCAGCTACCTTTATAGTTTAGCCCCAAAGCAATCCAAAGAAGAGGAAAGGCATCATGAAACATCAAAGCGCCATTTTGAAAAGAGAACATAGGCATTCCGCCAGTTCTTCATAACTCATCAATAGAAAGAAGAATAAATCATCCCTGATGTAAAGGTAAACCTCATTCTCACCCTTCTGTCGTGATGGCTATACTAGGAATACTTCTTTGGATATAATCTAAATAATTAAATGTTCGCTTTCATTTTGAAACCATCTTCCCACTTTTCTAATTCAGCCTTTTGACCATATGTATCAAACTATCTCCCCATTTCCACCACAGGGAAATCTACCTTCACCCTGTCTATAGTCACCTTTATAATATGCCTCTTCCTAGTCTGGGAATTACCTTAACCCTTTTGGATCTCTTTCCAAAATAGCCCCTTGTCTAGCCCTTGATTTCGTCACTTGCTATCTATTTCTTGTCTTCTAATTGGCTCCCGTCCCTCTAGAGTTTGGCTGGTTTAAATAGTTTGAAACACAAAAATATGAGTCTGCTCAAAAGGCTGACCCAAACCTCCTAGGCATAATTAATGAAATTGTCAAAGCCATCTGCAGTAAAAGAAAATATCTGAGGAAGCATGCACAAACAGTTCGTCTTGGAAATGAGCTTGCTTAACTTCCTCCATTTCATGAGAAAGCAACAAGAGAGGATTCAATAAATAACAATATTGATAGACTCAATATAATTACTGAAAATCATGAACAGACACTCCCAACAATCAACTCCTTGTTGCTACCGGAGATTACATGATGTTGAATAGTGTACACTTTCCAAAAGAAGGCTTAACACTTAGCCTATCCAAAGTGTTAGAATTACAGAGGTGAGATCTCAAACACGATGTTCATGTGAGGAACCAACTGGAAATTAGTCCCAACTCAGCCTTCCATGGCTTTTATCCTTTGGCAAGTTGTTTTGGGAGAAAGTCATTTCCACTTTACATTGGCTATAATTGCCAAGGGAAGAAAGAGACTTTCTATACTCTGTTGTGCTTTCACTTGGATTTAAATATTTGAAATTTTAACTCTATGATGATATCTATATGTCTTCAAAACAACAATTTTGTAGTAGCCAGTTGTTTTCTGTCTATAGCTCATTCTTTTAACAAATCAGCTGATAAAAATTACATAGCAAAATAGTTAACTTAAGCTACTTCGTAAACTTCAAAAGGTTGGCAAGATTACAGATCTTCCATCCTTATTAGTTCCTGCCGGGGAACTATAGTGAACCCTTCAATCAGTAAACGGTGATTAATCCAGGTTTCTCTAGACAATCAGAATTCAAATTTTTTTAGGTTTTATTTAGCAAAGCTTATTTGGGGAGGCAAATATGCTCGCTAGTTAATTGATCTAAGATTTGTTGGTTTTTTATTGGCCTGGATAAACAGCTACAGGATGTCAGAATGTGATTTTGGTTTCATGAGACAAGAGAGTGCACAAATTTTGAACTGTTAGAAGGCTCGGGCAGTTCGTTGTTGTAGATAGTCAGACTCCTCTGCACTTACGAGGCAGGAGATTTCAGATTGTCAGAGCCTCCTCTGAACGTTATGAGGCAAGAGGAATGACCTTACACATGTTCAATGTCACCCACCTTGCAAAGCAACGTCCCAAAGAAAATTTAATGCATCTGCGTCTACTGTTTCAAGCTCTATCCTTTCCAGGGAAATTTCATCCTAACTAGGTCTCTAGGAGTTCATGGGTGACGCATTTTGGTTTAGTATTTCTTTCATTTCTCAGAGAGTTTGAATTGCGAAGATGCAAATCATTATTTAATGGTTGTGTATTGTTTCAATTGTGGAGATAGGCACATTATGTCATGTTTTTCTAGACTTAGGCATATACCTGTTGGTTGTAAATGCAATTAGGGCCAGACTATTTCTGCAGTACAAAGAGGCTCAAATCCCCACTTTCTTATCTCCTCTACATCGACGGGTTCAATATCCTGGTGGACTATGGTTGGAACGAATTTTTTTGACACTGAACAACTGCAGCCTCTAACTAGGTAACAATTTTCATTCTATTTTGTTTTAGTGCTATATTTTCTGCTTAAGTTCCTTTAATGTTTTTTTAAACAACAGTGCCTAAAATGGGTAGAAGAATGCCCTTTTTGAGAAACCCTAGACATTTATTGAAATAAACTAGAACTTCGATGGAAATGTACGAGCATAAGTATTGGAACCAGAATTCTTTATTTTGTTTGCCTAGCATTCTGCTGAATTTATCTGAAGATAATATAATCTTGTAATATTTTGTTTGTTTCAACCTTCAAATCAGATGGGAGAGATATGTCTCAACATCTTGAAAACTACCTGGAACCCAGAATGGGCTCTGCAATCTGCCTACCATGCCATAATTGCTTTAATGGCTCACTAGAAGCATACAGTACCATAAAATGTGATAATTGCATGTGAGTTTGAGAGCATCCTCACGAAAGCCATGCATGGCATAGCCTGCAATCATTGCAGTCCATGACTCCACATTTCTTTGAGGCATTTTTTCAAACAGTTCTTGTGCCTTGTGTATCCTTCCACATTTTGCATACATGTCTAGTAGGGCACTGGCAATTATAATATCCGAAGAAAATCCACGTTCAATTTCTCTGTGATGGATGTCCATACCATGTTCCAAAGCTCCTATTTTGGCATAGGCTGGGAGGATGTTGACCAACGTTGTGGTATTTGGCTTTACACCTGCTACTTGCATTTTCATAAAATTCTCCAAAGCCTTTTCAACAAACCCATTATGTGCATATCCTGCAATCCTTGTAGTCCATGAGACCACATTTCTTTTAGGAATTTCTATGAAAAACCTTAAAGCCTCACCAAGAGCACCATGTTATGCATATCCTGCAATCATGGTATTCCATGACACCAAATTTTGTTGAGGCATTTCTTTGAAAAGCCTTGAGCTCTTGTCAACAACACCATTTTGTGCATATCATGCAATCATCGCATTGCATGAAACCACATTTCTTGCATTTGGTCTCCAATTTCATTCAAACAACCAAATATAATTTGGCAATAAATTGTGAATGCTTATTTGAAAATGATCCACTAGTAGCTGTCTACTCAATTTTGGATGGAATACAAGACATTCTGTCAGGTTCAAATTTACCCTCCATAGTCATGTTTGGAGCTACAAACATATTGATCTTGAAATCATGATAGCATAAATTAACACTACAAAAACATTTTCTATTGAAGTAATGATAATTTGAAGATAATACTTCAGGCATTGCTAGAGGATGTGGGTGGCAAAAATTATATGCTTATGCTAATCTTGGGGCATATTACATGGTTGGCATTCCTGTAGCTATTCTTTTATCCTTTGTATTGCATGTTGGTGGCAGGGTTAGTTAACCTTTACCCATTAATTTGATTTCCAAAGCTCTAAAATTTATGTTTTCAATGCTTAACATATTGATGAAAACTTTGGTTTTAAAAAAATATTATTTTTAGGTAAATTGAGGGTGTCTGTTGGGGTTTTCACCCATAACAAAAATAGAGGAATACAATATTAATTTTTAACATTTAATTTGTTGCTTATGGTTCATTTTTATAACTATTTTAGAGACTCTGACTCGGACTTGTCTGTGGCCTTTCTGTACAATCAATTTTACTATTCCTAATGACACAGTAGCTCCCCCGCTGGGTTCCTCTCTCGACTGGCTACTATTGAAGGATAAGGAGATTATGAAAATGGTACGAGACCTAGTTTTATAATTACTGTTATCATGTGTTGTATTTGCACCCCTAGTTTTGTTCATTAGTTTTTCTTGTCATTCACCGTACATTTTTTTTGAACTTATTATCAATTTGGGGCTTGTTCTGATAACCAGGCCATTACAGTCTCATGGAATTACAGACAGTTGCTTCTTTGGTTTTGTAGTATCTGAGCCCAAGGTCAAGCTCATCAGCTCTACTTAGAGCAGACCATTCTCTAGATGACATTCTTAGACTTTGTCTTTTACTTACACGCTTCAAAATTTATATTTTAACTCATGCTTCTAATAATATTGTAGATTGGGTGTACAGACCCATATAACTAGTTATTTTTGGTAGGTTTTTATTTGTCATCTACTTTCTCGAGTGCCTCTCCTGTACTATTTTAAGCCAGTTTCCACTTTGACAATTCTATTGATCCATTTATCATGTGTGGGCTTTAAATATCTTCTTTCTTCATTTTTTTGGACCTCAGGCCTCTGATTTTCATGTTGTTATGTATCTATACTTTAGAGGATTATAGTTTTAGTAACCATCGACTGGTGCCATTGCACCTGGTTTCAGTTGGATTCAATTGCTATTTCTTGTTTAACTATTCATCCTTTGAGTTTGGACAGGATAAATAAAGTTATATTGCTTGGTATATCAGAAACAATGAAAAATAGATGTCTCCAAGCACTAGTGGTTGGTTTGGTTATGACAAGAGGCCACAACAAGAATGTTGCAAGGCTAGGGTTTAGAACCTTATTTTACCAATAAAATAATGGCTCTAAAAATTAGTATTTAGCAACAAATGCTTAGCCAAATAGCAAAACATATTTTACTTTCTTTGAAACTTTAATTCTGGCAAGGGGTGTTATTTCTAGGAGGAGAATACTATGAACATTAAGATGGATATCGAAACTGCATATCAAATTATATGTTGGATCAATCTTTCTCCATTGAGTGCTACCGCTAAATCATTACCATATTCAATTTTTTTTTAACAATTCAATATTGACAACAAAACGCTAAGATCTTTGTTTATAGAATGAAGTGCAGATGCTAGTGATATTCCTAGATGATAATAGGCTACTCTATTTTTAAGGAATAAATTGTAAATTGATAAATGTATTTTAGTTAGAGACTGGTGAGATGTGTATTGGCTAGGGATGATTTGTAACCTCTCATGACTAAAATAGTCACATTTTGAATGAGTTTCATTTATTTCTCATTCAAGTTACTTAAACATGATTGCTTCATGTGCAGTACAATGGTCCTATTTTAGATGCTCTTGCATATGTTGAATGGGTGAAGGAAGATGCTCACTTTAAGCACATACTTGTCTAGATGTCACCTTCTTCTACTCATTCTTTTCCAAGATTGAAATAGCGTTATAAATCCTCACTAGTGCAGGAAAGCGATACTTCATTATTTTATAGTGTTTCTTCTGCCTTCTTTTGGTTTTGTAGATGGGAAGATTAATCACATCACAAAAATAAATTTTCTGTGTTTCAATGTCCTTTAATTTTTTTTACTGTGGACTCAAGTGTTTGTTGTGATATATTAGCTAAATTATTCCATTGATTTTAAGCATATAGTTAATACTGCTTTTTTGCCTTTTAATCTCCTAACTTGATTGTTACACAGTAATAATTTTTTGGAAACTCAATTTTATATTCATGAATTTGGTGTGTATCTTGAACTAAAACATAGGAGTATGCATCATATAGCCTTTTGGTTTGACTTATTTTCTGTGAACTTTTAATTCACATGCTTCTTAATGGTTCATATTTCTCTACAATGCACAGGTGGAAGGTGGTGTATCCCATCTTCCTATTTTGGATTCTGCAATGAGAGCTCTGCCACTGACTCCCAAAGAATGGAAGACAAGGTTAAGCATCGCAAACTATTCAGAGATAGAGTGAAATTAGGGGAGGAAATCACTTCTTTTGGATGAATGAAATGGTATTGTTGTTGCATCTCAATTCATCCAAATTAATATTTCTATATTCCTTTTCATTTTCTATCTTGTTTTCTAGCTTGCATATATTCAAGCTAAAATATCCCTATTAGTAGGAGGATGAAGAGTATAACTGAACATCTCACATTTAGTTATTGAATTATTTTTTGAAGTTATGAAATAAAATTAAATACAATTTCAATTTGTAACAACTAAGTGACCTACTTGTAAACAATATTATCATGTTTTTGAGTTTTCTTTGGTTGTTATAAACTGGCTTTTGAATTGCAGATCTATTTCGTGCATATCCTGCAATTGTTGCAGTTCAAAAGGATACATCTCTTAGAGGAATTCTATCAAATAGTTCATGTTTCCATGTTCCCCAAGGTATTTCTTATGTTACTTTGCATTTAAATGGCCCTTTTAAATTAATACTTTCTGGAGGTCTTAGAAAATTAAAACAGAGTTGCAGACAAACCCACTTGGGTGATGATAATGTGAATTTTCTATTTACCAGTTCTTAGAAAATTAATAGTGTAACAAATTTTGCATTTAAACAACCCTTTTAAATTAATATTGTCCACATAACATTGAAGTTAGGAAGTTCTTACAAAATTAATACAAAGTTATAGATAAAACAGAGTTGGGTAATGATAATGGGAATTGACTCTAAGCAGTTCTTAGAAAATTAATAGACAGTTGTAGAGAATACACACCTGGGTGATGATAATGGGTCCTCCTTGGGAAGAAAAAAGACTTTCTGCTTTCATCATGTTTACAATCATTGTTGTGAATCTCTCCATCTCCCTCTGCACTCACTAATAGAGTAGCAATTCATGCATCATAAAACAAGCTATTTGAAATTCTCATAAATTCAAGGACCTCTATAAAAGAGGAAAAAAGGAAATTTGTACCTTGAATGGATCATTATTTGTTCTAAAAGTTATGTCTGGTATATCATGAAGCCAGTAGGGAAATCCCCTCCAAACATACGAAAAATGCACCATTAGAGAAACATACATTCAATGTGGTAGTAAAACACAGGAAAAATGTACCATCAAAGAAACATATATTCAATGTGGTAGTAAAGTATCTATATTGTTATAGATTGAGAATGTGAGGAATACCCATAATTCCACTCCGACTTAATGTATGGCCCAATTCTCAGACTCACATACAATCCTTTTGAGTGTATTAACTTTACAAATGAAACCAAATCAAACCTCCCCTCAAAACTAAACTGCAATCAGAAATACTAATATAGCATTAGACTTATGAACATAATCTTATAAATATGATTGAAATTAAAAATTAATTGCCTTCCCTTGCTCTGGTCACTGCTGTAAATTTTAAGGAATGTAAACTTTGTTGGCAAATACTGCCAATGTGAAACCATGTGCTAAATAAGCTAAAAAAAAATCCAATTATGTATGTGTTCATTGATTCAGATAGTGAGTTGTCTCCATCTCATAAAATATAATTTATTTTTGGAGTACTTAATGTGCCTCTATTGCAGTGTAGAAACTATATTTTTTTTTTGAGATACTTAGTTTGTCTCCGGTGCAGTGTAGGAACTCAATTTTTGTTTGTTGGTATTATACTAATTCTCCTTTAGTTTTCCTTTTCTTGGTTAACCACAAGTGATCTGTGAGGTTTAATTCTTTTGCAAACATCCTTTGTTACCTTTACAACTCAAACCATTGGACTGACTGATTCTCTTCAATAGCTTTGTTTGGTTGGTTTCCACTTGGTGTAATTATCTTGTACAATATGGTCTGGAAATTCATCCAAAATCTTATATCTCAAGTCAAACCAAAAGGTTATATGATGCACACTCCTCTGTTATTAGTTCAAGATACACACCAAAATCATGAATATAAAACCGAGTTTCCAGAAAATTAAGAGCTCAAAATTTGAGGCCGTTGAACTTTTGTTGTCAAACAGTTCACGTGCCTTGTCCCAAGTTAATAGCTCAAAATTTTAAATGAATAAATAGACAACTGCTTGATGTAGTGTGTAAAGAAAAATTTTCAACAGGATCTTTAATTATAATGATGGAAGTTTCAATTAATCTTCAATTAGAAACTTGTAAGATCTGATGTTTCTCTGGTAACATTATGGAAGATCCAAAACTTTTGTAGTTAGATATTGCATGATATACGATTTAGGGGTGATAAGCCTTAAAAGTTCTATTTTGGTCTTTTTACCATTTCTAATTTGTTTTTCTATGTTTACATAGCAGCCAATAGTGTATCTTAATCGTGCCAGACCAATTTCAATTCTCTTAACCAGTTTCCTTTGATGGCACATACACATAACATGTAGACCAACAAATTACTCTATTCTCAGACACTATTTAATCTACCATTTTTCTCTTTACAATGTATTGTTTGGGCCATGAGAACAAATGCTTTCTTTGAATCTAGCTGAATATTATCCATGCATGTAGAAATGTACCTACTATATGTCTAATCACATGGTTTTTGGTTGTCTAATGGTCAGGCAAGAAATGCAAGAGAAATAGTATATATATCAGCATTACCCATTGCATACAATAAAGGTATGTGCTATTTACTCTTCTTTTACGAGAGTTGAGTTTTTAAAATTCATTTTAAATTAAGAATGAAAAAACATGGAAAAAAATATCTAAAGCAATATGCTTTGACGTTCCTAAGCTGCTAAAATACTAGGAAAACCAAATGTTGAGCTGTCATAAAATACCTTTGGCTTGTTATCATGAATGCTTGTCATCAAACAGGATGATTAGTTTTTGGGAGTCAATTTTCAAACTCTTTGAAGACACAAGTTGATTTATGGATGTCTCGAGCTCTAAATTGTGTTAGGCTATTTCAGCTGTAATAGTGGTGCCATTATTAAATGAGACATTCTCGTTAGTTTATTTAATATACTTGATAAAGCCAGAGGGTGGTTAGTTGCAAGTGAGTGGCAAGCACTTTTTTTGTCCGATAAGAAAAACTATTTGTCCATATGCTCGTTGAATTCTGATTAAAAGCTACAAATCTAGGGTTGTCAATGCATTTACTAATTTATTTTATTGTAATACATTTTCAGTGGCTGAAATCAAATTTTAGAATTTATTTGGGGATTCCAATTGGCTGTTATATCATTTATATTTTTAGATCTAAGTATATTGTAGTCATATGATGAGTATATCAGGGTTTGGTATTGTTTTTCATTAATAATTTTGAAGAGTTTGGTTTCAATTCCATCTAGTTATCAAATCAGCTAGGAAGCATTCACATAGTTTTTTTATCACTGTAACTCTCATTCTCTGCCTTTTGGGCCTTTGTTATTATATGTACTAAATATTCAGTCTCTTTGAATAGAAGAGCATTATTTGCAATTTCAACAACAAATTACACAATCTTTACATACTGCAAGACTAATCAAACAAGCTGCAAACAAAAACAAAACTGTTCTTGCATACTTTGGCAGGAACTTCGTTGCTCTGTAGCTCTTGTTTGTAAAAGTTCTTCTACTATAATATAAATTTCTTGAAAAAAAATTGAATTGGATAGAGGCTTTGTGGTTCTAAGAGTATACAATGTTTTTAACTTGCTTGAAATTTTCTAAAGCCTTTTCAACAAATCCATTTTGTGCATTTTCTTGAAAGTTTCTAAAGCCTTTTCAAGAAATCCATTTTGTGCATATCCTGCAATATTGCAATCCATAGACCACATTTCTTATAGGGATATCACTGTGTATTGTCTATGCATTGATGGATATTCATATCTTGTTCCAAAGCTCCCATTTTGGCACAGGCAGGGAGGATGTTGGCAAAGGTTGTGGAATTTGGCTTTACACCTGTGAATTGTATTTGCTTGAAAGTTTTTAAAACCTTTCCACCAAATTCATTTTCTGCATATCTATTGTAGATTCCTAAAGTTTTTCACCTTAGTTTTTTTGTAATCATCCCATTCAATCACCCTACTCTCATGCTATTGACTAACAGTCATTCCAATTGATCAAGTCTATCAACATTTGTCAATTGACCAAATCTGTTGTCAAGTTATTCTCATCATCTTGTCACATGTTTGATTTATCAACTTTATGTTAATTCGTTTAGTCAATTAATTGATTACATTATATTATTCCCTCTAATATTACCCTATGTCTAATTAATTATTTCTAATTAATCCATGCACATATATCCAATTAAATTAAATAAATAATTCTAATTATCTTCACCCACATTTCATTTATCAATCAAAGTCAGTTTACGAATAAGTCAATTTCATGTTTCACTCATGTCAATTAGTTTTGCTTTCCACTCATTAAACAAATTTTTAACTAATTGATTGATCAAGTTAACTCTTAAATCAATCAAATTAGTTGATTGAACAATCAATATAGTTGATACGTAGGAGGTATTTTCCACAGTGTGTCAAATTATGATATTGCTATCAGAATTCAATTGAGTAGTTTCTCGAGTCAAACTCATTGACCCATGTTTCATGAGTAGTGGCTCACAAGAACCCATCTCTCATTATAATGAGTGGTCCACTTGGCATTCATTGTGTCTAGGTGATTCTTACAAAGTTGAAGCATTGGGCCTTCCTAAGAGGTCACCCATCCCAGTACTACTCCAACTCAAGCATGCTTAACCATGATAGCAATATAATAATCAAGTTAGTTAATTGGTTAGCTAGGTTCGTTGATTAATGGTTTTTGACATATTTGTGGATGGTCAACTGCTGTGCTAGTACTAATCACAATAAAATATGCTCATGGGCACCAGCTATATCTGTTTGTTCCTGAAATTATATGTTAACTGAAACTAAAAGTGGATTTAGTTTTTGAAATGGACATTTTGAAACTATCAAAAATAGAAAATCTAAAAAAAGAGGGTTTCTTTAAAAAATATTTAGAAGCAGGGTTATGAAATTTACATATAAACAATTTCAGACAATTGAACATATAATTTAGCTATTTTTTTATAGCATTAGGCTGGTTATTATTTCTTTATTCTTTATTTTTCCTTGCCTGCTTAAGGCTCACAAGTTGGATTGAGAGGCTGCAAAGGCACTTAATGATGCCATTTTATGGAACCTTCATAATTGTTGAGTGATGATGTTTGGGAGGCATTACCAGAAATAAATAAGAAAGCATCTCAGTACATTCACATGTAATTTCTTGGACTTTCTGGCATGATTTAGGAAACGAGGGTTGAATATTTTGTTTGGTGATAGCTCATATATTGTAGTGTTGAAATTGTTTAATTGGCTTGTACTTCAAAACACAAGTAGTTGTTTCTTACTTGTTAGCATATTTGTCCTAGTTTTGTAGGATTGCATGGCACTTCTTGCTTATGAGGAACCTGAAAAGCACCCATGTTTCATCTCTTAAGCATGGAATATCGTCAAAATGTTGTTGATTCACTGAATCGAGCAATCTTGGGTTAGTATACTTATTTTGGCTTTAGTTACTAATTATATGTTCTTAATCTCCCACATTGAGGATGTTAAAGATAGTATCACTTTCTCATATGGATTTATTTCCTTTGTTTTGGATCTTAAGTTATTGAACTACTCATGGAAAAAAAAAAGTATGCTATATGTGTCTTTTCTGACATTTTGCTTGTGATTATGACAGCACATGCCAATCTTCCTAGCTACACATCCTTGGAAAGGATTGTCCAACAAACCACAATTGTGAGATAGTGACTACATCAAGAACTTGGTAAGGTAAGACATTGGCTTCATCAAGAGCTTGGAAAGTAGATATTGTAATTCGGGTTTTTGTCTTTGGTAGCTTTTTCACATAATTGGATCCTTAGAAGCCCAAATCTTTATTGCCTTATCTGCATTTTCTCAACTATCATGCGTTTTTACTTTTAGCCTTTAGGCTCTATTAACAGGGATGTAAATTTATGTAAATAAGTAATAACTATAAAATATAGGGTTACTCTCTTTTCAGTATAGAGTTGAATTGGTTGCTTCTCGGCAGATTAACTAGTTGATTGCTTGCTTGTGCACTACTTGATAATTTGCTTATATGCTTTCTGAGTTACTGTTTGTTCTAGACGCACACACAAATCTATTTAGTATTTATTATTTAAAGAGTCTGTGATGAATTATAGTTCATTGCAATATCAATCTGTTTTTGACCATCAAAATTCCAGAGTTTATGATCTTAGTGTGATGTTTCCATTATTGTTTTTGATACTTTGTTTGTGCATGCATTTTCGTTCACACAATGACTTGGATGTTAGAGTTCAGGCTCATGTTGCTTTTGGGAAAACTGCATGCCAGCTAATACTAGGCCATTCTAATTGAACATAAATTAGTAATTACAATTCATGGATTGGTACTATCATTTGTTTTCAGCATGAACATATTTTATTGTCCTATATGTGGCTTATGTAAAATCTTGTTGTATCATAGTTACCAGATTCACCATTTACAGAACAAGTCTTTGTGAATCCTGGCTTTAGCAGGCCTAAATGAAGCCTGCAGACATGTGGGAGAGGAATAGAAATTTTTAGCAAAAAATTACTATCAGCAAATATCTTCAGACAGAGAAAAAAATGGAGCACGCAAGGAAGAAATGTAACTATATTGGGAATTTTACATGTAGGAAAAATTTCAAGTAGCTTCTATCAGCTAATATTTGGGCGAATAAGTTTAGGATTTTTTCAGCATTCTCTCTAGCATTGAAAGGTTTGTTT
This sequence comes from Sequoia sempervirens, assembly GCA_007258455.2. Classification (NCBI taxonomy): domain Eukaryota; kingdom Viridiplantae; phylum Streptophyta; class Pinopsida; order Cupressales; family Cupressaceae; genus Sequoia; species Sequoia sempervirens. The sequence continues at coordinate 326,390,418 of VDFB02271358.1, read as the reverse complement.
GTGAAAAGGAAGTGAAAAATAAATATCCTTCACCATAAGGTTGTTCTTGACATTGTGTATGACCTATCTTTCTTTAGTAATGATTATGTTGCATTTTTATGGGGAATTTTCCCCTAAATGATCTATCTATGTTTTTTGTAAGTTTTGGTTAATGAATGTGCTATTTAACTTCTTGCTATGATTTTATCTCAACATACATTAATGTGCCTCTGTGCCATGAGTTTACTTTTATGTACCATATTTCACTTTCTTTTATGATATTAGCACAAACATTTTTAGAATTTAAAGTTGACTTGTGAAATGACTCAATCAAAATTTGTCTTATAGAGTCCACAAACAACAGTAACACCATTTCAGATATTGGGTGGAGAAGCTCAAATAGTGCAGGTCTAAACCTGGAAGCATTCTATTATCTATGTATTTCTCTTGTAATTCACATGAGTTTCTTGTTTTATGATAGCCATATTAAAAGGGGTACCTTTGTTATGCAGATAATGTTGAAACCACGGGAGAAAGTTCTAGCCAAGGTTGGTATTGTTTCATAACCAATGCCATTATTTTATTGTAATTTTGGACTTCTTTTACTTTCCTTTCACTATAGACATTTTCATTAAGTGGAGATCCTTGTCACTGTCACTGTCTTGAAAAACCTTCCATCTTCTTTTCCTGTTTCCTTTGATTCAAGGGTTGATGGGGTTTGGTTCAACCCTAGGATGTCTTGCTTTGAGCTTTATTAGATACCAATGCTGGAAAACTATTACTCTGGTTTTTATGTTTTCGTGCAGTTTCAAGCTCTAATACTTTTTCCTTTTGTCTCTTGTCTCCTATGTTGCAAAATTACTTATTTATATTGTGTTGAGGTTTAAGCATTGAACATAGTTTTCTTGTTTTTTGGATGCTTCGGTAGAGAATATAGGTTATCCTTCCGTTTAAGGATTGAAACAAGATACAATGCAGGTACAATGTGCTATATGTCTGGATCCATTCAGATGGAAAATGTCTTACCTCCTAAGAATGGTGGTGGCGTGTGGCAATGGGTTTTTGGAAAGAGTGTTGAAAATATAGAATTCATTAATGTGGGATCCCAGGATGGCTTTGTTGGAGTGGTAGCATCATCTCTTTCTAGAATTCTTTCGGTCTGTGATCTTAACCTACCTGTATCTATACTTGTTCTCCCCAGAGTAGGGAGTGCAATGCTTATTTTTTCTTAGATCTGAGTTGAATTCTATTAGCAATGAATAACCTTTAATTTCTAATTTGTGGAAACTTTTCTAGATTGACCTAGCCACTTTCAATGGAGAAATTATTTGTCAAGTAACTTTTATTTAAGTTCTAACAGCAAGTTGATCTTAAGTTGGATATTTTGTGGATTCGGTTTAGGTTGTTATGCTTTTTTTTCGAAACTGAATTTGTGTAATGATCACTGTAGCCAGATGCATTCATTTGCTCACTTAATGATGTGATAGTAACAACTATGGCCAATAGGAGAGCTCGTCTTGGGATATTTGGTGGTGAGGTAATCCAGTGCTGATTATTCACACTCATGCATTATATGTCATGACTGATTTTCTTATATTGGTTTCTTCTTAGAGATATGAACTTTCAACTTGTTGTTTTTGTATGTTACTTAACAATGCTTCTGTAATGCCAGGGCATTTTGAGGCAGAAGCTAGTTGGGTGTGGCCTTGCATTTATAGCTGCTAGAGGATCTGGTAGGTTATGATCTCTCGTTGTAATAAGAGTTGGAGAATGCTTCATTATCTCTCTGCTTAGTGGCTGTGATACATGCAATTGTGTTGTACAAAGTTTATTTTAATATTTTTCTTGTGAATATATTGAAAAAACCTCTAAATTTCTACTGTATTAAAGGATTATATGTTTATGGTCCATAATCTATTGTCTGATGTTGTTTGTTGTTGTATATGATGCTTAGTTTAAGGAAGCAAAAAGAATCTAAAATATAGGAAGAAGTCACTAGTTGATCTTTTTTTTCAATTCTCAGGCCACTTGAATGTTGTATTTTCTTTTAAAGGGTTGTTTGTACTTTGTAGTATCTAGAGGTTTAGGTAAAAACTAAGAAAAAATAGAGAAATTGTAACATGGTGGGCATGAAAGAGAAGATGCAAAGTATTTTTTTGTTTTCTATTCTTATATGGCCATGCCAAAGTCTTATATGAGTTTTGTCTTTTGGTACAGGAATATCAATTAAGGTTACAAACAGACCGAGTGCTCAATTAGTGGGAGCCAATGGTCGTGACGATGGTCCTAGGATGGGTTCCTTTTAACATCTTAAGATGCTACACTGTACTAATTTTTTTTTGCTCATCTCATTTTCTAAGCAACTAAAGCTCTGAGCAGTTTCTGTCCATTTTGCATACTTTTCATAATGGCACATTGTCTTATTCTTTGTAGTCATTTTGTGTTCATTCTTAGCATAATTCTTGAAATGCCCAGTGCCTTACTATTTTATGTTCATATCAATTTTTTTTTCTTTTCAATTTGTAACCTGCTTTGTTTTAACCTATTGTAGATTACAACATGCATCAAAGAAGGAACAAATAGAATATCATCACAAGCATATGACCCTTGGTCTTTTGTTTTAGTTGTAAGAATTATGCGTTGTCACACAGATCATTGTAAGCTATGGAGGATCACAAAGGATAAAATGTGGTTGTCAGAAGCTCTTTGTTTCACATGGGAAAAGTTGTATAATGGAGAAATGATAGTTGAAGGCATTGTTCCAGTTTTATCATAAGTCCACATGCATTTTCTCCCAGATAAACATTTAGATAGCTTTTGAATGTGCCTTATCAAATATAATTGTATCAAGTGGCAGTGTTGTTGATGCTACACCTTTTAGTCTTATCACCATTGAATCCATTACTGAGAAACTTCACAGTCATATTGCAGATTAGTATTCTACCATAGTCATTGTAATGGGAAATCTCACATAACCATTGAAATAGGTAAAGGATGCCATATTGTTAAAATCTAAATGTGCTCATTATTAGATCTTGGCTATATTTTCATTTTAATAAACATATTCTAAAACCCTTGTTGAAATCTTATTTTCAAGTTGCAGCTCGTCAAATTAGAGAGTTGAACATGCACTCTTTACTTTCATCTGACCATGACCAGTGAGATTTCTAGATAGGAAGTTTCCATCCTTCTCATTCAAATCCTTCCAATCTTCTCTCAAGGGTTGTTCGACTGGAATCGAAGGGCAAGGCTGCTTTGAATGCACCACAAATAATATAACTACATTTACTATATATTTTCATGTATTTTCTCCCTTCAATGTTTGTAGCATTTGTATCGTATCTTGGATTTGACTTCCATGGCAACCAAGAGTGCAGTGAAGGATGTATTTCTTGGATCTTTGTTTATGCAGTTGTATGTTGTTTATAATTCTATTGGTTATGCAACTGTTTGATGTTTGTATATTCTTTTTTTTTATGCAATACAAAAAAAACATTTGAATATCTATGATATTTGAGCTTTATATGCATAAAGTTGTTTGTTGATTGTAATTTTTTTTTTCATGTTAATCCAGTACAAAAAAAAAATGAATATCCATGATATTTGAAGTTTATATGCATAAATTTGTGAGAATTAATTTAGATTTGATTTATAACTTGAATCATCGATTCACTCAAATAAATGACTAAACCATGACTAAATAAATGACTAATATGACTAAAATAAATGAATACAATGACCAAATATATGACTACAATGACTAAATATATGACTACCATGACTAAAATAATGACTAAATAAATGACCAGTTAACAACAATCAATGACTAAATATATGACTAAATTAATGACTAAATATATGACTAAATAAATGACCAGTTAACAACAATCTATGACTAAATTAATGACTAAATCAATGACCAAATCAATGACTAAATAAATGACTAAAATAGTTTAGTCATAAATTTGGTCGCATTATAAATGACCGGAAATAAACTACTAATGGTTATGTGACCAAAATTAGTCATTTATATGCAATTTTTAGTAGTTTATTTAGTCATATATTGTTGTTTTTGTACTAGTGTATGCTCTAGAATGGTATTCATTTTGGGTTAATTATTTGATTTGAAAAGCTTTCAAGGAATGAAATTTTATCTTATGTTTTGTTTGAATGATGATTTTCAATCTACTGTTAAAGTTTGCACTATGAATGAATGAAATTTTGTATCAATTACAGGTTAATTTTATTCTGTAGTTTTAGTTTAGGAATTCCTTGAATGTAACAACTATGATTAGTTGAATGAATTAACATTCTTTTTAGTTTAAAAACCTTGATCTATCTTTTTCTATTTCTTTAAAACCCCTGGTTAAAGTAGGTCTAGATAGATGTTTAATCTTGCAACAATCCAAAAGCTCAAAACTAGCAGGCCCCTTGAACATTACAGCCATATTGACCACTTCGTGAAATAACAATGTTCTGAACCAACATCAGAGACCTCGGGAGGTGATTAGTTTGATTACTGACTGTCTCTTCCAGGAGAGGTGAGATATTTTCACTTTTATCTTACCTGCATGTTGTGGGTCAATTTGGCACCTCAACACTCTCGATGATGTCCAAACGAAGGGATTTAGAGAGAAAAAGATGGGGCAATGATCATTATCTTTTTATCTATTTTTCTTGTTGGATATTCTTGTAATATAATCTTGGTGAATACTTGCTTTACTAGGTATGGATGGAGGGTGTTTTGGACAGCTTGTTGACTATTACATTGTTAGGTTTTTCCTTTCTGTGTTTTGGTCCAAGATGTTTGAAATGTCTGAAGTACATCCTAGTACAGTTTTCGTATGTTAGGTGTGAACAGGGATACTCCTATCTGATTATCAAGTCAAATTCCACCACACTAGGTGCAACGCCATCCTGGTTCTTTATACCTTGATGCATCATGCTTATCTGTGTTATCAAACATAAGGTAAGTAAGCCCTTTTAAAATCCCAATTCTTGATAAGCATTACATCATCGTCATCATCGTCATCTCTAATAAAATCTCATAGATCATGGGCTTGTTGGATCCTCTTGTCTTCATCTCATTTCTTCTTTCTTCTCTCCGTGCTAACATGGTAGCATGGAAGTTAATCAAAAAACATCATTAATGCATCCATCCTACATCCACAAACCGTCAACATGCCGCATATCATCCATATCATATCATATAGAAAACACTTATCATCTCACATGAATTGCATAATATAGATTGGTTATTCTAAGCATCTCATAAACCATACATTTTCATCCATTGCATAATCATAAAAGCATCATTATATCATCCATATATGCATCATCATGTAAGCATCATTAAAACATCACATTCTTACATCATGCACACATATACATTGCATCATCATGTTATACGTGAAAAAGGTACTAAAAAGGAAAAAAAAGAGCATGCCATAACATGTCATAACATCTCATAATCATAACATATAACATCATCCATTACATGCATAATATAGATCTGTTAGTCTAAGCATATGAAGATTATTTGCATGTGCATCCATACATTCATACTCCATACATCATCATCATAAAAATACATAGAAAAGATACTAAAAAAGAAATGCATTCATGACATCCATAAGCATCTGCATAATCATACATTGCATCACATAAATAGAGTCATATCACATATACATCTATCCATAATGCATAAATAAAATAGGACACATCTCATAACGAATCGATCATATCATATATATATATAAATGTAACTGTCATGGTACAAAATCAGGATCATGTGCGTCTATCAATCAATGTATACAAATGCCCATGGGGCTATAAAAAATATATCCCGTGGATCTCAAAAAAAATAAAATGCTTCCAATCAAAATTGTGTGAGCTAGCCTTGATGGTTGCTCCCCTCACCCACTTGCCTCTCTGGCTAGTCCTTCCTATACCTTGTCTACTGAGAAAAATCTGGCACCCGAGCCACTAGAGGAACTACATGTCGATAATGTAGCCAATAATAATTAGCCTCCTGCACATGCCTCGGGGTACATCTGCACAGGGACTGTCCTACCATGTGATGCAGCAACCATATTCTCTAGTTGTTCTCGCCTACTAACCTCCTGGGCCAACTGCAGCTTTGTCGTTTGTCGTTGTTGATCTCGCTCAGTAGTGAGGGCCTAGACCTACTATCTGGCCTGGTCCCTCTCTGTTGTGAGTGTTTGTACCTAGGCCTATAACCCCTAAATTTTCCCCTGTAACTGTTTTGTTTTAGGATGTCTCTCTGATCAGGCTGAGGTGGTGGCGACAGCTAATCCCTCTTCAATGGTTGTTGGTCTCTTTTCCCACCTCTCTGTTGGTCTCTAGGAGCATCCCTCTACTAGTCTCTCAGTCGCCTCTAATCCTAATGCTTATCTAGCTAGTGGGGAGGTGGTCCTCCTCCTCCTCCTCATGTTGGGACCTATCCCCTCTTGGATGTCCTGCCTCAGGGTCTTCGTCATTCAAGTACTACCCCTAGAACTATCAAGTAGACTAGAGGCTTGAACCAATCATCGTAGGCATGTGTGGTGCCTAGATCCACCTGTCCCTAATCATAGGCCTATGGCCTAGCTATCAACTGCCTGAAAGAATCGACTGCATTTGATGCTAGGATTGTTTGACCCCATGTGGTCTCTCTAGTGGACTGAGCAAAGATAGCCACGTACTAATCATCTGGCCTATCCTGCACATCCCCAAACTGTCATGCTAACCTATCAGGTAGGTAGCGCTCGATCATGGTGTGCTCACGCCCCTGCATAAGTCTATCCTGACAAGCATAGAAGAGTTGTTGCATGTCGTCATACCAGGCCGAAATCTATAGCCAAGGTCTCCAGGTGAACACTATCATCTCGTCCAATACCATCCGCTAGTGAGGTAGGCTAGGCTATCCTATATGGGTAAATGTGAGGCCCCCTGTACCTCCAAATTGTTGGGTCGTTGGGCTCAATGTCAACCACTATAACCCTTAGTCGAAGCACGACTATGTGCTCCCATGCCCAAATATGTAAAAGTGTGATGTTAGCACCAATCACTCTACTATCACAGTAGGCAAACTTGTGAAGATTATGATATAATGAGGCCAGCATCACTAGTCCCCAAGAAAATAGGCACGTCTTGAACAACATTCACTTCCAAGCCAAATCCCATCCTGGATTGAAGTATTGACCTCGCTGATTTGGAGCTACTAGCCATGATATGATCACGGTGATAATCAGTCGAAAAGTTGACACCTAACCTCTATAATACTCAAGATCGATCTTTTCCTTAGTAAATACAATCTCATCTATCCCCATGATCTCGTAGCATGCATCGATGTCGGCATCCATGTCATATATAACTCTCTTGTCATGGATAGGCAATCGCAAAATACGCCAGACATCCTCCAATGTGATGGTCGCCTCACCGGTGGGAAGATGAAATGATGAGGTCTCACTATGCCAACTCTCTACCAACGAAATCATCATAGCTAGGTGGGTCCTAATAGTAGGTGCATAACCAACATACCAAAGCCCGATCGCGCCAAGGTGCTCCTATAGTAACTCATGCAATCTACTCAATTTTCTCAGCACCGAGAGTCAGTGCTCATGTGAATGCATAGGCTCTCTGTCCTCCTGCACCCATGAAGCCATAGTGTCAGGTTTCATAAAAATACTAGACCTCGTTTGAAGATTTCGACATTGAAATAGCAAATGTGTCACTATTCGCAAAGGCATCACTCTTTAAAAACTCCAAATAGTGACGCTAAAACCCCCCCAAAGTGAAAACCAAGCCACGACATCACTGTTTGATCTACAGACCTATTTGACCAAAAACCCTAAAAACCTAATTGAAGCAAGGTGTCACCATTTGTGATGGTGTTTCCCTTTGGAGTTTAAACCCCTAAAGCCTAAACTGCGATGTGACATCACAAGTCATAGTAGCGATGTGATTTAAAGCTTAGCGACATCGATTATAAGATTTTAGCATCACTATATAGTGGCACTAGACAAGTTGACCCTTCAAAACATAATAAATGCACACAAAAAACAAAATTAAAGGTTTGGTTAGGATAACAAACTGCTAGTCCTGCACCTAGAGGTCTCTAGTAGACTCGAACTCACTCGGAAATGTGTCGGGAAGCACTCTTTGTGCCATTCTGCGGGAGGGTTAGAGCTCAAAACACTGGAATTCTCAAAGTTTGAATGTGAAAATGAATTGAAAGTGACCCCTCGAAGGCTATTTACACATGAAAAATTAGGGTTTTTTGCCCTGTTTTAGCTGCTAACCTAGGGTTTTGCACCCCCAATCCTATTTTTTCCCAATCAAAGCTTGTTTTGCATCTTTTTCTACGTTTTGGTACATTTTTCAGCATCCTAGAGCCTTTCTAGACCCATCAAGCAGCTTGTCTTCTTTCTTTCACGAGATCACCCAAAAATCCAAAATTTCATTCGATCTCTCGAGGGGGCAGTATACCAACGTAATTCTTCCACTGGGGCAGCAGTGGGGCATCCAAAAAAATTTAAAAAAATTGAATTTTGATCTCGGCAAGGTTATTCTTTGAACCAACATAGTAGGTACATTGCATCAAAGAGGGGCAAAATGTAGACACGTAAGTTATACTGATTGATCTCGCACACCTAATCCTAATTTACTAACACCAATTCTGCCTGAATCTACTCTCTACTAACCATTTAATCAAATAATCTTTATTTGATTAAATCATTATCTTCCTTTAATTAAATAAATCATTTTGTTTAATTAATCCTAATGTTCGTCTTTTAATTAAATAAATTACTTTATTTGATTAAATCATATTTCCTCTTTTGATTAAATAAATCACCTTTATTTGATTAAATCTAACATCACCTCTTTTAATTAAATAAATTAAACTTTATTTAATTAAATCTAATATTCATTATTCCTCCTATTTGATTTAAATAAATCCAAAAATCTAAGTCAAATGTCAAATCAAACTAATCTCCATCTAAGTTAATTAAATCCTAATTAACACTAACTCTAATCCATCAAATCCTCTAGATCTTGCAACTTGTGCAAGTAAATCAATTTAATTGATTTATAAATTCTTCTATTTTCATTCAAAAGGGCATCTAGTTAGAATATTCCCTCATTTTGAAATCTCCCTCCCATAAGGACTTGTCCTCCAACATGGAATTAAATCCTTTTACATGTCATTTTTCTTGAGCCAAGTAGCATTAACTCTTCTTCCATCTCTTCCTCCATAAGCCAACTTTCAAATTTCAAATTTCCACCTAATTTCATTTATTTGCACACTGATCAAAATGTGCTCCACCTCTCTTCAATAGCATGTTGACAAGTGGCACATTGTTAATGCATTCCTCTATCCTTCTTTCCTATAAATGGAGAGCTCTTCTATTGATTTTGGATCCACAACTTTATGCAAGGTTATTATCTACAGGTTTTGAGCAAATTCATCAACATTTCATCCAAGTTTTCATAGCTTTCATCCATCTTAGCTAGGTTATGGTCAAATTTCATCAAGGAGCATCAATCTTCATCAAATCTCATCAAAGCTTGCAAGGAATTGGGAAAGGGCTACTTTCCACATCAAAGTGGCACCAATTCCCCCATGGGATTGAGGGTTTGAATGTTTTGAGCAAGATTTAATAGCTTTTATTTGATATTATTAACTTTGTTTCTTGTTCTTTGCATTTGAATGAATTGCATGGGGAATGATTGTTTTAGATGTGTTTGATGACTAACACTATGTTGTTTGTCTATGTTTGAGTAGGTCTAGAGCTACCATTCACAGAGGTGTATGTAATTCTCTCATGCCATTTGGCAACCTTGAGAAACAAAAAGAAATTGTAACACTTTGTATAATCACCTACATCTTTCAATTTGGATTAAAACTTAACCCCCTTGCGAGTGTGAGAAAAAGGCATAGCATGTATTCTCTCTTTGTTCATGTGGATGAAGGTGATCGAACTACGGATGTACTTCCTTGCTATTGTTTATCTTTAGAGGGCCTGCCTTCCCACTTCCAAAGGAGGGAATGACCCAAGCGATAATGAGCTAATGCCAAGCTCTTCCAAACTATGATATAAATGTGTGGTTACAATGAAAATTGTGATCAATGAGAAGCGGTACATGATAGCTCTTCCCTAGTATCTTTATGATGTGTAAATCCCTTGTTTTAAGGGTTGGGAGACCTCTTCACGAAGTTTATCATTGCACCCCCTAAACTGGAAGCCCTTACTACAAACCCTTGTTTAGAAGCCAAAAATCCTTAATATTTGTTGGTGCAAGAACAGTCATTCTGAAGCTACCCCACATTTGTACTATTCAGTTATAGAAACAGAAAAATCCTTTTGATCTCTGGATTTTAAGGATTTTGAGATTTGGTGGTCCCGAGAAGTGTGTGTCATGGAGGGGAGCTAGTGTTGCCAAATCTCTAACTATTCACATTGTTTAGTGTTTGGAGAAATATGAGTGGGGATTCAACAAGTATAGCCATTTTGAACCCAGGGTTGTAAATGATTGTGGGTGAGTTAAATACTTTGCTTGGTTCCAAAATGATACAAAAAGAAATATTCACTATCTTCCTCAAAATTTCAAACACTTTGGCTTAAATATGAATATCTTTTGAAGATAGCCTTGATATTATTACTTGTCCTAATGATTTCTATCCTTAGAGATTTCTAATAATCTTGACTTATATCTCAAATCCATATTTTCCAAAGACAACATAGGTAATTATGGCTTCAACCTCATGATTTTTACAAAATGGACACTGTGAAGGTTATGATGTTTTTGACATAAATATTTAGTTTGAAAACATCATCAATACAAGTGTTTGTGGTAAAAATAACCTCATTAATCCAAGATTAAATCAAATAAACACCCCACATTGATGTATGTTCAAATTGTTGACTCCCCGAATACAAGCAAATTGAGACAAGGAAAAACATTGCAAATAATGAGTCCAAAATCATTGAGTTCCATTATCCAAAATCATTGATTTTCACTTTGTCAAAATCATTGGGTCCTATTTCCAAAATCATTTGAGTCCTATTTTACTAAAATCATTGAGTTCTTGGAGTTATTATCACTATAGAGGTATAGTGCATTTTTCTCACTATCTTGGTCTTGGAAAACAAAGGTTCACTCTAGGACAACATTGGGTCAAACATTTCACTCACCCCTCTATCAAATTTCATCTTTCACTTCGTCCAAACTTTGCAAAATTTTGAATACACCAAACACTTTTTGACTTGAACATCAATCAAACCCCAACCCCTAACTTAGCTACTTTGTGTGTGAAATGAATCCTTTTTCACACATTTAGTTAAGTTAGTTATCACTTTTGGACTAGTATATCTTGACGGTCATGAGTCTACCCTAAATATTTCCAAGTTCATAAACATCCTTTATCGAAACATCAAAACATCAAACTCAAGTCAAAAGTGTTGTCCCAATACGTTTGTAAAGATCACTCCCTACATCATTAATCATTTTCATCTCCCATTATCACCATTGCTCCAAAATGGCTTAGAGTGTCTCTTTTACCAAAATTTGAGTCAACTAGAGAGTTCAAACATTAGAAATTTCAACACACCTCTCTCATCATTGACCCAAAATCTATGATTACAACAAGATCACAACACAAGAGAATCATGGAGAAAACCAAAGTCTTATCTACCATCAAGAAATGCAGGAATTTTGGATGGGCAAGACAAAGAAGCCTCATACATAGAATCTACGTTCATATCCATTTGATTGAAACATCGCAATGGTACCATTCCCTCCCAACTTTAAAATCCACAAATTCAATAAATATAAAGGGAGGGGAAATCCTATATACCACATCAAATTCAATGTCATGTGTATGGAGGTTTCCTACAATGATTCCTACTTAATGCACCTCTTTCCATGAAGTTTGACAAGCCTAGCCATGGACTGGTTTTCTCAATTACCTCCAGGTATTAAAAGTTTCCAAGAAATCACTAATAAATTCATCGATCACTTCTTTAATCTTGACATGGACGTAAGCCTAGAAGACTTGTACACTCTTAGATAGAACAAGGGAGAATCTTTTGCCAATTTCTTGCAACAATGGAGACAAAGAGCTAGTAAGAGCAAGTGGCCAATTCCCGACGAACAAAAAGTGGGCATTATCATAGAAAATATAGATCCAAATCTATCATCCCACTTGAAAATGCAATGCATCACATCTTATGATGAGCTTGTCCCTAGAGCCCTTAACATCAAGAGAGCCCTAATCTCACAATGAAACACACAAGTGTATAAAGACAACCACCCATCCACTAGTTTTAACGACAAGCCCCACTATTGGGCCAAGAACAAGAATGTTACTAATGATGGTGTTGTTGATGCAAAGGTGGTCTTAACTACTCCTAGACAAGAAAACACCCAAACCATGAATACACAACAACCATACACATCATCGTCAAACAATCAATGCTGCAAACACTCAACATGAACAACAAAGAACAAACAATGCTCCTAAACAAGAATTCACTCACTTAGGGGAACCTATGGAAGACATGTTGAAGAGGTTGATACAATCTAACCTTATCACATTCCCAGATTTCTCAAACTATGAAGAGCCACAAATCAAACCTCGTAGCGATAGAGAAGATCGCATTTGTCAATTTCAATGGTACAAAGGTCATAGCACACAAAATTGTTTTAGGCTCAAACATCTAATAGAGGATCTTATTGAGCAAAGAGACATTAAGGTTGATCAAAAATCTAGGAATCAAAATCTGAAAATTTACATGAACCCTATGCTTGATCATGGAAAAACAAAAGATTCAAAAAATGCATCAACTTCAAACAATACCCAGGATACCATGTTGGGACATGTTTATGTTGTTTATGAGGAATCAGATATGTATCAAGATACTATTTTAAAACAAAGTACAAACCCATCAACAGTTTTTAGCACTATTTTATACTGTAGTGACATCAAATGGATATCAGATTGTGATATCTCTCCCACATATGACTCAATGATTGGGCATGTTGAAGAAGTTCCAAATGAGCTAGAAATATCCCTTATTGCACCAATACCCATAAAATGTTGTGAAGAATCTTTTACCGATGATATATCATCCACCCAAGGATCATGTCAAGAGGAGGCTCTTGAGAATAATGAGTGTTACTCCAAATCAAGTCAAGATCAAGAACCCCTATCCCCAAAGTTTCAAAAATAACTAAGGAACATCTTCCAAACCATTTTAAACTCCAAAGATGTCCTCAATATCACTCCTAAGATGTTTCTTTTGGATGGACATATAGATGTTCTTCATCCAAAACATGAGTCTCTCACTCTTGATATTCCTACACAAGAGCAAGCAACAATCAAGATTATTGATTCTTACAGTTATTGTGTATCATTGACATCTTTTGAATCAATACCAACATCTTTTAAAATAGTATCAACAGATAATGATGTCATAGAATCAAATAAAATAGTTCATGAGTGAGCAACAGTCAAGATTATTGATTCTTATAGTGATTGTGCATCATCGACATCTTTTGAATCAACAACAACATCTTTTGAAGCAGTATCAATAGATAATGATGTCATGGAATCAGAGTAAATAGTTCATATTCCTAAACAGTAGGAACCCATAGCAATATCATGTGTTCATGACAAGTCCTATTCAATGGCTATGGGTCAAAGGATACATTATTAGTGCAAAGGATTAGGTATTGATAATACCTTCACAACGACGAGGAAAATATTGTCTACAACAAACATCAACATATGGGGCATGAAGAATCCTTATGATGAAAATGTTTCCAATGCTATCACTAGCCGTATATTGAGTTGGCATTCACCCCTCATCTCATACACAAATTGGGACAAACATAAAAAGAAGAATTCTTATCAAAGTAAGGCGAAGATCATCAAAGAAAATGAAGCAATAAAACAAAAAGGAAAAAGCAAATACAAATGGATACCAAAGAAAAATAAAGAAACTCATCCCTCAAAAACTCCATTAGTCAAAGAAACTATGGGGAAAAATAAAAAAGGGAAATGTATCCATCAAAAGAGTCCTCAAATACAAAAGAAAGCTTCTCAAGTAAGGAATAAATTATATCTAGTGGTTGGTCCTAATTCCATGAAAACCTCCATCCCCACCCATCATCGCTCATCTTCCCAAGTTAAGGTTCCAAACCATCAACCAATCCATCTCATATTCCTTCATGCATGACACCATACAATCCATTCACAATATCTAATTTTTGCATTGACTGTGTGTTGGAAACTACCCTTCATCATAAGGATCTTCAAGGCACTCTATTGTGATGTGTGATCATAGACAAGGTTAATTCTAGTATCCACAAGGTAGATCAGAGTTCTTCAATATTGCATTCAAGTGCTCGTATCTTAGCAAAGTAGGATTTTCAAGTAGTATATCGTTGGCGCATTGTGACAGTGGCCTCTACATCAGTACCACCAGGTGGCTCAACATGAGGGTAAAATTTCCAAAAAATAAAAAAATCAAGAAAATAGTAAAAATAAAAAATCATCCTCCAATGAAAACCACTACGGTGGCACTTTGGGAAAGTACCATGATGAAAACCTAAAAAATAGGCATCATGAGTAGAATCAAGTGTCTATATGAACCTTCTTAGACAAAAGCATCTCATCCTTATCATGATAAATCTAATGTTCCCTCCATCCATCAAATCCATATTTATCCAGATATTCCATTTTATCCTGATCTTGACAAAGATTTAGCATATACTTCAACTCTACTCATGGAAAAATTTTGGCAGGCTCTTTACTATTTTATCTCATGAAGTTCCATAGACCATATCTAGCATGCTAAAACTCTGTCAAACTCTTCGCATACACATTACCTATCTTGGTTATCCATTGCATTATGAAGAATTGCTAGACATTGGGGGCAGGTTATTGCACTCTTGTTTTCAAATAACTCTTGATCCATGTCTTATATCTCACAGCGTGACATCGACATCATGATCTAGGTATCATTTTCCTCAAAATCTCATCAAAAATCCCAAAACAATTTATAATTTTTTTAATCAAAAATCCCAAAAAAAATTGTAAAGTGATTATCAGAAAATCCAAAAACATTTGCAAATTCCTGTACAGCTAAAATCCAAAAATATTCAGAAATTTGTAAAGGAAAAATCCAAAACATCTAGAAAACATCAAAATCCCTAAAAAGGTTGAACATCAAAAATCCAAAAAGTGGTACCCTTGTCTAACTATGTTGTCTCTAAGCTTGAACATGGGCAAGGCCATCATTGATGTGCCCCTAAGACACCGTAGATCAGTCCTTTAGGAGTCTGTCATAATAAACTAACTTTTCCATCATTGTTCATATATTCATCTTGTTAATAGGTCGAGTTAGTCAGACTACATGGTCTCTGCATGCGTAACGTAGGAAAGGCTTATCTTTGATCAGCCCCCAAGACCCCTAAGATAGGTCTTTTAGGTTAGGTTCTTGGTTGAAATTCTTCAAAATCCAAAAACATCCAAATATCTCAAAAAAATCCCAAAACATCCAGATAACTTTCAAAAATCCAAAAACATCCAAATATCTCAGAAAACACAAAAAAATCCAAATATCGAAAAATCCCCAAAACATTCAAAAAACCAAAAAATACAAAAGCATTTGAAAATTGAAAATCCAAAAACAATAGAAAACATTTAAAAAACCCTAAATAGCCTCATATAATCTAAAAATCCTAAACATTCGCATAAACTTTCAAAAAGACCAAAAATAGCCTCAAAACATTTTCAAAATACCAAAAAAACATTAAAATATTCTGGAAAATCCAAAACCATCCATCCCATCTCGCTTTCACCTACAATAAAATTTCACCCATAATAAACTAGTCATCACCTTCAACCTTTGGTGAAACAAATAGAAACAAGAATAGAAAGTCGTAAAGAACGAACCTAATTGTCAAAATCTAAAGTCTAAATCATAGGTAAATATGTTAGTGAAGTTTATATCAATGGATCATCTTAGCATCATCATCCTAACATCAAACAACCTTTGATCAACATTTCCTTGGATGTATCCTTCCTGTGATGGACATTAGTATTAGTTATCACCTTAGCTAAATTAAACCAGGCAAGAGATACAGATAACACTGATTTTTTTTCTTTGATATTTTCTTTTGATTTATCTTAATGGCTCATTTTGAGGACCTCTTGATCATGTCTATTAAAAACAATTTAGAGAGAAAAAAATGGGGCATTGATCATTATCTTTCATTTGTTGTGCTTGTGGATACTCTTGTAAAATAATCTTGGCGCATACTTGCTTGGTTGTGTGTAGGAAGGTCATTAGGGTATGTTGTTGACTATTGTGTATGCTTTGGTCCAATATATTCTAAGCTTCTAACTTGCATTCCAATGAGGTTTCCATATGTCAAGATGTGAAAAAGAACTATTCTATCTATTTGCCAAGTCAAATTCCATTACACTAGATACAATGTCATCTTGGCTATTAATACCTTGATGCATTATGTCTATGTGTTATATCAAACAATAAGGAACAATGGAAAATCCCAATCCTGAAGTGTGAGCAACTCATCATCCTGCATTTCATACTCATTATGCATGTCTCACCACCATCTCTAATAAAGTCTTGATGGATCATGTACTTTTTGGATCTTTTGAAGCAAATATCAAAATCAACGGTCATTCATTCTTTATTCTTCTATATTCTCTCCACGCTAACCCAGTATCATGACAGTCAACAAAAACATCATCAATGCATCCACCTTGCATCCACAAACCATCAGCATGCATGCATCTCATAATCATAGCATAATCATAAAACATCCATCTACATAATCATTGCATATCACATTATACATTCTTCATTATCATTTGAGTTGTGATGAATAATATAGATTTTTTATTCTAAGCATCTTAAATCATTGCATATCATAAATATTTGCATCCATACATCCATATGAATACATGATCATCTCAAAAAATGCATAGAAAATACACAAAAATAAATGCATCCACATCATTTGCATCCATAACATTTGCATCTCATATCATTCATTCCATAGCATATCGTGAAAAGATACTGAAAAAGAACATAACGTTGCATACATCCACATCAGGATCATCACATATCACATAGGCACAAGTAAAGTGCATCCATAAATCATCAAATATAAGCATCTCTATCATATGCATTCATAAACATGAAATAAAGTGAACACATCACATCATATGGAATATCCATATAATATATATATCAAAAAATGAATGTCATGGTACAAAATTTGGATCAGTGTATGTATATCAAGCATAAGTACACTATCCACAAGGCTATCAAAAAGGAGCCCATGAATGTATATGTGTGGTAAAGAATGGGGCAATTCAAAATCAAAAAAGTGTCTATACATTAAAGCTAGCCCTGATGGCTGCTACCCTCTCTAGCCTACCTCTCAGGCTAATCCTTAACTCTTGGTTGTGCATCACTATGTTGCAAAAAATTAGGTTGTCTAAGTGCCTACGGTACATCCTGATGGTAATGCTACCTATAATATGCGGTCTCTATCATGGCCTCTCTATATAATCTCACTAAAACAATCCTACCATGTGTGTCCACCATCATAGCCTCTATCTACTAGCATCGAGCAACCTCCTGATCCCTCTCTATAGTCACAACTTGTACCCATTGTAATGTCTGATCTCTCTTAGTTGTGATGCCTGCAACCTACTATCGTGCCTAGTCCCACTCAACAGTAATAGTCAAAATCTGTTGGCAGGCCTGATCCCACTCACTAGTCAAAATCTACACCTACTGTTGCAACTGTTGTATCTATGCATCTCTAGCATCTAGTGGTGGTGGCGGTGCTACCTGCTACTGAACTAGAGGCTACTATCCAACCGGTGGAGACCACGAAACCTACCCATTCTGGCCATCCTAGCTACCTTGTCCCTATCCTCTGCCTCTGGCCCCCTGCCTCTAGGTCTGCCTCATGGAGGAGCACTTGCTGGATCTGTCAAACTTTGTGGACGTACAAACTAAGCATTATAAGTAGGCATAGTCTATGCTACTACTTGACCCTAATAATAGGCCCAAGGATGAGCTACTAACTGTCTAAAACTGTCAAATTCCTCGAGAGTTGGAATGGTTGGTCCCCATGTGGGAACCTCTCAAGCCGACCTAGCAAAAATGGCCCTGTAAGTGTCATCTGGCCTATCCTAGACCTCCCCAAACTACTGAGCCACCCTGTCTAGTAGATATCGCTCAATAATGGTATGCTCATGACCCTGCATATATTGGGTCTTCTTGGCAAAGTATAGCTGTTACACATCATCATACCATGGTGGCATCTATAGCCATGGGTGCCATCAGAAAACTATCATATCATCAATAATTCTTTGCCAGTATGGGAGACCAATCTATCTAGTATGCCTCAATGTAATCACACCTCTATACCACCAGATCATAGGATCATCTGGCTCCATGTCTGCCATTTGCACAATTGGTCAAAGCATGGCGATATGCTCCCACACCCAAATATGAAGTAGATTCACCCCTACACCAATGGATCTCTCATTATAGTAAATAAATTTGTACATGTCAGGATACAATGAGGCCAGCATCATAGGCCTCCATGCAAAAAGTGTCCTCTAGTGGAGCATCCAGTGCCACACCAAGCCCCACCCTGGGCTAAACCCTTTGTTGCATCTATCAGGAGCGGCCAAACCTGAAATAATCACTGCGATAATCAATCTGAAAGTTGGCACGTGACCTCTATACATCTTAAAGTCAATCTCTGATGTCACCAGGGTGATGTCCTCAAGCTCCATCACCTCATGACAAGCGTCAAACCCGGAGTCAACATAGTAAATCACTCACTCGCCATGTATCGACAAATGTAGAATATGCCATACATCCTCCAAGGTCACCATCGCCTCACCAGTGAGAAGATGAAAAGATGAGGTCTCACTGTGCCATCTCTCACACAAAGCAGACATCATAGCTAAATGTGTCTAGATGATGGGTGCATATGCAACATACTAGAGGTCGATCTCTCCCAAGTGCTCCTAGCGTAACTATGAAAAATTTCCTAGACTCTCCAACACGGTGGGCTTGTGCTCGCATGACATTAGTGGTGGGATGACCTCCTGCACCCACGAAATGCACGACGTCAAGAAATCGAGTAAATTTGACTCAATTTGAAATTTTCAGCTCAAAAATCACAATAGTGTCGCTATTTGCAATAACATTGCTATATTTAAATTTCAAATTGCGATGGCTGAAAGCATTTCAAATTGCAAATTGCAACATGCATCGCCAAACACATGGGCAATGCCATTTAAACTTTGGAAACCCTAACCCTAATTTCTAAATCGGCAAGTGTGTCGCTATATAAACGTGTGTCACAATTTAAAATTAGAAACCCTAATTTTAAATCGTGAATAGTGTCACCATATAAATATGCGTCGCTATAATTCATTTGGGCATCATTGATTACAAAATGGGCATGGCCAATTGCAAAATGGGCATCGCTATATAGCGATGCTACCAAATTTTAAACTTTAAAGCACAATAAATGCATCAAAAAGTCAAATTTCAAATCAAGTTTGGAGTTACATACCGGCGGTCCTGCGCTTGGAAGCCACTGATACTCTCGAACTCGTTCAAAGATGTGCCTGGAAAGTTCTCATCATGCCATTTCATCAAAGGGTCAGAGCTCAAAATAGCAAGAATCTCTCAAGTGTGAATGCACAAATAAATTGAAAGTGACCCTTCTTGGCTTATTTATGCTAGAAAATTAGGGTTTTTTTCCCTAATTTCACCTTCAAGCTAGGGTTTATCATCATTTTCATTAGTTTTTCCAATCAGAACCTAATTTTGCATCATTTTTTACCTTTTTTGGCATAATTCTTGCATCCCAGAGCCTTTTTGGACCCTTGGGGTAGCTTTTAACCTTTATTAAGAAATCAACCCAAAATTCAAAATTTTCACCTAATTTCTTGAGGGTGCAAGGAATTAGCTTTATCCTTTCGTTGGGGCATATGAATATTTTTTAAAAAAATATTTTTTGATTTAAGCAGTAGTTTTGATCTAAAGAGCGTTATTCTTTGATCTGAAGCAGCAGGTACCTAGCTTCAAAGAGGGGCAAAATGTAGACACTGAAAAAATGTCCTGAATGATATCATACACTCGAAACAGGTTTACTAACACCATTTCCTCTTTAAACCTATCCTCTTTCACTTAATTAATTAAATTAACATAGCTAATTCAATTAATGGCATCATTTTCATCCATTAACATAATTTATCAATTTAGGTTAATTCACTCCCCCTTCACACTAACATTTCATCTCATTAAATTAAATAAATCAAAATATTTAATTTAATTCCCTAAGTCATTGTATTTAATTAAATAACCCTAAGTTATTTAATTAAATATCATTTCATCTCTCCCACATTCATTAAATTATTTAATGTAATGAATATCACTTTAATTCCTCCAAATCCCCTAATTGCATGATTAAACCTTGTTTAATTAGCAATTAAACTAATTTTCCTCTAAAAGGGGAATGGGAATATTCCTTATCTCCTTTTTGCACAATTAAGAATTTCTTTTAATTTACAAAATACATTTTATCCTCACCCAAATGAATATTCCAAGGAATATTCTTATTCCTCCATCATTTGAAAAAGGGATATTTTAACTTAGCTTCTAATGCAAGTTTTAGCCTTTAACCTTTTGAACAAGTCACCTTTGACTTGTGTGAGCAGGTCAAAAGTGTGTTTGTTTGAAGCAAATGTTAGCCCTTGATTAAATCCCATCATGCATTCTAATTGGTTGATGAGAATCCATGATCCATGCCTCTTCTTCCTTTCATCTTTGACTGTTGATTGATCTTTTTGATTTCAACCCTCCATTTCTCATTTTCTCTCCAATAAATAAAGCACTATTTAGAGACAAATGGATCCATCTTTAAATTGCAAACTTATGTTGTTGAATTCACTTGCATCCACACTCACAATTTACTCACTTTTAGCTTGTTTTATTTTATTTCTAATTGCATAATAACTTAAAACATCTATTAATGGCTTCCATGCATCCATCTTAGTTTGTATATGAATTAGGGTTTCCATATTTTAGCTTGGAATTAGCTTAGATTAGCTTAGAAATTGCATAATTAGTTCATTTTTAGCATAAAATCATGTTAACTTAGCTTGCATCATGTTTGATTTAGCATAAATTAGGTTTTCATCCATTTATCACAATGGTTTCATTGATTCTCTTCCATAGAATCGATTGAAACAGGCTCACTAATCATGGGATTGGGAAAGGGTCATTTTTCCACATCAACATGACACCAATTCCAAAACATGATAAGTTTCAAATGGGTTAGAGTAGGAATTTAACTATTTTCATAGTTTGTAACTTTCGGTTTCAATAAATGCTTAGTTTAGGTTTCAATTTGAATGATATTGTTTGTGATTTAGGTTCAATGGCTAAGTTATGCTTTGATTCATCATGGATCAAGCATAATGGACCCACCCTGACAATCCCCATCTCACAATTATATAAAAAAATTAATGTACATATTGTAAACACTGAATTCCACAAACTTCAAACAATGAACAACATTAGTATCGTTAGTCCATTTAAAGTAAGTAAAACTAGCATTTCCATAAGATATTTAATCATGTTAAATATGCAACCAAGGAAACAAGAAAAACTAAATAAAATAATATGAAAACATGAATCATACCTATCCCATAATGGATTGGTGCTACTTTGATGTGAAAAATAGCCTTTCCCAATCCTTGATAAGCTCTTGGATGATGGATGAAATGTGTTCCCTAAAGATGCTATGAGTTATGGATTCAAAATGCATAAGATTGTGTCCCCCAAATACAATAGAGAAGATCTTTATTTATAAGGAAGAAGGATGGAAAAAAAGGATAATAGGATGAATGTGGGATCAAACACCAGCCAATAGCATAATGCCACTTGTCAATGTGTGAGTGGACAAAGGTTGTGCACATTTTGGTCATTGTGCAATTAAATGCAATTAGGTGGAATTTCAAATTTGGAGAAATGACAAATTTGAGGGAAATGAAAGATGAAATAAATGCCACTTGGCTCAAAAAACGGACTTGTAAGAGTCATAAATGCCAAGTTGGAGGTTAAGACACTTGGTAGGGAGAATTCAAATTTTGGAGAATATTCCCACTTGATGCCTTTTTGAATGAAAAAGGAAGACTTAATAAATCAAATAAATTGATTTATTTGCACAAGTTGCAAAATCTAGAGGATTTGAGGGATTAGGATTAGGATTAATCAAGATTTGATTGATTTAGGAGGGAGATTAGTTGATGAGAGGAATAATGAATATTAGTGATTTAATTAAATAAATTTGATCTATTCAATTAAATGGAGAACTTTAGAAGCTTAATTAAATAAAATTGATTTATTTAATTAAAGGGGAGAATATGATGATTTAATTAAATAAAGATTGGTATATTTAATTAAAAGAGGAATTCGATGAATTTAATCAAATAAGGATTATTTAATTAAATAATTAGTAAAGAGGATGATTAAAGAAGAACTGGTGTAAGTCGGAATCAAGTGCATGATGTCGGTCATGATATTTTGAGTGTCTACCTTTTTCCTCTCTTTGAAGCAATGTACCTGTTGTGTTGGTTCAAAGAATAAAGTTGTTGAGATCAAAGTTCAAAAAAATTTGATTTTTTCGGATGCCCCAACAGAAAGAAGTATACTAGTACATTGCCCCATCGAGAGATTGAGCGAAAAGTTTGATTTGAGGGTCGATCTCACGACAAAGAGGTTCAAGATGGACATATGGATGGTTATGATGATGATGCAAATGAGATGGTTTTAAGATTCTTAGAATAACCAATCTATATTAGCCTAAACAACTTAAAATGATGATGCACTGCATTTGAGATGGATGATGTGATTATGCCTATATGATTATGCAATGGATGTTTTATGCATTTGTATGGTTTATGAGATGCTTAGACTAACAAATCTATATTATGATGGAAATTCAATGTATGTGAAATGATATGAATGATATGCAACATGCTAACGATTTGTGGATACAGGATGGATGCATTGGCACAATAATGATTAACTATCATGGTACCATGTTAGCACGAAGATAAGTAAGAAGAAAATAAGAGAATCCAACAAGTCAACTTTATTAGAGATGATGATGATGATGATGATTTTCTTATCAAGAATTTGGATTTTTAAAAGGGATACTTACCTTATGTTTGATAATACACATAGGCATGATGCATAAAGGTATAAAGAACCAGGATGGCATTACACCTAGTGTGATGAACTTTGACTCAACAATTAGATAGGAGTACTCCTATTCACACCTAACATATGGAACCTTATTCAAAATGTAGTTTAGATATTCCAAACATCTTGGACCAAAACATAGAAAGGAAATCCTTCCTATGTGGTCAAAAAGACACCTAAAACACCCTCCCTACATCCAAACAAAGCATGCATGACCAAGGTTATATTACAAGAACATCCAACAAGCACAATAGATAAAAAGATAATGATCGTTGCCCCATTCCTTTCTCTCTAAATCCATTCGTTTGGACATCATCAAGAGGTCATTGGAATGAGCGCAAAATAAGATAAGTCAAAAAGACAAAGATAAAGTAAAAAAACAAGCTAATGTTCTTCATACCGCTAGCCAAGACTAAACTATAGTGATACCTGATGTTGATGTCCATTGTAGGAAGGATGCATCCTAGGACATGATGTTATCAGATGATTTGGGATAAACTAGATGATGGGCTATTGAAGTGAAGAGTTGACCAACTTGTTTACCTACTGACCTAGACTTGAGACCTTGACGCTTGAGTTTTCACTTTTGCAACCTACTAGACTTGTTTTCGATTTTTTCACCAAAGGTTGAGGATGACGATGATTTATTATGAGTGAATGTTTATTTCAGGTGAAAGTGAGATGGGATAGATGAATTTTTCAAATATTTGGATGTTTTTGATGTTTTGAAATATTTTGAGGCTATTTTTGGTATTTTTGAGATGTTTTATAAATGTTTTGATTTTCAACTTTTTCAATGTTTTTGGTGTTTTATGAGATTTATGAATGTTTTTGGATTTTATGTTTTTTGAATGTTTTTATGCTTTTTGTGTCTCAAGGGCTAATCAAACATTAGCCTTGCCTATGTTTAAGCTCAGAGACAACATAGTTCAATTACCATGTTTTTGACATTTTTTGGTTTTTGACTTGTTTTGGGATTTTGATATGTTTTGGATTTTTTTGGATTTTTGCATGATTTTGACAATTTGGATATGGATATGTGTGATGATATCAGTACTCTGTTTGGGATTTTTTTGAAAACCAAGCTAAGGTTGATTGATCGGATTGATGGATTGATGATGATAACATTGTTGAGGATACACAACAATGCAAGGATAATGTTAAGCAACACAAGGATTAGGATTGATATCCCTAGATGATGGATTGATTGGATTTGATTGATCAAGATTTTGAAGCTTGATTTGGAACAAAAGTTGGTTTTGGATGATTTGATACGACATTGAAGTACTAATTAGATACATCTGATATTGATTGTTTGGATTGATGTTCAATGAAAAATAAATCTTGATAAGGAACATCTTCTTGTCAAAATATGCCATGGGCTAGTGATTTGGATTTTGGATTACAAATGCTTGACCAATTTGACTTTACATTTTCCAATGTTCGGATCTCCACATAAGTTGGAGGATATATGTCAAGATTTAGTCCAGAAGCAAGATGTAAATATTTTCCCCCAATGTCTAGCAATGTTTGAAATATCATGGCTGGATGCCTAGATGGGTGTATGGATGGAGGGATATGGATTATCTTATGATAAGATAAGGTATTTGGATAAATAATGCTCATTTGGATAATGCTTCATGGCTCAAATAATGCTAGGTAGGATAGGATCAATATAAATGACTCATGTCAAGATGTCTACCATAAGCAAGTGTAAAGTGTGCACCAAACTTTTTCAAGATCAAGATAACTTGGACTATGGATGGAGAATGGATTGGATAAATGGTTCATGGATGAATGGATTTATTATAGATAAGATGGATGGAATGCTATATTTATTATAAATGGGATGAGATGCTTTCACCTGAATTAGTGCATGCAGATGCTCAATTCTACACATGACGCCTATTAAGTTTTCATCATGGTACCTGTCCAAAGCGCCACCATAGTGGTTTTCACTGGAGGACAATTATTTTTTCTTTATTGTTTTCAATCCTTTTTTTTATTTTTTTGTATTTTTCTATGAAAGATTTTAAGCTCATACTGAACCACCTAATGGTGCTGAAATAGATTCTTCTATCATAATGTTCCATCGATATCCTACTTGAAGAAGTTGTTTTGCTAAGATACGTGCACTTGAATGCAACTTTTGAGATTCCTAATCTACTTTGTTAATACTAGATTTAACTCTATCTTTGTGCTCACATCACAATAGGATGCCTTCTGAATCCTTATGATGAAGGGTGGATGCCAATACATGGTCAATGTAAGAATTGGATATCATGTGTGGAGGCATGGATGGAGTGTGTTTAGGAATAAAAGATGAATTGGTTGATAGCTTGGAACCTTTGACTCTCCAAACTTGGGAAGATGAGCAATGATGGGTGGATACGAAAGTGTGCATGGAATTAGCACCAACTACTTGGTATACTTTGTACGTTGCTTGAAAAACCTGCTTTTTCCTTTGTGGACATCTTTGATGGATACTTTTCCTTTGTTTATTTTTCCCCATAGTTTCTTTGACTAATGGAGTTTGATAGGGATAATCTTTCTTTGTATTCTTTGGTATCCACTTGTATTTTATTTTTCCTTCATTATTTGCTACTTCTTTTTCTTTGATAACATTCTTTGTGCTTTGATTCAAATATTTCTTTTTATGTTGATCCCAATCCATGGATGGGGTGATGGGTGGATGAAGATTCATGGCATGGCTGGTTGTATTATTTGCATCGATTTCATCATAAGGATTCTTCGTGCTTCCTATGTTGATGCTTGCACTAGATAAAGTTGCCCCCAGTATTATATAGGTATCACTAACATATTTAGATCTATTCATTTTCAAATAACCAAGACCTTGATGCTTAGGATTGCCAATTATCTGTACTGGTTCTAGGATACCCTGTTCATATAGTCCTAATCCTCTGCCTTGATAATTCATCTATTGAAACATTTTATTTGCAATAGGATATGATTTACCTTGGAAACAAGGTGCTAATCCTTCTTTGCTCTATTGTGGATCTTCAAAGGTGATAGCTTCTTCATTAATAAGATAGCTTACCCTTAAAAAGGTAAGTGATCCAAGTTTATAAGTGATAGGATCCTCCATAAGTGGGATAACTTCTTGATTGATATCTTTGGATTGATCTTGTGAAATATCATATTTTAATGCTTCTCCAAGAGGTGTTGATGATTCACTTTCCACGTATAAGTCTCCCTCATGGTTCATTTTTAATATTCCTTCAAATGATGTTTCTAATTCACAGCTTCTGTACAAGCCTTCTTCATGACCCATTTCTGATATGTCTCTAGATTTTTCTATATCTTGATCATGTGTAAAAATGTTAAGAGTAGGAGACTCTTGTCCCTTGGTGATGATATCAAGAGTATGAGACTCTTGTTTTGAATGAAGATCATCTACATGTCCATTAGGAGTAAGCATCTCATGGGTAAATGGAGGAATATGTGCTCTATGGATATGATCATCATTTGCGACATCTTGTATAGATAGGAGAGTGTCCATTAGATCATTGTAGTATCTTGGAGATACTAATTCTTGATCTTGAATGATTTCAGAATTATTTTTGACATGCTTTGGATCAAGTTCTTGACATGGGTCAGTTTCAAAGGATGGATTGCTTATAAATTTTTCTTGGATATCTTCATTAGGAATGGGAAATGGCTCAATATCCTCTTGATCTTTGAGTGAATTTGGATCAAGTGTTGAGTTGAGAACTTCTTCAATATTTGTAACCATGAGGTCAAAATATGTCAATATGTCTTGGAAAGGACCATTGCTAGACTTTGGTGAAAGATGTTGATCATGCTTTGGAATAAATTCTTAAGATTTTTCCTCTAACTCATTAGGTGGTGTAGAGACATTTTCAACATGATCATTGGTCGATGGATCATGGATTACGTCAATAGGATTACTCCTTGAAATAGATCATTGTTGAATATTGTTGAGGTATTTTGATCATGACTAAAGAGTGACTTTTGATGTAGATCGTTGGATGAGGTAGAAACATCTTCAATGTTTTCATTGATGGAGAGATCTTGATCATAGTTTTCAACAATTGTGGCGGAGAGATTGTCAATGTTTTCGACCATAGTATCAAGTGATGTTAACATTTCTTGAATTGGATCATTGTTGGGTATTGTTGGTGGATTTTCAGCATGATAGAAAAGTGACCCTTCATATATGTTGATTTCATCGTTGGATGAGGTAAGATGCTCATTGATGGATAGTTGTGATTGATCTTGGAGATGTGATGACTGATCTTCGAGATGGGGTGATTGGGTTTGTTGTTGATGTTGTTGATCTTGATATCTAACCTCTTGACATTGGAGATATTGTTCTTGATGTGGTTGTGGACACAACTCAAATAGGTCAATTGAGATGAGCATTTACTATTACATCAATTAAACATATTTTTAATTAATTACCAAATCATTAAATTCTAGTATATATGTACAACATGTTTCTTGCACATAAATCATTGAAATAAAGTTTTTTTAGGAAAAACATGTGCATATGTTGCTTGCACATGAAGCAATGTTATTTTGAGATAGTTATAGAAAATGTATTATTATAAAATAGAAGGGGTTTACATCACTAAAATTATTTCTCCTATGCATATGAAAACATATATTGACTTAGATACCACCTTAACCCTTGGGAAAAGGAGTCCTATGTGTATGTCATATGTTTCAAGGGTTGTGTTAATTATGGTGTTTATATTCAATTGTAAATATGTGTTAATCTATAAGATTATAAATTTACATCCATAATATCACTTATCTTTTGAATTTTTTGTTAACCTCAAGCGAGACCTCCCTTTTAAGGGTTGTTATTGTTGTTCATAAAGTAACAATACACTAAGTACAATTTTAATGTTTGACCGATTGATCTTAGTTCATGAATGGAGGATATCCTAGCCAACAAGAACTCACTTATTAGAAATTATTGGGAAAAACCCCTACAAATGCATTGTCAATGGTGTTGTTTATAAATGTCATATCATTTAGTTTAGTTTAGGAAAGTACATAATCTTAATGGGCCTAAGGCCCATACCCATTATAGAATAGTGCACAAATACCCACACATAGTACAAAATTTGAGAGTTAAAATGACCCATAAGGAACCTCAAAATGTCCACCTTGATAAGGATTTGAATTAGCAATATGCATTCCATTATCTAGGATCATGCTAGTAGTTGTATTGTTTAGAAATTTGGGCAATAAAACTCCTTACATCTTTTCCTATCAAATTTGGCAATGATAGATTTGAAACCACATTGAATATAGAATCTAGGGTGTAAACAGGTGATTGAGCCTATGTTCTACATTTGTGGATGCAAGGTCTCCATGTGTAGCAATCAAACCATAAATATCAATTTATTTATTTTCAATGTACTCTAAGAGGTTTTATCATATGTTAATGATTATATGCAAATTTTGGAGAAACTAGTAGAGGTCTCTTTATTAGTTTTATCTTTATTATTCCATGTTATTTAGTGAAATATTATTTATAGATATTTTTATTAAGAAAAATATTTATCAAGATATAAAGGAATATAATGCATTGCATAATAGAGTAGTCAATTGTTCAAAAGTAACCAAACTATGTAAACACTCATAACGATTGGCACAATACATCTTTCATGTACATGCATTTTAAAGAAAAAATATAAGTGGCTAAAAGCTACATTTCAAAGTGACATCATCCACTTCTAAGCTAAAAAAAATGTAATTTTTGCAATCCAAGAGTGATGATTTTGCAACTTCAAACACCTTCCATCTCTAATCACTGCTCAAAATATAAGTGATAGACAGAGCCTTTGCCATGAATACCAAAAACATTGTATAAACACAAACTTTCACTAACTAATTTTCACTTATAATATTCTCATCCTTAAAGAAATATTAGAATCTATGACCTTGATTAATTATATATTGTTGACAAAAGTAGCTTGTTGACTTTAGTTGTGTGATGTGGGAAAAATGGATATAGATTCTAAATCACACTTTCTCCTAAAATTACATTAGAAAGAAACCATAATTAATTGCATACACCCACTTGGCTACTAACCTTAATGGAAGAACCATAATGGTGGATCTGGGTTTTGGTTCTTCTTTTTGGGGAGTTGATATTGATTGGTTGATTAGAAGTTAAATTTTTATTATTATGCAAATGTGTACCTAGGTCAACTATGAAGCTACAAGTTAATGTAAATATAGAGAAATGAAAAACTAAAACACATAAATGATAACAAAACAATAGAGTATAGAGATAGAGGAACTTGGAATATAAATTAGGACTCAAATTTTTTGGACAAGGGTGATGACGCCCTAGTCCAGAGAATGTAGATCTCAAGGATCAGTAAATAGCTCTCAGATGGTCATAGTCTATAAGTTCTTTTTTTATGGACTCGACTTCAGAACTTCATTTGTTGATGATTAATTCCACTTGTCCTAATTTTTTGAAGTAGGAGGCTTGAATATTGGATCATGCAATTAGGTCTTCAATCTTCTCCTCAATCCACTTTAGATCTTCCACCTCCACACAAGAGAGGGGAGAAAGGGTCGTGTCATATAATGGATTACCTAAGTCAAACCCCTTTTTGGTGTTTCCACATCCACAACGGATATGATGATATAAAGAGTTCTTACCCTCAATCAAACAAAGGAAAATGGATAAAAAGAAGTGATAAATGACAAGTGTTGAAACTTACCACTCAAATATGTTTTCCTTTGGTTGGCCCTTGATTTGTGATGTTGTATGCTCCTTTGATGGAAAATAGATGAGGATGCAAGATGGTTGGAATTGTATGACAATAGATGCAAATGCTAAGTGTGTACTCAAATAACAAAACTGCAAGAGTTTGGCTATGGCATGCAAAAGTCCCCAAATGAGAAAAAAGAGGGGGTATTTATAGAGAATTTTGAATTCTATAGAGAAATGGACGGTTGAGATTAAACCAACAAGGCCAAGATGTAGGACTATGGTGAGTTGAGAACTCACAAGCCCTCACATCTTGACATGTGGAATGTGAAGTGGCTTGAAAATGATGATGTGTAAATGAGGTGGAAGGAGGGTACATGAGGTGGAAGAAGGACAAGTACTTTGCAAGTACCTTGGGGAATGAGAAGATTTCCTCAAAAAGGAACTTATTGTACCCAAGTTAGAATTCCTCAAAAATCTCCATGGGGATTGAGAAAGTAGTTGGAGAAATAAATGTGAATTAAAAATTCACATGCTTGCAAGAATCTCATGGACAAGACAAGGTTTCAAAAAGGAAAGTCTTTGTCCACATGTGACTTGATGTGACAAGTCAAAAAATTCTAGAAGATGCATGGGAAAAGGAGATTCTAGGAGGAATAAATGTGAATTTTAAATTCACATGGGAAAGAGGGTCAATGCCAAGAAAGGCAAATGAAAAAGTTGACAAAAAAGGCACACTAAATGTGGCTAATGACCTTGATTAAAGTTGTGCAAACACATGATTAGGATAATTATTGAAGGATTAGAGGCAAGTGGAAAATGTAGTAGGATGTGACATTAATCTTGATTAAGTGGTGCACATCTTTAATCATGGATAAATTAAATTAATCCAAATTAAAAGAAGGTTATGGAGAATATGACAAGGAGAGAGAAAGTGAAGAATTAAAAATTAATTTAAATTCCAAGAGGTCACATGACTAAATTAAATAAAGTGGTATATTTATTTAATTTAGAGAGGAAAGAAGGTAAAATTATTTAATTATTAAATTAAATACTTTAGGAACCTTCTGTAGGACATGAAATATTAATTAAATGAATGATTTAATTAATATCGGCAAAGAGGATGAAGTAGACAAGTAAAGGGATGAATAAGGAGATGACTTTGACCATATGGAAGTGGTCAAATTTGGATTTCTATAGAATGAAGTCATTGTACTCATCTCATACAAGGATAATTGGTTGCTTGATTGAAGTTCCTACAAGTATTAGTACTCACAAAACAAATGAACATAAAAATGAATAAATTCACATATAAACTTGATGCATTGCAAACATGAATCTTAACTAATAATAAGTGTTGTAAATTTTGCTTATTCTACTCTTGACTGCTTTTTAAGATGCTCAATTTCTCAATCACTTCACTAGGATTTCAAATGGTGAAAAAAGACTTGTATTTATATGCAATTATTATTTCTCTCACAAAATTAGTTATCAAAAGATAACAAATGAATTTAAATCTATAAATGTTAAAATGCTAAAATAACATATTTTAAATTGGGCCAAAATAGGTTGGACAAGGGTGGTGGTGCCCTAGTCTAGACCTATTTTGGAGACTTTTGTGTCGTTAAATGAATATTAAATAATAATCCCAATTTTATTTTGATTTTCTAAAAATGACTACAAAATAGGAGATTTAAGAACATAATTAGGTCCAAGCACATAGGGGGGGAGCTAAACCTAGTGTAAAATTGTTAGGGGTGACAATTTATGATGCTACAAGTTGGTATAGTTATTGTGACTATATCCACACTTTTTCTAACCACCAATAAAGTCACACACCTTTACCAAGCTTATTGGGTAACTTTAGAAGAAAAAACATTGTTTATGGGCATCTAGATTGAGGGATCTTCCTTATCACTTTCACATGTATCATTGATATTAACCCCACCCAAGCACCATTTATAGATTAAATTATGTTTCTCCATTCTATACCACAAATATAAGGGCAGGATTCATAAGGAATTATTAGAATTAGCCATATACTCAAAAGATCCATAGTGACACTAATTTATGCACTATCATTAACTTATAACAAACTTATTTTTTCCCACCATCACACAAAAGATCATTTTTATGATTTCCTATAGACATAATGGATATATTCAATTTTGATGAACTATCATTAACTTTTGAATTTGAATCACTAAAAAGTGACATATATACATTTTAAATTTTGAAATGATGTAAACTAATTGTGTATTTTATGTTTGTATTTTTTATAGAAAAATTAAAAAATTATTTGACTATAGATTTTTTATAAAATTGACACTATAATTTAGTTGTCAATAAAATTTTGAAAATGAAGTTAAATGGGATGTCACTCTTTATATAGTATTTTTTTCCTTCAATTTTTGTGTGTGTATTTATAACTTTAAACTTTAGTGTATGGATTTCATTTTTTCCAATTTTGATAAACATATTTTTTAAATAAATCTTAAAATGTGTGTGTATTGAATTTCCATAGGATGTCACCTTTTTCTTCATTATTTATCCAAAATAGAAAAAACTTATACCATCTTGACATAGAATCTTTTATCTAGTGCATCATGTTTTTTCAAAAATTTAAAATAATTTTTAGTATTTATTCTTGACGAGGTAATCAACATTATATTTTAGTGAATTGATAAGCTACTTTTAGTAAAAATAAAAAATAATTAAACTATTTAAAATGTTATATTTTTGAAAAATAAACTTATAGATCTATGCAAAGGGTATTTATATATATTTTAAAAATATTATTTACATGAATAAGAGTTGTTGAAACATCAAGCTTTTTGAATAATTTTACTTTAATGGTAAATTGGCCTCAAAGTTTTGCTACATGTGTATTCAGTGGACACTTTCAATTAGAAAATTTGTGGTCATAGCTAACTTAGCTAGGTTGAATCTATATAGACCATATGTTTGACCAAAATTGATTTTTAGTTGGAAATGCTTAAATCCACTTGTGTTGATAAGTTGGCCAAAAGTGTGACACAAATCTGTACTTATACCCTTGTAGAAAAGCTAGAAAAAGAGCTACATTTGTACCTTTTTAAATGTTGAAGAGAAATTCCACACTAAAAACATGCCAATTTTGGGTATACCTGAAAGGTGTGAAACCCATCATTAGCTGGATCTATGGACATTATGTTTTGTTGTTATTGCATGATCGTACCTTGATACATTATTCTCTTACTTTATATTTTATGATGGATGATTGTGATTTGAAAACAATGAACTCACATATCATGATGCATGTTAGATTAATTACTTTTACAGACCATAATTTAATGACTATGTTGATTTTCATTAATTGATTTTATTGGTATCTTGAATTATATGAAAATTAAATAACATGCCTAGAGCAGAATATGTGATGTTGTGTTAATTAGGTGAATTTGCAAATGACCATGCAATGTGAATGCATATTTGACATTATGTGATTACAAGTGGAGAATGGAATGACTACACAATGAATATGAGTATTGTTGATTTACATGGTGTAATTGAGGAGATATTGCTTGGATTGTAACATGTGCTTAGATGGTTGAAAAGAAAATATGTGCTTAGATGTTTGAAAAGAAAATGTGAAGAATGCATATGTTGGTGTCCACAAAGAATGTGATATATATTGTACTCCATTATATTATGTTATTTACTTGGATTTAATTTTGTTCGCAAATGGACTAATGCTTTCATGAAGTGTGCAGGCGAATTCCCTTAAGCCACAAGAGTTGGAGGCTGCTAAACAAACCTTGTTGTGTCACCCTATTGAGTCTGAATCTTATGTGTTGTGTTGAAAAGTTGTGTGTCTAGTGATATGGGGTGAGGGTGTAAGTGTTGAAATTGTTGGAAACCAAGTGTGATTCAAAAATAAAGTGGTAATTTCGGATTTATTATTTAGTGCAATTTTAAAAGTCAATTTTGTCTTGGTTTTAATTAATAGTTGTTTATTTTACACCCTAGGCCTATGACCTTAAGGTTGGGGGGGTATTCTTAGGATGTAAACACGGTCATATCTTATTAATGACCCCTCTTACATTTCTTGTAAGAGGGGTGACGAAAATGAGTGCATGTAGCCCATGTGAAGGCCATGCCTCATAAAAGAAAGGAGGACATGGTAGTTGGGGCTGTTGAGAGAAGGATTTAAGAGAGATTTTATTAACTTTTTGGAATTTTGATTTTTGGCCAAGGAAGGGAGGAAGAAAGGAGGAGGGAGAGTTGAAGAAGAGGAAGGAAGGGTACCAATTCCCTCTCAAGGTTTAAAGGTGGGGTCTTTATCCCCATGTTTTGTTGAATGTATTGCTAAATCCGCGTTCTGTATGTTGGGTGTTGTTGTTTTGGGTTGGATATTGGTTTGTGTTAACGTTGTAAAGTTTATCCAACATTATATATGAGTGCTTGTACTAAAGTTATGTGGTGTTATGTTGTGTTTTTTCTACCCTACTAAAATATCTGTTGTGTGTAAGTGTTGTTTAAGTTTGTGTAACCTGTTGGGTTGGCTCCCCAGAATTGGTAGTGAGCAACCCAAGTGGGGGATTGAGGGGGGGGGAGATCCCCATGAGGGAATATGAATATTTCTTTGTGAAAATTGGTGGTTACAATTATAAGTTAAATGGGTATGAGTACCCAAGGGTAAGAGTACCCTTGGTGGAAAAGAAGAAATGGGAAGATTGAAGAATGGAGATGGTTGTTGATTAGAAGATTATGTGAATGCACTTGATGTTAGTAGCCCTATGGTTGTGATCCTCCTTATCTCTCTCCATAGGACCAATGTAAGGTCTTAGTGTTGTGATTCTACCTGGCCTAACTGAGTGTTGTTGTGTAAAATTTGTGATATTGTGTTGTTGTTTGGGATGGGTTGTTGTTGTTGCCCAGGTCTATTTGGCAACCTCCCAGCTCGGGGGTGGCTAGTTCTCCAACGTATGGTTGGGTGGTGAGAACCCCATGGCTTGTAAAGGTTATGTTTAGGTGTAGATTGAGATTTTGGTGAAATTTGTAGGTCTTGGAAAAAAGCTTTATCCCATTTCTAGTTGTAGATTTGAAGAGTCCTACTCATCCAAGATTGTTGCATAAAGAGCAATGTGGTGGCTTGCTCAAGTTTGTGCTACATAGAGGGTGAAATGTGTTTTTTTCCAAAGGAAAGAAGTGTATCCCTATTTTGAGATGGAACTATATGTTGATTGAAAGGAAATGTGCAATTTGTTTAAGATAATATGTTTTTTAAGCAAGAAACATGTTCTATTAAAGAAATGCAATCCATGCAATCTACTTTAAAAAAAATTGTATTATGTCTTAGGGGGAACTGTTAAGCTCTAAAATATGTGTTGTGGTTTCACAAGGATTAGCATTCTAACTATAGAACTGCAACCTTCCCTAAAGGATAGCATACTATGTAGGCAAAAGTATATTGTTGGCCTATTTAAGAAAAATGCATATTGCATTTTGCTCTTAAGTTTTGAAATGTATTTCCTAAAGAAAAAATGTGTTCTATTGGAAGAAAATGTAAATATGTTTGCATTTTAATGCCTGCATCTTAATCGGTCAAGGTTAAAACGAAAAGAAAAGAAACTTGTTTATGTTACAATTAGAGTATTCTAAAGAGGCATGTTCTTTCTAAAATGATAAATCCTCTTATCCTGAGATGTGCTTATATAGTTCTATATTACTGAGATAAGATTATGTAATATTTTGTATAGGTTATTTTTACTAAAACAATATGTGAAATTAATTAAGTGATTAAATATAATTTTTACAAAAGGAGAAGTATAGCTATCATCGATAGATGAAGGGACTATGATACTCATAAACAAAACTTGTTAGTACTTAGTTATCCCTATAAACTTGATAATTACTGTAAGAGCCTAATTTCTTAATGAAACTGACAAACCAATGAGAAACCAAAGTAGAATAAATAAGGCCAAAATCCCTTTTATTTTTGTTAAAAGGTTGTTACAAGAAAACCCCTATAAGTCGGGGTTATTGTATAAGTACCACTATCATGCTTCTTTCCTATTCAAGCTGGAGAGTAATCCATTGTACAAGAAACTAGGAATAGTAACTTATTGCAAACCCATGGAATTTTCCCTTACAGTCTTGTAACCTTCCACCATAGTGGTATGCACCCTCGACCTAGGATTTGTGGTAGATCGTGCAAAATCCCATCTCCATCCCTAGTAAATTTGCACACAAAAAGGGGTTTGCTAAATAAATTAGTTGGTGTTGTATTGTCATCACAATGGGTAAAGAGGACAATATCCTATAGGTAAATGCTCAAATTTAAACATGGAGTAAAAACCAAGATCCTTAGCACCTTGAAAAAAGGGGAGAAGATTTGATAGAGTTAAGTGAAGGAGAAACAATTATATATACATGAAAAACTAATAAAATGAATGTAATATTCAATGTCATTGATTTGAAGCCAAAATTGGAAACGGTTGAAACACCTGCCTATCTGTAAATATACAAGCATCTTAAAATAAAAGAATAGTAAGAAATGAAATTTAGTCAATAGAAAAAAAAACACAGACCCTCTCGTTTCTTGGAATGAGCTATTTGCCCCAAGGTTGCTAGATTATTTGCTCGAATTGGCACCCACAGACTGTTTCATTTCCCATCCAAGCTTCAGATTGAACCTGTTTGAAGTGACGAAGACATGCATATAAATCTCTAGATCATTACCCTGTCACAGCACATAGATCAAGAAGGAGAGTAAGAAGAGTTACACTGTAGAGTTCGAATCCGCAATGAATAAAAGGAAAAAGAAGACACATAAACCAAACCAATAGTGAAGCTTGATGAGATAGCGGCACCTCCTTCACTCACACTCCTCCCCTACAACCCTAGCCACCTCCCTTCATCACCAAGAGCAAAAAAAAAAAGAATCATTGCAAATACCTAAAGGATGAAAAAAGTCTCATAGCGATTAGGGTTTTCCAATGCTATATGTTGTTTGACATGATATGGGCTTGAGTGTTGCCTCTCACACAAGTTAGGGAAGAATGGAAAAAAAAATACAAATAAATAAATAAATAAATAAAAGATTAGGGAAAATATTATGGAATAGGGTTTTCTTGTGCTCAATTTGGAGGTAAATAAATTGTTATTATATTGACCTTTAGTAATACACGACACCCGGTGATTTTTGGTGGATTTCAAAATAAATAGTAATATGAGGAGTGTTAGTGTTTTACATGAAGTGTCCATTGTTAATAAAGGGCTCATTTATAAAGAACAAAAAAAATGGCAAGTCGTTCCCATGAAGGCATTACCTGTGAAGCGCAAAACATTAGTAGCTTTCGTCATAACAGAGAAATAATAGCAATACTCACAAAAAAGGAAAAAAGAAAATCATACGACAAAAGTGGAAGAGGGGGAATTTTTCCCATACTCTTAAGGGAGAGACACATAAACAAAAAGGGAATTGTCTATGCAACCCTCAAAAAGGCCATTTGACCGTAATTATTAATTAATTAAAAATAAAGATACAATGTATTCTTTATTTTTAATTAATTAATAATTACAGTCAAATGATAGTTTTGAGGGCTTCATAGACATTACCAACAAAAAAGCTAACGTCAAAAGTAGAATATTATTAGGAATTCAAAAAAAAGAGAAGGAAATCATTTTCTCTTAATTCAATCCTCTTTACTTTTTCTTTAAAGGAAAATTAATAATATGCAAATAAAGATAGTAAGATTTATTTAATTCTTTTAATTTTATTTAATTTTATTTCTCATAGTGAATAAAAAGGTAATTAAATATATAAATGAATAATAGTGAATAAAAAGGTAAATTAAACCTTTAAATAATTAATAGTAGAAAAGGTAATTAAGTAAATATAAATATGTTATTTAATTAATTATTTATTTATTTATCTATTTTGTGAAGGACGAGAAATTAATTAAATTTATATAAAGTAAGAATAAATAATTGGATATACAAATTTGATAGTTAATGTATAATATTCTCCCCCCACTCTCACATTTTATCTTTGGCTATGTTGATAATGTTGACTAACCAACTTAGACGGGGTGGCTCAAGAGTGTAGGGTGAACATTAAAATTATGATTCTTCTAGATGAGACAATCATTTTGTTTGTCTATAGATCTAATAATATTTATATTAACTCTAGAGAAGGTTTAGCATCACGATAGTTGTAATGATATTAACATTATTTCATCAAGATATCCCACTTCATGGGAGCTAATAAGAACATCATTATTGATGTCAAAGTTAGTATCGTTATTTGATTGGATAACGCTAATAGTGTTAACACTAACCCATTGTCCCATATTAGTTCTAGAATGGTTATCCAAAAAAAAAAATAGTAGCATTTTTTCCTAGTGTAAGTTTAGGGCATTACATTTTGGTATCAGAGCCTAGGTTCCAACACTGGGAACTTTGGGCGTAACCGTGCTATGAATATTTACACGTTCACAAAATTGTGTAGGATGGCTAGAACAAGGAGAGTTTAGGGACGTGGTCATGGTTGTGGACGTGGTGCAAGAAGGGGGCAAGTAGATTCATCACCAGTAGGGACCCACGTTTTTGAGACAAGTCATTCGGATCCCCCACCAAACATTAATTCCCAAATCCTCCATGCCATAGAGGATTTGGTTGGATTTATTCATGCTAGACTACCATCAGTAACAAAGGATCATCAGTGAGAGCATTCACACTACTCTTCTGAGGCACGCAAAGACGAGGACCACGAGCACAGTAGGTCTCCCCCTCATGATCATGCAAAGCATCATAAGGATAGAGAGAGGGAGTTAAAGTTAGTGCATTTTGAGGTACCCCCAGAGGTGCCACCGCTAGTGAGAGTTGATGCCAAGACATCTAGAGATGCAGAAGGGGAGATTCATGATTTCCTTTGGTCGTTTCCACCTATTTTTTTAGGAGCTATAGATGGTGCAGAGGTTTAGGCATGGCTTATACATCTTCAGAGGTGCTTCAAGTTGCATACCACATTTTGCAGTACATTTTCTTAGAGATAATGCATCCATGAGGTGGCATCAGGAGGAATGAAAACATCATCTTTCTCTTGACACTCTTACTTGGGAGACTTTTCTAGAGAGATTTAGATCTTGTTACATATTAGAGCACTTCAGGCAACGTCATATAGATGAGTTTCATGATCTTCATCAGTGAGGGATGACTGTCGCTCAATATGAGAACAAGTTTCTTGAGTTGCTTCAGTGTGTCAATTAAATCCAAGATGAGAAAATTCTTGTCAATCATTTCATTAGGGGTTTAAATGTAGGCATTTCAGATCCTATCCATATGGCCGCTCCAAAGATCCTTCGAGCTGCTATGGAAAAGGCCCTTATTGTAGAGGAGATTCAAGGCAAGTCCTAAGAGGCACATGAGTAGTTTTGAAACCGCAATCAGGCTTCCCAGTCACAGGGTTTTCAAAGACCACCTTTCTCTCCTAAGGGAGGGTCTAGACCCTCATCATTGCCACCTAGACCCCCACCAGTAGTAGTAGTAGAGTCAGAGGCCTAGACCTCAACAGGGTTTCCAAAGTGGTTCCAGTAGAGGATGTCAGGCACAAGGATCACGACATGATCAATGTCCTCAGACACATGGTGCTAATCCTACATGATCATAGCAGAGTTTTAGAGGAGGATTCAGTGGATCTAGCAAGACTGGAGGTTAGCAGGGTTACAAGGCTTAGGCGGTATAGGTATAGACTTGTGGACCGTGTTATGTATGTGGTGTAGTGAGACAATTGGCTAGAGAGTTCCCCTAGGGTTTTGCTTCTAGAGGGCAGCATCTAGCAAGGTCAGAGACGGCGGTGGGTGATGTGGGTAAATCCCACTATGTCTTTGTGGTGGTCAAGAACCACCAAGATGAGCATCAGGCCACAGTTATTGAGGCCCCAGGTATGATTGGTGGTGTGCATTTTTTTATTTTGTTTTATTTTGGGGCATCTAATTCTTTTATTTTCCCATCTATAATGGAGCATAGCAGGCTAGTGGCATCTAGGCAAGATGATAAGTGGGAGGTTGAATTAGCCTCTGGGACTAAGGTGTCAGTAGATTCTGTAGTGAGAGGATGTTTGCTACAGCTTGGATACATGACTACTTCAGTGGATCTCTGTGTCACTCCATTAGGTTCTTACAGAGTGGTGTTGGGTATGGATTGGCTCAATGGACATCAATCTAAGATGGATTTTCACTGAAAGGCGATTGAGTGTGTAGATGATCAGGGTGCTCCAGTGGTGATTATAGGAATTCATAGACCTATTTCCCTTCACATGATTTCCGCTATGCAGTTGAAGCGGTGTTTGCAAAGGGGGTGTCAGTTTTTCACCATTTTGATCAGTGACAAACATGAGGAGGAGCCAGAGGCATCATTGGATGATCATCCCATTTTTAGAGAGTTTTCAAACATGTTTCCCTTAGAGCTTCCAAGGATGCCACCTTGCTGAGAGATTGACTTTCATATTGATTTGATACCAAGAGCAGAGCCAATTTTAAGGGAACCCTATAGGGTGACCACCCATGAGCTTAGTGAGCTCAAGCTTCAGCTAGAGGAGTTGTTAGAGAAGGGTCATATTTGTCCTAGTGTCTCACCTTGGGGTGCTCTTGTCATCTTTGTTAAGAAGAAGGATGGATCCCTTCAAATTTTCATAAATTACAGATAGTTGAATAAGGTGACCATCAAGAATTGTTACCCACTTCTAAGGATAGACAATTTGTTCAACCAATTACAGGGTGCTAGGGTGTTTTCGAAGATAGATCTTAAGTCAAGTTATCACCAGTTGAGGATTGTTGAGGCAAATATACATAAGACTACTTTTCATACCAAATATGGCCATTATGAGTTTACAATGGTACCCTTTGGTTTAAGGAATGCCCTTATAGTGTTCGCGAGTCTCATGAATGAGGTATTCTATACCTTCTTGGACAGATTTGTGATTGTATTTTTGGATGGTATTCTAATATATTCACGTACTGAGGAGGAGCATGATGATCACTTACAATAGGTTTTGCAGTGTTTGAGGGAGCATCAGTTGTATGGTAGCTTGTCGAAGTGTGCTTTCTTCCATTCAGAAGTTCACTATCTTGGTCATGTTATATCTAGCAATGGTATCTCCATAGATCCATCAAAGATAAGGGCCATCATAGATTGGACAACACCTACTACAATGACAAAGGTCGGGAGCTTTATGGGGTTAGCTAGTTCTTATCGCTGATTTGTTGAGGGTTTCTCCAAGATTGCACATCCTATCACTTCCCTTCAGTGGAAAGGGAAGAAGTTTGAGTGGACTGAGTAGTGTGAGAGGGCCTTTCAAACCCTCAAGGAGCATCTCACTAGTGCTCCTATCTTAGCAATACCTAATCCTTCAACATAGTTCATGGTTTGCACAGATGCTTTGATTGATGGCTTAGGCGTAGTACTCATGCATGGGGGTAGAGTGATCATGTATGAGCCATGGAAGCTCAAGACCCATGAGCTAAATTACCCTACGCATGACTTGAAGTTAGCAGTGGTGGTTCATTCTCAAGTCTGTTGGAGGCACTTTCTTTTGGGTCATCACTTTGAGTTACATTCAAACCACCATAGCCTTTAGTACATCTTCACGCAACTGAATCTAGATGCACGTCATAGTCGTTGGATGGAATTTTTATGTGAGTATGAATTTGATGTGCATTACATCAAAGGGAAGGAGAATGTGGTAGCAGATGCATTGAGAAGGAAGCATCATGAGATATCATCCATGTCAGTGAGCATTGATCTTAGGGGTCGAATCTTACAACACTTACCAAAGGATGAGTGGTACATAGCAGTATAGTTGGAGATCCAGTCATAGAGGGCCCTTAAGGGAAATTTTTTAGGGTACACACTTGAGTCTGATAGGTTACTATGACACAAAGGTCGCATATATGTACCTAATGTAGGAGATCTTTGTACAGTGGTATTGTTAGAGGCACATAGGGCACCATATGCGGCATACCCAAGAGTGAAGAAAATGCACACCAATCTTAGATAGTTGTACCATTTTGGTAATGTGGAAAGATATTGCAAAGTATGTGACCCGATGCCTTGAGTGTCATAGGGTCAAGGCAGAGCATCAACATCCAACAGGACTACTATACTCGCACGATATTCTAAGTGGAAGTGGGATACTATTTCTATGGATTTCATTGTTGGTCTACCTTTGTCCTCACACCGCCATGATGCCATCATGGTAACTATGGACAAGTTGAACAAAGTAGCCTACTTCTCACCAATGCGTACAACTTATATAGCACCAGTAGTGGCGAGAGTATTTCTAGATGACATTGTTATATTACATGGTGTGCCTCATAGGATCATATCAGATAGGGATTCACTCTTCACGTTAGCATTTTGGAGGTCATTGCAGCAGGAATTGGGCACTCATCTCAACTTCAGTTTATCTTATCATCTTGAGACAGATGGATAGACTAAGAGGGTGAATCAAGTTCTTGAGGATATGTTATGCATGTATGTGATGGACTAGTAGTCTCGATGGGAGGATTACTTGTATTTGATTGAGTTTTCCTATAATAATGGGCATCATATTTCATTGGGTATGCCACCATATCAGGCATTGTATGGCAGGCCTTGCAGGACACTATTAATTTGGGATTGGATTGAGGATAGAGTGGCAATTGTTCTAGAGATGTTATAGGATATGGAGCGACATGTGGTTTTGATTAGACAGTGTTTACAGGAGGCTCAAGATCATTAGAAGAAGTATGCCAATGCTAAGAGGACATATCAAAGCTTCTCAATTGGTGATCATGTGTTCTTGAGAGTGCAACCGCATAAGAGCCCAATCCATTATGGGAAAGGCTCTAAGCTCGCACCTCATTTTGTGGGACCATTTGAGATTTTAGAGCAGATAGGTCCAGTAGCTTATCATCTAGCCTTGCCACCTAGCCTTTCATGCATCCACAATCTTTATCATGCGTCATTTTTACGGTGATATGTTCATGATGATTCTCATATTTTAGATTGGGATGCCTTGGAGGTAGAGGTGGACGAGTAGTTGGGGTTGGACCCCATCCACATTTTAGCTCGTTGTACATTGCCCTTCGAGGCCGAGAGTTGAACCAGGTCAAGGTTCAATGGGACCATTATGATGAGATCTCAACCACTTAGGAGGATGCATCGTGTATGAGGGCTTTATATCCCCACCTCTTCAATGACTTCCAGGAGGAAGGGCATTCCTAGGGGGGAGGATGTGAGATCCATCATTAGCTAGATCTATGGACATTATGTTTTGTTGTTATTGCATGATCTTACCTTGGTACATTATTCTCTTCCTTAATATTTTATGATCGATGATTGTGATTCACAAACATTGAACTCATATATCATGATGCATGTTAGACTAATTACTTTTATGGACCGTAATTTAATGATTATATGCTGATTTTGATTAACTAATTTTATTGATATCTTAAATTATAAGAAAATTGAAATAACATGCCTAGAGTAGAATATGTGGTGTTGTGTTAATTAGGTGAATTTGTGAATGACCATGCGATGTGAATGCATATTTGGCATTATGTGATTACAAGTAGAGAACGTGACAACTACACAATGAATATGAGTATAGTTGATTTACGTGGTGTAATTAAGGAGATATTGCTTGGATTGTAGCATGTACTTAGATGTTTGAAAAGAAAATATGAAGAATGCATATGCTGGTGTGC
This sequence comes from Sequoia sempervirens, assembly GCA_007258455.2. Lineage (NCBI taxonomy): Eukaryota > Viridiplantae > Streptophyta > Pinopsida > Cupressales > Cupressaceae > Sequoia > Sequoia sempervirens. Next base: position 326,346,634 of record VDFB02271358.1, on the reverse strand, counting down.
ATAGAGAATGTGATATATATTGTACTCCATTATATTATGTTATTTACTTGCATTTAATTTTGTTAGAAATTATGTTATTTACTAGGATTTAATTTATTTTTTCAAATGGACTCATGCTTTCATGAAGCGTGTAGGTGAATTCCCTTAAACCATAGGAGTTGGAGGTTGCTAAAAAAACCTTGTTGTCACCCTGTTGAGTCTGAATCTAATGTGTTGTGTTGAAATTTTGTGTGTCTAGTGATATGGGGTGAGGGTGTAAGTGTTGAAATTGTTGGAAACCAAGTGTGATTCAAAAATAAAGTGGTAATTTAAGATTTATTATTTAGTGCAATTTTAAGAGTCAATTTTGACTTGGTTTTAATTAATAGTTGCTTATTTACACCCTAGGCCTATGACCTTAAGGTTGGGGGGTATTCTTAGGCTGTAAACATGGCCATATCTCACTAATGACCCCTCTTACATTGCTTGTAAGAAGGGTGACGAAAATGAGTGCATGCAGCTGATGTGAAGTCCATGCCTCATAAAAGAAAGGAGGACATGGTAGTTGGGGTTGTTGGGAGAAGGATTTGAGGGAGATTTGGTTAAGTTTTTGGCATTTTGATTTTTGGCCAAGGAAGGGAAGAAGAAAGGAGGAAGAGCTGAAGAAGGGGAAGGAAGGGTAGCAATTCCCTCTCAAGGTTTAATGGTGGGGTCTTTATCCCCATGTTTTACTAAATGTATTGCTAAATCCATGTTGTGTATGTTGGGTGTTGTTGTTTTGGGTTGGATACTTGTTTGTGTTAATCCTGTAAATTTTATCCAACATTATGTATGAGTGTGTGTACTAAAGTTATGTGGTGTTATGATGTGTTGTTGCTAACCTGCTAAAATATATGTTTTGTGTAAGTGTTGTTTAAGTTTGTGTACCCTATTGGGTTGGTTCCCCAAAATTGGTAGTGAGCAACCCAAATGGGGGATTGAGGGGGGAGAGATCCCCATGATGGCATGTGAATATTTCTTTAAGAAAATTGGTGGTTACAATTGTACGTTAAATGAGTATGACTACCCATGGCTAAGAGTACCCTTGGTGGAAAATAAGAAATGGGAAGATTGAAGAATGGAGATGGTTGTTGATTAGAAGATTAAATGTCAATGCACTTGTTGTTAATATCCCTATAGCTATGATCCTCCCTATCTCTCCCCATAGGACCAGTGTAAGGTCTTTGTGTTGTGAGTCTACCTAGCATAACTAAGTGTTGTTGTGTAAACTTTGTGATATTGTGTTCCTGTTTGGGATGGGTTGTTGTTGTTTCCTAGGTCTATTTGGCAGCCTACCAGCTCAAGGGTGGTTGGTTCTCTAGTCTATGGTTGGGTGGTGAGCACCCCATTGCTTGTAAAGGTTTTGTTTAGGTGAAAATTTAGAGTTTGGTGAAATTTATAGGTCTTGGAAGAAAGCTTTATCATGTTTCTAGTTGTAGATTTGAAGAGTCCTACTCTTCCCAGATTGTTGCATAAAGAGCTATGTGGTGGCTTGCTCAAGTCTGTGTTGGGTAGAGGATGAAATGTGTTTTTTTCCAAAGGAAAGAAGTGTATCCCTATTTTGAGATGGAATTATATGCTGATTCAAAGGAAATGTGCAATCTGTTTAAGATAATATGTTGTTTAAGCAAGAAACATGTTCTAATAAAGAAATGCAATCCATGCAATCTGCTTTAAAAAAAATGTATTCTATTTTAGGGAGAACTATTAAGCTCTAAAAGATGTGTTGTGGTTTGACAAGGATTTGAATTCTAACTATAGAACTACAACCTTCCCTGAAGGATAGCATACTCTGTAGACAAAAGTATATTGTTGGCCTATTTATGAAAAATGCATATTACATTCTACTCTTAAGTTTTGAAATGTATTTTGTAAAGAAAAGATGTGTTCTACTATAAGAAAATGTTTATGTTTTCATTTTAATGCCTGCATCTTAATGGGTCAAGGTTAGAAAAAAAAAAGAAACTTGTTTATGAACTACAATTAGAGCATTCTGAAGAGGCATGTTCTTTCTAAAATGATAAATCCTCTTATCCTGAGATGGGCTTATATAGTTCTATATTACTGAGATAAGATTATGTAATTTATGTTCTCTACGCTATTTTTACTAAAACAATATTTGAAATGAATTAAGTGATTAAATCTAATTGTTACAAAAGGAGAAGTATAGATATCATCAATAGATGAAGGGACTATGATACACATAAAGAAAATTGGTTACTACTTAGTTATCCCAATAACCCTGATACTTATTGTAAGAGCCTAATTTCTTAATGGTTCTAACAAACCAATGAGAAACCAAAGTAGAATAAATAAGGCCAAAATCCCTTTTATTTTTGTTGACAGGTTGTTACAAGAAAACCCCTATAAGTCGGGGTTATTGTATATGTACCACTAGCATGCTTCTTTCCTATGCAAGTTGAAGAGTAATCCATTGTACAAGAAACTAGGAATAGTAACTTATTGCAAACCCATGGAATTTTCCCTTACAGTCTTGTAACCTTCCATCACAGTGGTATGCACCCTCGAACTAGGATTTGTAGTAGATCATGTGAAAGCCCATCTCCATCCTTGGTAAATCTACACACAAAAAGGGGCTTGCTAAATAAATTAGTTGGTGTTGTATTGTCATTACAGTGGGTAAAGAGGATAATATACTATAGGTAAATGATCAAATATAAACAGAGAGTAAAAACTAGGATCCTTAGCACCTTCAGAAAAGGGGAGAAGATTTGAAAGAGTTAAGTGAAGGAGAAACAATTATATATACATGAAAAGCTAATAAAATGAATGTAATATAGAATGTCATCGATTTGAAGCCAAAACTGGACACAGTTGAAACCCCTGCCTGTCTGTAAATTTGCAAGACTATTAAAATAAAAGAATAGTAAGACGTGCAATTTAGTCAATAGAAAAAAAAACACAAACCTGCTCCTTTCTTGGAATGAGCTCATTGCCCCAAGGTTTCCAAATTATTTTCTCAAATCGGTGCCCACAAACTGTTTCATTTCCCAGCTGAGCTTCAAATTGAACCCGTTTGAAGCGATGGAGATGTGCATATAAATCTCCAGATCATTGCCCTATCACAACACTCAGATCAAGAAGGAGAGTAAGAAGATTTACCCTATAGTCTTTGAATCTGCAATGAATAAAAGGAGAAAGAATACACATAAACCAAACCAATAGTGAAGCTTGATAAGATAGCGACACCTCCTTCACTCACGCTCCTCCCCTACAACCCTAGCTACCTCTATTCATTGCCGAGAGCAAAAAAAAGTATTTCATTGCAAATACCTAAAGGATGAAAAAAGTCTTATAGTGATTATAGTTTTCCAATGCTATATGTTGTTTGACATGATATGGGCTTGAGTGTGGCCTCTCCCACGGGCCAGGGAAGAATGTAGAAAAAAAAAGACAAAAAAATAAATAAATAAAAGATTAGGGAAAATATTATGGGATAGGGTTTGCTCATGCTGAATTTGGAGGTAAAAGAAATTGTTATTATATTGACCTTTAAGAATACACGACACTTGGTTATTTTTGGTGGATGTCAAAATAAATAGTAATATGAGGAGTGTTAGTGTTTTACATGAAGTGTCCATTGTTAATAAAGGGATCATTTATAAATCACAAAAAAAATGGCAAGTCGTTCCCATGAAGGCATTACCTGCGAAGCACAAAACATTAGTAACTTCCATAATAACAAAAAAATAATGGCAATACTCATGAAAAATGAAAAAAGAAAATCATACAACAAAAGTGGAAGAGGGGGAATATTTCCCGTACTCTTAATGGAGAGACACAAACAAAAAAGCTAAGGTCAAAAGTAAAATATTATTAGGAATTTGAAAAAAGAAAAAAAAAAGGAAATCATTTCCTCTTAATTCGATCCTCTTTACTTTTTCTTTAAAGGAAAATTAATAACATACAAATAAAGATAGTAAGATTTATTTAATTCTTTTAATTTAATTTTATTTTATTTCTCATAGTGAATAAAAAGGTTATTAAATATATAAATAAATAATAGTGAATAAAAAGGTAAATTAAAAAAATAAATAATTAATAATTATAGAAAAGGTAATTAAGTAAATATAAATATGTTATTAAATTATTTATTTATTTATTTATTTATTTATTTATCTATTTTGTGAAGGACGAGAAATTAATTAAATTTATATAAAGTAAGAATAAATAATTGAATATACAAATTTGATAGTTAATGTATAATATTCTCCCCCCACTTTCACATTTTATCTTTGGTTTTGTTGATAATGCTGACTACACCAATTTAGACGGGGCAGCTCAAGAGTGTAGGGTGAACATTAAAATTATGATTCTTCTAGATGAGACAATTATTTTGTTTGTCTATATATCTAATAATATTTATATTAACTCTAGAGAAGGTTTAACATCATGATAGTTGTAATGATATTAACATTATTTCATCAGGATATCCCACTTCATGGGAGCTAATAAGAACATCATTATTGATGTCAAAGTTAGTATCATTATTTGATTGGATAATGCTAATAGTGTTAACACTAACCCAATGTCCCCTTTTAGCTCTATAATGGTTACCCAAAAAAAAAAATAGTAGTGTTTTATCCTAGTGTAAGTTTAGGGCATTACAAAAGGGAGACAAGGCCAGTCTCCCAAGAGAACCATATGCCAAGAAAACTAAGGGAGCTTAAAAGTCATAAAAGAATCATGGATCCATAGCCAAGATTCTTTAGTTATGAGACAAGACTAGAAAAGATGCTTGAATAATATCAATTTATCCACAATAGGGGAAACAAGGATTAAGAACCCCAAAAGGGGTCAAACGAGCATGAGAGAAAGACTTTGATAGAGAATACAACAATAAAAATGAGTCAACTTATGTTCAAGAATAGCTAACTAGACACACTATAAATTTCATTGTCATGAACCAATAGAGGACTAAAGCTACCAATGATAGTTTAGTTGATCAACCATAAGAAGATGTGGCAAAAGCTGCATATAGCCTATATGAGGCTTGTAATTGTGAAAGGGTGTATTTGGATACCATTTCTAGTCCTTCCATCATGGCTTAAAATATCACATCCTTATTTTATGAATCATCTAGGAAGGGATAACATTGATAGTAGTTTGGAAGGTCTTATTTCCTTGATTAGAAAACCTAAATTTCATTTTAAACTTCAATAAAAGAAAATTCTTGGTAGCTTGATTAATGAAATTTAGAAATACTCTAATGCGGCCCCTTTTGAAAATTTATATGACATGAATCCATGGCACCCTAGCCAAAGGATGATCTTGACACAAAAAACTAGAGATCGCCAAATATTTTGTAGGTTAATAGAGAGGTCTTTATAAAATTCATCTCCTACCCATAAGATCCAAGTCTTTACAACCTCCCAATATTTTTAAATGCTTTTAATAAAAAAGTTCCTTGAGTTTGGATAGGCTATCTCATGGTGATAAAAGTGTCAAAGTCAAGCCCTTTCCAAGTTGGCATACCAGATGGTCCAAACCTAATGCAATACCCAAGGAGCATTTTATAGGATTCATTTCTCTATAAGGCTTTAATAATCCACTTGACACACAAACAGAATCCTTGTCAATGAATTGAAAGAAGATATACTCCCCTAAAATATTGAGGGAGACAACAAAACTCCCAAGAAAACTAGTGACAATCATGGTGCCCATGACTAGAGGCCTAGAGAAAATATTGAAGCAAATTTTCAATTTTTAAATAAGAATTTTGATGGCACCCTATAAGAAAAATAATAAACATAGGTAGTTTTAATGATTTTTGAGAAAATTTGAAACTTAGTAGCTAAATAAAGAAGCTTGGTAACGTAATAATTGAACCTTTTCACAATCTTGATAATAATAGCTTGTCAAAGAGTAAAGGAAGAAGCTTGAAAAGAAAAGGGTGTGTCCAAAAAGTGGAAAAATTTCCATGCTCAATCTATTTCCAACCAAAGTTATCTAACCAACTCAGCTTGGGAAAAAATAATATCTATAAAATTAAGTCTTCTACCATTGAATGCTTGAGCTTAATCCAAGACAAAAAGTATCCAAACAATAAAGAACTTTCTTAATATTATTATCATCCTTAATAAGAGTGAGAAAACATCAATGAACAAGTGGCTATTGAACAATTGGTTGGTAGAGTTAGGAAGATAAATCCCCTTGACTAGGGCATGGGATAATGCATTAGCTAAAATATATCCAAAATATTTAGCAACACACACATAGAGGGCTAGAGGAAGAGGAAAACCTTGATGGATAAGAGGAAAAGATTGAAAAGGTTGGGATTATTGGTCATTAATGGTAATGCAAGTTCATGCATCAACTAATAGTATATGCACAGACCAGATTAAGCAAGACCCAAAACTAGGAGCTTGGAGCATTACTAGAATAAATGGTCGTTAAATTTGGTCATAAGCTTTAGAAAAATCTATCTTGATAAAAATGGTAGGATCCTAAGAATTTTTGGGTCCATTCCATCACCTTTCATAGAGAAATAATATTATGTAAGATGAATCTAGATTTGATGAAGCCAAATTGATGAAGATGAATCAACTAAGGAAGCATAGGCCTAAGTTTAAGAGCCAAATCCTTAGCAATAATATTATAGGAAACATTTAGAAGGGTGAGAGGCCTTGAATTGAAATTTTCTTCTAGATCTCTGGCATAAGGTATGAGTTTAATGCTTCTATTGTTGATTAAATTTCCTTAATATTTGGAATGAAAAGCTTCAAGGTAAATCTTAAGTAGGTCTTTAGCAAATATATCCCAAAAGGTTTTGTAAAATTTATAAAGAAACCCATCCAAACTAGGGGCCTTATCATTCAACATTGAAAATATAGGCTCCCGGGATTAAGATCATTTTTGGTATAAATATAATCATATAAAATGCACCTACAAATTAGAAACCTAGCAAGGGACCACCTTAGGGCATTGCTACAAAACAAAAAACCAAGCTAGAGTATACACCTTAGTAGCAAATGATTACTCATAGTTTTTAACATAGGCTTACAAAAAATAGGAAGCTCCTTGAGGACTTCTTAATTCTATTAGTGGAATGAGGAGTATGCTTGACACATAAGACCTAAAAATATTTGTCTTAATCTCCTATCTTGAGTCAATAAAGCCAATCTTTGATTTGAGATGTCCTTGATGTGTGAGCATCCACTTTCTATTTTTAGTGCCAAAGTTTATCCACTTAAATTTGAGTGACACAATCAAATGAATGTGCTTTCAAATTAGTGATTCCTAACAAAGCTATGAGGTGGTAGCCTCATAGGAGCAATAGTGAAAGCATGCCAACTAACACCCATAAATAGAGAGGAAATAAGAACACGTTATGGCATCATTCTAGTAAGTTAACCAATATTCCAAACATGTTGAATGTGTTTAGATGTGGATTTTTTATTAAGCATTAATGTATCAGGAAAATATTGAGTCCTTGTCGATTTGGGTTTAGAAATTGTCTAGTCAATATGAATTTGTATTAAAAAATGGTTAGAAATGACAATGCCATACAAAGGTTCTATTGGTATGGAGTAACAATTGACAAAATAAAAATACTAAATTGATAGGATGGCACAATCTAGGCATTTAAGCACCTTGCCAAGCCTAGCCCTTAATTTATCTATATGTACCACATTATATGCTCCTAATTTCTTGCACATGTTCAAATACCATGCATCTCTTTCACCAATTTTCCAATACATATAAAAATCCCCACTTATATCATAATTTATCTCAATAATATTAGAGTCCCTACACAAAAATTGAATGGCGAATAACAATGAATTGGCAATCCATCTTCATGTTAGTGTAAATAGAGTCATTTACCTAGTTAGTTAATCACCTTTCTAGGATTAACCTTTTCACACTCATAGTTTAAGTCTATTGAGGTTTATTTTTCTTTTGTCTCACTTCATAGCATTGATACATGTGCCCTCATCACTTGAGACACCTATTGACACTTGCTCACACACTTGTTAAGTGAGCTCACAAGTGTTCCATCTTTGGAGAGTTAGTCAGTAGTTTAGTCCTACCTTCCTACCTCATCTACCTTGCCTATATATGCAAGGATTTTTCATTGTATTATACACTCTTCATATTGTATTGATAGACATACTATTATGTTCATCGTTTCACTTATGGAAGATTATCAATTCGAACTCTTTGATCTTGGCATTCTCCAACATGGTAACAAAGCCATGGGAGCATGTTTCTTCTCGCATCAAGGTGGCTCCCGCATATAGCCCTATCAACGGAGCATCGTTGAGCCAAATGAACACCGCCATTATGTCCAAAAGGCTTCAGAAATGAAGAAATACCTTTTGTTTTATCAATTTTGATAATTTTGAATTTTTTGCAATTTTTTTTAACTATGCACCTATTGTACATAAATTGTAAAAAAAACTTATGTTGTCCAATCTGCCCATATGCTAGTTTTTTGGTCGATATTTATTTTTTTTGTAGAGTTTGTGGTTATTTTAAGCCTCTTTGTCGGAAATTTTGTGGCCTACTTTAGCCTATTGTGCAAGGTTCTTGGCCTATCGACCCATTTTGCAGGTTAATTTAATTATCTCTATTGATCATTTGGTCATTGCTTACAAAGCTCTCTACATAGAGAGCTTTGACTCCATTGTTTTTTGGCAGAATAGTGGCATTTTGACTCAATATTTTATTGAGATTTGTTTTCAAAGTGCTTCCGTTGATCAACACGAATAGCCAACACATTTCCCACATCAGCAGGCCGAGCCATTTGATGACTTTTTGTCATTTGAGAGGCTGGATGATCAAAGCTTAGAAAATTTGGTGAATTTTTGTGAAGATTTTGTGATTTCAGTGGCTACAAGTTCAAAGATTGATGTATTTTGAGAAGATTTCATCATTTCAATGGTCTTCACTCCCACATGCAACTGTGCATGGTCATTTCCTTGAGAAGTTTGTGCTTTTGACCTCCACTCGATTTCTAGTCATGAGTGCTTGACAATCACCAAACGAAGGAAAGTCTTTCACCTTGGCATGTGATCTATACCCTATGTGGGTCTATTGATATTTCATTTGCAGGTATCTATCATCTACCAACAGATATTACGCGGCTCCATCAATCTTCTCCCCATTCGGCCTCATAAACCAGCAGATACAAAATTCTTTTGTGGCGTATTGAGCACAAGCAATCTACGCCCCCTTCTAGCACACCTATATCTGTGGGCTTCCAACCAGTGACCCATCTCTCACATGTACCCCTCTTTGTGTCCAATACACCATGACTCCACGCCGCTAGCACATTCTTTGTCCCACAGGAACTAGTCAAAGTCCCACATGCCTTGCGGAAGAGACATTAATCTGCAAAAGAAATCCCACATGGCTACCTCATTCAAAGTGAGTTGGTCAAACTCCCTATCTAGCTCCAGATGCCCCCTCAAGCCTTCACATGGCTCTCTGACCAACTACTCTTTTGAATAAATAAACATTTTATGCTAATTGTTAGCTAACAAATCTGCTATTTATTGTAACTGCTTAACAGTCAGGACTAACCATCTAGCTCATAAAAGTGTCATATAGAGGACCATTTTTTCGATTTTGCATAACTTACAAATGGGGGGTATTTTTTTGAGTGTGAATAGTTGCTAGAAAGCTCTTTTCATTATAGATAAACTAGCATTGAGATGACTTCAAAATTGTATTTTTTAATCTATTTTTTAACCTTCAAAAATTAGTACTTTGTGTAATTTTTGACTAGGCATAACTTTCACCCCGTTTGTCAAAATTTGACAATTTTTTTGAAGCTCATTAGAACTTTGCAAGGATTATCGATTTGTAATCAAAAATAAGTTTTGGAAATTCCACTTTTCTATGTAATATAATTTTGGGGGGTTTGATAAGACACAATCCAAGTGCCTTGTTGTGTGTGCATCATGGATCTAAAACTTGACTTGTTAACACCACATAATTTTCACACATGGAAAGTCAAAGTACAACAACTACTCCAATCTAAGGGATTATGGAAAATGATCAATGGACAACAAATACAGTTTTCTAGAGATTTTGAACAGTTTAATTAGCAGAACAAGTTAGATGAGGCAATGGGCATCATTAGTCTCCATGTTTTTGGTAACTTTCAATTCCATATTTCAAAATGTACAACTACTAAGAAAATGTGGGACAAGTTTAAAGATCTCTTTGGTATAGTTGATGAGTTCAAGATTCTACAATTGGATGTTGAATTGACAACATTGTCTCTTGATGCCTTTCCTTCCATTGAATATTTTCTGGTACAATTTAAGTCTTTGCTTTCTAGACTTAAGGGTTGTGGTAAAACAAAGCAAACAAAGAGTGTATCTTCTTGATTTTGTCAAAGTTAAAAGGTCCTTATCAACTATTTGCTTCTTCTTTCTACTCTACAATGGATGTTCTTGGAACAACACATACAATGCCTTATTTTGAGCAGTTTTATGATAGACTCACTGAAGAACAATGTAAGTTAATATACATGTATGCTATCACTTCTTCAAAAAGTCAAGCATTAGTGGCTCAATCATCTAAGAGAAAGAAAAAACTAAGGATCAAGCTAAGGGATCAAAATCAAACACTCCATTGGGTTCATCTCCCTCATCAAAAGGGAAAACTTCTAAGGAGAAGCCAAAATGTACTTATTATAAGAAACTAGGGCATGAAGAACACCAATGTTATAAAAAGAAATTCAAGATGACTTGAAGAATCTTCTTAAACAAAATCAAATTCAATTGCTTACATCTAGGACAAGTAGTTTTTCATTTTCTCCAAACACATCATCTGCATATTTAGGAAAGGATTAAAACAAGCGTATGAAACTCATTGCTTCTACAAACAACACATCACACAAGTGGCTTCTTTATTCTAGGGAATCACACCACATGGGGCCCTACATCCAGGGAACTATTTTCTACATTTGAGCCTTGTTCATTCCAACCAATATTAATGGAGAATAACACCTATATGTCAACTCTTGGAAAAGGATCTATTGATATTGGAGAAGAAACAATCAATGATATACTTTATGTATCTTCCTTATCCAATAATCTCCTTTCCATTCATCATATTACACATAATGGCACAAAACAAATACTTTCAAGTTCACACCACATTATGTGATCATTAGAGATTTACAGAGTAGAGACATCATTGCCATAAGTCATGTTGATCATGATTCCAGAGTATACTCCTTTTCTTCCTTTGGTTCTATCGACTTTAATGATGGTTTGAGTATAGATAACACTAATACTGTCATCATGGAAGAGTAGATACAATTTGGTTATTTTAAACTTGGATTTATATCCTCTTCATTGGTTCCTTCACCTTACACTGATATTACATCTCCTTCATATTTTGCTTCTTCAATATTGAGTGTTACTACACCATTAGTTTCCCATGATTAAGGACAGTAGGATATTCACAATTGTGCTTCCACTACAGTTGATTGGGATGATTACTTACATGACAAATTATAATTTTTTATTGAATCCAATTTTACAAAGTTAGCATGCACCTTTGATGACAACCACATCAATATTCTTATCAACCCATCCACATTTTTGGTTTCTATTTTGCATTAGCCTTGGCATGGAGCATTTGAGCAACTTTTAGAGATTTCACATTTTCTTTGGATCTTGTGCATCATTTGAAGATACTTCCATTATTCTCACATGGGAATATTTCATGCACCTATATGTAGTTCATCTTCTTCCATGAGGAATAAATGTTGTTTAACATTTAGGGATCACATTTTTCATTCTTCTTTGAGCATCACTCAACACTACATGTTCTATGATCTTATGGGGGGGTTCCATAGTCTCTCTTATCTATCCTATGGGGGAAACATTTCTTGTACTTATGTTCAATAGAAGGTAGTCCTTGGGGGATCATCATGAGTCCTTCTATCGTCTTCACTTGTATATTAAATATTTCATTGTATCATGTGTAGAGGGTTTTTTATTTTCCAATGGGTTTTTCTCCTATACTCCACTTTATGAGAAATTTGTACATGAGTACCTAACATGGCTTAGTAGTCGAAACTCATCATTAGTGCATACATTACTCCCTAAGTTGTACTTAAGGGGGGTGTTAGTGTAAATAGAATCATTATTTACCTAGTTAGCTAACCACCTTTCTAGGATTGACCTTTTCACACTTATAGCTTAAATTTTACTTAGGTGTCTTTTTCTTTTGTCTCACTTCATAGCATTGAGACATGTGTCCTCATCACTTGATACACTTATTAAAAAATGCTCACACACTTGTCAAGTGAACTCACAAGTGTCCCATCTTTGGAGGGTTATTCAATAGTTCAATTCCTACCTCCCTACCTTATCTATCTTGCCTATATATGTAAGTCTTTCTCATTGTATTATATACTCTTCATATTATATTGATAGACATACTATTATGTTCATCATTTCACTTGTAGAAGGCTATCAATTCAAGCTCTTTGATCTTGGCATTCTCCAACACTCGAAATGATAGATCTTTCAACAACATCATTTGAAGTAAATTAAAATTAGTAATTTCAAATGAATGATTATCAATGTTGAAAAGGGCCCATAATACTTGATTAGTGGGGCCACATCCTCAATTAGCTAAGCATTGATAGCACATAGGAGAGATAAAGGTTACAACACCACTTCATATTGTTTCCTAGTTGCTATAGAAAAAATCACTAGAAAGCCAAATAACACAAGAGGTTGCAGAAAGAAAGAAATTATAAATCTTAAGATCTTGTAAATAGAGAGTGTACGAACTTGGAAAATGAATTTGAGTATCAAAAATGAAATATTTCCCTGAGAGGTTCATTAGACCTTGAACATGTTCTAGGAAATACAATTCATAAATAATTGTTGAGAGACATTTCATTTTTTTTATTATCAGAAAAATAGGTTTTGAAGGGGCCTTGAAACCCTATACAAAAAAGACTGCTACTTTAAAAAAAAATCAATACATAACAAGCAACCAACCATCAACAAAACACCAACAAAAAAGAAAAGCCCAAACAACAGACAACTAAAGACTTTTCATAATTTTAGCTGCTTCAAGATTGTGAGCAATAATCTTCTCGTGCATGTCCACCACCTTAGAAATCTCATGAGCAGGAATCCCCACGTTCTTTTTTGTCTTGCTACAGGTTTGAATGTTGGGGCCTTTATCAGTCTCCCCTCCATTCTTGTATTTAGAAAATTCAACCATAGTACCATTCATTTCCTTCATCACACCAAAAGAATCACCTTTCCACATCTGGTCCTTTTCATTAAGAAAATGAAGACCTTGGGCATTATTGTGGAGAGAAAAATGGATAATTTTGACCACGATATCAAGATTTTTAGAGAATTTTTGGTCATCCTTTCTTCCAGGGCTGAAACTTTAAACTCAAAATCCTTCTTCATTTTCAACATTTCATCAGTGACAGTCTTCAAAATATCAAACAATTGATCAACTTGGGCCAGAATGGAAGAGTCTTGAGGATTGGAATTAATCTCAACATTGTTGATCAAGGACTGAACCTTAACATTGGTTAGATTCATCTCACTGAACAACCATTTAAAGAGTATGAAGACAATAATTGATCCATCCTTCACCATACCCAGAACATTAGTTAAATCTTCACGATTGCAGTTAAAAATGTCCCTATTATTAGCCAAGTCATCCCCAAGGTCAACCTAGGTCTCCTGCTCATCCTAAATAACCAATTTTTCCTTGTAAGGAGCATAATCACCATTAGGGAATTTGATTTTCAGATTATAAGTCTCCAGCTCAATAGCAACAACAGGAACATCAATATTAACCAACTCCTTATCCACCTCCATAGCTTTATCATTAGTCATCTCTTTCACTCCACTCAAACTCTCCTCTAACCACATCCCTTCAATTTCACCACAAGCTTCATCCTCTAATGAAAAATTCTTCCTAGCAACAAAATGATCCTTACCCTTTGCCTCTTTAGTACTTCCACCACATTTCAAAAGGTTCTTCCTTTTCTGCTCCAAAACAAGGGCTTCAATTTCACCACAAGCTTCATCTTCAAACTCTGGTGACAAATTCTTCCTAGTAGCAAAATGTTCCTTACCCTTAGCCTCTTTAGTACTTTCACCAAAATTCATAAGGGTCTTCTTTTTCCGCTCCAAAATAGGGGCCAAGACACATTTCCCCTTCTTAACCTTCTTACCCTTTGTAAAAACAACAAGGGCCTCATCCTCCTCACTACCAGTTCGGTACCCCTCAAACCAAGTGAGTTGCAAAGTCTTTTTCACCTTCTTTCTCAGCTTAGGTTTGAAATCTTAAGGGGGCTCTGAGAGCGCCTCCATAGAACCATCAGACCCCATATCATCCCCTTTAGCTTCCTCATAATCATTACCAGTATCATATCTCGACTACTCTTTCTTATCCAGACAACGTTTAGCAATTCTCTTAGGCTCCTCTAGAATAGAGAAAGATTTAGCATACTCCATTACCAAAAGGATTAAATCCTCATGCAGTATTGGATTCTTATGGTTCCTCTTAAAATCCTTAACCCCATTCTCTAAAGACACCAACAATTAATATAGAAAATAAACCCTATTTTTATGCCTAAAATGATTCAGTAACATAAAATGATAACCAAAGAGGGTTGATAATATACCATCAAGGGTAAAATACCTCATAATCTCCACGATCAGGTCTGCTCAAATGGGTTTGATGGTCTTCCAATCAAAGCCACCACAAGCAAGCTTACAACTTGTCCCTTTCATTCTTCTTAAAGAACGTCTCCATAGCAGCGTTGGACGCCTTCCTATCCTCGTAAACCTTCCTACCATTAATGGAAAGGCCTATAATGCCACTAATAAGTTCCTTAGTGATATTGAATTCCAATCCAAACACTCAAAGCACCCTATTTTGTTAGCCATTAACAAAAGCCTGAGAAATCATAAGATCAAAACCATGAAGCTTTTCAATGAAAGGGGTTACACCACCTCAGTCAAAAGACTCTAAATCTTTTTATTGCTTTTTATGGTATCACAAGAAATGGGTTCAATTTTGTTTCTCTCTCCCCCCATAGTGAATGCAAACTAGAGCCAAAGCAAATATAGGAAAAGCCAACAAGAGATACAAAGAAGGAGAAGCCACGAGAAGAAAAGGACTCTACAAAAACCTAGAATCCGTGTGGACCAAGTATTGAAAAGACTAATGGCTATCATTAGCTTTAAATGCAGGGCCTTTCGATCAACTTCATAATCATTAATGAGAGTTGATCTCCCCTCAGAGTTATCACAATTTGACGTGATATTTTTAATCAAATTCTACATGTGACAAAAATAATCATTTTGGATAACCTCTACTTGCATATAGACCGCATATCATAGTTAACAATATTTTGAATATCAATGGGAAGAGTATCAAACCAATCCCAAACTCTAGATTCAAGGACCCCAACATTAGCAAACTTATCAGCTAACCCATTTCCCTCACAAAAAATGTGAGAAATATAGCTCTCCTCAAAGGAATTAAGGAGAGAAATAGAATCTACAATAATAGTCTCAATAGACCAGCAAGGAGGACTAATATTCTTTAGGCAATTAATGATATTTAACGAATCACCTTCAAGTCAAACCTTCCTAATACCTTTAGACTGAGCAAGTTTCAGACCATGGTAGGTTGCATAAGCTTCCACAAAGTGGTTTGTCTGGGATAGAAATTTCATTGTTATCCATCTCATCAAAAGAAAAATAATTGTTTTGAAGAAAAGCCTCACTTGAATAAAAAATTCCTAGATTTGAAAGTTATTTATTAGGATGAATGTGTTTTCTTTAAAACAAATTATCCCTCTTTCAAACACCCTAGTGAGTTGTAGGACCTTTGTTGCACAATAAGAGAAAGGGAAACCAACTAGGTCTAGAATAATTTGTTTGTTGAGATAGAAAGGAAGTTGCTAGCAAAACTCAATCATATGTTACCTCACTAGAGGTCTCCCTAGGGTGGGATAGACCAAATTTCTTTAGTTCAAAAGGTTTTGAAACCACCTTAGTTCCCTAAACCCCATAGATAGAAGAAGGATTAAGGGTAGAATTATTATTTCTAGAGTTCTTGGCTTTTTGATTGATAATGATAGACCAACCTCTATCCTTTTATGCAAGAAGCACTAACCTAGAAGTTAGCGAAGTGGAAGGTTTTTGATGGGGAGAAACTAAAGAGCAATCTTGAAACTTATGTTTAGTGGATTGGCACTAATAGCAAGTATTCAATAAATCCAGGTAAAGAACATGTTAAGTGTATCTCATTTTGTCCAATATAATGTCAACATTTTATTTAAGGTCCTTGGATAAGTCCACCTCAACATAGACATGCCACTAAGGATGAATCAATTAGAATTGTTTAGGTTCAATATAAACCATAGTGCCTAAAGAATAGGCAATGTGGCTCAAAAAGTTCCAACATGGCAAAGGTAACCTAGGGAATTCAACCCAAATAGAACCTTAAGGGACTTTTCACCAAAGACAACAAAATATTGATTCCAAGATTTGTATAAAGACAATGAGGATTGGGCAAGCCAAGAGCACAACTAAGAATAGCATCAACATGATTAGATATAACAAAATGAAAGAGAAAAAAATATTTAGTAAGGTTTTTCCCAACATGTAGGGGATCCCATGTGAGGCCCAAGCCTTAGATACCGAATCTTTAAGCATGCTTTTAGGGGGACCGCACCCACAAAATATCCTACCAAGGTAAAATTTTCTAACCAATGACATGCATTATCAAAATTACAACTGAGAATGACATCCAGGAGTGTTTCAAGGGAATGCACCTTGTGAAACACCTTAGAACAAATTTTCAAGGTCACTTGAGCAAGTTGACATTGTTTATTGCCGAGAAACCTTCAACTTCAATAGCAACATTTGTAGATGAAGAAAAGGTTGAGGTCATTTAAAGGGGTAAAAAATTAGCCACAAACATGATAACTAAGAAAGTATCATAATAAATACAAAAAAAATACTGAACTCCTACTTTCTAAAACTATGACACATACACAATGCAAAACCAAGAAATCCTAACAGAACCAAAACTCCATAAATCCCCTGTTGCAAGGTGTGCGCCCTTGGTCTCCTTGTGTTGTGCAACACAATGCTCGGGTTCGTGACATGACTTAACCGCCTCTCATGAATTCATTAACTTGAACGATTGTATTAGATATTAACAGGTCAATCTTTTGGTGCAACGACAACCCTCTGTGCAACATCCCCAATTCTACTATAGTTTAAAAACCCAAATAAAAAACTGAAACAATAAAAAAATTATAAAAAAAACGAAACCCTATCTCATCTCTAGCATATCACGTCTCCTAAGCAAGTGAAATTTGCAAATGTAAGAGGTTAGATGTGGGATTGCATAGAAAATATAAGCATGGAATAGCACAAGACTAAAAAAAAAGATAGGAGAAAATATGAGAAACTAAGCACCTAGGGTTTTATTTTCCACACAAATATCCCATGCGTGTTTGAGGTCAAGAATTACCAAGGGTTCACACATATGTGGATGTGGGTTTTGCACTCCGTAGAAAGATGGACCACTTTTAAAAGTTTCATTTTCATCTTTCACGAAAGCACAACTATATAATAATGAGGGAGTCCACACTCAAACCCCAAGAAAGCTAAATCCCTTCTCCCATTTCACACTTTGAAATATTGAACCCAGCGAACTTTAAATCCTATACCTCCCTATGAAGAACTCAAATGACCTAACACCATAAGGCGCAGATTTACTCCCCAGAGCTTGGAGTCCACATACACCGTCCCGTATGAGACTTACGACTTAGTGCCCCTTAATTTTTTTATTGACAATTAAATTAATTCGAAAGAAGATTCCGGCCATGTGCTCGCCGTTCCGTGGTGTGACAGTTTGGATGTACGTCAACCCTTCGTCACAAATCATTCTCTCTAAGAAACCTTTTTAACAAAAAGAAAAATAAATAAATAAATTTACCGACACCGATTATGGTAAGCATCACGTTTAAATAATAATAAACTAATTATTTATTCTTTAACGGATAGTCATCGAATCTCGAGCAGTCTAAAGGATGTTCTCTGCGAAGATTATATTCACTCGTCTGTAATCATTGCTCATAATTACCATACCAAATATTAAAGTATTGTTTATCACGACTCTCCAAAGTATTTATAATAGAAGACGATAATCCTTCAAGCTTAGGATATATAAAATCTCCGTGTTTCGAGGCACAAAATATATTAATTAATTCATCCTGGACATGTGAATATAAGAATTCGGGCACTTTGGAGTGGGATACACCAAGGATTGGCTTGTAATGATGTTTAAGCAAAAGAAAAAGTAAAAGTTTAACAACTATATAATATCACAAAACGCTTTAACTATGACAAGGACAGTTGGTTTTGAACGGTTGACAAACGGCTATGGGTTGGTAAAAGAATAAATAAACTAGGCGAATTGTCCCTCGTTTGCTTTTGTAGCAAGTAGGCTTCATAATTCGGGAGGCTTCTTGAGCTTTAGAATTTGAGCGGCGCGGCGCGTAGAGACTTCTTCAAACATACGGTTACGGCCAAAACCCCCGAGCTCCTATAAATAGGGATCTTCGCTACTTCGCCCATTCTCCCATCGCTTAACTTTGTTCTGTGCATTGCAAGATTTTGGCTTCTGTTTTCGTTGCAGGTTTGAGACGATCTGGGAGGGTGCAGAGATCGGGTTTATGTTTGTTTGTTTCGGATTACATATATGTAAGATTTGTATAGCTGTGTAGGAATATTTATCATGTCCAATATCCCTAGGTCGCTCTGTGACTTGTGTCTCAGTGAGTTTACGCTCGCTATCTCCGTCGCAGATCCTTGGCCGTTCTCTAGCAAATCAGAGGTCTTCTCTTACAAGGGCTGCATCTTTCTCTAACGAACTGTAAGGGTGTCGTTTAATAGGGTTTGAGTTTTAATTTGTATGGAAAAGGGTGCCCTAGATTCAAATTCTGGTTGTAGTGCTAACAGATATCGATCGTTCTCTGTGAATAGTAACGATCCGGGGAAAGGCCATAGAAGTTTTCATCTGCCTCATTTAGGCAAGATGCACCCTTCATTGCACCTCCCTCACTTTCCTTTGCATTTGAGTTTCAGGAAAGGAGAGGAGTTTTACAAAGATGTGCCCAAGGGTTGCCTCGCCGTTTATGTTGGACAGGGTGAACAACACCAGCGATTCGTTATACCGGTGGTATACATCAACCACCCGCTCTTCGAGAAGCTTCTTAAGGAGGCTGAGGAAGAATATGGATTTGAACAGAAGGGCACCATTACCATTCCGTGCCAGGTCTCTGCTTTCCAGTATGTACAGGACCTCATTGACAGAGAACAGCATGAGTCTCACGGCCATGGCGGCTGCTTTCGTTAAGGAGAATTCATCCGCCGGCCGATTGGAGACGGAGACTTTATCTGCCCTAGTTTTCTCTGGTTACAAGGTTACACAGTATTATTGATGCATTGAGTGGTTGATGATGACGATAATTCTTAACGCTTTAGGTCTAAAAGATCTGTAGCCCCTATTGTAGGATGGCTTTCACTATTCTATTACTATTGTGAAATACAAGATTGTTTCTGATATTGTGTATAATCACCATTGGAGATTTTTTTGTCATAATTCTTATTACGGTTGTGTTTCACAGTTGATTTAAAGTTTCGAGATCTTATAATCACCATTGGAGGTTTTTTTTGCCATAATGTTTATTAAGCGTTATTGATTTAAGGCTCCATAGTTTGATCATGGAAGTTTTTTTTTATTAAGCTTTATTGATTTAAAGCTCCATAGTTTGATTAAGGAAGTTTTCTTGGTTTTGATTCTGTAAGTTTTTTTCTTTATATTTCGGATCAAACTCCATCATGAAAGAGTAGAGAGCAAGACAAGAGGAGAGAATAATGAAAACTTGAAGAAAAAATTTAGAATCAAAGATCTGAAGCTACAATAATATGATAGACTGCACAACTCGTGTCTGTAGTTTTCTTATTCCCAATGCATATTATGATCAGTTTTGTTTCACAATTGATTTAAAGTTTCATCTAATTGAATAATTGTTCTAACAACAATTTTTAGTAGATGAACCTACCCATTGCAAAATTAATGGATATATTTTTAGTTTTATTTAATTAAATAATGATGAATTGTAATAAAATGTATAATTATGAAGGTTGTTGAGAATTAAAATATTGATTATAATATTTTTTAAAGATAATAAATATAATGTTCACAATTATTATAAGGTTTCATCACAATATTGTTGGTCTACATAAATATTTTAATTCACAATGTATTGATTGAATTGGACTTGATTAAAGACATCAAATTCCAGTCCATTTTATTGAACCTGAAAGCTTCTACAGTTGATTTTTTATTGAATCTGAAAGTTTCTAGAGTTAATTTTTTATTGAATCTGAAAGTTTCTAGAGTTGATTTTTTATTGAATCTGAAAGCTTCTAGAATTGATTTACAATTGATTAATTTTTGCTCAAATTGATAAATGGTCTTCTTATTTATCTTTAGCATGATGCATAAATGAAAAAATAATGACGCAATCCAAAATAATATATTAAAATTAAGTTAAAATTATATTCCAAATAAATATAAAAACTCAACAAATTTTTAGTGAATATAAAATGAACACATCTAATTCAATAATCACATCAATTTTAAAAATTATTATAAGTTAAAAACTACTACCATATAAAACAAATTTTATTTTTTTTAAATGCAACTTACATTTTAAATATCAATGTACTTCAATCGTCCCATAGGCCAATTATAATCCCTAGGGAACATCATTATCAGTGTCATTTTCTATTATCAGTGTGAAATATAGTTATTAAATAAATGTTTACATTAATATGGAATATGGTTTGTTGCCCCTTTCAACAAGTAAAGTAAAATGCACGAATTCTTTTTGTTATGTGGTTAGCTTGAAAGAAGGGCCCACTAGATTAATATAAATTACCTACTACATCTAATGTAAATATGAATTAGTCGACATGAATAGATTTGGTGTCTCTTAGTTGGCTTTAATAGACGTCATGGTGAGGTAGTGGGGAGGGCACTAGTTGTGTAGTCTTGTTCCGCGTGGGGTCACATTTATTTAGTGGAGTGTTGTTGGGGATAGAGAAAATGTATGGGCCATGCTTGCGTGACTAATTCGATTGCTACGACTTTCCTTTGTTTATTTATTTTTGCCCCTCTTCGTACGCATTTACATGTGCCGCTTACGACGCAATGTACCCCTCTTTTAATGCGGGGTCTCCTCTTGCGAGGATATATCATGAATATGCCCGGGAGTGTCATAGAATAAGGGAATAAGATTTTTGGTGGGAGATTTTTCTAAGTAATGGCTAGAATTCCATGAGGTCCATCTCATCGAATAATAGATTATAAATAACTAACAAAATTATAGTCTAAGGAAAGAGATAAGCTTAGACTTTTAAAAAAAATATATTAACTAAAAGAATTCGTAGTTTAATGTTTGACAAGTGATACTAAATACTACAAAGCGGGCTTTTTACAATATCTAGTTTGTACACACTGTTAGATGGACAAATCGAAATTCCCGCTTGTAACCATTGAAATTCCAGCTTTCAACAGTTCAATAGTATTCGGTATCTATATTCAAAACTATATATGTGTGTCGAGAGATATCTTTTTCAAGGCATCTATTGTACTTATGTGAGAAATTGATTAAAAAATAGATAAGTGATTTTAATAGTATAATAATTTAATGATTTCTTTTGGGTATCTTAGAAGAATCCACACTCAGCGTCTAAGGTTCACAGTCCAATAGCGCGAGATGATTTGTCCTACGGGCTCTCTATTGATTTGAGGATGCCCCATTCTCGAGATGGCAGGTTGAATTGGATTTCAAACTTGTGTCAATTGTCTGTCTTCCAGTAACTAAGTCAAACTAGTCTACACGTGAGGGAAATAAATTAGTAATTTATTTTTTTTGTAAGTTTTAATATTATTATTAATAATATTGGGAGGTGTTATTGAATGGTTGATAAGTACAAATATCTTTAGTTTGGTTGTGAAATAATACATATTTAAATTTTACTTTTTTGTGAAGTTATATGTATGTTACTTGGTGGACAAGGCTATAAATATTTGTCTCATCTTTTGATAGTGTTTATATTTTACTTTTGGATGCATTTGTTTCTATTGTTAGGTGTATCATCACTTCTTGAATGCATTTGGAAATTTAATGCTTCTTTATTATCTCAATTCACTATTGTGCAATTAAAATGTGCTATGTTGTGGCATTTGTCTTATTATATTAATTATATTGAGAAGCATAAAAAACCTAATGTCATAGACATGTAAAAAAAATATTATAATTTAACATTTATTTACATGTCAAAATATAAATATAGATATTTAACAATAAGCATAATGTTAGTGATATTGCTTAATAATAAAATATATCTTAAGTAAAATATAAAGTAAATAAATCAAAGAAAAAATAAAACAAATTTGGCCTTTTCAAAGGTAAAACTGACTCTTCAAATAAAAATAAAGTAATATATAGATAAAATAAACATCACAATGCATCATATATACACATGTATTACTTATATGTGTGTACATATATAGTTTGTAAACTTAGTTGGAATCTAGGAGCCAAACAAAAAAGGGAATGTTATCCCTCGAATGTTGGTGGAAAACAACCATCAAGTCCATGTAACGACCTTCTACACCAAGGACTAGTGAGGTATCAATGCAAGAATTTTTTCTAAAGAGTCTTCTCATATACACATAAACAAAGGATATGAAAAATAGTTCAAATCCATAAGGTTATCCCTCCCACTAAAAAAAAGGAATCATAACTATGTTCCTCAACCATTCTTTGTCATCATAGCTAACCTTTGGTACATCAAGTGAATACTACTGCCTAGATCTTTTTTTTTTCTCTTAATTTTTTTTGATCGGTTAAACTCAAGATATTTAGCTTGGCCCAAACCATAATGGAGGCCACAAATGGGGGAACTCCTTCCTGGCATGAACACAATTGAACAGTCTAATGCCACGAGCATGGTAGCCCAATAGGGGGCCAAAGCCCACAAACACACCAACCTAGTGAGGCATTAGAGCTCAAACATGAACACTTGAAACATGGCATGAACACAATCAACAACCTCAACATTGTGGGTCAAGCCAGGGAGCACATTGGATTAGTGAAGGTATAGTGCCTATGATGGCCCAATGGAGGTTTGAACCTTGATGGCCACAGCAACAACACCACCACTTAACCATTGCACTATGGGATGAACCCCTTTCTTTCTCTTAATCTTACTCCACTTTTTATCATTCTTTTCCTTTTGTAATATCACTAAGTCCTGGCCAAATGGAAAAATTAGACCTAAATTGGAGGGTCAAGGGAATGCCAAAAAGCTACTTAAATCTTCCTCTCTATTATTGAGAGAAATATCTTTTCTTACCTATTCTAAGAGATCAAGAGTCATGGCTATCTCACACTCTCCAAAAGAAATTTTAGGATTTGAAGGATCATCATCAAACTCTTGATCAAAATCAAAAGAGGGAGTGACATCCTTACATTCTACCTCATCATTAGAAATATTTGAATTGGAAACCAACTAATTCAAAACACGAGGAGAGATTAAATGGTGATAAAGTCCTACCCCATCCCACTAGATAATATTTTTAGCATCTCTAAAATCTCTCCTCTTACATTGGGAATTTGAATGACCAAAAGAAAAATAAATTCAACATCTAAAATTTACTTTCTCATAGTCTACTAGTTGTTTCCATATTCTATCACCAATGTCTAGGGCAACTTCAATAGGAAATACTATGATAAATCCATCTTCATACATGAATGGGCAAAAGAGGTGCAAGTTATTTGTAGTAGTCTCTTTAGCCAATCAAAAAAACCTCCCCAAGACATTTGTGATGGAAATCAAACCAGAAGTCCACTAGAATATTAGAGTGGAAGATAGGGTAGCCTAACCTATATAATAAATGAAGGAAAATAATCACTTCTAGGGTCAAAAGAGGGAAACCATGGTCTAATATACAAAAAAATATCCTTGAACTTCCATAGACCAAAGTTCAAAATGAACTCTTTATCCTTGATCGATTCAAACTAATATGAAATATCCCTTAGAATAGGGAAAAATAAAGATTTCATCTTCTAACTTAAGCTTCCAAGACTTAGAGATCCAATCATTCAATTCAAATAGTTTTGACCAAAACCTATAAAATTTATAAACGAGGGCATGATCTATTAGATACCCCTCCCGCTCAACTATCTTTGAATCCATAACTATTTTTGGGTAACTCAACCCCTTCCCCTCATCAATAAATGATTTTTTGTTGAAGGGAAAGGAAGCCCTAGTATTTTTTTATCTATTACTAAAATTCATGGTGGCCTCAAGGTAAGACTCAACCACCAAACCCCTACCTAGAAGTTGTTGTGTGCTCTTAATGGATCCAAGGGATAGATTGAGTATCCTAAAGCAAGAATCAAGTAAAGTCACACTAGAGGAATACCCACTACACACAAAAGACATAGAATTAGGTGAGCATAAGTAAGGATCAAAAGATCTAGCATGTAGCAAAGCATAACTATCATTTCCCTTTAAAAATCACCCTAAGCTTTGAGATGGGAGTGCTACTTTGGAAAAAGAAAACTTAACCAAAAATTTCCTATCATAGACATGACCTTGTTGTCTAGCCCACTAATGGTCCTTTTCGTAGCTTCAAAAAATGGACAAAGGAAAAACCCTCTTGGTGACCCCATTTTTGATCCTATGGCAAGAAAACATCTATGATCTCACTAAAAGGGAATCATATCTCTTAGACATCAACTCACCTCAAGGAAAATAAAATATTTTGAATGACTATAAAGAGTCCCTCACTAATTTTTCCACTAAAGAGGTGTCAAAACTTAGGAGGTATATCAAAAGCCTTTCCTCACATACAAAATACTCTTAGAGAATTGTATGTATAGGCTCTAGGAAAATTCACTGCCAACAATTCACCGACAAAAAATTCACTATCAATAATTCACCGCCACTAGCAATTCACCGCCATGGAATATTAATCGCCAAAAAATCATGCAATTAATTTTTCGTGCAATTGTTGGCAGTGAATTTTCCATCGGTGAATTGCTGACGATGAATTTGTCGTATGTCATATGTATATGTATGTGTGTGTGTTTATATTTATATGTGTACATATACATATGTGTGTGAGTGTGATTGTGTGTGAGTGTGAGAGAGTATATGTGTAAATAATATTAATTTTTTATATGAAAGTAACTTTACTCTTATAGATATGTGAGGTTAATAGGGAAAGTGTGTGGAAATGGGGACAAAAGGGGGGTCAAAAGTGGCCAATTTTTTGAAATATGTTAAAGTTAAACTTGGATGAATAATTTGAGATGTGCATGGTCACAATTGGAAGATATGATAAGAATAAGAATTGTAGTACTATTAATCTAGTTTCTAAACTACTAATTTTTTTAGAAATGGTTAATGTTAAGTGTAGACAAAAGTGTTAATATTTTAATCAAGAAAATATATCATACTATTTGATGTGCACTCCCCTATTTTTTTGGCTACATAAGGTATTTTTAAAAACTAGTCAATAAAAATATAGTCAAGGGTGAGTACTACAAGCTATATGTATGTATGTATAATTTTGAAGCACACACTTATTGAAAATTACATAATTGAGTGTGCACACCACATAACTTGCCCAAAATAAATAAAAATAAAAATTTCTTTTTTGAATGTGTATAGGTTGAAGTGTAAATAATCTTATGTATTTTTTAAAATTTGGATAAATGAGAAAAGTTTTTAAAAAAATTAATACCTATGCACTAGAGGAATATGAAGACACTCTTCAAATAAAATAAAAATAATACCTTAATTTAATTCAAAATATATAAAAAATATATATGGCTAGAAAGCTAAGAAGTGGCTCTTTATTTTGGTGATAGTTTTGCAAAATTTTATTTCAAAACATGTAAACCTAATGAGGTTGAAGTTCAAAGTTGAAGTATTCTATATTAAAAAAAAATAGGAGCCACAAGAGATGTCCAACGCTTAGGATTGGAGATCCAAGCCTAAATGGGTGGGATCATAAAAAAAATAAAATTAAAGATTGAAAATGATATGGATTAAAACACATAAGTGTTATATTTTTCATAACACACACATTTTGCTAAAAATCTCAAGGTTAACCACTAATTTGTCCTCCATTTCCATTCACTTGCCCAATACTAACATGCCTATATTTAAAAAATCTATCTAAGATAAATAGAGAGATGTTGTGAAGCCTATCTAGATTTTTTTAGTGACTATTATCTAGGTTTAAATTAATGATTGTTATTTATGGACCTCCTTACTATGATTATATTTTATTAGAACATTATTGAATAGATTGTGTTTTGATATTATAGTTAGTTAATTTCCATAACATTAATAGGATAATCCAACAAGCTTATGCTTATGGTTTACTCACATAAATTGATTATGCATAGTCATGAATTTATTATGAAACCTAGACCAAGGCTCATGAGGGGACTAAGGTCTTCATGTTGAAAATGTGTTAAAGTATAGCATTAACTTTTAAGTTGTGATTCTAAGTGGTGTAAAAAAATTTCATTCTTATTTTTTATGAAATTAAGTTATTTCTATCTTTGGGTTGGGTATTTTTTATGCATAAATTTATGTTTTTATGAAATTTTAAATCTTCCCAAGTCCTTTAGGAAGACAATGGCAAAAATCATATGGGAAAGTCAAGTGTCACCTCCTCTTGGGAAGAGGAAGAGAGATCTTGTATTTTTTAATAATGGTTTTTCTTATAGAGTAAGGGTATCTTAGGGAGAAAGGAATTATGGTTTGGTTGATGAATGAATGTTTGATTATTGGATTTAGAAGCAAAAAAAATTGGATTGATGGAAGAATAAAGTGAATAGAATATTGTAAATATTTATACATTTCTTGGAAAGTGAATAGAGGTAGTCTCTTGGTGATACCTTGCACAAATATCTACCTTTGGAGTTAATCCACAATTCTTATGTTGCTTTACTTTAGTATTCATTTAAACCTCTTCTTAAGATCTTCTTGTGGTTCTCACAAATTGTTTGATAGGAAAGATATATGATCCAAGATTGTTTCTACTTAACTTTGGATGGTATTATTTACTCAATCTTGTAACTAACAAAACTTATATGGTTGTAGATGATGTAATGTAATAACTAGGAATGATGATGATAGCAAACAAACTGTTACACCCCAAGCAATATTACTTGTTTTGGTTAAATTGCTTCAATATTACCTATTTACTATTACCTATTTTGGTTAAATTGCTTGAATAAATGAATGTCTTTTATGGATCTTTACATGAATGCGTTTTATTCATCTTTATAAGAATGTGTTTAAAGAATCTTGAATGGAAATATGATGAATGAATCAATGATTGATGAAATTTGATATTTTGTAATGTTTCTAACTATGAAATGTATGACGCACATGATTATGTTGTGTTCAGCTAACTACTATTATGATGTACCAAGTTGAGTGCAAGAACAGGTTTGATCCTCTAGAAGAGAGGGGAAATATCACTCAGGAGAAGAACTTGGTCTGGTAACCCTTAACAAGCCTAATTGAGCATTCACACACTCACGTCCTAGTTGGTCACAAAAAAATAATTCAGTTTTGGGAAAAGGTAAGTAATCTTTGTTGTGAATGTTGTGATTGAGAATTGTGATTAAGTCTTTCAATGTCATGTGTCAATCTTTCCTTGTATGCTTATTGTGGTATTGATGAGATATATTCATAAAATGTATATATATGTATATGTGTACATATCTATGGTAGACTCATACATGTGAGTGAATACATACATGAGTATACATAGGTAGACGTACCTATGCATGCTCATGGACAGATTATTCATATGCATGAGAATACTGATTGGACTAAATTGACATATATATATAACACACACACACACACACACACACACACACATATATATATCTATGTGTTATATATATATATATATTTGTGTAATGTTATAGTAAAATGTATACATTTTTATATATATCGTATATATATGTATATGCGTAATATTATTCTTTATATTTATATATTATATAAATATGTTAGTTAATGTATTTGGTAAACCTTATGAAATTTATATATATATATATATATATATATATACATATTGATATATATACATATATGTATATATACTATGAAAGATAAGTATGTATATATACATATAATATATATATATATGTGTGTGTGTGTGTGTGTGTGTGCGCGCGCGCATGCGGGGGTGTGAATTAAAGCTATTGATATAAGCCTCAAAGCATATAAGATAGCATTGATTATTATTGTTAATAATGTGAAGCAAATCACATATTGTAGCATGTGGCACATAAAGCTTAAAGTGCAACTTTAAGTGGAATAAAATTTAACGCATAAAGTTTAATATGACCAAGTTAAACAAAGAACATAACACATTGGAGTTTTTGTTGTTGTGTAAACACTTTAAAGAGGAAGTAAATGTTGTTTGAAACCTGTGGAATATGTCAAAGAGTTGCGCTATGAAGGTGGCACCAAATACAAAAGGTGGCACCATATTTACTAGTGTTTAGAAGTTAAAAGAAGTCTTTTGAATGTGCATAAACCTGCAAATAGAGTATAGACTTAGTCAAGTGTAAACTTGGTAGAATTTTGTAATGGAATTCAAATTAGGAAAATTGTGTTAAGCTTGTTGTCCCAAATATCAAGTCAAACCAACCATTTAAATGGTGAGGACTGTGATGTGTTGCAAACCTATAAGTTAACTTGGTGAGTCGTTGCAAGAGGTTAGAAAGGTGGAAGAAATACTAACTTGTTTGTAGCCTTCAGTTGCTAACAAATTAGTATAAATAGAGGTGCTCATTCTACCAATTGCTACACTTATCATTCTAATCATCTTGATGCTATTTTGTTGTGAGTTGAGAGCTTGTGAGTTGAGAGTTATTTTTCTATTTCATATTTGTGATTATGGTGAGAATTAGAGAGAAGTTAAAAGAGGGATATCGAGTTGATCTTGAAGGAAATATCAAGCAAGCTTGAGGATTCATACTAGGAAGGAGTTTAATCAATGGGAGCATTATATAGGCATGCTAGTTTCTATACCTTTGTCTTTATGTTGGAAAGGATAAATTAGTTTATTCACTATGTTGGAAAAAGAGTGCGTTTGAATATGTTGTGGTGTTTGTTTGAGATTTCTTGTTTCTTGGTTATGCAATGTGTTGTAGAACCTATCTTATTAGCTATGTTTTTATGTACCCTATATATGGGAGTTTATTTGAGTGCAATGTATTTATGTACTATATGTAGTTATCATCGCTATATGTAGGATGTCTATACTAGATACATGTATTATGTAAGAATTTTCTATAATCACTTTGGTAGTATAGTTATATTGTTTATGTGATGTTATGTGAGTTATTCTTGGGATTTATTTGATCCATGGGAAAGGGGGTAACCTAGATATAGAGTATAATGGTAATTTTAAACCAAATTGAGCTAGGAAGGTGGGTGAACATGTGACGTCCACTCTAAGTTCAGGGTGATGGAAACTTTGGCCAAAGTTTAATGTAAGTAGCCACTGTTTACACTATCGATTTCATTGTGATTCGGGATTATGTACTAGATAAGGGATGTCATACATGTAAGTAGTAACTACTATATGTTAGTTCTACAAAACATATAGGACATAACACCAAGGTCAGAAAAGGCTATTGTTATGAGGTTACCAAACCAATCTCTTCATCAAAGGGTAGGGCCATCTTACCAATTAGGTAGATGTGTGGGGGATCACAGTAAGTTCGTGGTTGGAGAAAAAGCACTTGAGTGATGCTTCTCCTCATCAGTTGGTAACCAATATTTGAGGGGGATTTCTTGGACCATTGTAATTTATATATTCTACAAGCTTGTTTAAGCTATTTATGTAATTTGTATCCATCTCTATTGAAATGGTAAATATGAAATTCCATATGGAAATTAATATGTATCATCATTATTTGAATTAATGAAAGGAATTCTTTTGTATGCAATGAGAAAGTTTGAAATATGTTTCAAATGTGCATTTATTATTGAAAGGAAAATAAAATTTTATTTCTCTTAAAGGTTAGATGCATTAACTATTCACTTGTGGGTAAAACATAGGAAAAATTACTATGTAGAACAATGGAAATGTTACACAAAAAATTGGATTGATGGAAGGATAAAGTGAATAGAAGATTGTAAATATGTATACATTTCTTGGAAAGTGAATAGAGGTAGTCTCTTGGTGATACCTTGCACAAATGTCTACCTTTGGAGTTAATCCATGTTAATTCTTATGTTGCATTACTTTAGTATTCATTTAAACCTCTTCTTGAGATCTTCTTGTGGTTCTCACAAATTGTTCAATAGGAAAAATATGTCCAAGATTGTTTCTCCTTAAGTTTGTATGGTATTATTTACCCAATCTTGTAACTAACAAAACTTATATGGTTGTAGATGATGTAATGTAATAACTAGGAATGATGATGATAGGAAACTCAAATCTAGACATTATGTAGATAACAGTATTTGTTATACTCCTACAAAATAGTTACAAAATGTGAGCATCACTTCTTCCTTTTATGTGTGGTATAGATTCTTATGAAAATGAACATTAATTTAAACTTATTTCATTAAATTTGCAAACATCCTTGAAGTTCCTTTATGTTGTGTCAACAACTTCCTTTATATAAAAAGTACCTTGAAACATAATCTCCTTTTGATTGGATCATGACTTTAGCATACTCAAAATTATCCTCACATCTCCTAGATTGTTTTCATAATAAATACCTTTTGTTCTAAAGATTCTTACCATGATATCCAAAGTTGCACCTTTGGACAATTGGAATGGATATGACTGTATGTATGCTAGAATGTGGTTTGAAACAAAGAAACATAGGTGTGTAAAATGGGTGAGCCAAATATGATGATAGATAAACTTGTTTTCCTTTATTTCATTAGGAAATGAGATCCACACAATGACTTGACTAACAATCCTCAGGTGAGGCAACCCAATGTGAGAATCTTCATATTTCCTTATGCTTGAAGGATGGGGGTCAAGGTCAAACAACACTTTGGGGAGAAAAACTAAAAATAGCAAATTAACTCCAAAATGCAATCTAACACTTGAAACAACAATATTAAATTCAATATTTGCAGAACCAGAAAACCAAATGCAAATTTGAGAAGGGTAGAGATGTGTTTTCCAGTCACCAAGAGGTGGTTTCTAGAAGTTCTCTAGGACTAATTTACCCAAGGGTGAATGATTCTTTGCTCAGGATTTTTTTGCAACTTTTAAGAGCCTTTAACATAGATCTATAGCTTTTGGTTTGTCCAGGTTTCAATGTCAAAAAGTCAAAAATCAGATATGTAGGTTAGATTTCATGATCTAACAACTTTTGCAACTTTGAAAACCTTGTAAATATTACTCTTCAAAAGGTCTTCAATCCTTCTTCAACCTAAATCTGCAATCACATGCACAAGAGAGAAAATTTTTTTGTTTTTGGGTGAGTGGGGGTTTGCCTTGGTCAAAGGTCCCATTTTGGTAATCAAACCTTGAATTGAAATGAAACATGAAAGAGGGAATGAAGAATGAACAAAGATATGTTACCACTCAACAAACCCTTGTAGAACCCTTGATAATGGAGATCTTAGAAGGTCTACAAATTTCATGAAATGGTTGAATTGGATGTGGATCCTGACACTTGAATAATGCTTTGAATGCTTGAATAGATCTCAAAACCTACATCACAATGTTAGCTCCAAAAACATATATGATGCAAGAAGAATTTGACATGATGAATAGATCTTGAATGTTGCAATAAATCTTTGATATATCTGCTCTTGAATGCCTTTTATTTCTCTTGAATTTCTCTAAAAATTCTCGTAAAACTCTAGTTGTAACTTAGTGAAATAACCTTGTATTTATAGGTATATATCCTTAATTTCCCAAAATTCAAATATCACAAGCCAACATTGAATTATGGATTTGAAAACATTAAAATACCACCAAAAACATAATTTAAATTTAGGTCCAAAGGTCTAGGGAGGACCCATTTTCCCATGGGCGAATGGGTCCCAGGTCCCTATTCCTAGAACACACATTGCTCAAGGTAGAGTGTTATGTTTAGGCATTAATTATTGTTGGGTTTCCCCTTTTGGAAAATGTAATTTATTAGGCTTGTAAATGAATAAAAGGGATAATTAAGGCATAATTAAGCTCAATTTAATTAAGAGGGCCCAAATAAGTGTGAAAATGTAAAGGGGTACATTTAACAACACTAAAATAAGGCAGTATTAATTTCGTTTTAATTAAGAGGGCCCAAGCAAGTGAGAAAATGTAAAAGGGATACATTTTTCTACACTACATGTAGCCCCCACTTTAGTGAGAGGATGACCTTGCATCAAACTCACACTAAAGTAGACAATCAAGAGAGGTCTAATTGTACCATCATTGGAAGGATAAGATGACAAAGATCAAGGAGGATGATCAAGCCCCCAAGATCTAAGACCTCATGGAAAAACCAAAAAAGACACAAAAATACACATGCCTATGTTAAACATATATATGTATGCAACAATGAAAAGATACTCAATCATATGACGTTAAAGACTAAAAGAAAGAGAGAAAAAGAAAAAGAAAAAGGGGTGGATCAAGCCTCGATTGTCAAACGCGATGTGGATCATGCCTCAACTATTTGTCCAAAAACGTTTACAAGTGGAACACGTTGTTCACTATGCAAACAACAATGCACACTCACATAGGCTAGTGAAATTTGTTGTCCACTAGGTGAGCCCCCAAGGGTGGAAAATGAGAGAATATTATTAGGCTCCTATACCATACCAAAGTTATACCTCTAACTCACATGGGTAGCGGATTTGGCTTGGGCTGTGGGTTTTCTCCCCATAGGTTTCGGGTTTGACTCTGAGGCGCGGGTGATTGTGTGCATCCCTAGAGGATTAGTCTCACTTCATCTTGCCCCTCCTAGACCCCAACTTGTAAAAAAGTAAGACCAAGTCAATGCAAGTTGGGCGTTGGGATGGGTCATGGGGATACCTCTGGCACAACAAAAAAAATGGTATACCTACGATAACTTTAATAAGGTGCCACACAATATGAACTTTGAGCTTCATAAGGCTTAGCAAGTTGTGTTATGATAAACACTTATGAACAAACAAGGTACCATAGGCAAGCAAAGTGCATTATGCTTGGTGGCCATGCAAAAGGGTTGTAACTTCGAGCTTCACAAGGTTAGCAAGTTGCGTTATGCTAAACACTTATGAAAAAAATGAAAATAGGATAAGACATGTTCAAAGGGGTTTTCTTAGTTCATGTAAGGTCTCCTCTTAGGGAACATTGTGCCTAATGTCTCCAAGAGAGGAGAAGTCTAGGATAAAAGATTCACAACTTAGGGAATGCAATGCGTAGCATCACCACTAAGTGGAAAGTCGTATGCCAAGAAAGGTCACACTCTTGGAGGACATCAAACCCAATGACATCACTAAGAAGAAAACACATTTCAAGAAGTAAGAAGACCTTGCAATGAAAAATACGATATAGTCCAAGATCTCCAAAAATGATAATGTCAATGCATGCCCCCACTTTAAATAAATTGCTAACACCATGTTGTGAGCAATTACTTTAAAGTAGCAAATGATAAATGCTAACAATAAAGAAGACATGAGAGCCTATTTGAAAATCCCTATGTCAATCATATGTTTCCAAATGAAGCTACATCATGAAAAAGAAAGGGGTTTCCCCCAACATGAAATCCAAAAATCACATAAGGGATCCACAGATTTGAGGTCAACATATGTCTTTGCTACAATGATATTATAGAGCTCATAAACGTCATCATCCCCCAAATAACTCATGGAATAGGAAGAATGACACATAGAGAGCGAAGAAAAAGAAAAAAAAATCGGTCAACATGGAAGAGACCTAAATGTCTCAAAGCTTTATGTCATCCCCAAAAGGAAAACACAAGACAAAAGAAAAGATAAAGGTTTACAACATATAGAAGAATGAAGGTACAAATAGAGGGATGAACATGAAGATACATCAAACAAAATAGTACAAGAGTTCACAATACCCATATGCAATCACATAAAGAATACGAAAAAAAAGAAGACAAGACTAGTAAGAAACATGAGAGTCAACCTATAGCAAATCATCTACATCCCAATCTTGTTCATCATATGTGGAAGGCAGAAAAATAGCCAAAGGGACAACATCAAGTACCAAACTAGGAAAAGGATATCTAACTCCTTGCCCCCACTAAGTGCAGGACAAGGATGAGTTGAGATAAATGGTGAGAATGAGATCCTTGCAATATAGAAAATAATTTGCAATGAATGTAAAACATGTGATAGTGAGTATGTTATGATCCTACCACTATCACATGGCAAGGAGAAAATTTCATGTAATTGCTATCCAATCATGTTGGAAATCTTAGGAGGAAAAAAATCATTCAATATCATCTTTAATGCATGAAACTCATTAGTAAGATCCCAATAGTTCTATGATATGCACAATAATTCATGTTCTTAGGCTTATTGATTCTAGTGGGAGGTGGTAATGTAATCCATACTAGATGAAGAAGTTGCTCCATTTGTTGTTCAATTTCTATTTTAGTATGTAGGAATGGAAATTCCTTAACTTTATAAGGTTTGTATTTCTTATTTGTTTGAGAAGCTTGTTGAGGTGGATTCAAAGGAGAAGGACCTAAAATGATCCTATCATCCTTGTGAGGGATTTTTTCATGATGATGGAGGACAATTGTTTCTTTAGAAGATGTGGAGGGAGGAGGATCTTGATGTCCTAAACCTTTAGTATCTTCAATTGAGATTTGTTCTAACAACTTATGAATCTCATGCTCATTTGTTGTGTCACATCCTTGTTTAGCTAAGATCTTAAAGCCTTGGCCATAAGTCTCTTCTAGGTTGATGGGTGTTTTGGTGACTTTATTAGTGTAGGATGGATGGGTATGCACTTGGTTAGAGGAACTAGGCTCACTCATGGTTAGAGGTTTAGGCTTGGTTTGTGATTCAATCTCAAGATGTTAAAGACTAAACATCTCTAATGGTGGAATAGTAAGAGGTGTTGGTTGTTGCATGGAAGGTTAAAATGATGCATTGTTCTCAAGGTTGTCAAGGAAATTATGTATGCTTTCATCATCTTCACCTAAGATGTCAACTTCATGAGGAAAATCATTAGGGGTTGGTTGAGCATGATTTGGTTCTATTGCATTAGGATCATTACCAAAAACACAACTTGAGACATCGAGTAAAGATGTTAAGGACTTCCATATATTACTAATGCACATGTCCATTATCAAAGAATGAATTCAAATGCAAAGAGATTACAAATTTTCATATTTGAAGAAAGATAATTGTCTAATTATGCTATGCAAAAATCTAAAAAATGATTTATTTTAGATGTACATTTGAATTCAAACAATGCACTGAATTTGATAAATTAAGCTTGATATGAACAATTTTAGATAACAAAAATCTTGGAAATTGAAATAACAATCTAAATACATAAGCATAGAATGTAGAAATAGTATTTTTAATGCTCAGAAATTCAGAAAAAGCCCTAATCAGGGACTCATTCGCCCATGGGTAAATGGGTCTCACTTCAAGGTTTTTAAAAATCAATTTGCAGGTTTCTAAGATGATGTCTATGGTTTTCAGATTTTGGTTTCAAACAGTAAGTTACAACTTCAATTTTTTGTAAAATGAGGTTTAAATGCAAGTGCAAAATAATGCTAAATTTGACAAGCAAAAAGACCTAATTTGAGATGCAATTTTGATTCATTTTTCTAATGAAAATGATTGATCATGCAATGTTATGTGAACACTATGCAAAATGATTGAGATTTTTGAATTTTTCAAATTTTAAATAATACAAAAATGCAAACCTAAAACTCTAAATGAGATGTAAACTAATGCAAGTGAAGAACCCTAAATGAGATATAAATCAATGCAATGCAATGCAAATGAATGCAAAACCTAGATCTAGGGCTGAAAATGGACTCCAAATTAGCAAGATATAATGCTCAAACATTTATTCACTAGAATGAAATGAAGAAAAATAGGTGTAAAGTGGGGTGAGCCAAATGTGATGATAGATAGACCTATTTTCCTTTATTTCATTAGGAAATGAGATCCACACAATGAATTGACTAACAATCCTTAGGTGAGTCAACCCAATTGAGAATCTTCATATTTCCTTATGCTTGAAGGATGGGGGTCAAGGTCAAATAACACTTTGGGAAGAAAAACTAAAAATAGCAAATCAACTCCAAATTGCAATCTAACAATTGAAAAAACAATATTAAACTCAATATTTGCATAACCAAAAAACTAAATGCAGATATGAGAAGGGTAGAGATATGTTTACCAATCACCAAGAGGCAATTTTTGGAAGCTGTTTGGAACTCATTTTCCCAAGGATGAATGGATCTATGCTTAGGATTTTTCTACAACTTTCAAGAGCCTCTAACATAGATCTATAGCTCCTAATTTGTCTAGGTTTCAATGTTAGAAGGTCATAAATCAGATCTGTAGGTTAGATTTTGTTATTTGACAACAACTTTTGCAACTTTGACAACCTTGTAAATCTTGCTCTTCAAAAGGTCTTCAATCCTTCAACCTAAATTTTCAATCACACACATAAGCGAAAAAAATGTTTGTTTTGGGTGAATGGGGGTTTTCCTTAATCAAACCTTGTTTTAGTAATCAAACCTTGAATTGAAATGAAATGTGAAAGAGTGAATGAAGAATGAAAAAAACTATCTTACCACTCAACAAAACCTTGTAGAAACCTTGATAATGGAGATCTTAGAAGGTCTACAACTTGCATGAAATGGTTGAATTGGATGTGGATCTTGACACTTGAATAATGCTTGAATAGATCTCAAAACCTACATCACAATGTTAGCTCCAAAAACATGCATGATGCAAGAAGACTTTGACTTGATGAAGAGATCTTGAATGCTGCAATAAATCTCTGATATATCTTCTCATGAATTCCTTTGATTGCTCTTGAATTTATCCAAAAATTCTCATAAAACTCTAGGTGAAACTTAGTGAAATAACCTTGTATTTAAAGGTATGTATCCTTAATTTCCTGAAATTCAAATATCACAAGCTGACATTGAATTATGGATTTAAAAAAATTAAAATAACACTAAAAACATAATTTAAATTTAGGTCCAAAGGTCTAGGGAGGATAGGAAAATGGGTCCCAAGTCCCTATTCTTGGAACACACATTGCTCAAGGTAAAGTGTTAGTTTAGGCATTGATTATTTTTAGGTTTCCCCTTTTGGAAAATATAATTTTTTAGGCTTGTAAACGAATAAAAAGGGTAATTAAGCCATAATTAAGTTCAATTTAATTAAGAGGGTCCAAATAAGTGTGAAAATGTAAAGGGATACATTTAACAACAATAAATTAAGGCATTATTATGTCCATTTTAATTAGGATGGCCCAAACAAGTGAGAAAATGTAAAAAGGGATACATTTTTCTACACTACATGGTTGTAATGGTGTTGCTCACATTTTCTCCCTAATCAATATGTGTAAGATATAAAATGGTTGTAATAGTAATATGTTGCTCAAAATTTAACTTTAAACAACAATACGTAGGTTGTAATGCTTGCACTTGGTGAACCCAATAGGTGAGACTTCCTACACACAACATCAAGCAAAGAAATTTTCTCCATGCCTACAAATCCATAGTTTCTCATTACAAATATCATTAATCCAAAACACAAGTTTAACAAAATGATCAAAAGGAATATAGTACCATTACTATCAAATTGAGTTTCATTACTCAAAATAAAGAATGTAAAGTCTATAAACCACTTTGTATTAACTAAAAAGACTCCAACCATAGGATCAGGATGGAAACTCCTCCACTTTGTGACTGAAAACCCTTCTATAATTATAAAGAAAGTATGGAAGAGGAAATATATGTTGAGAGAAACATATCTAAAGTTGGAAATAATATTCATATGAGGCCTTGGTTTATATTTTTTGTAGTCCCAACACTTATCCCTACCAATATATAGTTTTCAACTTCCAATAAGAAAGGACCATTTTGCAAGAATCTCATTTGGTGACCATCTTAGGAAAGTAATATAGGTTATATCCAAGAAGAACTAAAAATTATCATAATGAAATATCTTACCTAAGAATAGATCCTCAGTTGTCTCTATGCATTGACTGGCTTGAGCTACTTGGTTTCTTTAAAAATATGCCTCCCTTTTTGGTTGTAATCATACTTGGGATTCTATTACTATACCTTGAAGTATTACTTCTTTCTTGAGCATCATCCTTGAATTTAAGCTCCACAATTATTTCTCGAAGATGATGCAACCATTGTAAACCCAATATTTTTCTAATTCATCTTAGACCCATGATATATAATTCTTTGCATAACGTGATGAAAAATTATTTTCCTTCATGATGCTTGGAACAATGAGGCCACTTCTTGGTATCTATTCCTCCTTGAATTTAGTATGACTATGTTGCATCACTCTGGAATTATCATAATATATAGAACCTAAACCAGAAGATATCTCAACATCCAACACAAAAATGGGTTATTGAAAGGTATTTTTGCATCCATCTCAAAAAGTGGGTTATCTGAAAAATTGAAAGTTATTTGGACCAATATTCATGCTAACCTTGTCTTTTGAAACCATCATTTCTAATTCCTAACTAATTGTGTCTACCTCAAATGGCTTTGTTTGTTTATCTTCTATCCCCTTGCCAAACTATCTTAGTTAAGGCCAATTCTATTTTGTAACTTAGTTTTCTTAGAAAGTATTCTAAATCAAAATC
The DNA here is from genome assembly GCA_007258455.2 of Sequoia sempervirens. Taxonomy (NCBI): domain Eukaryota; kingdom Viridiplantae; phylum Streptophyta; class Pinopsida; order Cupressales; family Cupressaceae; genus Sequoia; species Sequoia sempervirens. Next base: position 326,307,631 of record VDFB02271358.1, on the reverse strand, counting down.
CTCATGAATCCTATCAAGCTCATTAATTATCTACATAATTTCATTAGCCCTTGTGTTATTCTCTTACTCCTAGAAATATTTTGTAGCATGAGGATTATCTTCTACCTTTAGAAGTGTCATTTGGGTACTTTCTAAATAGTTATTGGTTTATTTAAGCTTAAAGGTGAGTTCATCAACCTTTACCTTAATTTTGTTAGATGCAATTAAGGCCTCTTCTACAAATTTGATGGTCATTTCTTTGTCTTTAATAATATATAGATATTTTGATTTCAATATTTTTATTACATTCTTAAATGTGTGTAGAATTGCAATAGTGACTATTTGTTTAGTCCTAATAACACTTACTATATATATTTTCCTAATCTATTCTCTCCTCAAATTTTATTTTAATCCTTCAATGATCCTTTAATTTTATCCAACTATGTTAAAACTTGCACTTCTCTCTCTTCTATTACCAACAAGTGTTCCTTCCAATCATCCTCATGATATCTATAGTTATATAATGATATTGAACTTCTACTAGAATTAATTAAAAAAATATTCTCTTCTAAGACATGCCTTTCAATAGAATCTTTTTTGAAATTCACTTTGATAAGTTTCTTGCATTAGAACATCCCACTCATATTTTGAGCTAACACATTGGATTGATCTAAGTGCTTATCATAAGTTGATGGTATGAAATTTTTAACAAGTTGAAATACAATATTAATATCTATTGAGGAACTCTTCTCAAATGCATACTTCTCGACCTAGTCATTTTAGAACTCCACCTCATAAAATTCTACTACAACAACTATATTATTACTCTCAACTTCATTTTCACAAACATCTTACAATTATTCAATCATTGGAGGATTGATGGATGTGAAAGGAACAATCTCCTCACTTGTGCATTCAATAAGTGATTCTTTCTCTTTGAATTCATTAAGAATAATCTCTTCTTGATCTATAAACTTATAAGTCATTAAGAAAACTTTTTCTTCTTCCCTTCCACTTGCATGGTAGAATCATCCAAGCTTTTCTTCCTTTCAAACTCAGGAAAATGCGATATTTCTTCCTTCTCATGCTCTAACATCATAATTTATCCCTTGATTTCAAGGTAAAAGCACAAACCAATGTCACACTTTTGGATAACTAAATAGTTTTGAGCAAAACAATTTCAACCTAAATAGTTTCGGTCGAAATAGTTTTGCCTGAAACTATGTGGCCTATATGTGGCACATAGAGTTCCGAGCGAAACCCTTTCGCCCAAAACTACAACATTTTTTTTTTCTTTTTGTCGCTCTAAAATGTGACTCAATTTATATGTAAGGTTTTGATAGAAAGGGTAAACCCTTTCACCCAAAAATGTCTATGTGGCATCCTTGTTGGCAACCACCTTATCTTTTTTCAGAATTTTTTGAAAATTTCCACTTGAACATGATATTTCTTTAGACAATTATTTTTTTCAAAAAAATAAAAAATACCCTTTTGTAGAGCTCGGAGTCAAGAATCCAAATATATAAATTTTATTAACATTTTGATTAGTTTTAATATATTTTTTATTTTACACAATGAAGGTAGGTTGTTAAAATAAAACATGAGGTTGATTAAAAACTTAAAAAATATTAAACATATTAAAAAAATACAAAATATGTGGTGCACTAGAGGAGAAAATACTCTTCAAAAGGGTATCATTTTTTTTAAATGAAAAAAAAATAGACAATAGTTGACGTCAAATGAAAACTATCAAATTCTGGTACGTATGACTTTAAAAAGTTATTATGAGGAAAACATACATCAATTTTTCTAAGTTTTTTTCTCATGCACTAGATATTGAAGTTATCCATTTGGGGAAAAAATAGGGCTAAATAAAATTGTTTTCTATTTGTTTCTTGGCATCAACTTAATGTTACTTTTTCTTGAAGTTTTAAGCAATTCAAAATTTTCTCTTAAATTTATATAAAAATATAAAAATATATTTTTTTTAAATTGAAAAATTGTAAGAATAAACTTCATCAATATTTTTACATTTCATTAGTTTACATCATTTTGAAATTAAAAATATAAAGACCACTTTATGCATTCAAAGTTGAGAATTTTTATTTGTGTTGGTCGATTCCTTTATAAAGTGTGACACAGGTTTGTACTTTTAGCCTTCATCACTATTTTGTAGGAAATTACACTTATTAGAAGCTAAATAATCATTTTATTTTTTTTATCTTTGGCTCATATATATCCACCACCCTTCTTTGAAGATCTTCATCTAATTTATTTTATTCTTTATTTGATTTCATCTCTTCTTTGCCCCAACATTTGTGATTTGGTTCCCAAGATTCTTTGCTTGAAAAAAAAAGTTTTTCTTCTATGTTTATTTTCACTTTCATCTTTCTTATTTACAACAAGAGATCTCTTCTTGTGTTCATGACTGGAAGAAGGTGTTTATTGTTCTAGTGTTATAGCTCGCTTGATGGCTTTTTGAGGCTTCATTTTTAAATGATCTTCTTCCTTCTACCCTATTAATTATTTGTTGAATCCTTGGATATTCTTGTGAGGTTGGTTCTATGGAAATCCTCTTGATGGATGCCTCATTTCCAAGTCATAAAATTTTATAGAAGAGATATATTTATGAATATTAGAATGGAGACTTTTATACCTTTTATGATGAGCTATGATGTCTTCAACTATTTGACTTTTCTTTCCCATGCTTCCTTCTTTGATTGGCCCTTAATTTTCATTTATATTTTCTCTTGAATACCCTATTCCACCATACATTGGTTATTTGAAGGATCCTCCCATGATTTACTAGCTAGCAAGAAAACCAACTCTAATACCACTATAATGTCCCACTTACAAATTTCCTAGGTTTTAAGAGTTTTTTATAATATTCAAGTAATTCAACCTAAAATCTATGCAAACCAACCAATAATCTAGTCTAACAATAATGTTGATTATGAACAATAAAAATTGAGATTACATGAGTTACCAAATAAATATAAAATTCATTATTTGGATTATATAACTTTTCAAGAGAAATATAAACTGAATTTATTTCCCAAAATAAGTTGAATTTATGAATTAAAAATCATAATGAATTATCAATTTGAAACACTTATTACTTTATTGTTATAATCTAAATAAAACTAAAACTAATACACTTATTCTTCAAATCACTAGAGTACAAAAACATCAATAAATGACTAAAAAAACTACTAAAAATTGGTCACGTGACCATTAGCTTGGTCACGTGACCATTAGTAGTTTATTTCCAGTCATTTATAATGCGACCAAATTCATGACTAAACCATTTTTAGTAATTTATTGGTTGTTTTGATTGATCAATTTGGTTCTATATTTAGTCGTTAATTTAGTCATTGATTGTTGTTAACTAGTTATTTATTTAGTCATAGTAGTCATTTATTTAGTCATGGTAGTTGTTTATTTATTCATGGTAGTTGTTTATTTAGTCATGGTAGTCATTTATTTAGTCATGGTAGTCAGTTATTTAGTCATGGTAGTCATTTATTTTAGTCATTGTAGTCATTTATTTTAGTCATGGTAGTCATTTATTTAGTCATGGTAATAATTTATTTAGTCATGGTTTAGTCATTTATTTGAGTGAATTTATTATTCAAGTTACAAATCAAATCTAACTTAATTAATCCTCACAAATTTATGCATATAAATTTCAAGTATCATAGATATTCAAATGTTGAGAGAAGCACCATGAAATAAGACTGAAATGCTTAAACAAATATGATTGATCAGACACAAACATATTACAAATCAAGAGGAGCCACAACACAGTATTTATAAGTGGAGAAAAAATCACTCTAAGAATTTACTTCATTAAGCCTCATTGGCAAATCAAAACCTCACTGGTTACATTCAATGTATTAGTGACAACTGCCTCATTGGCAGAGCAAAACCTCATTTACTATTTTACATCATTTATTGAAAAATTGAAGAATTCAAAAAGGCATAAAAACAAAGAATCACTCTGTATCAATGAATTTCTTTTCTTGAAAGTTTCATTTGGATTTGAAACTCAAGAACCTTTACTTCTACACCTACAACACAATGAATACTATAAAATGTGTTTCTCCTTATTCAAAAAAACATTCATCTTAGCTCATGCACTGTTAAACAATGAATTTGTATTAGATTTCCCTTTCTTATTACCAATGTTAATGCCAATGTAAAAATAGAGCCAATTGTGGAGTTCGACACCCTCAATGTCAAACAAGAGAAGATCATCAATAATAATAACAATAATAGAAATATTGTTGTTTTGTTGAGCACAACGAAAGAGGAAGGAAACAAGCTCACAACATCCCCTGATCATATCCAAACTAGCGGAGCTTACTAACTTTTGTTTTGATCTGACAAAAAACAAAACAAAATTATGAGAGATACACTTAAAATAGTGGTTGACATATATAACTGAAGCATACTCCTAAATATAGCAAAACTTTAAAGCAAATACAACTATGTAACTGGTAAAACACTATTGTTAGAAATCATGCATCAAGTTTTTGCTCCCTCTTAACCTATATATTAGCTATTCATTGTTGAAGATTAAACTTAACAAAAATATATTTTTCCCAAAGAAACTCTTTTGCTTTCAAGTTTCAAATGGCTCTAGGATACACAAATGAAGCTTCCTATGAACTAGGAGATCTACCCTCATGATCTTTATAGAAAAAATAAGAAATGAAAGGAATTTTAGAAATGAAATAGTAATCCCAGATATACAATATAAAAAATATATACACTGCGAAACCAAAAAATACTTACATGATACATCCAGTATAAGAGAATACAAAAAATGGCCTTACATGATACATCCAGTATAAGAGAAAAAAAGAAGCAAATAAATGGAAAGGATTCATATTTTTCCACTAATTGTTTCGAAAGCCCTTTTTAATAAAACCATTTCAAGTGCATATCTTGCAATTAATACATTACATGAGACCACATTCCTTTGAGGTATTTTTTCGAGCAGTTTGCGCACCCCGTCTTTACCTTTGCTTCTTTCTCCAAATTCTTCCTCCTTGGTATTGACATTTCACTTCTCCAATTCAGTTGGTTGCAGCCTGAAAATAAGATTTCGACAAGGGTTTTAAAGTATGTTTATTAAAATCAAATTACGGCCAAGATTCAGTAATGAGCATGTTTAGGCTTCATTCTTGACATTGTGCATCACAAACATTGTTGTCAACATAATAAGGATTTCTAGAAATTTATACAATCATAGAACAACATAACATATCTTCATATAAAACCCTAAGTATATTAGCAATATAGTGTATCTTTGGTAGGGGTTGTGGAAGTGGATAAGATAAAAATCAATTCACATAGTCAAATCTATGGTTGACCTCTACCATGAATTCTACCACAAGCACAGAAAGCACAATACTATAAAGCTTATCACATAACATATTGACCAGCCTCCCTCCAAGCACAATCTCTCCATTGAGAAGGCTCAATGGCGAAGCCATGCACCATTTTTTTGTTGCTTTCCCCACCACTATTGGTTTCAACTCCTCCAAAATCTTCCTCACTACTATTGACCTTTCACTTCTCCAATTTGGTGAGTTGTGGCTTAAAAATAAGGTTTCAGTTAGGGTTTTAAAGTATGTTTTTTAAAATTAAAAATATAGCCAAGATTTTCCCACCTAGATTTTCCTGTGCAGATTTGGTTTATTTGCCTCCTAAAACATGATTTCAAAATGGAATCGAAACTAAATAAACTACAATATACAATTCTCAGCTTTTGCACAATAAATATTATTAAATATATTATTATATAATATGCAAAGGTCCACCACAACACTGCACAGTTTGTTGTTGGGCCTTGTAGTGATGCGGTGATTCACCACATCACTGCAAGACCCAACAACAAACCGTGTGGTGTTGCGATGGACTGTATATTATATTATAATATTATAATATAATGCAATATTATAATATAAATATTATATTATAATTATAATATAATAATTATATTATATTATAATATTATATAATATTATAATATAATATTATATTATATTATAATATAATATTATATTATATTATAATATAATATTATATATATATATATATATATATATATATATATATATATTATATATATATAATATAATATATATTATATATAATAATAATATAATAATATAATATTAAATATATTATAATATTTTACTATTATATAATATAATACATTATAATATAAATATAATATTATATAATAATATATATTATATAATAATATAATATTATAATATAATGTATATTATATATTATATTGTATTGTATTGTAATATAATATATTATTATTATATTATATTATAATACAACCCACTCCCTCATTTCGATGAAATATTTTTTTTAATTATCCACTTTAATATTATATTGTCTAATTTTTATTTGTGTTACTAATTATTTAGTCATTTTTATTTGCGTGACTAATTATTTAGTTGTGTTTTTTACCCCACGGTCAAATTAGTCACTTATGATGATCAAATTAGTCATTTATAATTATGTTACAAAAAATGAGTAGAATTTAGTCATCTTTAATTGTTGTGACTAAAAGTTTTAGTCACATAGTCATTTATTTGCCAAATTCTACTAGTGAATCAACAATAATACATAAATCTCTTTCAATTCAAATTAATAAATGAAAGTCATGTAAGCTTATAATAACTAGTAATGATGATATAAAGGGATGCAATTATTTGATGATTGGATAAATTAAAATAACAACAAACCCTAGTATTAAAGAATAGTAGATTGAATTTCTTATAATTCTTGCATTCTCATTATATTCTCAAACACCTTTCCTCCAATATTATGTAGTGGATAATAAGATTGCAATGGAATAGATGATTGGTGTGGCTAACAAATCTAGCATCAACCTTTGATAGGGATCAAAATGATTAGCAACAAGAACATTAATTAACATTGCCCCTCCAAATTGTTAGAATTAGCTATGGAGATAGCCTACCAAGATCTAGAGGCCAAATAGAAAGCACAAAGAGAGAAGATCAATATGACAAGAATAAACTGTATTCTTATCAATTACACAAATAAAATTCAATGGATATACAATGTATGAGATACCTTTGGTTATATAGCCAAGGCGAGACATAAGATAATATAAGATTATGACAAGTGTCTTAATCTTATGATATGTGACAACTTATAATAACTACCTAGGAAAATGAAAAATCTAGAAATGACAACTAATTCTTCTAGAAAGATTCCTAGGACCTAAGTAAACTTAACATGTGAATATATCCCCTAAGTTCCTAATAAGGAATTAGCCAGGTACAAGATATTTATTCACACCAAAACCCCCCTTAAGTGCAACTTAGGGAGTAGATTATTATGCAAATGATGCAAAGATGCAAGGATGGGCCCTGGCTAATAGGCCATGTTAGGTACCCATGTACAAATACAAGTGAAATCTCTCGCAAATGGAGAAAGGAGAAAACCCATTGGGACAAAACTCTTCCCCAAAAGAGAGATGTAATACACAATGCTCTCAATGATACATGAGAAGGCTAAAACCCCATGTGAGGAAAAAGACCCCCCATAAGAGAGAAGAAGAAGAGAGACAAGGCAACCCCCCCTCAATGTTGAGTCTCCTGCAATGGTAGAGACTCAACATTGAATGTTGAAGATGATCCAATCTCGTCAAACAACATTCATCCCCTTAGGAAGAAACAAAACCAATAATGTATGGAAGAGTTCTTTCCAATCCTAAGAGGAAGATGATGGAAGATAGATGATGTATGATGTCTCTAAAGCATTCTCAAGTGTCTCCATGTTGATTTCAAAAGCTAACACACTCCAAATAGGCATTTTAGGCCACATTGTTGAAGAGGACAATCCAGAAACTAGTAGAGATGAATGTAGAACATAATCAAAAGACAAAGATATCTCCTCTAAAGACAAAGAAGCCTCCTCTAAATGCTATCCAAAAGTATCCACACTCATGTCAAACTGTGAAGAATGATCATGTAGATAATGAACAAGAGGGTCAGAGTGTTCCCTCACAACAACTAAAGAAGGATCATCTCCATCAAAGAGAAGATGAATGCAATCAATGAGGTCTCCCAAATCCGAAATATGAGACTTCACAAACAAGTCTGAAATACCTATCAAGAAGCCATCACAAGTAACCAAATCTAAAATACAATGAATATCCTGCTGCACTGAATCACAAGAAGCAATTTATTTGTAGCAACACAATCATCAACAACTACAATAGTAGATGGAGATGCAGTGCATGGCTCAAGAACTAGATCTGATGTGAGAACTCCCAAGTTCAAGAAGCCAAATGTCTCCCCTGAATCATGGTTCACACTAGAAATGTGATCAATAGTCGAAGAAATAATTTGACTATCAGAAGCAAAATCTGCAAAGGTATATAACCTAGATGAATGATCAACCCTCCCAGTAACAATGATCTCTCTACTCTCCAAGTCTCAAATGATGACTAAATCAAGAGTGAACTCCACAGTCCTCCCATCTCCACCATGTGTAATCTAATATATGGAAAGAAGATTGTTCGTTAAATGAGGAACACACAAAACATCATGGAAAGTGTTTTCCCCAAAACTAATAGACCCCTTCCCAAGTACACTCATGTATGTATTGTTTCCCATAAAAATAGGAGACATAGTACAAGGCTCAAAAGAAAAGAATATAGACTGGGAAGATGCCATATGATGAGATGCTCTTGAATCTAAAAGCCATCTCCTTGATCTATGACCTGAAAAAGCACAAAGAGCATGTCCTTTATTTCTTGATGTAGAAGCTTGACCTTTATCCTTTTTAGACTATTTTGAAGGAGGAGGAGGTGATTCAAACATTCTAGAAGGAAAATCAATCTAATTCTTTTTGAGAAGATGTTTCAAATCATCAATATCCTTCTTATAAAAATAGTGTTCTTCATGTCCATCCTTCTTGCAATATGCACAAGTAGACCTCTCCTTCTTATATGATTTCCCCATAGAAGAGGAAAATTTACGTTCTTATGTGGAATTAAATGTGGATTGTGTGTTCTTCTTAGGCTTGTTCTTTTTCTTTTCTTTGACACTTGAAGACTTCTCATCCTTTGTAATCAAGGCATGGGATTTTGAAGACTTCAAAGCACCCATTTGAATAAGCTTGTCTTGCCCCTAGTGATTTGCATAGAAAAATCCTCAAAGGAAGACATCTTAAACTCGGTCCCAAATGCATTCTTTATAGCATAGAAAGTAGACACAAACATTGAATATTTAGGTCCTAGCTTTGAAAGAACACATAACACCAATTGTGTATCTTATTTCTCAATTTTGCAATCCTTCAATTGTGTTCTTAGTGACTTGAATTTGGTGATTAATTCTTGTATGTTGTAAAAATTACATGGATTAAGACTAATTAATTCATTCTCCAACAAATGTCCTTGAATTTCATCTATTTTCCCATATAAGTTTGACAATGTAGTCCACATAGCCATAGGTGTATCTAAGTGCTCAATGTGAAACAACTCAGGAGAAACATACAAGCACAAATAGCCAATGGCTTCTTCACAACTATTGAACCACTTATTCTTTTTCACTTCATCATCTTGTGGTTCACCATCAAGCCCATGAACTATCCTATACATCTTAATTCTTAGCAATTTGTTCATTTCCAATTTCCATTTAGGATAGTTGTAAGGTGTTAGAAGTGGAATTGTAGATGACTCCATGATGAAACAAGAAGGAAAGAACACAAATCAAGAGGAATGCAACCGCATCCACAAGAAGAATCCCCCCAAATTCACTCAATCACAGAACCCCCAAGAAATATATGAGCTTGAAATTTTATGAGTAGTGTGTTTATAGTTTCCACTTGCCAAAAATAATAAAGTGGTCTTGATCTTGATACATGCAAATGCCAAAAATAGGCCACAGAATCAAGTGCAATTTTTGGTACAAAATGAGATCAATCCGATCATACCACTAAAAAGTACATGAAAAATTATGCACTTTCAAAAAAATTGCACCCAAGAATATTATTGTATGAGTGAGATATGAACCCTTGAAGCTCCCAAAATGAGAATGATGCAACAACACCTGTGAAAATTTGCAATTTCTGGAAAATCTAGACACCAAAATAAAAAATTGATTGCACCACTGTGAAGAGTGCAATTTTTTTCCCCAAATAAAAAAAATTGCCCGCAAAATAGAGGTCCAAGCTCAAGTTATTTGATTTTGAAAATCAACCGCCAAAAGAAAAAATCAAATGGAAAGGGGGTAGAAAATTTCATAAGGCCATTGATGTCATTGCTGACATAGTGCTGACGTTTGCAGTAGATAGGCCTAAATTTAATGACAGTTTGATTGTCTCAAAGAATATACCTTCATTGCCAAAATATGTTGCAAATAGAATGTTTGATGGAATATTCTTTGATGTTAAGAACTCAGAAAAATATGAGGATATGCCACAAAATTTTCCTTGGCCATGGACGAAGGAATCTCGTAGGGATTTTCTAAAGTTTTACTGCACTAGATTTTTTAAAGTTCGCTAGAAATTTTTAATTTTCATTGGTTATTAAATACTGGTCACTACCGATTGAAGGTTGTGGGTGGTGTGGCTGTGCGTGCACATGCCACATGGCACCTGCGCAGACTTGTGATACCCTGCACAAGGTACAAATCTATAGTAGGGTACTCTACGTACCCTGTGCAAACTTAAAATCTATTTTTTTTTAACTTTTTGATTTTTCAAATTAAAATTTTTGAAAAATATTTATCCTCCTTATAATTTTTTTTTTTAAATATTTTCAAGAAAATTTAAAGGAGCCAATTTTTTTTTCAAATCGTGCCACTGTAATAATGACGACCTGGGGGGTCATACGTCTCCCTTGGAATTTGTTTTTCCTCAGTGGACAACTTTCTCCAAATTCAATGATCTGATAGTTGATTGTAGGGTTTTTGGGCCTCTTGGATGCGATGGCAAGGTCGAATTTGACCCAAAATACTCCAAAATTGTAGCTACCTTTTGAATTTGATAACTACTCTTCAACTTCAAACCCTCATAAATCTAGCCTCATATGTCTGATTTGTACAAAACAAAAAGCAAAAATGACTTTCTCGAATGCCTTAAAAGCAAAAATGGCGAGCTCAGATTTTCACCAACAAGCTCTTATTTGAACTTGCAATATAAAGCCACAAAGAGGAACCTTCCCAAAATTTGGTATTTCTATCAAGTTTTTATGATTCTCTAGATCATCATACAATGCAAGAGAAGAGCATGCTCAAATTTTTAAGATTTACCAAGATCTCTCAAAAAATGGCTAACCAAAGGCACCCAACCCACTCTGATACCATGTTGGAATTGGCTATGGAGATAGTCTGCCAAGTTCTAGAGGCTAAAAGGAAAGCACAAAGAGAGAAGATCAATATGACAAGAGTAAATTGTATTCTTATCAATTATGCAAATAGAATTCAATGGATATACAATGTATGAGAGACCCTTGGTTATATAGCCAAGGTGAGACATAAGATAACATAAGATTATGACAAGTGTCTTAATATTATGATATGAGACAACTTATCATAACTACATAGGAAAAAGATAATTCTAGACATGAAAACTAATTCTTCTAGAAAGATTCCTAGGACCTAAGTAAACTTAACATGTGAATATGTCCCCTAAGTCCCTAGTAAGGAATTAACTAGGTACAAGACATTTATTCACACCAACACAAATATTTTCTTGTAAATCTAATTCACCCTATTGCTAGATCCTCTCATAAAATCTCCAAAAATTAGTAGCTAACATTGTAGAAAACTTTGATTCCTCCAAAAATTAGCATAGTTATGATCCCCAAATGAAATTACCCAAGATTAGATTTATAAGGGTTTTCATCCTTGATCCCATTTATGTGGAATTCAAGAGGGATCCCATCCTCTCAAACCCTAAACAAACCAAGGATTTTCATCCTTTGATTCCCTATATTGAACAAACTCAAATTTGAAAATGTGCAAAGGATAACTTGAATGACCCCCAAATGAAGATTGGCACCTCCTTGATATACCTTTTTAGATTGGGCCCTTGTGTCCTAAATTTACCTCCAAGTATTTAAAAATAATTCCAGTTATAATACCATCATTAAGAAGCCCTTAAAATTAAATTATTGGACCCACCTTAAATAATGTTAATTATTTTAATCCAAAAAAGGGGATATGACAATCTTCCTTCAAGTTGAAGGCCACACCCTAGCAACAACAAACATGATAGGAAAAATAGATAGGGGCACCATAGGTGCAAAAGAACAAGAACCCATGTCAACCCTCAATCTCTCCTTCCTAATGACAAAAATATATTTTGGAATCAAGTAAGGATCGCTAACAAATCTAAAGTTGCAACCATTTGAGCCTATAGAGAATGAGGGTGAGAAAGGAACCCTAGTTGTTAATGTTAAACCCAAATCATGAGTGCCAAGATTTGGATCTGCATGATGAAGATGACTATCCCCTCCACACACAATAACCACCCTAAAGGGAAGACCAAGAATGGTAGCCTAAGGAAGAGATGGGAAATCCTACACAAATATAAGAGGTGAGGCACATGTGAGTCATCTGAGAAGCCAACACTCCCATATAAGGTATAGACTTTGCAATTAGAAATTATCAACAAATTTGCATTGTAATAGGCATTCCCCATACAAGGGGGATAACAAATATTATGTAAATTTGTGTTGGTTAAATTTGCATACCCATTTCAATTCCCCTTTGATTTTAGGCCCATTTTGATGGAATGACAATATAATTACATATCAACAAATGACACTATTATGCAATGTTTGGTTCATTCCCCAATCCTTCTCTCATCACCATTTACACATTCTTATATATATTTTCGATCTCATCTATGTCCACACATGTTCATTTACACTTTTCCAATATGACTCTTTTACTACTCCTTCCTTTACACTTTCTTTTTATACTTGTTACCTATTTTTCACTACAAGCTCAAACAGGTAGAGCTAAATTGAATTCATCATTGAAAGGTACATAAAATTTCAAATTTTGCTACTAGAGTACACTCATTATCCATCATGAAAAACAGATTACATTTGATTTTCAATTTTATTATGCATGTATTTGTAATAGAAAATTGGACACTTGCATAATAAATGCTATTTTATTCATATTGTAAAAACTAAAATCCCGCACAAGCCGCAGGAGTAGTTGAATTTGATTTTCTTAATCAAATAATGAATACAAAGAAGGATATAATGCTACACTACTGAAGATAATGTAAACATGAAGGAGGGGAGAAATTCGTCATTTCCTGTGTTGATGAATCATTTTTACTCAATGTCTTAAGTCGTTGTGTCTCCAAGTTGTAGCAGTTTTGATTCCACGCTCCATGAATATGCAAGATTGTAAAAGGATGGTGTTAGAGCAATGATAAATTACATCCTACTTCATGCCTACACTACCAACAGGAATGTAATATATATCCAATCAGGCATTCACCAGATGATTAAATTATAAAAGGCTGACAATCAAAGAATACGAAGTTCAAATGGAAGCTTTCAGCTTCAATTATTTTTGCTAACTTGTTTGTTTAAATGTGCAGGAATAGGTTCATTATGTTCGTGATCATTTTCATCAGATGTGTGGAGCAAAAAAAGCTCCCACAAGGGTTGAGCCTGGCATATTAGGAAAACATCCTCTCATTCAACATTCATATATGAGAGTCATCAAGTATTTATAACAATCATCAATTAGGACTGTTGTAATAAAGAAATTCATAGATCAGTCTTTAATTCATTATGATAGAAACAGATTGGGGAATTCATCTCTTTGTCATTTGAAATTATATCAAGAACAGTTACTAATCATTCATTGCAAAAGCTATCATCAATACTGTAATAGTGACCATGATCAAAGTACAGACCCAATGTAAACAATGATGCAAATTAAAGTGTTTCTAAAATCAATCTGCCATCAGTAGTAAATCATGGTCATAAATGATGGTTACAAGTATAAGTATGCATTTTTCAAAGGTTCAAGGGTGATCATCATGTTAGCATGAATGCATAGCTGGAGGGTACTAGTTCAAAGCAAGTTTTGATAACACAGTCAGCTACAGATCTACAAGACTGTAATAAATGAATATTTTCTACATGAAAGAATCGGGAAAGCATCATCCAAAGATCAGAGGTATATACTATCACCATTGTTTATCAGAGCATTCAACTGCTCACATGATAAGGTTTTTTGAGCCATCATTCTGGAGTCATAAGGAGCATAAAGAAAGGAAGAATATTTTTTTATCATCATAGCAATGGAATAATGAAGCATTATTTTCTATCAGAAGGAAAATCAAAATTACAGCTACATAATGTTATGTACAGGAGGGTAGTTCATAATCAAGTAAAATCAGTTAGTTTCTATGGAGAAGACAATGCTTTTACTGTTGAATTCTTCTAATCCTTATTACCAATGTTTCATTTACATAGGGAACACAGATATAAATAGAGCAACATTATTTTCAAATGTAGATTGGTTGTAGCAAACATCCATTACAATGATTTCTAGGTTGAAGGACAACATTATCAATAAGAATTGTGCAAAATACGAGTTCAATCTATAGAGGAAGGTTCTATTTAAGTTACAAAAGCCCATAAATACCATTATCAAAGAGTTGCTACAGAATTAAAGAGGAAAGACTTCAAGTAATCTCAATTAGGGTGCGGTTACAGCCATATAACGTTAGAGAGGCTTTCTTCCATACCCACATGGGGGTTTCAATTTTAAAATGCAATTTTCCTCTTATCATAATTTACCCATGTAAGGGTTTTTCCAAAATATAAGTGAAAAATGACATAAGATGCTATCATGGGTCGAGCCCAAGAAAAGAAGAATATTGTAGTTTCAAGAAAATATAATGGAAGTTACACGGTGTTTCCAAAGTCCAGCTGAGGTGTACATAAGAAATATAATGTTTTTTAAGAAAACCCATGTCAAAGCAAGGGTTTTAGGTTAACAGAGAGATTTTTCTTGCATTTTTCAGAAATTTACATAAGGGTTTTTAATTAAAATGCAGATTTCTCCAAAAATAATAGATACCCATATGAGGGTTTGTTCAGAAAACGAAAAAAGGAGTGAAATGCCTTTCTTAGGCCGAACTTATGCCACTAGAAAAGAAACTCTTAGAAGAATGAACAGCACGAAGTTTCTTTCAGATTTCTCCTATCAAGATAAGGATTAAGTCTCCAATGGCGCCTCAAAGAATATAAGAAATACCAATAGAGAGTGGAGAGCCAATATGCATTAGAAGATTGAAAAAGTCACGGCCTGAAGAATAAAGCTTTTTCTACACAAGCAAGGAATCATTTCTTTCAGATAAACAAAAGACTCTCAACATTTTCTGCTAATGAATAGCTTACCACACAATCCAAGCTTTTTACTACATAAATGGCTCAAGAACCCAGCCAGTTAGCTCCTGTCGATACCAATTTCAGCCCTTATTTCCTCCATGGCGGTGCTATAGTTGTTTGTTTCTAGAATATGCAAAGTGAGATCAATTGAACCTGTAAACCTGCAACTATAATAATCATAGTCAATATGACCCAGGATATCATAACACTGGAAAAACTGCACACTATTTCTACTAGTGACTAGATCATCCTGTATCAGATGATCCAGGTAATTTCTACTAGTGACTAGATCATCCTATATCAGATGATCTAGGTAATGCTATATTATTTGATCCTCTATCATCTGATTCCTCTATCATTTGATCCACCTGATTCTCTATCATCTGATCTGCTTGATTCTCTATCAACTGATCCAACAGATCTTGTACCTCATCCGCCTCATATGGTGTCAAATCCTCTAACATCTGATCCGCTTGATCCTGTATTTGATCCTCTATCATCTGATCCACGTCCTCCTATATCATCTGATCCAGGTAATCCTATATCATCTGATAACACTGGTAGTGATCTTGTTTTTTCATGTATTCTACTAGAAAACCAGAACCAAAACGAGAAGATTCTTCTCCTTTGAGTAAACCACAACAACAATTTTTAAACCAATATTTCATTTTTTTCAAAACCAGATATGTTTCCATCAAACATATCACCATATGTTTTTGTAGCCATAAAAAGTAATTTGTCTCTGGATCATTTCCTGGATAAAAAGGAATTTTTTAATTTATTTTTCTTGTTTTTCTTTTTTCTTCTGGAAAATAAAGTGCTAGTTTGACTAAGTTTACCGCCACTACTTTCAAGAACTTATCTTGTGTTTGTAGTTGTTCTACTAAGTGGGCTAATTGTTTATTTAATTTTATTAGCAATTCAAAAATTAGGAATTCTTCAATATCATGCGTCATTTCTTCCAAACCCATAGAATTGATGTCAAACTCGTCATTCCCCCTATCTTCCGAAGAAGTTTAAGGAAGAAACCTAGACATTTCGTCATTAAATAATGCTTTATTTAAAAGTGCAAACCTATGTAATTCATCTTTTATTCTTTTACATATTTCAAGAAGTGCAAATTGAACTGTTTTCAAACCTATACCAATAATGTCTTGCAGTATTGTAATAGTTTCTTTTGCACCTAAATTGAAATATTTTATGAATTTATTTTCTATTACAACCTTAAGGATATTAACAAGAGTATTGTTGTATGCTACTAATGTTTTCAACGCTTTAGTATTTTTAAAAAAAAACTCTTTGTAAAAATATATGTAATAAATTATTTTGTACAATAAAAATGAGGCCTTTCAAACCATTTTGATGTCAAACGTTGTATTTTTTTTCTCTAAAAGATCTATCATAGATAAATTCATGGCCATAGGGTGCCAAGTGCCATTATCAATTAAAAGTTCAATTCGCTCTAAACTAGTCATTTGTAGAGTAGCTCCACATTCTGTACAAACACCTTTTTGTTCTACTAAAGATTTCTTACAGAGAAGGGTCTCACAATTCCAAGGCAAATCCCAAGAAAAAATAAAGATCTGGAAAAGAAGAGCTCAAACTCATGCAAAAATGAGTGAACTCGGGCTCAAACTCACAGTCACAATGTGTACAACTGAAAAGTAACTCGAACTGGCTAGAAATCCATGAAAAAGTGGGCCAAAACATGCAAAAACTGCCTCATTTTTATCAACTCGCCCATGATAACTGAAACTCCGTTTCTATATCGTGCATGACGATAATATCTCATAAACTAATGTGAAACTGATTTGCATGATCTAAATAATTGAACTTTGAAGCTCCACTTGTGCATGAGTGAAATTTTTTTTAGAATTTTTAATATATCCCTCCTTCATGCACAACTTATACTTAGCATTTGATATTCAATATCATTCTTTAGAACAATTAGAGTCTTCTATGGCTTCTCCATGCATAGTCTTGGGCTTCATAAGCTAACTTACACACCAAGCATAGTTAGCACATTATGTAAATATTCATCACCACTAAATTTAGGCATATTGTATGTTTTAATTTCAACAATGCATTTAGCATTGCTCGGCCACCACACAACACATGTAATATTTATAAATTTGATGATAGGGCCAACCACATCATTGCTAGGCACTTGACTTGGAGTTAAGTCCACGGGCAATAATAACATGAAATAATTTGCATAAAACATGGTCAAAAATACGAGAATTTTGATTTTGGACAACGATGTGCCATTGCAGCTAACATAGTATCTTCTCCTTGAGTAAAAGCATAATCGAGTCCATTCACTCTTGCCATTAGAATTGGGATTCCAATTTCCCATTCTAGTTTGGGTGTCATACCTTCCAAATCCATTTTGATTATCTCTGTAGTACAAGTACCTATCCAGATGATCACGTTGGGGTCTCTATCTTTTCTTATTTGAATACAAAACTTTTTTAATCCTTCATAATCATTCAATTGAGCCGAGATATCTCCTTCTTCCAATTCTTCCATTGCATAGAGAGGTTTTGCAAAAATCATTACTCCAAGTGCATTTTTCAGAAAATAACCGCATGTCTTCATGCCCACAACTAAAAAGAAACTATCTTCAATCTTTTGATATAACCAAGATACATAGCTAATTGGACAAAAAGTATGATAATTACCTATCTCGTATTCGACAATGAGAGGTTCATCAATGTTCACTGACATTACCTATTTTTCACTACAAGCTCAAACAGGTAGAGCTGAATTGAATTCATCATTGAAAGGTATAGAAAATTTCAAATTTTGTTGCTAGAGTACACTCATTATCCATCATGAAAAATCAGATTAAATTTGATTTTCAGTTTTATTATGGAAGTATTTGTAATAGAAAATTGGACATTTGCATAATAAATGTTGTTTTATTCATATTATAAAAACTGAAATCTCGCACAAGCTGCGGGAGTAGCTGAATTTAATTTTCTGAATCAAATAATGAATATAAAGAAGGATCTAATGCTACACTGTTGAAGATAATGTAAACATGAAGGAGGGGAGCAATTCATCATTGCTTGTGTTGATGAATTGTTTTTACTCGATGTCTTAAGTCGTTGTGTCTCCAAGTTATAGCAGTTTCGATTCCACGCTTCATGAATCTGCAAGATTGTAAAAGGATGGTGTTAGAGCAATGATAAATTACATCCTACTTCATGCCTACACTACCAACAGGAATGTAATATATATCCAATTAGGCATTCACTGGATGATTAAATTATAAAAGGTTGACAATCAAAGAATACGAAGTTCAAATGGAAGCTTTCAGCTTCAATTATTTTTGCTAACTTGTTTGTTTAAATGTGCAAGAATAGGTTCATTATGTTCGTGATCATTTTCATCAGATATGTGGAGAAAAACGGGCTCCCACAAGGGTTGAGCCCGACATATCAGGAAAACACCCTCTCATTCAACATTCATATGTGAGAGTCATCAAGTATTTATAACAATCATCAAGTAGGACTGCTATAATAAAGAAATTCATAAAGCAGTCTTTAATTCATTATGATAGAAATAGATTGGGCAATTCATCTCTTGTTCATCATTTGAAATTATATCAAGAACAGTTACTAATCATTCATTGCAAAAGCTATTATCAATAATGGAATAGTGACCATGATCAAAGTGTAGACCCAATGTAAACAATGATGTAGATTAAGGTGTTTCTAAAATCAATCTACCATTAGTAGTAACTCATGGTCATAAATGATGGTTACAGGTATAAGTATGCATTTTTCAAAGGTTCAAGGGTGATCATCATGTTAGCATGAATGCATAAATGGAGGGAAGTAGTTCAAAGCAAGTTCTGATAACACAGTTAGCTACAAATCTACAAGACTATAATAAATGAATATTTGCTACATGAAAGAATCGAGAAAGCATCATCCAAAGATCATAGGTATATACTATTACCATTGTTTAACAGAGCATTCAACTGCTCACATGATAAGGTTTTTTGAGCCATCATTCTGGAGTCATAAGGAGCATAAAGAAAGGAAGAATAGTTTTGTTTATCATCATAGCAATGGAATAATGAAGCATTATTTTCTATCAAAAGGAAAATCAAAATTACAACTACATAATATTATGTACAGGAGGGCAGTTCATAATCAAGTAAAATCAGTCAGTTTCTATGGTGAAGACAATGCTTTTACTGCTGAATTCTTCTAATCCTTATTACCAATGTTTCATTCAGACATGGAACACATATATGAATAGAGATTTTTTTTTTTCAAATGTAGATTGGTTGTAGCAAACATCCATTACAATGATTTTCAGGTTGAAGGACAACATTATCAATAAGAATTGTACAAAATAAGAGTTCAGTCTATAGAGGAAGGTTCTATTTAAGTTACAGAAGCCCATAAATACCATTATCAAAGAGTTGCTACAGAATTATAGAGGAAAGACTTCAAGTAATCTCAATCAGGGTGCGGTTACAACTATATAAAGTTAGAGAGGCTTTCTTCCATACCCACATGGGGGTTTCAATTTTAAAATGCAATTTTCCTCTTATCATAATTTACCCATGTGAGGGTTTTTCCAGAATATAAGTGAAAAATGACATAAGATGTTATCATGGGTTGAGCCCAAGAAAAGAAGAATACTGTATTTTCAAGAAAATATAATGGAATTTACACGGTGTTTCCAAAGTCTAGCTAAGGTGTACATAAGAAATATAATGTTTTTTAAGAAAACCCATCTCAAAGCAAGGGTTTCAGGTTAACAGAGAGATTTTTCTTGCATTTTTCAAAAATCCACATAAGGGTTTTTAATTAAAATGCAGATTTCTCCAAAAATAATAGATACCCATATGAGGGTTTGTTCAGAAAACGAAAAAAGGAGTGAAATTCCTTTCATAGGCTGAGCTTATGCCACTGGAAAAGAAACTCTCAGAAGAATGAATACGACGAATTTTCTTTCAGATTTCCTATCAAGATACATATTAAGTCTCTAATGGCGCCTCAAAAAATATAAGAAATACCAACAAAGAGTGGAGAGCCAATGTGCACCAAAAGATTGCAAAAGTCACGGCCTGAAGAATAAAAGTTTTTTCTACACAAGCAGAGAATCATTTCTTTCAGACAAACAAAAGACTCGACATTTTCTGCTAATGAATAACTTACCACACAGTCTGAGCCTTTTATTGCATAAATGGCTCAAGAACCCAACTAGTTAGCTCATGTCGATACCAGTTCAAGCCCTTATTTCCTCCATAGCGGCACTATAACTGTTTGTTTCTAGAATGTGCAAAGTGAGAAATGAAAGAGAGTGTTAGGGTTTGAGTATTTTACTCACCCTCTTTCGCATAATGAATACTTTTGACCATGTTTTATCTGAATTATTTCATGTTATTATTGCCCGTGGACTTAACTCCAAGTCAAGTGCCTAGCAATGATGTGGTCAGCCCTATCATCAAATTTATGAATATTACATGTGTTGTGTGGTGGTCGAGCAATGCTAAATGCATTGTTGAAATTAAAACATACAATATGCCTAAATTTAGTGGTGATGAATATTTACATAATGTGCTAACTATGCTCGGTGTGTAAGTTAGCTTATGAAGCCCAAGACTATGCATGGAGAAGCCATAGAAGACTCTAAGTTTTCTAAAGAATGAAATTGAATATCAAATGCTAAGTATAGGTTGTGCATGAAGGAGGGATATATTAAAAATTCTAAAAGAAAAATTTGCTCATGCACAAGTGGGGCTTCAAAGTTCAATTATTCAGATCGTGCAAATTATGGAGATTATTGGCACTTTCCTTTAGTTTCACATCAATTTACGAGATATTATTGTCATACACGATACATAAATGGAGTTTCAGTTATCATGGGCGAGTTGATAAAAACGAGGCAGTTTTTGCATGTTTTGGCCCACTTTTTCATGGATTTCCAGCCAGTTTGAGTTACTTTTCAGTTGTACACATTGTGACTGCAAGTTTGAGCCTGAGTTCACTCATTTTTGCATGAGTTTGAGCTCTTCTTTTCCAAATCTTTATTTTTGCTTGGGATTTGCCTTGGAACTATCATTTTCTATACTAAAATTGACTTTCAGTTTCACCTTCATGCACTTTGGAGTTGCCTCTCATTGTATATATTGGTTAAAGTTAGTCTTTTTCCTCTAGTTCTTGTTTTTCAGACTTTGCATTCTGCAAAGAGAAATATCATGTAACTCAGCCTTCAGTTCCAGATTAATACAGTTGTAGGTTTACAGGTTCAATTGATCTCATTTTGTAAAGTTTCCTTCGATTTTAGTGAAATCAAAAGTTTTCCTTATCATTATGATGTTTTTATAAATGATTTGATGAAGTTTTATTGTGTTTAATGTCAGAACCTTTAAAATTATTGTCTCATTTATATTTGCATGCATTCAAAATAGTGAAAATCATAGGTCTAGGGTTGTGTAACAAAATAATATATTTTTCTTTGCTGAGAAAACTTTGTTTTCCTTCAAAGGTGGTTTATTCAAGCCTTCCTTAGAATCATTTTTGTGGTCAAATTGTCAAATTGACTTGTGTGGATAGTTTTTCTAAAGTTTATTGTGAATCATAGTTGCAAGTCTTTATCAATTAGGTGCATCACCATCAATTTACAGTTTTACGTGTATTTATTACATACTTCTATCCCTTTTCCAACAACTTACCAAGTTATTAATTTAAGAATCATATAGGAACCAGCCTAGAATCTGGAGGTCTATCTTCACCATAAGAATACCCATAACCTGAAGATAGTTTCCATGTTTCAACAAATTGCTGAATTTAGTCATTCAAGCATTCGGGTGCAATCTGTTTGACAACAATACTTTCACTACCCATCCCTAGTTTTAACTTTATGTCTATATATACTAAGATTTAAAAGGTTGTCATGATCTTGAAGAGATTTATAAAGTAACAATTTCTACTTTTAAATAACCATCTATTGGTTCATAGAGCTCATTAATTTGTCAAGATGACATATTAGGGAAAAACTTTACTTTCCTTTATATAATGATATGGTAGAATATTAAATAGTATAGATATCTTAAATACATATATAAAAGATGCTGAGAGACATTCTTGAGGCACCTATATTATATTTTTATTTAAGATAGATAGGCATTTTGAGATTGATAATTATCTTTTAGATATTGAATTTAAAATAACTATGCTTCTTGTATTCATAGTTGCAACGCGTAAAATGTTAATTCGCATTAGGAGTTTATTCATGGGGTTTATTTTGACTATAACTAACTTTGGTGGTGCTTGCAATTTGGCTCCTACACATGTGGTTATTGCGACCCAAGTTAGAACATGATGTCATGGGTTTTAGAATCTTCTCTAGATGTTTATATAGGAGTTAGTGATTGGAGGCTTACCTTCCTACAATTCTCTATTTTATTTCCTATTTTTTTCATTTGTAGGTTGGGTGTTGGTAGGAGTTAGTGATTGGAGGCTTACCTTCCTATAATTCTCTATTTTATTTCCTATTTTTTTCATTTGTGGGTTGAGTGTTGGTTTGGCTTCTTTAGGTTTCAAGTTCTCTTGGCCCTTAGTCTTAGAAAATTTATCTTTTTTGCATGAGTGTTTTTCCGGCTTATCCTTCCTATTATTGTAAGAGTTTTGTTTGGAAGTTTCTTCTTTTCTTCTAATCTCTAATTGGCTAGTGGTAGTTATGTAGACTTTTATTTAGATAGTCTTTTTTTATAATTTAAGGGTAAAGGGCCCAATGCATTCATCTTTATTTGTATTAAATAGAGTTATAATTACAAAATTATTTTATTTTTATATAAATATTAAATTTTAGTATCCATTTAAACTACTAATGTTACACCCAAACATATAAATAAATATGTAGATATATTTTAAACAATAGGATTATTTTATTTAATTAAGATCTATTTTATTTTGCTTCAAACTATTTTATTTAGTACATATACACATAATTTAACTATAAATGATAATTTTTATTGAAAAAAATGATTATTTTATTTAAAAAGTTTTTATTTTCTACAATATTATAAAATAAATAAAAATAAATGATTTATTTCAATTTTTATTATTTATTAAAGATAATATGTGTTATATACACAACTATTTCAATAAATTTATTTATTATTTTATTTATCATTTATTAACCCTTTTCCTTCTATATAGTGATGTTATCTATTGTTTGAGGTAATATTTTGTTTTATTTTTATTTTGAAGGGGATATTTTATAATTAGATGTAGGTTTTTATTTGACTTTTGAAAAACTATTGACAATTTTATTTGTGATTAATTATTTGTTGAAAAGATATTTTGTTAAAATAAAGTATAGAACATAAAAAATAGTAAATAAAGAGATATTTTATTTTATTTATTACATATTTTAAAAAATGGTGTCTTTGCTTTATTTAAAGACATCAATTTTACATAGTATGTAATATAAAATAAAAATTAACACAAATAATATAAAAATTGAAAAAGAAAAGAAACTATTCAATCTACAAAACAATGAATGTACATACACTCGTGTATATACAAACTTATATAAACTAGCCCTTGCATCTAATAACAATTAATAACAAATGTTAGATAATGAAATGAAATAAACTTATACAAATCTATTATTTTTTTCTTTAAGAAAGTAAGTATTATATGTTTATGAAATATTTGCATTCAGATTTAAGACATAAAACATAAAACAATGCAAATGAAAAAAGAAAATTGCCATCAAATTGAGGTGGATTGTTGTGCCTTCCAAGAACATATTGTCATTCATGTTTTTTTCTAATAGACCCAAAATGCTCCATGAACAAGTCATGATTACAAGAATAATCAAATCATGTTTATATATACTTTATATATATATACACAATTCCTCTTTTCTCTAATCAGTTGGATTAACAAACACACAAACCCTTGCCTCCCAAAATGCTCCATGAACTAGTCATGATTACAAGAATAATCAAATCATGTTTATATATACTTTATACATATATACACAATTCCTCTTTCTCTAATCAGTTGGATTAACAAACACACAAACCCTTGCCTCCCAAATCAAACCAAGAATGAGAAATGGAGAACAGGGGAGACCTGTGAGCTAGGGTTTGAGTTATCTCCTCACTCACAGATCGACTGAATTCCATCTTTATCAACCAAAGCAGCTCACATGGGCATGGCGGTGAGATTCATGACTTTCTCTGTGGATGACCTCCTGCACGTACTGGAAATCCGAGACATGGCATGGAATGGAAATACTGCCCTTCTGCTCAAAACCATATTCTTCCTCGGCTTCCTTCAGAAGCTTCTCGAACAGGGGATGGTTTATGTATTCCACCGGTATCACACAACGCCTCTGTTCTTCTCCCTGCCCAACGTAGAGAGCAAGGCAGCCCTTGGGCACATCCTTGTAAAACTCCGCCCCTTTCTTGGAACTCAACTGCAAAGAAAGATGTGGGAGATGCATCCTACCCAGATGAGGCATAATGGCAATTGAGTAAAGGCACGGCAAGAATCAGAATTCAGACCACCAAATACCAATAAAGCCTTCAGTTGATTCAGACACAAACCCTAACGCTACACTTCAGATCTCACAGAAGACAGAAACCCTAACGCTACGCTTCAGTATTCACAGCAGATAGAAACCCTAACGCTACGCTTCAGATCTCACAGCGGATAGAAACCCCCACGCAACGCTTCAGATCTCACAGAAGACAGAAACCCTAACGTTACGCTTCAGATCTCAGAGCAGACTGCTCGTCTGATGACAAGAAAGCCCTGCAAAGCGATGAGAAGATTGTTTGTGAGTGAACGGTGCAATTTATATGACAAAAGTCGGTAAGAGGGTGCACGTTTTCGCTTTACGCGGAGCCAATTGCGCGCCGATAATACCTCCCCCAGGCGAATGGGCAATGGGAGACTTTTTCTTTCTAGATGATAACTGAGATTTTTCCAGGGTTTTGTTTGAGCTTTTCATTTCATCCCACCTTCGCGCGGGCGGTCATTAGGAAAAAGTCGTGGGTATGAAGGAATTTTGTATACGTGTTTGGAGGGAGTGGAATACCAACGCTTGTCTCTCCGCCCATGGCCCTTCCAAATCCCAACTATTTAATTAATTTCACTTTAGAGACATTAGGTAGATTTCAGTTTGTCTAAAGAATTCCTAATCTACCTACGCTAAGGTTTGTATGGTAAGGTGTAGCGCCTTGGCCAACGTTACGTGTTAGATCAGTCATAGTGGAATTTTAGGTGCCTCGTGTTGGCGTGATAACTCTCAAGGAAATTTCAAGATAAACTCAATTATTTCGAGCGAATGAAATACTTATTTTAAAATAATAATAAATAAATTATTTTAGAGAGAGTTGAGATAAAAATGTGTATATAATTGGATTTGAAATATAAATAAAATAATTAAAAAAAAAATGTATTTTGGTGCAGAGGAAGAGAAGGTCTGGAATGACTATGATGGATGATTGCTATCTAATTTTTTAAAATTAGTGCTCTAAATTTTTTCCATTTTTATTGTCATATTGTTCACTAATCATCATCATTAATATATTATTAATATATATTATCTTTCTATTATTACCATTAATCCTTAGTGCATCATCATTTTATTAAATATTCTTCATTTTTCAATTAAAATAAACGATTTATTCATATTATCTATTATTTAAATAAAATATCAAAATCCACCTACTATCTATTATGCATCAAATAAATTAATTAATATCCTAAATTCCACCTCATATTCTTCAATTATTCATTAAATAAATAATTAAATCTTCAAATTCCATATCATTTAATTAACTAATAAATTAAAATAAATTAACTCTTTAATCAAATCAGTCCACTCATCGATCTATTTAGTTTACTCCTCCATGCAATCAATCAACTCCCTCATGTAATATGTGAACTCCATCACTCACTCATCTATTCTCCATGCAATCATTTAACTTCTTCTAACTCACTCATCAATTCACTTAACTCAATAATAAAAAATTAAAATAATTTTCATCTCACTCATCATTTTTACCATCAATCTTTATAACATCATTAGGTTATTAAATCTAAAATCCAATGAATACTAATATTATTCTAGTAGAATGAGAGCACCCACATATCAATGGCATCATGAGCACATCCATTAAGCACTCAATTAGAGATTTTCACATATTGGAGTAATTGTGTTTTATTTCTATTTTCAATGCTTTATCCTTTTATTTTGATTTCATGTTTACAACTAAATATTAGATGAATAAATTGAGATGTTTGTTCCAACTAAATTGTGTTGTGTATTATTTTAGGTCAATCCTACACTTATGGCCTTGAACCCAATAGCTACAATTTTGACTCTTTTTCTATGATATTGATATTTTGTTGTAGAGCTAACCCCATTGTCTTCATATATTCTATGTCTACATACAAGTTTTACTTGATCCTATACATTTTAATATAAGACTTGGTGGTGTTGAGGGACACAGTTGAAACTTGCAATGCAAAGTGTGGGAGACAACTTGCTCCCCTCTTTTTACCTTAGTCAAGCCACATTGTTTGATTTGATGGTTTTGATAAAGTTGAAAGACAAGCAACAAAAGATACAAATGATAATTATGTGATTGTGATGCTAAGCGATCAAGACTTGATGTAAAAAATGTAATATAACATGAATACCAAACTAACCTAATATATATGAACTAGGATTTTCCATGTTTGTTAATATGACTAATGCAAGAGATAAAGTGCTAATTGCATATTGATCCCTTGTGATAGAATATAAGTACGACATGAGATGACACATTTTTTGCACTCATGTGGCCTACCTATGGATGAATCACTCCTACTTGTGTGGTAGAAGCCAATGGAATGGGGAGATCCTAAAGCACTACCCTCTTCATGAGAAAGGAATGTCAATGAATTTGTGTGTAGCATAGTTGTGTTGTTTTAATGGCCCACTTCACAAGGAAAGAATGCTTGATGGTGGATGATTGTGTTGATGAATGGTATTGTGGTTGGAATGTGAGGGTGATCTGTAGAAAACCTATGAAGAGGTATTATTATGACAATCCTCATGTGGTTGGGAGTACTTTTAGCACAAATTATGTTTAGCTCTTACTAAGTGTTAATGAGAAAGGTTTTTTAGCTAGAAATTTTTAGCTTCAATCAACTCTTAGAAATGAGCTCTCTCTCTTTACCTAGTGTTATCTTCTTCTTTTTAGACTACAGGAATCAGCTGGGTATCCTCCCCCTATAAACTGTAGTGTGCTTGGTAAAAATTTTCCACATGACCGATGACGCTGGCATGAAACGCCCTCTAGTACCATGGGGACGGTGGGGAGACTATACCTCGTGACCTCTTACCTGCAACAAGATGCTTTAGCCAATCGAGTTAGGCCCACCACCCCCCTAGTGTTATCTTCTTATATGTATTATAAAATAATATTTTTCTCTTGAACTTATTGTTGATTGATTATTCCCAAGTTTAGAAGAGTGATATGAGTTTTCTAAGAATGGATTCTACCCAATCCTCTCTAATTGAAAGACATATGATCATGATGATGGGAGAGATAAGAGATGAATATGTCCAATCCTAGTGTGTTTTGATTAGAGGTAAAAAAATGGGTTTTGAAGGGGCCCAAAACCTAATACAAAGAAAGGCAGGTTGCAATTAAGATACATCATAAACCAACAATAGCCCCACAAAAACCCCTAAGGATTAACAAGACTACACATGTTGCATCTTACAAACAGGCAAGGGCCTAAGACCCTTTAACAACTTGGTTTTAACCAGGACCAAAAACCCTTTAGATACACACATAACCCACCTACATCCACTAGGCATCAGCAAACCAGCCACTCATGGAGGACACCACTAAGCTAAAAAAGATAATCTACATAATGGTGTAAGACACAATCATACCCCTAATCAAAAACTTTAGCAAATCCAAACACCCCACCTTAATAGGGGAGATGGAGAGCACAACAAACCACTAGGCACAAAGCCACTTCTCGAACCAGGAAGGCAGCTTTGAAACCATGAGCTCCCAACTTTTGGAAAGGATGAAATGAACAACAAGGCCACCACAACTGGAAATCACCAACACCCTCTATCTTCACCTCCATAGGAGAACTTCCCACCTCAATAAGAATAGCTGAGAGAGGTCCACCTGCATAGGACCAAAGGAGAAAGCCAACACAGTATTCCAACACACATCAATAGTATCCTTCGGTAAACACTGGGCCAAAAAAAATTGTGGAAGAGGAGAAGAATCACAAATAAACAACATAGGTCCACCTTAACAACTTTCAAATAAGAACTCATCTAGGTATCCAAACATAACTTGAACATTAACCCAACAAGAAGTCATTTGCTCACCCACTTCAGAGCCTTCACAATAGACCAAAAAAACTGAGCCATTAGAATATAAACATAAAGCAACTCATTCCACAAGAAGACCACAAACCCCAACATCAACAACCTAGGGGACAGCCACAACAAAGAGGGTGGCCTCACCAAAGAGGGACCAAAGACACTCATCATCACCAAATGTAGATTTCCAGACTCAGAATGATCAAGGAAAACCAAACCCCAATAGGAATAGGGGCCCCCAAACAAGATGGAAATAGGGAGAAGGGCCAACAAGAAAGAACACCAAGCAACCCCAACATGCCAGTCAAAGCAAGAGATAAGCCAAAACTCTAAACACCCAACCAGAGGGAGCCACCAACACTCCACAGAGAGGGGACAGGAAGAACCCAAAACACACCAAGAACCAAACACCCCAAAACAGAGCCACTAAGCAAACAACAGGTAGAAGTGAAGGACCCCCAAGAAGAAGCCATAAATAGAATAGACAAGCATGAGGAACCACCAAGCCTTCCTATTGCACCAAACAGGAACAAAGATCTACCCATTCTGCAACAAGAAATACTCAAAGAGCCCAAAGCACTCACACAACAAAGTAAGCAGCCCCATAGAGGGACAAGAATACAAGAAACCACACCCTCCCAAGGCAATGCCAATAAGAAAATCAAGGGAAAGCAGAAATGCTAACCTCCTCTAGAGCCCACACACTATAGACCAAGAGAGAAAGCTTTGCACCCAGACCAAAAGAGAGCAACTCTCCTTCCCGTCAGCACCATACCCCAATCCAAGAACTACAATCTAGAAAGGACCAAACACAACCACCATTGATTGCTCAGTTGCCAAGAAACCCCTGATTTGGTCTCCATCGTCATCTACATCATCTGTATCTTCTCCATCGTAGGTTTCAAACCTCCTGCCTACGCGCACCTTCTCCATCACAGGTAGTCATTGATTGATAATTCAATCCTAGTGTGTTAATTGCATGTGTATGTTTGATTTGCTTGAATGTTTTTATTTATATGATGCTTGATTTGATTTCCTCATTTTGATTGATCACCTTGTCTTCTTAACAAGGGTTTTGATTGCTAAATGTTCTTTTGTTATTTTTTTTGGTTGATTTACTTGGCTCATTAGCAAGGACTTTGATTACTTGATATTTGAGTGAAATTTTACTAAATGAATATAAATGCAAGAAATAAGAAAGTAATCTATGTTTTTGTATTTTCCCAAATAAAAATATAATCTAAGTAGCTAACTAAATGAAATAAGTGACTCTAAATATAATGTAATGTGAGAATTTATTTTATTTAATTTTAGTGATTGTCTTGTTCTATTAGCATAGGATCAATTTCTTATTGCATTGTCTTGTTTAGAAGGGATTTATGAAATGCATTGAAAAATGTTATTCCAAATTAAAAATAAATCCTACAATCTAATTTAAACTAATTCAATGAAGTAAGTGAATTCTATTTGACTACTACTAATCCATGATGTAATGATAAAATCTCAAGGATTCAAGAAAGGTGAAGATCACTTAATCTAATTTACTTACTACTTTCATTCAAGTGTTTGGAAGTAAACTATTTAACTTCACACCTAGAGATTAATATCTAAGATTCTTGGTGAAGATGCAAATGGCATGTATATCTTTGATGACTTAGCTAATGTAATCTCCTCTTCGCTTTATCTGAGGGTAATCCACTTGATGGAAGAAGGATGAGAATACAAGGAGCCAAGAAAAGGGGAAATGGAAGAGTTCTATGCTACTATAATTAAAAAACTTGAAACTTCGAACTAACTAACAAAAATCCTGAAGGTTGCAAATGTTACGTACAAGAAAAAATAAACTTTAGCTTAGAGACCTTAAAATAAATTTCTAGACTACTCAATCAAATATGAATGGTGAGGCAACAAAATCACAATTCCTAAAGGAATATTCCATTGAACCAAAGACCATTTAGAATCCACACGGGGGTGTTTAAATAGGCTTGAAAAAATAATCAAATTCATAATTAGAGGGGAATCAAAATCTAATTTTCAAAAGTGGGTGGAGTTAAGAATGACCTAAGCTTGAGTTTAGGTGCAAAAATGGTCGATAACTAAATAAAATTAAAAGTTTCACACGTCAATCTAAAATGTTGAGGTCACCCCTTTTCTAGCCAAGGTCATCCTTTTTACTAGTACATTTTACTATGGTAGGTTTCCCAAGTGACCTTGGGGATGCTTAGGCAAACCCACCATTTAAAAGGTGCAAAATTAAATCTAAGAAGTAGAAGGGTATTCAATGAAGGTGAAAGGCTAGAGAGGATGAAATATGAGCAAGGGAGGGCCCTCAAATCTAAGTACATGCTTCCATTAAGTTCAAAAAGTATTATATGGAGTTTTATTCACACCATGTGGGTCATGAGCTAAACCACAAAATCACCATCAAGTTGTCATATATGCTTGTACAATTTTGGGCACTTACATAGTTGCCCCCTTGAGTTTGACAATCTACATGGATAGTAGGTGTTATTTCTTGAAATAGGTGTATGGGACCCTAAAATTGTATTTTTACAACCTTAATCCATTAATTCTATTGGAATATGTGTAATTGACATGTGGCTAGAATAAGCATTAATTAAGTTATACGATAATTTATATAACCTTAACTAGGTAGTTAGGTTAGCCTAGGTGCTAGCCAAGGCATATTATGGTATATATCTAGGAGGTAATAAGTAGTAGTTTATAATCATATTCTAAAATATATTCTTGTTGGAGACTTATAGAGGTTTGCCCCCTTAATATGACTTATTATTACCAAGTATTTATAAGAATCCTAATTATATTTCTATATTTTCTATTTAATTATTTTACTATGCAAGTTTTTTTTGTATTCATAATAGTTTACAAAATTGATCATGTTGATCAACCTTACAGAGTTACATTCCTTCCAAAAATAGAATGGAATATAAGCTATAGATCTATATGCTATATATTAGGCCACATAGGGCTCAATTTACATAGTTTTTACATTATCAGATCATCAAAAAAAAATATAAAATGAGTCTCAGTCTTGTTTCAACTTTCTTTTCACTCTTGTTTCCTTTGTGTCAACTTTATGGCTCTCTTTCATAAGGTACTTCAATCCTGGTTTGCAGAGCAGCCATTGATTCACTTGGATCAACTCCTCTTTCTTGATCTCCACTTTTCCATTTTTCATCAACTTCTAAAAATTTTCCTTGGAGACCTCCAGTGTAATTGATACCTGCATATACACATTGTGCACTATGAGTCTTCTATTAGACTCAGTAAGTTTCCTCCTAGTGCCTTGATATTTTTCTGCATTTCTAGATTTCCATAAATGACACAAGATTTCAGTGGTTAGAATCAACCAAAATAAATTAGGAGCCTTTCCTATTTTATCAATTTTCCCCAAAACTATATCTTTTATCTTTTTTTTCTTTTCTTTCTCCTCACCCAAACAAGTTAATTTGAAACAATTTCCACACTTCCTTAGCATAAAAATAGTCAAAGAACAAATGATAAAGAGATTCAGTTTTTTTGCAAACATCACAAATAGAAGCATTGATTTTAGTGTCAAAGCTTGACAACTTATGCAACAACAACATCCATTTGAAACCTGCCTTTTTAGGCTCAACAACATTACCCAAAATGTTGGTGAAAGTCTTTTCCCACTGCTTCTGATTAAGGTTAAGGTTCCAATTTTTATTAAGAAGATTAGCCAAGTTAGGTGGGCTATCTATAGCTTTATAAATTTATTTTTCTTTGAGTCAGGTTAATTCTTTAGCTTTCAACCACATTAGTTCTTGATTGCTATTTAAAGCACCAGGATTTAAGTGATCTAAATTAAAGTTGTGATTCCTTATCCTTTCATAGGTTCTTTTTTGGGTTTGAGGGAGATTAAAATCCTATTTTAAGGTTTCCCAATTGATCAACCCACCATTCTCAAACATGTTATTGACTAGTGAGATTCCTTTTTAGTTCCAATCTTTAATCGAGCATCCTTGAAGGAGTGCCAATGGCTTATTATTGTGGTAAATATTCCACTAGACATATCTATTGAGTATATTCTTATTTAATTCAATGTCAACTCCCAGGCTTTCCACAAGCTTTTGAATGCACTTGACCCCATTGGGGAGATTGGGAACTTTCCAAACAAGAGATTGGAGATAGGTAGATTCTTCCAAGATTTTGCATTATTGGGCACCCCATTACTGATATTGTTTCTTACCAAAACCTTCCAAGGTTCATCTCCCACTAAAATTTTGCAAATCCATTTGACAACAAGGTCTATCCCTTGATTTTTGAGATCCTTCAACTCCAAACCCCCTTTCTACTTTTCTAAACAACATCAATCCCAATAGACTACATGTCTTTTCTTGCAACCCTTACCATCTAACTAGAGAAATTTCCTTATGCACTTCTGAATTTCATTTATTTGGTACCCATTGAACAACCAAAATGAAGCATAATAGATATTATAGGAGGAAAGTATTTTCTGACACACCTATGCCCTCCCTGCATTTGAGAGGTATTGCTTATTCCAAGCTTCCAGCTTCTTAATGATTTTGTTTTTCAACCATTCCCACATTCCCTTTAAGTTAGGATTGATTGTAAATGGTATCCCAAGATACCTGACAATCTTACCGGTGCCTCCCCAATGGAATTCATGCTCCTCAAGCCAATTCAATTGATGTTTTTCCCAACTTAATAGCGTGGATTTTTCCCTAGAAATTTTTGCACCAGCTACTTTGGCATGTAAGTCCATTTTCCTTAGCAGATTTTCAAAATTTTCTTTATCCAATTTCACAAAGAGTGTTGTATCATCAACAAATTGTGCATTCATTAACTATTCCTTGTTTGGGAGGGAGATGCCTTGCACTCTAGGACTCAAGGTGGAGTCCCTTAGTATGTAGTGTAGTGCATCTACATCAATGACAAAAAGGGAAGGTGCAAGGCGCCACCCTTTCCTTATGGATCTTTGTAGGATTATCTTTTTTGTAAGGTCCCCATTGACTTCTACTCTTGTTGAGGCATCCTTTAGGAGGATTTTGACCATTTGACACAATGATTATGGAAAACCAAATGTTCTAGCACCATCAGGATGAAGGGCCATTCAATTATGTTATATGCCTTCTCAAAATCTAGTAGAAGCATACCTATATTTTGATTGGAAGTCCTAGCCCACTCCATTGCTTCCCAAATAGTTAAAAGGTTTTCTAAAATGTATCTCCCTTTTATAAATCTTGTTTGGGTATTATTGATGACCTCAAGAAGAACCAAAGTTAGCCTTTGGGAGATGGCTTTAGCAAGTATTTTATATGATACATTTAGTAAGGTGATTGGTTTCCAATTTTTCACGAAGGTTTTATCTCCTTCTTTGGGAATGATTTTTATGATACCTTGATTGATTTCCTTTCCTAGTGAGCCAACTTCAAGTGCCTCGTTATAGACTTGTAGCAGGTCCTCGCTAACCTAGTCTAAATTTACCTTATAAAACTCTATTGGTAGGCCATCGATCCCAGGTGCCTTATCATTGCAAATTTAAAGGATTGTATTTTTAATCTCCTCTTGAGACAATGGTTTACTTAACCTATCTGCCATTTCCTTTTTCACTTTCCTTGGAATTAGGCTCCTACACATTTCTCTAGCCTCCTTGTAGAGTGTGCTATTACATTTCACCGGGAAGAGGTCCTTATAAAACTGAAAGAATTTATCTTTGATGCCATCTAAGTCTTTAGCCATCCCCCCTTCATCCCAGATGGCATTTACCTACTCCTTAACTTCCTTATCTTTCAATATTTTGAAGAACTTGGTCCCTTTATCCCCTTGGGTTGTCCAATTCAGCCTTGCCCTCTTCTTGAGACCTTGATCTCTATAGTTCTGGATTTTCCTTAGACCCCCCTGATGCTTATGATTTCTTCATTTACCTCCAAATTTTGGGGATCATTTTGGATCAGTCCCTCAGCATGGAAGAGTTTTTCTTGTAGCAGGTTCTCAGATTTCCTCCTATTTTTTTCTTTTTTTTCCCCAATGGTTTGAAATATACTTTGCTAACTTTGTACAATGTTCCATTTTTCAATGGAATATTTTCCCCGAAGCAACCACTTGTTTATTTCTCTTAAAGTGAAGATTGCATTGTTACAATCTTCCCCTCTTAGAAGACTTGAATTGATGATAAAATTTCTTACTCTCTTGGGAGGGGTATTGATTTTGCTCCCAAATTCTAGTCTTGTTGTAATGGAGTGATGATCAAAGAGAGTCCAAGGGTTAACCTTAACTCTTGAGTTGGATCCTTCCACTAGGTCAAAGGAGAACATGTTCTTATTGGCATAAAACCTATCAAGCCTGCAATAGATCCTTCTATTGCCACTCTGGAAATTGCACCATGTATACCAAATTTCTTTGTTCTCTTTCTTTTTACCCTCAAGTGGGTCCACTAACTTTAGTTTGTTTTTTGTCTTGTACCAAAAAACTTCTCATTTCCTTTCCACCCCAAGTCAACCACACCCAACTTATCCTCTTGATTCTCTACCATATTAAAATCACCGCTCAACACCCATGGGATGTCAGGAAGCTTGCTTAACTAATCCCACAACTCACATCTTTCTCTATATTCATTAGGGGTATAGATGGAATAGACCCAAAATTTTATATTTTCCTTTTCTAGAAAAATCTAGACCACTGTATTACAAGGTGAGGTACCATGATCTTTCACCCAATTTTTCCACTACTTGGCTAGCAGAATTACAAAGCCACCTTTTCCTTTCTCGTGTTTGGTAGTGAAAGAGATTGAATGCCTCCAAATGAATTTGAGATTTGATTCCAAGTTGAAATTAGTGGCTTTGAATTCTTGTAACATTACCACATCTTTGTTTTTGATTTGGTTAACAAACCTTCTTATACAATATTTTATGTCTGGGGATTCAAGTCCCCTCACATTCCAAGAAAAGCAGTTAAGATTCACTAGCATCCATATCTTGAGTTTCATCCTCTAGGTTCTTGAATCCCTCAAAGCATTTAGGGAATTATTTTTTCCTTTTCTCACTTCTTTTATAGGGTATCATGTCCTCCTATTTCTTTTTCTCCCTCTTTTTTTCTATCCTATCCATTCTTTTACAAATTTTCTTTTATCTTTCCCAACATCCAGGTCATTGCCTTCCTTTGGATATTTTTTCTTGACCAACATCTCCCAAGCCTCTTAGTGGGGTTGAAGTAGTTTTAACAAATTATTTAGCTTGGGGAGGACTAGCCTCATTAGATACAAATAAGTTTTTTGCCTCATCTAAGTTCCAGTTTTGACATGCAAAATTTAGTTCTTTATTATTAGCCTCCCCTTTAGGGATCATTGTTTTGGCATTAGCTATTGCCTCCTTTAATCTTAGGTCCAATCGACACTAAGACCCATAGCCTCTAGAGTCCACCTTGAGTTTATGGGTAGTATCCTCCATGCTAGAAGGGATCAAGATCTTTTGTCCCGAATCCCCTAACCGTGGCTCAGTGAAGGCCGAATCTAAGACTAGAGGATCAATAGAACTTTGAATATTATTATTAGAAATAATGGTTACATCTTCCATTTGTTCGGTCTCAAAATGGGGTTACTCTACCCGACAATCACTGAGAGCTTGAACATAGGCTTTAATTTTAGATCTCACGGCCTTAAGGATTTTTTTATTCACATTAATTTTCTTTTTTATCTGCTCCAAGACTAGCTCTTGAGCATTAAGTTTGTGGTCCAAGGGTTTGGGCCTATCCTTAAGTGGGGTGTGGTTGGTCGCTTTGGCCCCAAAATTTTTAGATTATGCATAGTTTACATTATCTTTCCATGGGTTTTAGGGTGTCATCCCAAAGCAATCATCCACCACAAGGATTTCATTTTCTAATATTCCCTTCTCAAGAACCAGGATTGCTTCCTCAAGCGACAAAATTGATACATTATCAAGAGCACCCATAGATTCAGTGCTACAATTATCTTCGATTAGGGTTAGAGCATTTCTTTTGGGGTCGGTTGATTCACCATGGGCCACCCTCTCCAAGTCCTTAGTTCCCTCAGGCTCCTTGGTCTCCACCACACCAAAGGGCTCCTTTGTCCCAATGGACGGTGCTCTTTTTTTATTCATAGTGGCACATTTTTGAATTATAGGGCAATCTTTCCTCACACGTCCCTCTCTTTTGTAGAGGAAACACATGTTCAAACCCTCCAACAACTTGATTTGGAAATTTAAAATGGACCAGTTTCAATTTCAACCTCGTCTAGGATCTCAATACCTGGAGTTATTGACACTAAAATCCTCACGTCTAGATGCGGAAGGGCATTTTTTGAGTCCTCAATTCTCAAAAACCCTCCCAAACTTCACAACCAACCGTGAGATGAAATTCCACAAAATCAAAGGAAGATTCTGCAAAGTTATCCATCTAGGGTAAGAAAGTGCAAGCACTTCTTCACACAAAAGGTTGGATGACCAGGCGATAGCCCTAAACATTGAATTCCCAACCGACTAGAACTCTTTATTAATTACATGTTCTTGCATTTTTGAATTTTTGAAAGTAATTAAGAAAATACCTCTTTGTATCATTCTACAAAATGAATGGAAAAATCCTAAAATTTTATTCCATAAATTAATCATCCACTGGTCGAGGTATTTCCTCGTTGAGATTTTTGAAATATCTAATGTAGCAAAAAAAGTTGTAACATTTTTTAATCTAGAATCTTCATTGTCAAGGGCTGAAGGAATACCATCATTTGGAATTTATAATTATTATCTACTATCCAGAGGAGGGTACTTACTTGATTCGCTTCCAAGGTTAGGGTTTCCGCTGCACCCTCCATCACTAACTGTCAGGAAGTGTGTTGAATCTAGGATCACCTGCTTACCTTTTTCGGCTACGATATCTCTAAAAGACCGACTTCCATTATCTAAACCTCCATGAGGGTTTAAAGTTTGGTTAATTGCCACACCCCCATGGGGGTTGTCCAAATGATGGAGGATCTCTTCCATGAATTTCCCCTCACAAGCAGTTCTAGGGAAACAAGGTGGTGAATCACAAACAAAAATGATGCATCCAGGGTGTTCTCATAGGGCAGGAGGATACCTCTAGGAGGCCACACCAGAAAATGATAGCAAGACAATAAACACAAAATAAAACACAAGGCACTAGGAGGCAAAAGGTTAGAATACCAAACCCACGATGGCCAGTGGCCATCACAAGGCGAAGACACCATACGCCTCCATTAACGCTTGTCAGAGCCCACCCTCAAGATCACCAGTTTGACCATCTATCAATTTTTTTTGTGCAAGTTATTTCATTACATGTACTTACCTTTGTCATTGCCCTACATCTAGACCTACAAAAAATAAATAAAGATCATAATAATAATCTTGAAAATATGGCTAATGCTAAGATATATGTAAGAGTGCTCACCATTTATATGGTGTTAGAGGGATACTACCTTCACCACTTACTACTACCATCTATTCTAAAACCTATAATATGGAAAATGTAAATAGACTTCAAATGCATGTAATTGAAATGTGGGATTAATTAGTGAGGAAAACTAAGACAAGATGGCATTCCATGATAGAAAGGTGCAAGGTATACCTATATTGTTCAATTTTACATGAATGACTTTCCAAAATAGTGAAAAAAATCCTATATATTTTAAATTAACTCACTTTACAGTTCGTTTGCACTCATAGTAAGAGAGAAATTGGGCTCTAGATCTATAATGAAAAAAAATTCAATATTATATTGCTAACTGAAAATTTGTGATGAGGGTATTGTGACTGGATGGTTGTAGCTCCTCCTCAAGTGCACACATAGGTAAAAAAATAAGAAAAACACATCTCTTCTCTAGTTAGAGTTTTCATTAGTTTTGTGTTGAAATAGTTGTGAAATTTAGGGCCATTAGTTGCAAGAAGATTCACAGAGCAATGAAGGGTAGTGAGAGTTAATGCACATGCATAGAATGGGTAAGGTGTGCCTTATCCTAACATTGGGAATCCTTTGGGAATCATTCTTTCTATTGATTGTGGGATGTTGTTGCTTGAAGCGCACTTGCAAGAATTATTATTCTCATATTTCTTGGAGACTTGGGTATTGTGAAGAAGGCTTGACTTAGGCAAAGTTGGAGAGGAGCTTTTCTTTTTATCTTTCTTGTCTTTTTCATGGGGTTGGCAATACGTTTATGGGAAAATAAGAGAGATTTATCTTCTCTTTTGTTGTGTTTTTGCATTCAC
Organism: Sequoia sempervirens; assembly: GCA_007258455.2. Classification (NCBI taxonomy): domain Eukaryota; kingdom Viridiplantae; phylum Streptophyta; class Pinopsida; order Cupressales; family Cupressaceae; genus Sequoia; species Sequoia sempervirens. The sequence goes on along the minus strand of VDFB02271358.1, from coordinate 326,268,589 downwards.
TTTTTGGAGGAGATAGTGCTTTAGAGAGTGCAATTTTGTGAGGATAGTTTTTCCTTTTAGTTGTACACATTCTTTCTTTGATTGAGGCATGAGTTTTGAGAGGGCTAAATTTCATTCTTCTTATGCTAGCATTGCACAAAGAGTTATCTTTTGGAAAAAGGATTATTGTGGTTTTACAAGTGGTGAAGCAACAAATAGTGTTTGTTGTTCTCTATAGGAGTTTCCTGTATCATTATTATTATTTTCTTGAGTTGAATTTTTCAGAAGCTGCTTGTCAGAGTTGTGGCATTGTTTCTAATAAGTGCAAAAGTACCAAGTTTACACATGCACATCTCTATTCTAATTTATTGTGTAACTTATTGTTTATTTCACTATTCTTCAATTTTTTAGAGGGAATGATTATTATTGCTATTATTATTTTGTGGGTTTTTATCTAAGTAAAATACTCTAGAATTCCAAAAGTATATAGGGCATAGATAACACAATTTTCTCTCTTTGTTAAAGATAGTAGAGTGGAGTAGAAATTCTCTAGCTTATGAACTAAAGGATTTAGACTATAATTCTCAAATGAGATTATTTTCCTAGTTGGGTTAAAAATATCTTGTTGTATAATTATATGAGTATATAGTTCCTTTTGAGAAATTAGAAAATGAACATGTTTAAAAAATGCATTTACTGTTAATTATTCCTAAACCATAAAGAATAGTTTTTGGTTAAAGGATTGAGAGTTTGTGAGATGTCCAAGTTTGGGTAGTCCAATAGGTTACTTAAAGATTAAAATTTCAATATATATGATCCTTGTTGGATGTTGTGTAAACATACATGATTTTATTATCTTGAATAACGTGAATTAATATGGTGTTCTTTACGAACATAACCTTATGTTTTTACACTAAAAACTTGAAACCTTATTTTAAGTAACCTTCTATATAAGATGTTATATTATTATTGAACTTATTGAACATGTTGTCAATATTATTAGATGAAACTAGGAAGGTCAATTCGATGACATTTTATCATCATGTTTAGCTAAATTTTTTAAAAATAATAGAGTAGATACTCTCACGAGTTACAATAAGGACTTGAACAAGTGGCACTAAGACAAGACCCAAGTTGTTACGAGATTGTAACATGGGTGTTCAAGACTAACCAGTCCCAGTCAAGTATTGTCTTAGTGAGTCATCACTATATGAATAAGAATCTTATGAAGAATAAAACCATTTGGTCAAACTATAATTTTGGGTTATCCATAGGTTAGTTAAGGTTTCCAAGTTAAGTTAGAGGTGGGTGAACGTATGAATCCACTTTTTAAGGAAGTGGTTGAATTTAATTCAAACTTTAGCCAAAGTAGGTGCAAAAGTCTTTGCTTGCACTTGTTAATTCGTTGTGCTCTAGAAATACATAACTAGTCAGAAGTCTATAGTTGTATGACCGTATTGGTTATGTAGGAAACAACACTAGAGACTCATATGGTAATACTAGGGGTTCCTTAGTCTATGCTCTATGTTGAAGGGTAGGGTCACTTCTAGTTGGAAGGTGTGCAAGGGATCATCAGTCTGTGGTTGGAGGTAAAGCACTTGGGTGATGCTCTCCCTCTTGCAAACAACACATTGAGGCTTGTGAATTGGAAGATTAATCTAGATATGGAATTCTTGACATTGAACTTACTTGTAAATCTATTTACTTGATTGTAAATCTTATATGAAAATTGTAATTGGAAAGATGTGTTTCTTTTACGAGTTGAAAAGTAATGCTATTTCAAATATAATTTTTTTTATGATTTCAATTATGCAAAGTGTAAAATATGATGTTAGAAAAAAAAAATTGCTTCCCTATTTTTAAGGAATTGAATTATTTATTTCATGGTTAAAACCTAGGTATTTACTATGTTGTATGGTTAGATATGTTTCATTATTAGAGTAGACAATATGCCACATAAATATCAATGAATGTGTTTTATAATAACCCCTTATGATTTTATATGCATTCAAACATGACAATTGAAAAACACTAAAATAGATTAGATTGAAAATATGTTAATATTAAGTTATTTTGATTGTGTTAGGATGATGGGGATATGGAGCGAGTAGAAAATTGGTGTCTTTATCTAGTTGTGAAACATAGTCTCTAAGTTCATAAAAAATATGTAATAACTAAAACCAAAGGTGATACCTTAATCAAGATACCACAAAAGACTATGGGCCTTTCAAAATGCATAGGAAAGTTGGTCTCTACACATACATTCAAAAAAATTGGTTGTAGAATATTAATTGAGTTTACTTAGTGATCCATGAGTATGTACCCATACATTTTCTTTATTATTCTAAAAAGATACCTTACAAAGGCTTTGCAAGGATTTTATAGTCATCTAGTTAGTGAGTTAAACAACACAGATCCAAAAATGTATATTATTCATATGGAGACACTCAACTAAGGTTGATTATACCTTTAATAATTAAATCTATAAAGGTTAAAAATTTGGGACAAACCAAAATATTATAATATCAAGATACATTTACCCCTAACTGGAAATTGAAACCTTAGGGCTTCCCGTGAATATCATTGTTCTATTGATTCTGCAATTGTTCCTATTTTTCCTCTTCTTATTTTATCCTCTTTATTTCTCTTTTTCCAATATGGAAAACATATATCTTTCAACACCATCAAGAGATATAAGGGAAATAAATATGGCTGTCTATAATTGTACAAGCCTCCCCTATTTTCTTGCATCACTTTCACATGACCATGCACTTGAAACCATGCCCTTTACATTAGAAAATGTATGCTTTTGTACACCATTAATGTCTAAGAGGGGCCCATAGTCACCAAGATTCATATAAGAGTCCTCATATGTCCAATCATATTCATTTTGAGACCATTAATGTCATCTTGATCCATGTAGAGAGGTAGGTAAGAGTCATAGTGAAAAATGGAAAGAGATTTGAATTATTGTGTTACGCGCCATTGTTTAGTTACCAATTACCATTACCTTTATGAGTAAATATATTTTTAATACATGATGATTTTTTAATGAATTTCAATGGATGAATGAAAGGTATGAATATGTATTATGATGAGACTACTTTTTAAATGCTTTAATGATGCTTATGATATATGATGAATATGGTTTTCATGCTATCATCTAACTTTATACATCTTACTCTAAGTTGGATGCAGAGAAGGTTCAAAACCTCCAGTGGGGAGAGGGAGAGTATCACCCAAGAGAGGAGATTGGTATGGTAACCATTGGTAAAACCTATCCGAGCAGACACACACACTCACTCGCATAGGCTAGAGAAACCTTGTTGAGTCAGTTTAAGTTTTTTGTCAATAAGTGTTAAACCAAGTTGATAGCTTTTTGGTTGATAGAAATTTTGGATGGTTGTATTTTTATTTTTTTATTGTTTAGTCAATTTGTGCTCCAGTGTTAAAACCCTTGTGATGAGCATGAGATATATATTGTGTATTGAATATATATGGATACACATATATTGAATATATATGTATGTATATATGCAATGGAACATACATATGCACATATGTAGGTATGGGCAAACATAGATAGTAATGTCTGTGTATACCCATACGTAGATACACAATACATATGTAAAACATTCACACACACACACACACACACACACATATATATATATCAATATGTGTATATATTATAATGTTTAAATAATGGTTATATATATATATATATTTGATTAAAATAGATATATTAATATATGCACAATATATATATTGATATATAATAAAGAACATATTATAATATATATATATATATATATACATGAATAATATTATATGCATATTATTATTATTATAAATATGTGATGGAAGCCATACTATGGCAAGGAAACCACACATTATGGATGTATGTATATGCCACACCATGGAAACGAGTGGCAACTATTTATAATGGTTGTTTGAAACAATAAAAGCAACCCAACATTGGCACATAACTTGCAAAAGGATAAATGGAAAAGATGCCATGATAAGAGGAAAAATTTAATCAGAATTTTAAAACACTATTGCACAATATATAGAAGGGCACTTTGACCAAGTAAAACACATATGCTAAACTATTTTAAGCCCACAACTTGGGGCAATTGGGCAAGAGGTAAAATTTTCTTTTGATTTGGACTTATATGTGCCAAACATATGACTTTTTCTGCAATCTCAAAAACTGCTAGCAAGTGTATAAGTTGCACCCAATAGCCAAGTCAACTTGGGAAGTTATATAGTTGGTTTTTGAATCATATTTGTAACTAATTTTTTTTATAGATAGCTGCTACGACTGGAAAAAAGGTTTGAGAGGTGGCAGAAAATAAGAGAGGTGGTATTTGTATTGCATTATATAAGAAGAGCAAACACTCTCTATTTTGTGGTTCATTCTAAAATTATTTTGTCAGTTTGAGAGCACGTAATATTTGTTTTAGTGTGAGGAAAGGCTAAGTTGAGTAGTTGTAGTTATCATTTGAAGGAATAGTAGCAAGGAGAGTTGAGAATAAAGGAGGCAGGAGGCAGAGCCATTGAGCATTGGGCAAGCATTCATGAGATACTCATTTTGAGCTATTTTTATTCCATACATGCTTAAGATATCTCTTCCTCTATCTCTTTTTAATTATGAAACTAAGTTTGAATATTGTTTGAAAGTGTTTGTGCTATCAATGTTTGCATACTATTTCTATTGGATAGTTATGAATGATTGTGATTTTAGCTAGATTATATAAGTTGGATTAGGGAATTCATAGAGCATGATAAGTAGCTATCTTGATTATATTGCTTGATTAACATGGAAAAGAGAAGCTATTATTGAGTAATATGATAATATTTGTTAATACAATATTGTATTTGTATTGTCTGAATGAGTTGTGTTGCTTTGCAATGAAAGGGATTAAAATCATAATAGACGTACTTTATCACTTCTATCTATGGAATGATATTATTTTATGAATACCTTTGTATGGTAGTTTAACCATGAGTGGAGAACTTACGTTCTTGGTTGCGTATAACCCTTGAAAATAGGAGTATAGTGTATTCCCTTGAGTTAGGGTAAACACTTGAATAAGAGGTAGTTGCCAGTTTTGGAATGTCACAAGTATGTAACAAGGTATTCAAGAGATTGGGTCAAACCTGGTTGATCAGTTAAATCATTATTTGTGTGTCATCACTTTTGAATGAAGTCTTGTTTATGATATTTAAACCCTGGGGTCAAACCAAGATAAGAGTTATTCATAGGTCAATAGAGTTTCCAATTCGAGTATGGGGGTGGGTGAAATTACGATGTTGCTACTTTAGTAAGTGGAATTGATATATGTATCAAAACTTTGGCCAAAGTAAGTGTAGAAGTTGTTGTATACACTTTGTCGGTTCATTATGTACCAGGATTGCATAGCTAGTCAAGATTTTCATGCATAGTTGGAGGGGATCCATAGTTGTATGACCATTCTAGTTATGCAAGACACAACATCATACTCAATTAGGAATTTCAAGATGTTTCCATACCAAACTCTTCATTGAAGGGAAGGGCCACTTCTAGCTAGGAAGGTGTGTGAGGGACCGCTATGTTTGTGGTTGGAATAAAAGTGCTTGGGTGATGCTCTCCCTCTTGCAAATGGTAGCCGAGACTTGTGAAACATAAGAAGTGTGATCCAGTTGAGGACACCTTGACCTTGAACTCTTGTAAGATATGAATTTTTATATGTACATGATCATGAATCAATTGTAATATGTATTTGAAAAGATGATTTTCATTTACTTGGAATTATGTAATGTTAATTCATTTATGCAATGCTATGTGAAATGGTTTATTTCAAAATGCAAATATGTTAAGGAAAGGAAGAAAATTATTTCCATGTTTTCAGGAACTTGAGTTATTCACTTTTTAAGTTAAAACTTAGGTGAAAACAATAGAATAAACATTGGGAATGCTACATGTTGAGGGTTATGAGTAACACATACCACATGCCAAGGATCAAAGTACTACATAATGAGGGGCTTAAGGGTGATAGGGAATTCATGCTACAGGAGATGTGAGAGGGGGGAAGGCCAAAATGGGAACTTTGATAGGAACAAGGTATCAGGATGTTAAGATCAAGAGTCAAAATGGGGCCTAATTTGGTATCGAGTCAAGGAAATAGTTAAAAGTATGAATTTTAAAGGTTATATAGAGTAATCAATGAAGTTTTAAACTTTCAAGGGTTGGTGGAAATGGGTACCCGATTAAGGGAAAGGCCAAAACTCCAAGCCCACAAGACCTAATCAATTTTTTGGAGTGCAAGGTATAAAAAATTAGGAAGTTTAGATGAAGGGGAATGGGTACCGAGGGATGGGATGGATGAGGAAGTTCAAAAATTTGGTGAATGCAAAAGACTTAAACTTTTAGCAGGTTTTTGGGCTTAGGAATAACAAAGGAGTGGTAATGGGGAATGGGAAACTTTGAAACTCCAACAAAACAACACTTAGATGAAATTTTAACAAGAACTTAAGTGGGTTATCAAGATTGGTAGGGAAGGTATGTAGGTATGGACAACCTTAAATTTTAAAAGGCCAAAAAACACACAAAACACTAATGAAAACACCAAAAACAACCCAAACTTAGACTCTTTATGAATTTTACATCTCTTTACACTTAGGGGACCCATTTAGGATGTCTCAGATTGGTTATAAACAATGAGTGGATAAGGTTAAATGCACAACCCATGGAGTAGTACAAAGCAAAGGTAAGAAACATAAAATTGAGGTTCCAACATTAGCTCTAGTTCTAGGGACGTGTGTCTCTTGTAAGCATAAAAATAATTTAAATCTCTAAGAGTAGACCAAAATAGGGACAAAAAAGAGACTAAGACAAATATACTTCATCATGATCAAACAAGGATCATGAGTGCACAAATGCATCAAGGTATAAACAAGATAAGACACAATATGTACAAGGAATGATAACAACTTGTAGCCAAAAACATCCATGGAGGAACATAAACATTGAAGACATGGTTACACAAAAAAGGTTATAACATAATTACAAGTCAGATCGTACAAGAATATCCATGGCATGAGGCCATGTGAAGTCTACTACAAATACTTTCCTCTACCAAAGAGAATCCTACTTATGGAGTTGATCTCCATCAAGCCACAATTTTACTCACCACTCAGTTGCAACAAATGAAGCCTTATGTCTGCATGCATCAATTTGTAAATATTACCCAATGAGTGAATAATTACTTCACCCTTAATCTTTATAATAAAAGTTAGTAACAAGTAATAAATAGGTGTTGGACCGATGCCATGATGCAAGGGGAGAAAACTTAAAGATAAAACTTAAAGATAATTCAATAACAAAATACATGAATGAAAATAAATATCTGCCATTAAATTCTATAAGTTTTCTCCACCCATTGACCACATCATGTGAATCAAGGAAAAAATAAAACACCTCAAACTTTAAAAAGAAAATAAAAATATATCTAACTACAACCCTACTAAGTGCAGGGATGAAAATCATCTCACATCCCAAATTGGAATGCCTCAAGCCCAAGTACACTATCAATATGGGTTGTAACATGCTGAATTTCTCTTTGGAATATATATAGTTGCTCAACATCATCATCCTTTGTATGTTGGACCCATTCAAAGGATTCCAATTCAAGTAAACCATTATTTATAGTAGTAGAAGCTATACCATCACAAATGAAAGCTTCATAAACAAAATTATCTTCATTAAACCCTTGGAAAATAGATGGCCAACATACACGAATATCATATGTGCTAAATAATAATTCAATATCTAAATCATAGTCATTATTTAATTCATAATTGTCACTATCAACACAAAAATCACCACCTCATGTGAAGAACCCAGTTCCTCAAATTGTCTCTTTGTTTCAAGATCACCTAGGGAGTTTGATGTGTCATATATTCTATTACAATCAAGCTCGTGACATATATTTTCTTCTTCCTCAATCAATAGAAGAATAATTTTTTATTATTTGATTGAAACAAACTTTGCATGAGGAAGACAACAATTCTTGTACCAAATAAATAAGTTCTCATATGCATTCACATGATCACCATCTTCACATTCTTAAAGCATAAGGTCTTCAAATTAAAAATAAATTACATTAATATTTATCTTAGAAATTCTATCATCAAGTGCATCCATCTCTATGGTATCCTCATGCAAACATAGATCAATATCCTCAATATCAAAATCAAGGACAAAGGAGGGAAACACATCAAACAAAAACTATTTTCTTGTTCATCATTTACATCACATGTGTTTTGATCCTAATATGATATATTCCTAAGTATATATTATGTATTCCTAAGGATAAGCACTTTTGGCGTGCTTAACCCTAACATAAATATTAGTTAATACACTAATACCCCTTAATTAGAATGAAGGGGTATGTCCCTGCATAGTTTAGCCTATAAATAAGGAAGAGAACTCTCTCCCATATCATCATATCATACAATATTGAATTCATATGTTATTATCTTATCATTGGAGGTCACCCCATCAAAGTGGTTTGCTATATTTCTTATTTTTACAAAATATTCCTAAGAAAAATCATAACAAGTGGTACCAGAGCTACAATTTTGGCCAAAATTTGTGTTTCCACCATAACTTCCAAAATAGTGCAAATTTGGATTTTTTTTTTTTTAGGTTTTGAGGTATGTATTAGCTAAGCCCTCAAAAAAAATTCAAACTTTGAAGGTAATTTTTATAAACTTTATTAAGATTTTACTTTTTTTTTTCATTAATTTTCTCTATAGGCCAAAATTTTAGGACTTTTTAAAAATATATTTTTGAAAATCTTATAAAAAATTAGGTAGGGCTAGTTCTTTGTAATTTACTATTGGAGATAAAATAAATCCTTTAATTTTGTGGTCAAATTTTAGTCAAAATTTGTCGTAAGGGGGGAATAATGCAATAGGAAAACACAACAAATTAATTAAACAAACTTAATTCAAACAAGATAAAATCCCAAAACCCATACTCATGAAATAAAGCTCTAAAATATCAAAATCAAACAATGTAATCTAAAAGACAACATGAATTGAATTCAAAACTTTAAAACACATGCCATCCCATGTTGGAGTTGTGTTTGTATTGACGTTTGGATGTCAGATTGCTCGATTCAATACAAAGCCTCCATTGTTGATGTTGTAAAAGCTTCAATGTGTGTAAAATGGTTAACTATAATGTGATAATATCTCTCAATGTGCTCAAGCGATAATTGCTCAGTGCTTCGCTATGAAGATTCAAGATGATTTGTGAGAAGGTAGAAGAATGTTTTAAGATTTCCTATTTCGAGATGAATGATCAAGATGCAACAATTCAAAATCATGATTAATGGTTAAGAACCGTTGAGAGGACATAGATTGCTCAGTTAGCTTTTGTGGTTGATCCAATTAAAGATTTTAATTGCGCAATCTGAGGATTTAGATTGCATAATCTATGGGATTGAAGAAATGAAGTTGAGTGGTTAGTGGGATTGAAGAATAGATGGATTAGTTAGGAAATAGATGGGTTAGTCAACCATTTAGAGTGAGAAATCAATGGTCGTGATTTTCTCAATCACAAAAGAGGTGAGGATAATTAATTGAATTAATTAATTAATATTTTGGGTTGAACATGCAAGTCATGTTTGAATTTAACAAATAAATTTGTATTTGTTTGTTGATTATGTTGAATGAGGTTGAATAATTAATTTAATTATTCAAGTTTAGAACATGGAAAGGAATTTAATAAAATTATTAATTAATAACAATTTAATTGATTTAGATGAATAGGGTATATTAGCGACATAATTAAATAATTGATGTTATTTAATTAATCAAGAGGAATAAAGTTAGATAGATGGTGAAATAGTGAATTAATTAAATAATTTAAAGATTATTTAATTAATAGAAGAATTTTAGGGTTTTGATGTAGATGATGTGAAATGTAGTGATATTAATGATAATGATGCTGATGATGAAAAAACATCGTTCAGGATGTGCGATATGTGTTAGGTCATTTTTATATGTCTACAATTTTTCCCCTCTTTGAGACAAAGTACTAGTTGCTTTGTTTCAAAGAATTCAATGTTAAGATCAAGATTTGAAAATTTTTATATGCCCCATTGTACCCTGGTGGTTAGCAAAAAGATAGTATGACGCTAGGTTTCTCCCTCGAGAGGTTGACTGAAAAAAAAAACATTTTTTGTGTCAGGCTTGCGACAAGGTTCAATTATAGTTTAGATGCATAGAGGACAAAAAATTAGGCCATAGGGCCCTCGTTTATAGTTCATATATTCTCGAGAGCTTATAATTTTAACCTAGAAGGGTTTCCTAGGTAAAAAAATAGGGTTTGGGGGGTAAAATAGGCAATTAGGGTTCATTTTTTCTCATTTGCACTCTTAGCCCTTAGTGAATTCTTGTCTCTAGAGATCCTGCTTTGATGATTGTTGATTCATGATGTCAAGGATTCAAGGCACCCCACATCATGTAGAGGTGGTCCATGACTTTGAGAGGCTAGTTAGAGCAGGTATCACAGTATGTATCTCATTCATTCCTATTTTCGTCTTTTTAGTTTCATGTAATTAATGTTAGAAATAATTTTTTAGCAATAGCAGTAATTTTATGAAATTTCTCTTTTGCTTCGATTTGACCGCTATTGCACCTTTCGTTTGTACCGATTTTGATTTTCTCTACCGCTTTTGTGTTTCTTGTTTCATATCGTTCAAGTGTTTGCTTTTGTTTACTGTAGCTACTTAAAATATGCACTATTATTTTTCTCTGTATAAAATGAACGATTTTGTGAATTGTTCTCTCTATTGAAAAAGTTGTTCACTATTGCAATTTTTAACGCCATTGTGAAAAATAACCGCTATTACCATAAAAAGGGTCGCTATTGCATTTCTTGATAATTATTGTAAAAAAAGTGACCACTATTGTCAATTTTGAAAGTTTTAGCCAGTTTGTTCGTCGTCTTAGGTTCGTGATGTGCTTTTGTAGCAAATTCTTAACATCGTGGGTTGAATGTTTGTAGGAACTTCTCAAACCACTTTATTCTAGAGAGCAACGGTCATGACAGTTGTTTGACCTGCTCATTGGTTTCTTCAAGGTTAAGAAAGATTTTATGGACGCCATGGGCCTGCGATACATTTGTTACATGTCGAAGATGAGATGTTATGGGAAATGATGACCACCCTTGTAGGAAGATGGCACTCCAAGTTGTCATTGTTTCATTTTCTGACTGGTGAGGCGACTATCACATTAGAGGATGTTTGGAGGATTCTCTGTATCCCTATTCACGGGGAGCTCAATACCTATGATGTTGGATAGGGTACCTGTGCTATGTAGTGAGTTCTTGATGTTAGACATATTTGAGTAGTGGACTCAGAGAAAGACTTGTCTCCATTTGTTGATAGCACAAATCCTATTTCTATGGTCTTATGTGGTTTGATCTTGGGGCTCATGGTACCTGATCATGGAGGTAGACAGTTTCCTATCGATTGGGATATCTATATTGAGGAGATGATGGAGCATGGTACATGGTATGTGTGGGGCCCATGTATCCTAGCACACTTATATAGAGATATGCATGAGATTGCTTACTATGGAGGCAGTTCTATCTCTGTTGATGTGACATTGTTGCATGTATGGGCCTGGGAACACATCCTAGTGACTAGACCTGATGGTGCCATGGATCAGGATTTGGAGGATCTATATTCATACCGATACCCATATTTCATGTACTATACCTAGCCTAACCAACTACCTTATTGGGATTGTGTTTTTGATGATATGCCTACATTTATTTGGAGACCATGGTTAGGTTGTGAGGCCTAACATGATGATTTAGATCAACTCCCTTATTGTCGACAAATGCAATGGTTGATAGGCCATGTGGACTCTTTTCTTGAGCGTTACTTACCTGATTGGGTTCTCTATCAGTTTGGAGAGCAGCAGGCATGGTTCAAAGATGATTATCATGCACGCTTCAGGAGGACATCTTGAAAGGTTAGGGTGTGGTGGCCACAGGCCTCCTCTACAAATATTGTTGTTGAGTTTAGATGACTTGCCCGATTTGAAATGGGCTAGCCAGTACGTTTGGTAGACCCTAGCACCAAACATGAGTATGTTTAGTGGTGGGCTCGTCGTGTTTCACTTTGTTTTATAGATCTTGTTGGTGTTGAGATAGTCATAGGTAGAATTGGTGTGACCAACTGGAGGGGCAAGTGACAATGGCTTAGGATCACCATTGAGTAGTTAGATAGAGTAAGACATGATGGATAGTAGGATCACTAGGATGGATGATAGCTTGATCCTATGCATCAAGATCAACAGGTACTACAGGGTCCACCTCCACCAAGAGATGCAACAACAACACAGATAGCTCAACTAATTGCAGACATGGACTCTTGAGTGCTTGAGAGCGATGTAGAGGTTGTCCAGAGGTAGACGGTCAAGGAATAGGTTACAGTTCTTACTGTTAAGCGAGATGGATTCTGATAGGAGAGAGATGGATTGAGGAAGGAGTTGGCCATAGAGAGGAAAATTAGACTTACTACAGAGATATCATTATCCTCTTCTATTCCCTCTCTCAGTACCAGGCCAAGTGAGATCAGTTATTACAAAGATGCACATATTATCAGATGCTCTATGAGGCCTTCATTCCTAGAGCACATAAATGGCCTCATTTTGTAGAGTCGAGTACATAGATCGGTGTAAAGTTGGGTGGCTAGTCAGTTTGGTAGCCACATCAATCTCCAATCATGCTACAACCATCTCCCCATCAGAACCAAGAGTAGCTGGGATCCCCACCTCAAGACAGCCAACAGGGCTAATTGTTCCTTGATCTTTTATGATGTTTACTATATCAAAGACTTTTTGTAGACATGATTTTTGTATATACATTCATCGGCCCAACTAAGGCCTCGTATATATGTATTTTTTTGTATATGATTTCACACATGTTACTTGATGATGTACATGACATTCTCATTTTTTATGATATATATGAGATATGCCATGTTTTGATTCGACTTTATTATGTGTTTATGAGATGATTATGGATAATGATGATATATGATGTGTGATGTTTTATCATTTTATTATGGCCATGATATGTACTGATGAATCTGTGGATGTAGGATGCATGTGGTACTAATAGTATTGTGATGCAAGATGGAGCTGTTAGTTAGAAGGAGTGTTTGATGATTTTAGAGATCGATAGAAATTTGATGTTCTTAGTTACTAATGATTTTTTCTTTTTCTTTCATAGATGCTTTGTATCATTTAGCAATCCTTTTTGATGCAGCAAATAGATACGATGCATCAAGGTATTAATAACCAAGGTAGATTTGTATCCATTGCATGGACTTTGACTCAACACACAAAGAATATTCATGCTCATACGAGACATACAAAAACCCTATTAGAGTGTATGGTTGAGTTACATCAAAACCTTTTAGACTAGTTACATAGATAGGTATGAAGTACCTAATATGCAACTGCTACATGAATTGCCTCAAAACAACTTCCATACTAAAAAAAAGGAAGTATTCATCATGGTAGTATCACAAAAACATCTAACAAACAGAATGAATAGAATTTGACATTTAATTCCCCCATTCCTTGTTCTCTAAATCCTTATGGACATCCTTGAGAGATCCTGGGAATGTGGTATTAAGATAAATAAAAAAGATAAGACTATAAAAAGGTAAACAATGTTGCAGTATCACTTGCCATAGTTGTGTTGATGTTTCATGGTGAAATCCATTGATGATGTCTATTGTAGGAACGTTGTATCCATTAAGACTCATGTTTTAGGATTGTTGATAATAATTTTCAAACAGGTATGGTAGTCTATACTTAGGCATTTTTTTCACTTGATAGTGATCTAATCGTTTCAATCTTCACTTTGGAATTTTTTTTATTTTGATTTTTGTTTTTCTTGTTGATTGCTTTGTCAAAGGTTGAAGGTGATGATTGTTTATTGTGGATGGGAAGTTTATTGTGAATAAGTGACAATGGAGATAGGATATTTTATAATTTTTTTATTATTTGATGTTGTTTTTGTTGTTTTTAGGAAATTTAGAAAAAAATAAGGGGACCTAAAGGGACTGACCTAGTGCCTCGGGGGCTCATCAAAGATGGCCTTTCCTATGTAGTGAATGTAGAGGCTCATAGTTCAACCATTTTTATTGACACTATTTTTGTATTTTATGAATATTTTTGGATTTTGATAAGATATTTGAATGTTTTTTATTTTTTTGGGGGACTAACCTAGGGCCTCAGGGGCTAATCAAAGATTAGCCTTGCCTATGTTATACATGCAGAAACCATATAGTTCGAGTGGTGTTGACTCAAAGCATAATTTTTTTTTGTGATTTTGATTTTTTTGACTTCGTTTTAATTTTGTTTCTTTTCTGGATGTTTTTGATTTTTTGATTTTTTTTACCGTGATGGGATTTATAAGGATCCAATCCACTAATAGATTTGGGAAGTTATCCCCAGTTCTAGACAAGATTACCTTCATTAGGGGAAACAAATTTTGAGGGTGTGCTAAGTTTCAACACTTGATCAATCATCAATCCGTGGTTGGTTTGCATGTTTTATTATGGGATGAATGTGGTGGATGCTTTAGATAGTGTTGATAGATAAATATGAAGGTCTTATTCAAACATAATGCTTGTTTACCAAGTTTTCACTACGATACCTATCTTAGAAGCATCACAAAGTGGTTTTCACTTAAAGGACATTTTATTTCTCTTTATTGTTTTTCTTGATTTTTGACTTTTTGACTTTTTTAGCTTTTTTTCGTAGGATACTCTAATGTGTTCAAGTATAAAATATTTTAAGATGGTTGTTGTTCAGAGGTTTGGCTAAAGGTTCTCCTTCAGGAGCAACCAACTGATAAGCTCTAGAGCCATAGCTTTCTATGATGATGGAAGGACCTAACTAGTTTGGTTCAAACTTCCCCTTCCTATCTTGATTCAATTGGATCTTTTGATTCTCTTTTAGTACTAGAGGTCACCAACTTGAAAGTTTTTATTTTTTTATCTTTTTGTTGTAGCTTCATTTGAGTCAATTTTGATAAACTTTGAGATGGTTTAACACACTCATATGCCTTTCATCTAGGAGTTCCAACTCATTCAATCTGGACACCTAATATTCCTCATTGTTGACCATTCCTTTTAGGGATACTCATAGTGAGGGGATTTCAACTTCAATAGGTAAGATTGCTTTAGATCTGTAGACCAAGGAAAAAGGTGTGGCACTTGTAGGTGTATGAATGTTGGTTCGGTAAACCCATAGGGTTGGGTTTAATTGTAAATGTCAATCATGACCGACGCCATTAATAGCCTGTTTCAGTATTTTTAGAATGGCTTTATTGGATGCTTCAGCTTGACTGTTTCCTTGGGGATAGTAAGGTGTTGAGAATTAGTATTGGATAGAAAACTTGGAACAAAGCTCATAGGCATCTTGGTTCTTGAATGGGGTTTTGTTTTCCATTATGATAGTTTGGGGAACTCCATATCGATAGATCAAATAATTCAAGATGAACTTGGATATTTGTTTCCCTATGATGTAAGTTAATGGAATGGATTCTATCCACTTTTTGAAGTATTCAGTTGCAGTGATAATGAACATGTTCCCATTGGATGAAATAGGAGACATCTTACCTATTAAGTCTAATCCCCATTGCGAGAAAGGACATGGTGTTGTTATAGGTCTCAATTCCTATGTTGGTGCGTGAACAAGATCACTATGTTGTTGGAATTGACAACATCTTCTTGAGAAATGGATGGATTCTTGTTCCATTGAGGGCCAATAATACCCTATTCTTAGAAATTTTTGTACTAGATTAGGTCCACTAGAGTAAGGTGTTGAGAATCAGTGTTGGATAGAAAGCTTGAAACAAAACTCATAGGCATCTTGGTTCTTGAATGGGGTTTTATTTTCCATTATGATAGTTTGGGGAACTCCATATCGATGGATCAAATAATTCAAGATGAGCTTGGATATTTGTTTCCCTATGATGTAAGTTAATGGAATGGATTCTATCCAATTTTTGAAGTATTCAGTTGTAGTGATAATGAAATTGTGCCCATTGGATGAAGTAGGAGATATCTTACCTATTAAGTCTAATCCCCATTGCGAGAAAGGCCATGGTGTTGTTATAGGTCTCAATTCCTATGCTGGTGTGTGAACAAGATCACTATGTTGTTGGAATTGACAACATCTTCTTGAGAAATGGATGGATTCTTGTTCCATTGAGGGCCAATAATACCCTATTCTTAGCAATTTTTGTACTAGATTAGGTCCACTAGAGTGAGACTCACAAATACCTTTCTGCACTTCTTGTGAAGTAGTTTGTGCTTCTTCCACATTGAGACATCAAAGTAATGTTCTATCTAGACTTCATCTATATAGGGTATCTCCTAAGATGGTGAATCGGGATGTTCTACGAACAAAGGTTTTCTTTTGGTTTGTCGTTAAGTCAGGAGGTATGATACCATGCTGGATATAGTCAAATGTATCTTGGTACCAAGGTGAATTAGGACCAACAACATCACAAACAAGTTCTGATTATGGGATATTGAATGTCGGAATGAGTAGTTTCTTCACAAGAAATTTTTATTTTAGAATGTTTTGTGGAATGTCGAGAAGTGAACCTATTGTTTCCATAGCGTCAACTGCTTTGTTGTTGATCCTAGGAACCTATTCAAAGGTGATGATAACAAAGTACTATTTGAAACTGTTCACCATTCTTTTACATGGCATTATCTTGTCATCCTTTGTTTGATATTCATCATTTACCTATCTTATTACCAGTTGAGAGTCTCCATAAACCTGTAGTTCCTTTATCCTCCATTTTACAACAATATTCAGTCTTGTGATTAGTGTTTCATATTAAAAAATGTTATTGGTACATGAAAAATCAATCTTGTAAGCCTTATACCATCTCCCTTTCGTGTGAGAAATAAGATACCTGCTCCTGATCCATGTTGAGTGTGGGACTCGTCAAAGTACAAGGTCTAATGGCTAGGTTGATCAATTAGAACTATGCTTTCATTTGGAAACTCTATTGTTAAAGGCTAATGATCTTCCATCAGTGCATCTTCTAATTGATCTACTATGATTTGTCCTTTGATATCTTTTATATCGATGTACTCTATGTCAAACTCGCTAAGTATCATTACCCACTTAGCGATCCTTCCTGTTAGAGCTGCTTTTGCCAATAAATACTTTAGGGGGTACACCTTTGATATCAGCTTTGCTTATCTATTTAAGATGTAGTGTCTCAAATTTTGTGCTGCAAATATGATAGATAAACATGCTCTTTCTATGTGTGAATAGTTTAATTCATATCCCACCAGTGTTCAGCTAATATAATAGACTACTATTTCCTTGTTATTGTCATCTAGTTGTGCTAACAGAGCTCTTAATGCTACTAATGTTGTAGATACATATAGGATCATTGCCTTATTTGGAATTGGTGGCATTAATACTAGAGGAGTGAGTAAATAATCCTTGACCTGTTGGAATGCTCGATCACATCTACCATCCCATTTGAATGTTATGTCTTTGTGTAACAAATGGGTGAATGGATGGCACTTGTCTGCCAACTATGTAATGAATCTCTTGATGAGCTATAGTTTACCTTGTAGGCTTCTCAACTGCTTTACTGTCTTTGGATGAGGCATTTCTAATATATATTTTACCTTGGCAGGATCTACCTTGATGTCTCTTCTTGATACTATGTAACCCAATAGTTTTCCAGAAGTCGCGTTGAATACACACTTATTTGGGTTGAGATGCAAGTTGTATTGTTCTAGCCTGTCAAATAATTTTGCTAGGCTGGTCAAATGCTCTTCTCTTTTGATGGATTTTACTAGTATGTAATCTACATAATCCTCCATAGTGGTATGCAACATATCATGAAAAAAGGTATACATGCGCGTTGATAGGTTGCCCCTGCATTCTTTAGACTGAATGGCATGGCGTTGTAGCAAAAGGTTCCCAATGCATAGGTGAAAGTTGTTTTATACTAGTCCTCAGGGGATATTTTGATCTGATTATATCTGGAGAAGCCATCCATCAGTGATAGTATTTCATGCCCTACAATTAGATCTATAATCATGTCGATGTTGGGTAGAGGGAATTCATCCTTCGGGAAAGCCTTGTTTAGACCTCGAAAGTCTGTGAAAATCCTTATGCCCTCAGTGGGATTTAATACTAGTACTAGATTGTATACCCATTTAGGATAGTCAATGGGTTTGATGAAGCCCACATCTATCAGTTTCAGAAGTTCTAATTTTACCAAAAGTGTTATCTATGGATGCATCTTTTGTAGCTTTTGCTTGATAGGTTTAGCTCTAGGGAATACTGCTAGGTGATGTATGAACAATGTTGGATCTAGCACTAGAATGTCTACATATGTCTATGCAAAGCTAATTTTTCTTTGATTGATAAATGTTGAGAAGATCACCTTTTCTTCAGGATCAAGTGATGCTGCATGATATGTGATTTTGGGTGTTTCTATTATGCCACCATTGATAGGTTTGACATCTTCAACTAGGAGTGTTGATTTATCTTGATATTCTATGGTAGGGAGAATAAATGTTCCATCTTCAAGCGCCTCAGAGAGGTTTTCACCTTTAGATGAATCCTTTGTTTTTCTCTTTTCTTGATTTGATAAAGCCACATTATGGTTTTCTCTAGGAGACCTCTTTTTGAATTTTATATTTTGTAGTTTATTTTTGTGATTGGATGATGCAATCTCCCCACCAAAATATGATCCTTGGTCTAGTTCCATTACAAAACTTGCTTTATGATCTCCTTGCGGTATATTGATTCAAATTCCCATGAACTCCACAATAGCCTCATCATTTTGGAATGTGTCCAAAATTGGTGTATGATGTTGTTGGTCCCAATCTATCAACTATGGATAATGCAATGATATTTTTTCATGAGTATCTACAAATCTTATAGAAGTAGTAGCTAGGTTAGGGAAATTGGTTTTTTCAAGGATCCATAAGGTATCTAAGTTATATTCACTAGAGTCACAGGAATCCCATTTGTATTTACTAGAATCCATCTCAATATGGTCATTGTTAGTTTGTACATGTGTGATCTCTTTCAGTCCTCCATAAGTCTTTGGTGTTGGGGGAAGCATCCCAATGCAAAAGGGTTGATTGAAGTGATATTCCTCGCAACCCTTGTCAAGTACTTGGATATTGGTATCAGATTTAGGTAGCCCAGTTGATGAAGGTGTGGTGGAGGATGAAGCTAGTGATGTTAATTCAATGTATGAAAAGGAGTGGAAGGATATATCATTGTTGGGTATTTGGAGGATCTTTTAATATTTTGCTTCCAACTTGGCACAGTAATGAAATGGTTCAGGGTCAGCATATATGGTAACTTCCTTATTGTCATAAGGAATTTTTAGGTATTAATGAAAAGTAGATGGGACTTCTTTTAGAGCAAGGATCCATGGTCAGCCCAAGAGAAGGTTGTATAGAAGCTCGAGATCCTATTTCAATGGGTAACCTAATTGTCCCTTCTAAATTTCACTCCATGTCATCATAAGATTTGATGGTGATGCTCTTGTTTTTATCTATGACATCATCAAAATATCCCAGTTGTTTCACAAATTTTAAGGTACAAATGTTTAGACCTGCACCGTTATCTATTAGTACTCTCTTGACTTTGTGTTTGTGGACAAAAAACTCTAAATAAAGGGCTTGATTGTGGAAAGATTTTTGTGGAAGGTCTTTCTCATAAAGGACTAAATGATGGGTGGATGTGATATTTCCAACCATGGATTGAAACTGATTAGCTTTGAGGTTGTTTGGGATTGACATTTTGATTAGTGCTTTCTCCAATATTTCCTTATGTGTTGGTGATAGTTTTAAGAGCTCTAGGATGGAGATTAAGGTGAAATTTTTCTTGAGTTGTTCCACAATGCTATAGTCACTTGATGGCTTACTTGTGGCTTTTACGTGGGGTGGTGCTCCTTGGATTGTTACTCTTCCCCTTCAGGTAGTCATATTGTATTCATGATCTTTTCCTAGTATGGTTACCACATGAATGGTATGATCATCACAAGAGATATGTCCTAGAATGGTATCCTTGCCATAAGAGAAGTTGGCCTTATGGTAATTTTGTTCTTTTCCCTTGTTGCTTCCCCTAGAATGGTAAGGGATGGATCCTTGTAAATCTTTAGGTTTTTATTTCTAGGTCAATGTTCTATGTTGACCCCTCCCTTTTCAATTAAATCTTGCATGATGTTCTTGAGTCTCATGCAATTGTTTGTAGTATGCCACTTGATTTTGTGATTTAATTCATATTGGTCATTCTCATTATACCAAGGGGCTTTGAAGTTGGGTTCTTCATATTTTTATCTATCATTAATCTTGATGAGGTTCTTGTTAACTAGTTTGTGCATAATCACCTCAAGGGATTCTCCCAATGGAGTAAATTTCCTTCGTGGTTGGCCATATTGTCTTGGTGGTCTCCTTTCATTATCATGTCCTTGATTTTTCTATTGGTTTTTGAGTTGGTTGTTCTGTGGATAACTAAGTTGGTTTTTTTGTTGATGATTGGGTTGGTTGTACCATTGGTTATTTGAATCATAGCCTTGTTGTGCTATTTGAACATGATTTTGTGGCACATTGGGAGTTTGTACATTGCATACAACCTTAGTGTCAACTACTCCATCATTTGTTACATTTTTGTTTTAAGCCCATATCTTGGGTTTGTCATTTGAAGTGGAGGGTTGATCCTTAGGTTTGTAAAGTTGTATTACCCCCCTTGCAATAAGGGCTCTTTCGATAAGTGTTCCCTTTTCAATAGTTTCTTCAAAATTGCTTGGGTATAACATAGTGAGTGAGTAACTGATATCTGCATGTACATCAGAGATAAAGATATCTACAAGTTGTTTCTCTGGAATGGGCCATTTACATTTTCTCACTTTGTGTCTCCATGTTTGTAGGTATGAGGCAAATGATTCCCCTTGATTTTGCTTGATTTTATAGAGGTTGGTGATTTTTATGTCATGTTGTATGTTATACGAGAAATGATTATCAAACTTATCTGACAACTCATCAAATGTTTTGATACCTGGCGGTAAATGACAGAACCAATCTATAGAGGGCCCATTGAGGCTCCGTGGAAAAAATATCATCAAGTAGGTATCATTTCATTGTAGTTCCATGCAAGATACTGAAAATTCACATACATGCTCTATTGGATCTCCTTTCCCCCTATACTTGTCAAATTTCAGTATTTCAAAGCCTTTAGGGAAGGGTACCATAGATAAATTTTGTTCAAACAGATACAAAAAATATCCTATAGAGCATAGCTCTTTTTTGTCTTTCCAATTTGTATATATGATATCATTTGATTGAGTGTTTGTAGTTGCACATTTATGTCATTGTTTGGTGTGCTTACTTTTTGGATTTTGGGTATTATAGATTTGTTGTCCCATGACATTTGTTTGGTCATAAATGAGATATTGTGTAGTCATGGAACCTTGAGGACCATGTCGTGTATAAGGTATGTTGGGTCCTTGTTGTGCATAAGGTAGGTTAAGTCCTTGCTTTGTACCTTGATATTGACTTTGAGGTGTTCCTTGGTACTAATTTTGTGGTCATCCTTGCTATTATTGTTGATGATTTTGATTTTGGGTTTGGTGAACAACATGTTGTAAAGTTTGGGGTATACCTTGTAGTTTGTTTGTGATATCCCTTGTTGTTGTGAATGCTGTGAAAGGTTACCTTGGTATTGCATTGATGGTACACCTTGTTGTGTGTGTGAATGCTATTGAAGAGTACCATGGTATTGTGTGGGTGGTACACCTTGCTATTGTGAATGTTGTTGAAGGGTACCATGGTATTCTGTTAGTGGTACACCTTGTTGTGGTTGATTTTGATGAAGGTTACCATGGTATTGTGTTGGTGGTACACCTTTTTGTTGTGAATGTTCTTGAAGGTTACCTAGGTATTGCATTGATAGTACACCTTGTTGTGGTTGATTTTGTTGAAGGTTACCTTGGTGTTGCATTGATGGTACACCTTGTTGTGGATTTTATGATAATTGACCTTTGATGATATTGTAAGTTGTTGGAAGGGTCAATGTATGAGGTATGTTGTGGCATGTATTTCCCTTGTGATGGGTTTCTACATTGTTGATCCATTGGAATGTTCCCCATGTTTTGCATAGTGTTGTGCTATGGCATGTTTTGGGTTGCATTTCCTTGATACTATTGTGCCACAAATTCTTGTTCAATCTGGATGGTGGTCTAAACAAGGGCTATCCATGGGTTGCATTTAATCATTGTTTTGTGAAAATAATGGTGGTATGTTGGAATTCATGGTTGGTTTTAGAATTTGTCTAACTATCATTTTTCATCCTAGTGGAATAAGATTAGGATCTTTTAGAATGTCCACATTGAAGTCTATGGGTAGTTTTGTACCACTTTGTGCTAATGTGAGCAAATATGAGTTTGTATTTTTTTCAATCATCTTGTCCATAAGTTTTTGCATCTTAGGATCTTGGGAAATCTCTAATAGTTTGTTAGTAAGTTCCTCATCACTATCATATTCTTCTACGATCATGTCATTGGGATTTGGAAGTTGATTTTGACTATCAATCATGTTTTAGTGTCTAAGGAGTACTTCCTCATCACTTGGTGGTTGTTTGGTATTACCTTAAATGTGGCTTCTTTTTGAGCAGTTGTAAGATCACTTGGTTTGTAACCCCATGGTTGTGTTTCCTCATTGGTGGTGTTTGTCATAGGTGGACTTGAACTACCTTTGTTGGCTTCCATATTTTTCTTATGTTGAGATCTTGTGGTTTTTATAAACAAGTTTCAAGACCTTGGGAAATTTGGTGATCACTAACTATGAAATGGTGTTTTGGTTTTTGGGATTTTTTGTTTAAAAGAATGGTTCTTCTTCTTTAACTTTAGGAACTTCTTGGATCTTAGGATCTTCATTGGATGCTTCTCCAACTTTTGTTTCTTGAGAGAGTGTATCTCCTCCTTGAATAAACACTGTAAGCCAGGATTATCTATTGCCACACATGAGGTGGTAATATTGGTCTTCTGGCTGCAAGATCAACTTTTTGTTCTTCTTCATCCAGAATAGTAGCCATGTTTCTCCACTAAGCAGGTGTTTCCTTTTTCTCAAACATGAAACTTCTCAAACTACTAATAATTTCCAATTTATCACCTTCAACTTGCATGAGATTTGGTTGTATAATAGGAGTAGTAAGATCTAGTTGTTGAGCATGAGAAGTAGGATGCCAGATGGTCATTCCCATGGCATAAAGCGCAAGCTTTTCTTGATGTTTGACATTTTTCAATTTAAAAGAATGATAAATGAAGATGATGTAAAAGAAAACCTTTTGGACAAAGGGGTTGATGATTTGCTATGGTTTTGTGATACTCAAAACCATAAAGTATGAGTGATGTTTGGTGGATGTTTTGGAGATGATGTTAATTTTGGGACTCAAAGTGTACAAAACTTTGACCGATATGTTACTCTATTTTTTCTAGAGGATATATTGAGGATCTAATTGAACTAGCCTTGGGGTTGCAAGAAAATGCTAATATCTTGGAAATAGTAAGGGAAATCCAAGTTGTGTTTGATTTGAATCCTAAAACTAGGTTGATTGTTTTGACTTGCAAATGGATGTGGAAAGATGCAGGTATGAAGTGTCTAGTTCGGTTTGACTAATTTTTTTTTTAAAGATGGATGATTAACCGGTTGTGGATCAATTTTTGATTTGAACTAGAAAATAAGACAATAGCGACAATCTTTAGAATAGTAGTGGTTGAAATTTAGGACAATAACGGTCAAACTTAGAGCAATAGCGGTCTCTATTTCAAGTTGTGACTGACAACAAAGAAGACAATAGTTGTAATTTTGACAGAAGTAGCCCTATTTAGCTCAATAGCGGCTGATAATTTAGGACAATTGTGGCAAGTTCATCAAAAGTGAGGAATAATGCAATAGGAAAACACATCAAATGAATTAAACAAACTTAAGTCAAATAAGATAAAATCCCAAAACCCATACTCATGAAATGAAGCTCTAAAATATCAAAATCAAACAATGTAATCTAAAAGACAACATGAAATGAATTCAAAACTTTAAAACATATACCATCCCATGTTGGAGTTGTGTTTGTATTGACGTTTGGATGTCAGATTGCTCAATTCAATACAAAGCCTCCATTGTTGATGTTGCAAAAGCTTGAATGTGTGTAAAATGGTGAACTAGAATGTGATAATATCTCTCAATGTGCTCAAGGGATAATTGCTCAACACTTTGCTATGAAAATTCTAGATGATTTGTGAGAAGGTAGAAGATTTTTTTAAGATTTCCTATTTTGAGATGAACGATCAAGATGCAATAATGCATAATCACGATCAATGGTTGAGAACCATTGAGAGGAAATAGATTGCTTGGTTAGCTTTTGTGGTTGATCCAATTAAGGATTTTAATTGAATAATCCAAGGATTTAGATTGTCTAACCTATGGGATTGAAGAAATGAAGCTGAGTGGTTAGTGGGATTGAAGAATAGATGAATTAGTTAGGAAATAGATGGGTTGGTCAACTGTTTAGAGTGAAAAATCAGTGGTTGTGGTTTGCTCAATCACAAAAGAGGTGAGGATAATTAATTGAATTAATTAATTAATAATTTGTGTTGAACATGCAAGTCATGTTTGAATTTAACAAATAAAGTTGTATTTGTTTGTTGACTATGTTGAATGATGTTGAATAATTAATTTAATTATTTAGGTTTAGAAAGGGGAAATGGATTTAATTAAATTATTAAGTAATAACAATTTAATTGATTTAGATGAATAGTGTATATTAGCGACATAATTACATAATTGATGTTATTTAATTAATCAAGAGGAATAAAGTTAGATAGATGGTGAAATAGTGAATTAATTAAATAATTTAAAGATTATTTAATTAATAGAGGAATTTTAGGGTTTTTGATGTAGATGATGTGAAATGCAGTGATATTAATGATAATTATGCCGATGATGAAAAATTTCCATTCATGATATGTGATGTGTTAGGTCATTTTTACATGTCTACAAAATTTTCATTAATTTGCTCTAATAGGCTACAATTATTTGAATTTTTGTAACAAAATTACTTTTTGAAATATTATCTAAAATTAGGTAGGGTTAGTTCTTTAAAATTTATTTTTAGACATAAAATATATTCCTTAATCTAGTGATCTAAGTTTGGTCTAAACTAAAATATTAAATTCTCTTTCACACTAAATACATTCCTACCTTAATACATCTTAAACAAAAAATAATAATTAAAGTCACGCCATGTTTAGGATTAGGGGACCTTTCTAAAACTACAAAATCTAAGGACCCATTTTATTTTCCACCACCTAAAATTGAGGAAATAATTCAACAAGGACATGAAACAACAATAAATTTCATTAAAAAATTGTTTGACCCATTTGTAAAATCCTTAAATGAGGGTTTAGATAGGTTTGTGAAGTAATTTTTATTAGAATTAAAGTCCCAAAAAAACCACCAAGGTGGGTACAACCTATGTGAGGGGGAAAAAGGACATTAGATTTGAATTCAAGATGAACAAGAATGCAATTTGACAAAGGAATCTAATCTATAGTCAAATGCACAAATCTAAAATCTAAAACTCCTACACATACGAGATTAAGCTATACTATTGCAAACTTAATAAGGAACCTATTGATTACCAAATGAAATGAAAGCAAAAGAGAGATTCACCATCCCATAGCCGAGTGTACTCGCTTGATGTTGGATTGCTCTTATCACAGCGAAGCCTCCAAAGTTCATGTGCAAAGTGTGGATGAATGCTTGGTTGATTGAAGGAAGGAATGAAGCTCTCTCAAGGATTATCTCGACAACACTTCATTGCATAAGGTATGTTGATTCTTCGATCCATATTTGTGAGGAGAGAGGTTTGTTATATAGGAAAAAATATTTTGAATCGATGATCAGGATCGTGTTGGAGAATATCCAAATCAACGGTCAATATGTGTTGAGAGGATTTAGACATGAGAATATTGTGCAAAGTTGATTGCACAATTAGGGTGATTGAAGAATAGATTGGATAGTTAGGGTTTTAGATTGATTAGTTAGCAGTTAATTGATCAATTAGGGTTTAGTTAGGAATTAGATGGTTGAGTTAGCAAAATTAGATTGCTTAGTTAGCAAAATTAGATTGCTTTGTCAGGAAAATTAGATTGCTTTGTTAGCAAAATTAGATTGCTTAGTTAGCAATCCATGATTTTCTCAATCAGAAAGTGGGTGAGGAATATTAATTAATTAATTCTTTTTGTGTTTTGATTTGATTTTTGATAATTGATTTGAATGGTTTGATTTGATTATTCAAATTTTGGAGGGAAAGTGTCATAATTAAATTATTATGGTTTAATAATTTAATTAATTTTGAGGAATACGGTGAATTAGTGATGTAATCAAATAATTGGTGTTGTTTGACTAATCAGGACGAAGTAAGATTAGATTAGGACTTTATGAAATAAATGTAATTTATTTAATTGGTCGAAACAATGAAACATGGATTAATCAAATAACATTGTATTATTCGATCAATACTAGAATTAGGGTTTTCAAGACTTTATTAAATAAACAATATTTATTTAATTTGTCAGAAATGATGAAATAGTGGATTAATTAAATAATGTTGTATTATTCAATTAATAGAGTAAATTAGGGCTTTAGATGTCATTTGATAATCATGGGATGATTTGGAGATGATTCGAGATGCTTAAGAGATGTTCCAAGTTAATTCCAAGATGTTTCGAGTTGATTCAGAGTTGTTTCAAGATATTTCGAGTTGATTTTGAGATGTTTCGAGACGTTTTAGGTTGATTTTGAGTTTTTTCAAGTTGATTCTGAGTTGTTTTGAGACATTCCAAGTTGTGATATGTGTTAAGTCAATTTTATATGTCTACATTTTCCCCCTCTTTGATACAAAGTACTAGTTGCTTAATTTCAAAGATTTTGTTTTTAAGATCAAGTTTTTTGAAAAAAAATTATGCCCCAATATGCCTTGGTGTTTCATGGAATGATGGTAGGACTCTATGCTACCCCCTCGAGAGGTTGAGCAAAAATTTCAAGTTTTGAGGTCAAGCTCACGACTTTGGTCTATTTCTATTATGTTGTGTTTAGGTCGCAGAATCAAGTTTATAGGTCCTTCGTTTCTCATTTTGATGTTTCTAAGAGCTTCTAATTTGAAAGTAGGAGTTTCCCCAAGTATAAATTAGGGTTTCCTAGGTGAAATTAGGGTTTCTTGAGGTTTAATATAGGCAATTAGTCCTCTAGATAGCTCATTTGTGTTTTGACTCTATGGCTAATTCTTGTCTTTGGTTCTCTTGTTCTTCCAGTTTTTGAGGAGCAATGTTGTGCTTTGATGGAGCCCCACATCGTTCTGAGCTCATTCGGGAGGTTGGACGACCTTTAGGCATCGGTGGTCCAGTATGTACCTTCTCGCTTTTTCACTTTCGTCTTGTTTTGTTCTCGTTTTATGCCTATGTGATGACGATATATGATGATGTATGTTTATATATGGTGTTGATATCAATGAATGCCCCAAACATGATGTTTTTATTGGTTTATTATCATCATGATGTGTATTAATGATATTGTGGATGTAGAATGGTACTAATGATATTGCTATGCAGATTTTCACTCAAAAGAAATGTTGATGTTTTGATAGAAAAATGATGTTAATTAGAGGAAATATTGATGATAGATAGAAATATGATGTTAATTTAGAAGAAATATTGATTATAGATAAAAATATGATGTTAAATTTAGAAGAAATATTGATGATAGATAGAAATATGATGTTAATTTTAGAAGAAATATTGATGATAGATAGAAATATGATGTTAATTAGTAGTTGATGAGTTTCTTTTCTTTGCTTTAGAGACTTCACAGTTTTAAACAATTCATTTTGATATAGCAAATAAATACAATGCACTAGGGTATTAATGACCAAGGTGACTTTGTATTTATTGCATGGACTTTGACTTTACAAACAAGGAGTATTCTTGCTCATACCAAACATTCAGAAACCCTGTTAGAGTGTATGGGTGAGAAGCTTTAAAAACGTGTCAGACCAGTAACACAAGAGGTATTAAGAACCTAACATGTCAGTGTTACATGAAATGTTCCAAAGATGACTTCCACACACAGAACAAAAGAAGTATTCACCGTGGTAGTATAACAAGAATATTGACAAACAACAAATCAAAATGATGCTCAATTGCCCCCATTCCTTCTTCTCTAAAACCTTATGGACATCCTCAAGAGATCCTAGGAATGAGTCAATAATGTAAATCACAAAAATAAGACAACAAAAAGATAAAACAATGTTGTTATATCACTTGCCATATCTATTTGGGGTGGGTCTATTTATCCAATGTTGATCCTGTCTATCGTAGGAACATATCCGTTAAGACACATCTTAGGATGTTGTTGGGTCTTGTAAAAAAGATATGTATTTGACACTTGGCTTTGTTTTAGTTCAATTTGTGATCAAATTCTTCTGCGATTAATTGCTTGAAATTTCTAGCCATTGATGTTTGCTTTGCTTGTTTTGTTTGTTTTGTCAAAGGATGAGTGTGATGATCTATTTATTATGGATGATGTCTTATTGTGAATTGTGATGGAAGACATAGATCTTTTTTATTTTTCTAAGTTTTATGATGTATTTTTTTTGTTTTTAGGGGACCAACCTAGGGCCTCGAGGGCTCATCAAAGATAAACCTTGCCTACGTTGTACATGTAGAGGCTTGTAGTTTGCTTGGTTTGAGTGTTTTTGACCTTTTTTCTGTTTTGTGAATATTTTTCAATTTTATATTTTTGACTAAGTTGAAATAAAGCATGTTGGAAACCTAAGGGGACTGACCTAGGGTCTCGAGGTGCTACGCCCTTAATATTATGGTATGTCGGGTTATGAATAGTCAGCTTGTGGCTATCTTAACTCTCTATTAAGTCATCTTATCATTAGTATATTGTTATTTAGTTGTTTAGGTCGGCCTAAGTCTTATATAGGTGTGTCTAAGTCGGCCTAGGTGATATCCTTGGCATAAATAGGTATATATAGGAGGTTGTGAGTCTTATTTCATCATCAAGTTGTGAAGTGTGTTCTCATTAGAGATATTTGGAGGTTTTCCCCCTTGAAGTGGCTTGTTATCCTCAGTTATTATCAATTATTTGCAGCATATTTCATATCATCTTCTTCTATTGTGCAAGTTATTTCATAACAAGTGGTATCAGAGCCAGGTTCTTGGCACCATAGAGGCAAGGTTTTTCTCAATTTTGGAGGCGATTTTGGGAAGAGCATATCTTTCAGATTTTGGTGAATTTTTTTCTAATTTTTAAAGGGTTTTTGAAGAACATATTCAAGAAGCTACATCCAGATTTCAGAAGAATTGGAGCAGAACTAAGCGAATTATTGCAGAATTAGGGTGTCCACTATTTTTTTGGAATCTACATATCTCGCACATCTTGTTGAATTAAAGTCTAATTTTTATTGGGTTTTTGAAGACATACCAAAGGAGATTACAGTAAATTTTTTAGAGAATTTAAGTTTAATTTGTGTGATTTATTTCAACATTAGTGGTTTCCATCATGTCGGGGCCTAGAACAAGGGGTAAAAAGAATGTTGTCACTCCGGGGAAGACTCCTGACAAGGACGGTGAAACAATCGAGGATGTTACTCATAATGAGGAAATAAATAAGATCAAGGAATAAATTTCCTCAATGAAGATGGATATGTGTGACCTAAGAGGAGATATATCAGACATACGAAACATGTTAAGCACCTACATGGCTAAACCAAGAAAGGAGTTGTCAAGCACCCAAGGTGAAAATTCTAGGTCAGCTACCATGGACACAAGCTTTAGTACTCCTATGGGATCTAGGAATTTATTTCCAAAGGTGGATATGCGCAAGTTCGATGGTAAGGATCCTCTCACATGGATAAACCAAATGGAGAATTTTTTTGAAGTACACCAAATCCCAAATGGAAAAAGGTCACGATGGCTTCCCTATATTTAGAACCAGATCAATTAATTTGGTATCGTTGGATTTGCACTCATCGAAGGAAAAAGGGGCTCACCGTCTCATGGTCAATTTTTACAGAGGAACTCCAAGCACAATATAGCAATAGCATCATAGACAACTTCTTCAGCCAGCTAGCTAAACTTCAACAAACAGGATCAATTAAGGATTATATTCAGCAATTCCAAAATCTATCCTTAAGGGTGGATTCAATTACAGAGGAAAACTTGAATGACTTATTCTTGGGTGGTCTCAAGGATCACATTCAACATGAGGTAATGATGTTTAGCCCTAGTTCCATAAATGAGTCTTTTATCTTAACACGCAGGGTAGAGGAGAAGTATTTGATTCCTAAGAAGCAAGGGGCTAATGTGACAAGAGAGAAAGGATATTCAACACAACCTACTAAGTTGACTCCACAACAAATTGAGGAGAAAAGAGAAAAAGGATTGTGTTTCAATTGTGATAGTAAATATAGTCGAGGACATAAATGTAGTGAAAAGAAATTGTTTTATATTGAAGGTCCCAATGAGGAAGAAGAGGAGGAACCCATACTAGAAGATGAAAGGGAGTCAAATGAGGAATCACATGATTCTCAACCAATCATTTCTTGTCATGCACTCTCAGGTTTCAGTGCTCCACAAACTCTCAAGGTGGTGGGGTTCCTAAAGAAGCAGAAGGTAACATTGTTGATCAACTCAGGTAGTACTCATAATTTCATCAACAAAAAGTTAGCTACTCATCTAAATTGTTTCATATATCCAGCTCCAGAGTTTCAAGTTTTGATTGCAGATGGTGGTACAGTTAGTTGTTTAGGGAAGTGTCATAGCATTAAATTATCCGTGGGAGATTATCAACTTGATACCCCAATGTATGCAATATCCATGGGTGCAGCAGATATTGTTTTGGGAGTACAATGGCTTACTACATTAGGAACAATTGAGATGAACTTCCAAGAACTATTCATGAGATTTCAATCAGAAGGAAGGCTAGTAGAGCTAAGAGGGTTGAAGGAAAAATCTCCACAAATGGTAAGCTCTCATCAAATGCAAAAGTTGCTTAAGAAAGGAGTGGATGGATTTGTGGCCCAACTATGTTCATTAGAAGTCTCTCAATATATTACTCCTACTCATCCAGATTTGCAAGCTATAATTGATCGTCACTCGTTGTTCTTGGAGATATGCCTAAAGGACTTCCTCCTAAGAGGGATCATGATCATGCCATACATTAGTCCGGGAGCCAACCACCGAACATCGGCCTTATAGGTATCCACACATACAAAAGAGAGATAGAAAAATTGTTGAAGAGATGCTAGAGGCAGGAATCATCAGGCATAGCCAAAGTGCTTACTCCTCACCTATGGTGATGGCACGTAAGAAGGATGATACTTGGCGCATGTGTCCAGATTATAGAGTGCTCAACATGTACACCATTAAAGATAAGTTTCCAATTCAGTCATTGATGATTTGCTAGATGAATTAAATGGAGCTATGTTTTTTACCAAGTTAGATCTTAGATCTGGTTATCACCAAATTAGATTAAGGAGGAAGATATTTGTAAGATAGCATTTTAGACTCATGAGGGTCATTATGAATTTTTGGTGATGCCATTTGGTCTTACCAATGCACCATCTACATTCCAAAGTTTGATGAATTCCATTTTTAAGAAGTTCTTGCGAAAGTTTGTGCTAGTATTCTTTGATGATATCTTGATTTATAGCAAGAATTGGGAAGAACATTTGCAACATGTGGACCAAGCATTACAAATACTTGAAGATCATAAACTCTATGCTAAACCATCCAAGTGTGCTTTTGGTCTTACAGAGGTGGAGTATTTGGGACACATAGTTTCACATGAAGGAGTAAAGGTGGACCCTAACAAAATTAAGGCTATCATGGAATGGCCTATTCCAAAAACCATTAAGAAACTGAGAGGATTCTTGGGATTGACAGGGTACTATAGAAGATTTGTGAAGAATTATGGTAGTATAGCAGCACCTCTCACCACTCTATTGAAGAAGGATTATTTTCATTGGAACGAGTCTGCCAATACAACATTTGAGAGATTGAAGGCGGCTATATGTACAACTCCAGTACTTGCCACTCTTGACTTCACCAAGGAATTAATTGTGGAATGTGATGCTTCTAGGAAATGGGATAGGAGCAGTGCTCATGCAAGAAGGTTGACCAATTGCTTTTGAGAGTCGTCAATTAAAAAGTAAGAATCAACTAAAACCTATTTATGAGAAGGAAATGCTAGCAATACTCCATGCAGTGAAACAATGGCGGCCTTATCTATTGGGTAGACATTTCAAGGTTAAGACAGATCATGATAGCCTAAAATATTTTTTGGAACAATGACTATCTTCTGAAGAGCAACAAAAATGGGTCACTAAGATGTTAGGATATGACTTTGAGATTGTATATAAGAAAGGGAAAGAAAATATTGTCATAGATGCACTGTCAAGGAAGGATGAGAAAGATGAAGCCTTATTGTGTGCCCTTTCAATATTACAAGAAAATTGGGTGGAGGAAGCCAAAGCAGAGTGGCAAAAATGATGTTGTGACAAGTAATCTCATCGAGCAATTAAAAAGTGATCCTAGTAGTTCAGATAAGTTTTGTTGGAAGGGAGATACTCTTTGGTATAAAGAGCGTTTGTATCTCTGCAAGAATTCCAACCTTAAAATCAAGATTCTCACAGAGTTGCATGAGTCTCCAGTGGGTGGTCATTCAGGATTTTTGAAGACATATCATCGAGTCAAGCAAGATTTATTTTGGGAAGGGCTAAAGGGTGATGTTCAAAAATTTGTGGCTGAATGTTTGGTGTGTCAAAGGCATAAAGGGGAGACAATTAAGACACTAGGTCTCTTGCAACCCTTATCTATTCCTAGCCAGTGTTGGGAAGAGGTATCCATGGACTTCATCACAGGCCTTCCCAAATCTAAAGGTCATAATGTCATCATGGTGGTAGTTGATCGGCTCACTAAATATGCACATTTCATTGCATTAGCACATCCTTTTATAGCAAGTGCAGTGGCTAAAGCTTTTTTGGAGAATATCCAAAAGCTACATGGTACACCTAAAGTTATTGTTAGTGATCGTGATCCTATCTTCACTAGTCACTTTTGGAAAGATTTATTCTCATGTTTGGGTACTCAATTGGCTCTTAGCTCTTCATACCACCCTCAATCAAATGGGCAAATGGAGGTTGTTAATAAGTGTTTGGAAGGATATCTACATTGCTTCACTTTAGAGAAACAGTCTCAATGGGTAGATTGGCTACCACTTGCAGAATGGTGGTATAACACTTCTTTTCATAGCTCATCAAAAATGTCTCCATTTTTGGCACTTTATGGATATCATCCTCCTTCCATCACATCATCAATTAAGGTGTCCCCAAGAGTTCAGGCAGTAGAAGACCACTTGCTTTCATCAACAACAAGTACTTTCAGGACTCAAGGAGAATTTAGCCATGGCACAAAATCGAATGAAACAACAGGCAAACCAACATCATAGTGAAAGAAGTTTTGAAGTTGGGGATTGGGTCTTCTTGCGATTGCAGCCTTATAAGAAAATCTCACTAAAGCAGCAAAGAAAGAATAATAAGTTGTCTCCAAAGTATTATGGTCCATACCAAATCATGCAGAAGATCGGTAGTGTTGCCTACAAGCTTGAGTTGCCACCAACAACAAAGATACATCCAGTTTTTCATGTTTCCTATTTGAAGAAGGTAATTGGGCATAATATTCCCACTCAAACAACACTTCCCGAGCTAGATGAAGAAGGAAGAATCATTTTGGAACCA
The DNA here is from genome assembly GCA_007258455.2 of Sequoia sempervirens. Lineage (NCBI taxonomy): Eukaryota > Viridiplantae > Streptophyta > Pinopsida > Cupressales > Cupressaceae > Sequoia > Sequoia sempervirens. The sequence continues at coordinate 326,234,659 of VDFB02271358.1, read as the reverse complement.
GAGTGCATTCGTCAAACACGCACAAAGAAGTTGAGGAATAGAACTATCACTGAGTATCTCATCCAATGGAAGAATTTACCAGTTGAAGATGCCACATGGGAAGACGAGGAGTTCATTCAAAAGTTTCTAAACTTGATTAGCATTGAGGACAATGCTTCTTTGAAGAAGGGGGGCATGCTACGCCCTTAATATTATGGTACGTCAGGTTATGAATAGTCATCTTGTTGCTATCTTAACTCTCTATTAAGTCATCTTATCATTAGTATATTGTTATTTAGTTGTTTAGGTTTGCCTAAGTCTTATATAGGTGTGTCTAAGTCGGCCTAGGTGATATCCTTGGCATAAATAGGTATATATAGGAGGTTGAGAGTCTTATTTCATCATCAAGTTGTGAAGTGTGTTCTCATTAGAGATATTTGGAGGTTTGCCCCCTTGAAGTGGCTTGTTATTCTCAGTTATTATCAAGTATTTGCAGCATATTTCATATCATCTTCTTCTATTGTGCAAGTTATTTCATAACACGAGGACTTTCAAGCCTTGCCTATGTTGTACATGCAAAGACCACGTAGTTTGACTGTTTGACTCAAAGCATAAACTGTTTTTGGGTACACAACATTGATAATTTGGATTGATATTCCACTTCTGTGTCTAGAGGATATGTTGTGGGGAATCTACTTGAACTAGTTGTGAGGTTTAAGCAAATTTTGATATCTTAGACTTTTTGATTGAAGGAATAACCCCATGATGTTTTATTTTTGATGTTTTTCAAATGTTTTTGTCTTTTGTGGTTTTCTAGATGTTTTTGTCTTTTGTGGTTTTCTAAATGTTTTTGATCTTTTGTTGCTTTTTGTGACCATGATAGGACACTCAAAGATCTAATCCATGAAAAAAATTTAAAACTGCCCCCAGTTGTAGACAAGATGACTTTCCTTAATCAGTGACAAACCATGGTTGAATACCTTATTTTATTATGAAAAGAATGGGTGGATGTTGTGGATAGTACTGATAGATAATGATGCAAGTTTTATTCAAACATAACACCTGTTTGCAAGGTTTTCACTATGATACCTACTCTAAGAGTGCCACAAAGTGGTTTTCACTCAGAGAATGTTTTATTTCTCTTTACAATTTTTCTTTCTTTTGATTTTTTTTTGTATTTTTTATCCTTTTTCTTTTTTTTTGGATTTTTAACTTTTTGCCTTAGGTATTCTAACATGCTTCATGTGTAGAACTTCTTGAGGTGGCTGTTGTTTAGTGGTTCAACTAAAGGTTCTCCTTCAAGAGTAGCTAACTAATATTCCCCAGAGCCATAGCTTGTTGTGATGACAAATGGGCCTAACCAGATGGGTTCAAATTTTCCTTTTCCATCCTGATTTAGTTGTACCTTTTGATTCTCTTTGAGGACTAATTCACCAACTTGAAAGTTCCAATCCTTGATCTTTTTGTCATAGTTTTGTTTGAGCCAATTCTGATAAACCTGTAGATGGTTTAAAGCACTCAAACGTCTTTCATCTAGGAGTTCTAATTTATTCAACTTGGGTACCTTGTATTCTTTGTTGTTGACCATGCCTTTTAGTGAAACTCACAATGAAGGGATTTTGACCTCAATAGGCAAGACAACCTCTGATCCATAGCCCAAGGAAAATGGTGTGGCGCCAGTAGGTGTGTGAATCCTGGTTCAACAGGCCCATAAGGCTGGGTTTAGCTACAAATTCCAATCAAAACCGACTTCATTAACAATATTTTTGAGTATTTTCAATATGGTTTGGTTAGATGCCTCAGCCTAACCATTTCCTTGGGGGTAATAGGGCGTGGAAAATTGATGGTGGATAGAAAATTGGGAACAGAGCTCTTGGACATCCTGAGTTTTGAATGGGGTTCCAATGTCTGTTATTATTGTTTGGGGAATTCCATACCTACAAATGAGATGATTCAAAATGAATTTTGATATCTGTTTGTCGGTGATATAGGTCAATGAAATTTCCTCTATCCATTTAATGAAGTAATCTATTGTTGTGATAATGAATTTGTGCCCGTTGGATGAAAGCGGGTGATATCTTTCCTACCAGGTCTAATCCCCATTGCGAAAAAGGCCACGGTGTGGTTATAGGTCTCAATTCCTATGCTGGTGCATGAACCAGGTCACTGTGTTGGTGACATTGTCGACACTTTCTAGAATATTGTATGCATTCCTATTCCATGGAGGGCCAATAGTATCATGTTCTAAGCAGTTTCTGGACTAGGTTAAGTCTACCAGAGTGGGATCTGCAAATGCCTTCATGAACCTCTTGTAAGGTTTTTTGTGCTTCTTATGCATCAAGGCACCAAAGTAACATACCATCTATACTACGATGGTATAGGGTATCTCCTAAGATGGTAAAACAGGAAATTCTATAGTTGAAGATTTTCTTTTAGGTGGTCGTTAAGCCAATGGGTATGATACCATGCTAGATGTAGTCAAAAGTATCTTGGTACCATGGGGAGTTAGGACCAACAACAACACATACCAATTCTAATTCTAGGATGTCGAATGTTGGTACCAACAACTGTTCCACAAGGAACTCATACTTAGGCACATTCTCTGGAATATCAAGCAGTGAGCCTATTGTTCCCATTGCATCGACAACTCTGTTATTGGTCTGAGGAATTTGCTCAAAATTTATTCTAAAAAAGTATTCCTTGAAGCTATCCACCATTATTTTATATGGCAGCAATTTTTCATCTTTTTTTTTGGTACTCATCGTTCACTTGTCTAATCACTAGTTGAGAGTCACTGAAGACATGTAGCTCTTTTATTCTCCATTCAATAGCCATTTTTAACCTTGTGATAAGAGCTTCATATTCCGAGATGTTGTTTGCACATGGGAATGCAATCCTATAGGCCTTGGGTATACTATCTCCTTGTGGTGTGAGAAATAGAATACCAGCTCCAGATCCATGTTGTGTATGGGACCCCTCAAAGTATAGAGTCCATTGGTCTATATGTTCTATCATCAAGATACTCTCATCTAGAAAGTCCACTATGAGAGGTTTATGATCATCTAAGGGTGCTTTGGCCAGTTGGTTTGTTATAATTTGTCCCTTGATAGCTCTCCTATCCACATACTATATATCAAATTCACTTAGGATCATTACCCATTTGGCTATTCAGCTTGTTAGGGCTACCTTTGCTAGTAAGTACTTGAGTGGGTCTACCTTAGAAATCAACTTGATCTTTCTATTTAGAATGTAATGTCTTAGCTTTTGTGTTGAAAAAATGACTGAGACATGCTCTTTCAATGGGTGAGTAGTTTAGTTCATAGCCTATCAGTGTTCTACTAGTATAGTAGACTGCCCTTTCTTTATTGTTATCATCTAGTTGGGCCAAGAGAGCTCCTGATGTTGCTTGTGTGATAGAAACATAAAGTATCATTTCCTTTTCTGGGATAGGTGGCATGAGTACAAGAGGAGTAAGTAGGTACTCCTTGACTTGTTGGGATCCTTGGTCACATCTCTCATCCCACTTGAAGGTGATGTCCTTGTGTAGGAGATAAGTGAAAGGGTGAATTTTTTGCCAATTGTGTGATAAATTTCCTGATGGATTGCAGCTTCCCTTGTAGGCTTCTCAACTGTTTTAGTGTCTTAGGTGGAGGAATCTCCATTATTGCTTTTACTTTGGCCAGATCTACTTCGATCCCTCTTCTTGATACTATGTACCCCAACAACTTTCTAGATGTTACCCCGAATACACATTTCTTAGGATTGAGTTTTAGATTGTACTGTTCAAGATGATCAAATACCTTGGCCAATTTTTTCAAGTGGTCTGCCCTTTTGACTAATTTTGCTAGAATTTTGTCTGCATAATTCTCCATGATTTTGTGTAGTATATCATGAAATATTGTTGTCATTTCTCTTTGATATGTCATTCGTGCATTCTTTAGACCAAAGGGCATTACATTCCAAAAAAATGTTGCCCAAGCACAAGTAAATGCTATTTTGTGTTGGTCATCTGGAGAGATCTTTATCTAGTTGTATTTGGAGAAACCATCCATTAAGGATAGAATCTCATGCCTTGCTATTAGATCTACAATCATGTTGATACTTGGCAATGGAAAGTCATCTTTTGGAAATGCTTTGTTCAATTCTCTGAAGTCTGTGCATATCCTTATACCCCCAGTAGGTTTGGACATTGGTACTAGATTTGATATCCACTATGGATAGTCAATGGGTCTGATGAAACCCACATCTAGTAGTTTCCTTAGCTCTACCTTTACTAGTAATGCTATTTGTGGATGCATTTTTCTAAGGTTTTGCTTGATAGGCTTTGCTCCAGGGATTAAAGCTAGATGATGTACCACTAATGTTGGATCTAGTCCAGGCATGCCAACATAGGTCCATGCAAAATTTACCTTCTGGGTGTTGATGAAAGCTTTGAAGTTGTCCTTTTCTTCTGGGTCCAATGATGCAACATGGTAGGTTATCTTTGGGTCCTCTATTGTGCCAACATTTATGGGTTCTGCTTCTTCTACTAGCAATGTGGATCTTTCCTAATAGTCTGATATGGGGAGATTGAATCTTCCATCCTCGAGTGCCTCTGAGAGGTTTTCACCTTTAGATGTGTCCTTTATTTTCCTCTTTTTTGGATCTGATAGAGCCACAAGGTGGTTTTTAGTAGGGGATCATATTTTTATGTTCTTTCATTTTTGCGAATGGAAGATTCAATCTCTCCACCAAAGTATGCCTCTTGTTCAAGTTCCATGATGAATCATTCTTTGTGGTCTCCTGCTGGTATGTCTTTTCAAAGTCCCATGAACTTCGTGATTGCCTCCTCATTCTAGAATTGATCCAGAATAGGTGTATGTTGTTGTTGATCCCAATCTATGAGTTGCAGGTACTGGAGTGGGAGCTTATTAGCTTGATTTGCAAAGCCTATGGAAGTGGATGAAAGGGTCAATATGGCTTGGGTGTCTTTTTCCCACTGAGTGTCTAAGTCATCATTGCTAGAAGTGGGAGAATCATATCTAGTGATGAAGGAAGGAGAATCCCACTCATATTCATTAGAGTTTGTACCGAAATTGTAGTAGATGTTAGGAATGGTTTGAATATGTTGGAGAGGGAACCTATCAATTCTAAAGTTATCAAATAAGTACTCAATGGGAAAATCATTGTCTAAGGTATGATAGGTATCCAGTGCCTTAATGCTAGCAGAAGTTTCTTGCTTCTTCCAAGAGGTTCATCTAGTTTTTGGAATAACCACATCCTTTGGCTTATAACCTAGCCCCATATTCTTCTTCCTTTGTTCTACTATAATAGGCTCTAACCGGCCTTTTTTGTGTATCCCTAGGCCATCCTTTCGATTATATCCCATCTGTTTAACTAATTGATAACCTCTAGTAGTAGGGTCAATTAAAATGGGTTACAACTTTTTTGGTTCTTCTTGGTCCTCCTTGTAGATCATAGATGAAAAGTCCTCAAATATTTCTTCATCTTGCATATCTCCCCACCTAGTGAAGATAATCTTGATCTCTTTTGGAACTCCATATACTTTGGGTGTTCGCGGAAGCATGCCGATGTGGAATGTTTGGTTGAAATAGTAATTCCCATTACCTTTGTCAAGTACCTGAATCTTGGATTCCATTTTCATTTGGTCACTTGAGGTGTTCTTGGTTGAGGTGGATGGAAGTGTTGAAGGGTCAATATAATAAAAGGAGTGGAATGCTATTTTTTTACTAGGCACATGTTGGATTTTATTGTATTTCTCCTCTAACTTGGCACATAAATGAAAAGGCTTAGGATTGGCATATAGTGTTACCTCTTTTCCTTCATGGGGAAAATTTAGGCATTGATGAAAAGTGAAGGGACTGCTTGTAAGGCAAGGATCGAAGGGCGTCCCAGGAGGAGGTTGTATGGTAGCTCAAGGTCTAGTACATGACAAGTGGTTTATGTTAGGGTTGGCCCTATCTGCATTGGAAACCTGACTGTTCCTTCAAAATTTCTTTCTAGGTCATCATAGGCCCTTATTGTGATACTCTTTCCTTTATCAATCACATCATTATAATACCCCAAATGTTTAAACCTGCACCATTATCTATCAGTGCCCATTTGACCATGGTTTTATGAACACCAACCTCTATGTAGAGGGCTTGCTTATGGAATTTTATTTGGGGTAGATATTTCTAAGAAAAGATTAAATGATTACTTTGTGTGATCTTACCAACCATAGCTTGGAACTGACTAGGATTGAGGTCATTAGGGACTACTATTTCCAATGCCTTTTTAAGTATTTCCCTATGGTTAGGTGATAGTTTTAACAACTCCAAGATTGAGATTAGGGAAAAAAATTTCTTTAATTGTTTCGCAATACTATAGTCATTTGGTGACTTGATTGTAGGTTTGGGTGGGACTCCTTGAATTGTAACTCTTCCTCAACGGGTGGTTACATTATAGTTATTGTCTCCACCTTGTAGAGTCACTATGTTTTCCCTATTATAATAAACTTGTGAAAGTGTTCCTAAAACTGTGTCCCCATATGTGTAATTACCATTATGGTACTCTTGTTTCTTTCCTTTGTCATTTCCTTTGGCATGGTTCATGATTGGGTTTGAGTATATTTGTAGTTCCTTATTCCCAGGATGATGTTTAACATCTACCTCCCCTTTATCTATTAAATCTTGGATAAGGTGTTCGAGTCTCATACAATTGTTTGTGGTGTCCCCTTTGATCATATGGAAGTCACACAAGTCCTCATTATACCACGGTGTTTTGAAACTAGGTTCCTCATAGTTTGGATGATCATTAGTTTTGAGGATGTTTTCTTGTAATATTTTTATGCATGACTATTTCTAGTGACTCACCTAGTACTGTGAATTTCCTTCTTAGTTGATCGTACTGCCTCTATTTCCCTCCTTGATTTTTTTGTTGGTTCACAACCTGATTGTTCTTGGAATAGGTATTTTGGTTATTTTGTGCATTTTTTGGAACATAGCTTGTCTGTGCTACTTGTGGTTTGTTTTGAATTGTGTTATGTTCCTGCCATAATGTCCTAGCATCAACCACTCCATTTTTTGTGATGTTTTTGTTTTTAGCCCAGACTTTAGGTTTCTCATTTGAACTAGACAGACTGTCTTTTAAGCTGTTTGTTTTAAGGGCACCTCTTGCAATGAGGACTCTCTCAATATTCAACCTATTGTTAATGGTTTCTTCAAAGTATGTTGGACATAACATTGTGAGTTGATAATTGATCTCAGGTAAGATGTTGGTAATGAATATTTCCACCAATTCCTTGTCTGGAATGGGCCATTTACATCTACTAGCCTTGTTTATCCATTGTTGTAGGTAGGAGATAAAATATTCTCCTTGATTCTGTTTGATCATGGACAAGCTTGTGATGGTGACATCTTGTTCAATGTTGAAGGATAAGTGGCTTATGAATTTGTTAGACAATTCATCGAAGGTTTTGACTACTGGTGTCAAATGGGTTAACCACTCCATAGCATGGCATGTAAGGCTGTGTGGAAATAGCCTCATGAGGTATGAGTCATTGTGTCATACTTCCATGCATGATATAGAGAAATCATGTATATGCTCTACTGGATCCCCTCTTCCTTTGTATTTGTTGTCAAACCTGGGTATTTCAAAATTCTTTGGAAAAGGTATTGTAGTGACAAATTGATCGAATGGGAATGGGCATATCTCTTGGATAGTATACGTTTTCTTTTGTTTTTCGGCTTGCATTCCTACTACCTATTGGGTGATGGCCTCTAGCCTCATTTTCATGTCCATTTTTGGCACGTTTGTTTGTGAGTTCTGTGTATAATAGCCTTGTTGTCTCACCATGTTTGGGTCATATATTGGATATTGTGAAGGTATGAGACCTTGGTAATTGTTTTTGGCATATAATGGGTTAGGTCCCTGCTGGGTGTAAGGAGGGTTAGCTCCTTGTTAGTGAGATGAAGTGTATTGAAGGTTACCCTATTGATGCGTTATCAAGACAACTTGTTGGTAGGATGACTGAAGAAGGGCACTCTATGGCACACCTTGCTGTTGGATAGGACTAAATTGAAGGTTACCCTATTGATGTGTTATCAGGACACCTTGTTGGTAGGATGATTAAGGAAGGATGCTTTGTGGAACACCTTGCTATTTGGTAGGACTAAACTGAAGGTTACCTTGCTGATGTGTTATCATGACACCTTATTGGTAGGACGACTGAGGAAGGGTGCTCTGTGGCACACCTTGCTCCTAGGAAGGACTAAACTAAAGGTTACCCTGTTGATGCAGTATTGGGACGCCTTGTTGATGGGTTGACTAGAAAAGGGTGCTCTATGGCACACCTTGTTGCTGGGTAGGACTAAATTGAAGGTTACCCTGTTGATGCGTTATTGGGACACCTTGTTGATGGGTTGACTGAAAAAGGGTGCTCTGTGGCACGCCTTGTGATTGGTATTGCTAGTTCAGAAGGGGACCATGTGGTCCACCTTGTTGGTGGTATTGATTGTTCAAAGGGGGACCTTGTGTTCCACCCTATTGAAGGTATTGAATTTTGGGAGGGGGACCTTGTGTTCCACCCTATTGAAGGTATTGAATGTTTTGGGATGGATCAATGTTTGAGGTATTCTGAGGTATATATTGTCTAGGAGGAGGATTGTTGTTTGGTGGTTCATATTGTGATGGTCCTCCTTGATACAGTTGTGCCACTGCTGCTTGTTCAACCTGAGTTGGTTTTTTGAATAGGGGGTTCTCTTTGGGTTGACCATCATTTTGTGAGAACACAAGTGGCATGTTTGGCATCTCTAGAGGTTCGGTTATCTGTCTTACAACCAAGTTAACCCCTAAGGGAATAAGGTTGGCATACTTGAGAGCTTTTATGTTGAAATCCACTGGTAATTTAGCACCAATTTATGCTAACTTGAAGAAATAGGAGTTTGGATCCTTTCTCAACAGCCCGTCTGTTAGTTTAAGAACCTTGGGGTTGTTGGTATGTTCAAACAATTTATCCTTGTTTATTTCTTCCTCTGTGTCTACCTCCTCTATAACTACTCTGTTTGGGTCTTGGTTGTTTTGTTCAATTACCTCCTTCTGTTTGAGGTTTTGTTCCTCTTCACTAAAGGTATTTCTATACATAGGCCTCTTTTGTGGTGTTTCAAGATCACTTGGCCTATAGCCCCAAGGGATACTTTCATCATTTATGGCATTGGTTGGTGGGATGCTAGTGTTGGTTTTGTTTGCTTCCATTTTATTTTTGTGTTGTAACCTCATGGTTGTCATAAATAATTACCAAGATTTTATGATTGTTTTTCCTAACTCCTATTCTCTAGAAAAGACGTGGCCTATTGGTGCAAAGTGATAATAGAAGTGATCTAGCCAGTTTTGACAGTTGTGATATCTCCTTGAGAAGAAACCTTTGGAAAACTTTTTTGTAGGGCGATTCTTTGAGAGCCTAAGTATAGATTTTCACTTAAGGATATTTCTCTTGCCAAACCTAAGGATCTTTTGCTTGCCAAAAAGAATGAGGGATGTATATTTTTTGCCACATGGGTGGTGGTAATATAGGTCTTTCGGTTGCTAGGTATACCTTTTCTTCCTCTTCATCTAAAATGATGGATGTGGTGAGAAATTGGCGGGGTGTTTCCTTTTTCTCAAATATAAAGGTTCTCAAACTGCTTATGATGTCGGGTTGGGCACCTTCAATATATGTGTTACCTAGTTGAAAGATTGGTGCTACAAGGTCTAGTTGTTGAACTGGAGCGGTAGGTCACTAGATGTTCATAAGGTGTGATGGTGTTGCGAGGTGATTATGGTGTTCAACACCCTATCATAAGGTCACTCAATTTATATTTCCAAGAGGATCATACCTATTTCCATGTGGGAGGTAGTAATATGGGTCTTCTAACTGCTATGTTTGCTTTTTCTTCCTCTTTGTTTAAGATGATGGATGCAATGAGAAATTGGTGGGGTGTTTCATTTTTCTCAAATATAAAGGTTCTCAAACTGCTTATAATGTTAGTTTAGGCACCTTCAATGTGCATGAGACTAGGTTGAATAATAGGTGCTATAAGGCTTGGTTTTTGAATGGGAGCTGTGGGTCACCAGATGGTCATAAGGTGTGATGGTTTGCTATGAAACTCAAAAACCCTAAGGCTTGAGTGCTCTTTTGGAATGTGGCCACTTTTCAGAAATCAAAATGTTGAAGAACTAGGGTCAATATTCCACTTCCTGGTCTAGAGGATATGTTGTGGGAAAGATACTTGAACTATCCGTGAGTTCTAAGTAACTGTTGATATCATAGATTTTTTTGAGTGGAGGAATGATCCTAATGTTTTGTTTGATTTTGATTTAAAAAAAAAGTAGTATGGGAATAATGGGTGAGAGACTTTGTAACCAATCTAATTTTCCAAATGTTTTGTTCAAGCAATGACCTTATAAACAACTTCAGTTTATTTTCCTCTAAGTGTTTAGCAAAAATATTGTGAGTTGGAATGATAGTTTGTAACCTTTGTGTGTTTGTTTTCTCTGTGTTCTTGAGTATGGAAAATGATATAATAGCACTTGAATAACTCAAAAGCATGGACTTTATGTGACTTGAATGTTTATAGCTCAAGTTGCAAAATCACAACACCCAAGCCATAGTTTACCCAATGTTTACTTTGATTAAGGTAACCTAAAATAAAAGCCAAAATGTTTAGAAATCTTTAAGGATAAATCCTTTCAAGGAGTGCAAATCATAAGGCTTCTTTCACAAGTATACACTAAATCAAAGGGTTTTTGTTTTGACCATCTTGTTCAATGTTTGTTTTGATGTGTTTTTTTTCTTTAAGTCAAACAAAAATTTGATGTCACAATTGTTTTTGAATGTAATTGGGAAAGTTTAACATTAACAAGCATTTTACAATCCTAGCTCAAATGGGTATTATTTCTTGGTAGGCCTACCAATCATCCCCAGGATGATTAATCCGAGAAGATGGAATGGACAAATAGGCTATGTCAAGGAAATATACTGTCTTGAAACACTAAGAAAAAGTGTCCCTACCCTATTTTCTTTATTGCCTCAACCAAAAACCGAACATGGTAAGTAACTTCTTGGAACATTGCTATTCCAATGCACTACTTTAAAATACTCTTTTGGGTAAAATGGATGGCTTCTCAAACAACTGGCTCTTTAGTCATGTTCTGGGGATATTATTTTTGGGCACCTACACATGTAGTGTTTTGTTCAATTAAGAACCTTCTATCCCTTGTGGGTTTTTAAGCATCACAAGGATATTGCGGAAGAATATGTCGGTATAGGATATCCACACTTGACAAGTGATGAACTTTCCTCACACTCACAAAAGATTTATATAACGGTCTAGAACGAAAGTACCACCTTGGTCGCCCACGAGTCCTCTGACGTGGGAGATTCCTCAAGTAAGCATGCCATCTAAAAAGGTATGCTTGAAAATAGTGCAAAGCTCAAAATGTCCTCACTCACCCAAGATCGCCAAAAGGTGTGAGGGGAGAAGAAAAACATTTAGCTTTGCCAATCAATGAATACATGACATACAATTCATAGCAAATTGATTCATTTTAAACACCTCGAGTGGTGTTATCCCCAAAAAATATGTGAATAACATAAATGGAATGTTCTTTTTATTTTTGCACCAATTGAAGTGTTCAAGACATCAAGCAATTAAGATAGCAATGGTGTGAAAACAACAAAAATAGTTTGTTCATTTGAAGCCCCAAGATTGAAGTGTTTCTAAGAGAATCGGGCCTGGTCTTAACTGGTCAACAAATGTAAATCGAACGTGTGTCAAAAAAATGAAAACAATTTATGCTCTTTTTATGCACCAAATTCAAAGGTTCCTAATTATGAAAACATGAAATATGTTCATTTTTAGAACCCAAAATTGGAGTGTTTTATGTTCTTTTTATGAGAACCAAATGAGAGTTCCTAATTTAGAAAGCTTAAAATTGGTTCATTTTAACAACACCAAATCAAATGTGAGTTTGTGTTATTCATTTTAGAGCACCAAAAGAAAGTTCCTATCTTAGAAAAGCTTCAAATTTGTTCAATTTTAAATAACACCAAAATCAAATGTGAGTTGTTCATTTTAGAGCACCAAAAGAAAGTTCCTAACTTAAAAAAGCTTCAAATTGGTTCATTTTAAACACCAAAATCAAATATGAGAGTAGTTGGTTGTTCATTTTAATGCACCAAAATAATTTTTTTCCTAAGTTAATAAAAAAATATTGTTGCTCCAAAAATCTTGGATTGATCGTCTTCCCTATACAAAGGTGTTAGTTGTTTTCATAAAAAAAATGTGCCATAAATCCTGCAAGATCTTCCCAAGAGATGTTGAAACTTTCCAAACACAACAAACAATCAAATGTTAGGGTTAGACAATTGATTAAGCATCAAAAACCCTACAACCTAGACCAAATTGTGAGGTAAATTAACTTTAAGTGCACCAATGAAAAATTTAAATGCATAAAAATTGAAAACCACCTACACCATTGCAAAGATCATGAAATTCTACCCCATTAAAAAAAAGCATTGAAAATACTTTTGTATGACCAAGATATGGTCATTTAAAGATAGGGTAAGCAAAGGTCCTAATTTTCAGTCAATAGCACCCCTGTTAGAAGCAAACACAAGTTTCTTACAACAAATGCGACCTTCTTGTGGAAAATGCGACCTTCTTATAGCAAAGGCGAGTTTCTGGGGTGAATTTCTTCTGGGCAATGGCATGGAACACCTTTCAAAATCTCTCCAGAGCCTTGTAGCTTTAATTCAACTCACAAAAAAATTTAGTATTAAGGACCATTGGTCCCACCAGGCATGCCAAAATGTGTGAGGGGGAAAAAGGAAGATTTGAATTGAAGATGAACAAGAATGAAATTTGACAAAGGAATCTAATCTACAGTCAAATGCACAAATTTAATATCTAAAACTCCTACACATACGAGATTAAGCTATACTATTGCAAACTTAATAAGGAACCTACTGATTACCAAATGAAATGAAAGAAAAAGACAATTTCACCATCTCGTAGCAGAGTGTATTCGCTTAATGTTGGATTGCTCTTATCATAGCGAAGCCTCCAAAGTTCGTGTGCAAAGTGTGGATGAATTCTTGGTTGATTGAAGGAAGGAATGGACCTCTCTCAAGGATGATCTCGACAACACTTTGTTGCATAAGGTATGTTGATTCTCTGACCCATATTTGTGAGGAGAGAGGTTTGTTATATAGGAAAAGAGATTTTGAATCGACGATCAGGATCGCATTAGAGAATATCTAGATCAATGGTCAACATGTGTTGAGAAGATTTAGACATGAGAAGATTGTGCACAGTTGATCAAGCACAATTAGGGTGATTGAAGAATAGATTGGCTAGTCATGGTTTTAGATTGATCAGTCAGCAATTGATTGCTCAATTAACAATTGATTGATCAGTTAGGGTTTAGTTATGAATTAGATGGTTGAGTTAGCAAAATTAGATTGCTTAGTTAGCAATCCATGATTTTCTCAATCAGAAAGTGGGTGAGGAATATTAATTAATTAATTCCTTTTTGTGTTTTGATTTGATTTTTGATAATTGATTTGAATAGTTTGATTTGATTATTCAAATTTTGGAGGGAAAGTGTCATGATTAAATTATTATGATTTAATAATTCAATTAATTTTGAGGAATAAGGTGAATTAGTGACAATCAAATAATTGACGTTGTTTGACTAATCAGGACAAAGTAAGATTAGATTAGGAAATTATTAAATAAATGTAATTTATTTAATTGGTCAAAATGATGAAACATGAATTAATCAAATAACGTTGTATTATTCGATCAATAGTAGAATTAGGGTTTTCAAGACTTTATTAAATAAATGGTATTTATTTAATTTGTTAGAAGTGATGAAATAGTGGATTAATTAAATAATGTTGTATTATTCAATTAATAGAGGAAATTAGGGTTTTAGATGATGTTTGATGATCATGGGATGATTTTGAGATGATTCGAGATGCTTCAGAGATGCTTCAGAGTTAATTCCAAGATGTTTCGACATGTTCTGAGTTGATTCAGAGTCATTTCAAGATGTTTCAAGTTGATTCGAAGTTGTTCCAAGTTGATTTCGAGTTGTTTTGAGATATTCTAAGTTGATTCTAAGACGTTTCAGGTTGATTATGAGTTGTTTCAAGTTGATTAGATGAGTTGTTTCGATACATTCCGAGTTGGGATAGGTGTTAAGTCAATTTATATGTCTACACAATCGGCTAATAAACCAAATCAAGGGATATAACCTTTTCAAGGTCAACACTTATATCTACCAAGAATAAGCATTCATATATTTGATGGTAGAAATATAATTTCATGGATAGGCCTCATAGAACAACAATTTAAACTTCACAATATACCAAATAATGTTATGGTTGACATAAATTTATTATATTTAGAATTAAGACCTCACCAATGGTACTAATGGAATATGAGTGATAGATAGGGACAATTGTTTAGTTCAAAATCATTTAGTAAAGAATTAGTAACCTTCTATGAGCAACTATGCATTGAAAACTATTTTACCCAACTAAAAAATTTAAAAAATTTAAGGCATTTATTTGAATATAATGTTGAGCATTTGAGATTGGCACCTAGAGCTCTCGAGGTGACACATTACCAAAGGCTACAATTGTACATCAATGGACTTAACAACCAAATTCAACATTATGTTTGTTTGTTGGAACCTTGTACTATTAGGAAAGCTATGCAAAAAGCATTGCATATTGATAAAACACCACCAAAGGTGAAATCATGAGAGTAATTGATAATAATGTGACTAATGTTACTCAAAAAAACATGGAAAAAATATTTAACCTAAGATAAATTAGTCAGCTCTCTCCCCAACAAGAGATTGAGAAAAGAGAAAAAGACACATATTGGAATTATGATAGAAAATGGTCAAGGAGTCAAAAGTGTTCTAGTAGTGAGAAAAATAACGAGGTTGAAGAAGAGGGAGAAGTACCTACAAAATAACCAAACATAAAACTTAAGAGTGAGGATTCCAAGGAAAAAGAAAGCACTATTATCTCCCTACATACATTGAATGAAACAAATACACCACAAACATTCAAAGTAATTGGAAATATGAAAAGAAAAATGTGAAAGTGTTAGTGGATACTGGTAGTGCACATAACTTTATTGATAGAAGATTAGCTAATGAACTTAATTATTTTATTTATCCTATTTGTATTTTTCAAGTCATGATAGTTGATGGGAAACAACTACCTTGTGGTGGTAAATGCCATCATATAAAAATATTAATGGGAAATTATCAACTAGATTAAAAAATGTTTGCTATCCCTATTAGGGGAGTGGATGCAGTTTTAGGTGTGGAATGACTTAAATAATTAGGAACAATATCTTTCAATTTTCAAGACCTATCCATGGCTTTTAGGATACATGGGAAAAAGTATGAACTTTTGGGAATAAAAATTTCAAGTGAAATTATTAGCTCCCATATGATGAAGAAATTACTCAAGAAAGGTTCTTATAATATAGGGGCACAATTACATTTTATAGAAGAAAAATATATGATAACTCAAAATAAACCAAAAATTCAAAAGATTATTCAACACCATCAACAAGTATTTCAAGAATCCAAGGATGTACCTCTGATTGGAGACATTGAATTAATACCAAGAAGCATTGTTCATCCCAAAAAAAATCCTATTTATCCCCTATGATTATTCTTAACAAAAGGGATGATCCATGGAGAATGTCCTCACATTATAGGAAACTAAAAAAATCACTCATAAAGATCTAGTTTCATTTTCATATTGCTAATGAATTAAAATAAAATAAAATATATGCAAAACAATACAATTGTTTCTTTATGATGAAACAAGTAGAATACTCAAGAAATTTGATGTCACTTAAATGTGTTAAGATGGACCCTAAGAAGAGATGATTTTTGGATCTAACAAGATACTATAGAAGATTTGTTCATACCGGTTATCCTATAAAGAAAATTTTCTTTTGGGAAGGTATTAAAGTGAATATTCAAAAAATTGTGATAGAATATTTGATATGCCATCAAAATAAAATGGAAATAGTAAAGATTCTACGTCTCATACAAATTTTAGGCATTTCAATACAACACTGGGAAAAAATATTAATAGACTTCATTATGGGGTTGCCAAAGATAAATAAAATTGATGCAATCTGGCTTGTTGAGGATAAACTAATTAAGAATGCATATTTTTGTGGACTCTCTCATCTATTTTCCACCAATATTATGGAAAAAATATTCATACAAAATATACTAAAATTTCATGCAAATTCTGAAATCAGATTGGAAAATAGAGCCACCTCAAAATTCCTAATCAAGTGAAAGAATTTTCTAGTTGAAGATGCAACATGGAATGATGAAAGATTCATACACAATATTTTAGAGTTGCTAAGCATTGAGGACAATGTTTTTTTGAAGAGGAAGGGAATTTTATGATCCTAATATGGTATACTCCTAATTATATATTATATGTTCCTAAGGATAAGCACTTTTGGCATGCTTAGCCCTAATATAAATATTAGTTAATACACTAATACCCCTTAATTAGGATGGAGTATGTCCCTACATAGTTTAGCCTTTAAATAGGGAAGAAAAATCTCTCCCATATTATCATATCATACAATATTGAATTCATATGTTATTATATGATTATTGGAGGCCACCCCCTCAAAGTGGTCTACTATATTTTTAATTTTTATAAATATTTTTAAGAGATATCTTAACAAGTATGTGCACAATCTATAAAATCAAATTAAAAATTTGGTCCATTTAATTGTTCACTTATACAAAAATCTTCCTCTTTGTCTGTACCTTTCACTTTTAGTGGTATGGATTGAATGAATCATGCCTCATCATTACAAATTTCTCCTTTTAGAATTGCATGTTCATACGTTGTTGGTGCCTCTCACTTCTTCACTATCCATTATCACATTAGATCCTTCTTTCACTTTGTTACCTTCCTCACAACACTATTATCACTAATCTTAGTTTTTTCCTATTGTTATTTCTTATATATGCCCATGAAAACATTACTTGATCACTCAACAACATCATTATTCAATGTGTGTATATGTTCATCCTCTAGTTCGTATCTATTTCTTACAACATTGCTACATTTGTATGGGATATGATGTCTTGGATTGGATACATGAGTTCACTAACATTTTTCATTTTGTGAGCGAGTAACTCATGATATTTAGTATCAACATTATGATCATCTTGCAATTATGGATAAACTACATCATACTCATGTTATAATCATCTTCTCCACTCATGGAGTGATATCTTGATGCAAATGATTGATCATCTTCTTGTTCATAGAACTCAAAAAATTCATCCTTATAATGAAGATCTTCCTCTCTACTTATTGACAAGGAATTTGGTGTAACGTGCCCATTGTTCTACCCATTGTTTTTACTATGTTTTACTCACAAGTTAAAGTTTATGCTACTAACATTATGAGCCATATTTTTTTTTCCTTTTCACATGAATAATAAGATGCACATTTGAAACATAACCATTCCAAACTTTCCCATTGCATAACATAGAATCATTTCAATAATTCAAGTAACAATTTAACGTCACATAATTGCATGATAATATTTTCCATTTATAATTTCTCAATAAGAATAGAGTTACATGTTTACTTACATAGCTTCTATGAGCTCAATGATAAAGATATATAAATAGAGTACAACGGTCTAGATGTCCCAAATGTTGATGCATACCTCCTAGATGTTCCCATCACTGGTGCATACATTCTAGGTGTCCCAAAACTGGCACTACATCCTCAAATCCCAGTCCCCAACTGTATGAGGGAGAGCATCACTCAAGTGCTTTTCCGCTAACCATGGACTTACTGCAGGCCCCCACACATCTACCTAACTGGTGAGATGGCCCTACCCTTCGACGAAGAGATTGGTTTGGTAACCCCATAATCTTGACCTTCTTGATCATAGTGTTGTGTCGTACATATCTAGAACTACCATACATTGGATTCCCTGCCTAGATTGTAATCATGGATCATAGTGAAATGATAGTGTAAACAATGGCTACTTACACTACTTTGGCCAAATAATTCATCACCTAGTACTTCGAGTGAGAGTCATCTGTCCACCCACCCTTAAGCTCAATTTGGTTTGACCATAAACATAACACACATTCACTCTAAGGTGATAACAAAATAAAATACTCAACAAGGTAATTCCCTTAACCATGGATTACCCTAACCCCATGAATACCCAAGTCTATAATAAATTGATTATATAGGTTACACCCTTACCCATGGATTCCTCTAACCCCAGCTATAATGACATGAACCATACATGTACACAAACTAGTGTTTAGCTAGGTTATCCCCTTTCCCATGGATTTCACTAATCCCAAGAATAACCATACTAACCTCTTATGTTTTATTTGACATATTCATAAAAGCACTATAGGATAACAACTTATTCTATATTTGATTTTTCATATAATATCCATATATACTAATGAACTAAGTATAGTTCTAATAGCATTTAAGCCACACATACTTTAGCATTATATAAATGTAATCCCAAATAATAGGGTTCACTAATTCAAGACTCAATGAAGAATCACACAAGACTATTCCATACTAGGAGTTAACTAAGTTCATAAGAACAAGCATATCATGCATTCTTAGATTATTCAAAACTAGGAAATAACTAGGTTCATAAGAACAAGTATATCATGCATTTAAGACTATTCCAGCACAAGGAAATATCTAATTTCACGAGAACCAACATATCATGCATTCAATAAGCAATCTTTCCAAACAAAGGCATTATATTCAAATAACCTTTCAAACATAAATAATGGTGGAATGGAAATTAGCATGCTTGGAT
Source organism: Sequoia sempervirens (assembly GCA_007258455.2). Taxonomy (NCBI): domain Eukaryota; kingdom Viridiplantae; phylum Streptophyta; class Pinopsida; order Cupressales; family Cupressaceae; genus Sequoia; species Sequoia sempervirens. The sequence goes on along the minus strand of VDFB02271358.1, from coordinate 326,215,769 downwards.
ATTAAGTTCCAATTTGATAATGCTTCCTTCCAACCTTAGCCTTCACCTCCATGAATGCTACTTCTCCAAAGATCAACTAATCTTGAAACTTTCGCCTCTTGCCAATCCTCTTAACAATACAATTACAAAAAAACAAAGCAACTTACTAACTCCCAAGCTCTCTATCTCACTTGCACAAAAAATACAATAGAATAACAATAGATAAATCAAAATGAGAAATGTAACAAATGATAGAAAGAGCACCTCTATATATACTAAAATTTGAGCTCCAAAGGCTACAAACAAGCTAACAATTCTATCACCTTTCTACTCTCATGCAATGAATCAACTGATAAAACTCTTATATTGCAACACATGATAGTCCACATTCTTCCAATGGCTCAGTCAACCTCTTTATTAGAGACAACATGACTCTTTTACTAAGTCAAGGGATAGCAATGGAAAACTACATGTTTCCTATTTAGTTTGCAAGTCGACTACCCTCTCAAATCTCTGCCATCTATGCTTTGACTGAGTTTTATGGTTGCCATATTGCTTTTCTAGATTTAGGCGCAGGTTTTAGACTTCTTGTTTGTTTCACATACTTCAGATTTGGTGCCACATATTCATATCTTAGTGCCCCATATAATAGCACTTCCAAAGACTTATTCTATTTGTTAAAATCTACATTCATTCTCTTTCAAACATGAAAATTGTTTCCTTATTTCCTGTTCAAGTTATAAGTCTTCATTGACTTAGTCTTACTTTGCTTTATGCACATATTTTAGCCACAACATTGTAAATAATACAATGCTATATCATGCGCTTTACTATATTCATTGTACTTTAATATGTATAATAGCAATGTTATAATATTGGCTTTCCTTTACACATATGCAACACTTTATAAAATGCGCTATGATAAATACTATGTGCTTTCAATATATAAAAAAACATTATATATATATATATATATATATATATATATATATTCTCATTCACAAGATTATTAAATACATCTATTGTCAATCAATATAAGCATATATTAAATAATCATATATATACATACATACATATATGCATATATTAGTATATATGTATATATGTTTCCACCAATGTAATTTATACACACACACACACATATATATCATTATTTTGATCATAAAATTCAAACACATATTCACGTATTCATCGATTGATGTATATTCATGAAGTGTGTATATATATATATATACATCTCACATTTTTCCAAACGATACTCCCATGTACATATGGGTCATCCGTTCATGAGCATTAGTAGGTACATCTACCTACGTATACTCATGCACACATATACTCACATGTATGAGTTATCGTGGAAATGTACATATAAACATACATACATTCTATATATATACTTCATTGATTAATATATAAATATGAACACATGAAGAATAACTTATTCTCAACATAAAGGCTTAATCACATACTCATAATCAAAACATTTAGAGAACAAGATAATAACCAAATACAAAACATTCACAAACCCAGACGAAAGAGCTATCCTAATCAACTAGACCAACTAGGAAGTGAGTGTGTGTATGCTCAATTAGGTTCATCAGGGTTATCGGACCAAGTTCTTCTCCTGAGTGATACTCCCCCTCTCTTCTTGAGATTCGAGCCTGTTCCTGCATCCAGCTTAGTACATCATAACAATAGTTAGCCGATAACAATACAATCATATGCATCATATATTTCATTGTCAGAATCATTATAAAACATCAAATTGAATCAAACATTTATTCATCATATTCCCATCAAAATTCATATGCAAAACATAATCATATATATATAACACAATGTGGTGCAACATTTCGATTCATGGGAGTGGCAAGTTGAACCTTCTATAATTCTCTTTGCAAGAAGTAGTTATTGTTCTAGTTTACGGTGATACAACCCCTCATCTTCATATTCATCTTCTTTTTTGTATGGCATCTTTGAAGGAAGAATATATATTAGCTAGTATCATATGTTTCTACATCAAGATAATTAATGCCAAAATCTTGTACATCGTAGTGTATATCCTTGTTCATCCTATCAAGAAGCACATGGTTATTTTTAATTGAGTGTCTTCTTGTTCAACAAATGCCAATTGTTTTAGTGTCTCCTCTCTAATTTATTCTAGAAAATCATCTATTTCAGTATTTAAATCATATGATATGCTAGGAGAAGGGTAAGACTGGTAAACAAGATATATAATATAATATATATCCTTGTTCCTTCTACCAACAACCTTGTCATTTATACTTCCATAATAAGATATACAAATTTGTCTATTTTTTTTATTGTGCAACAATCATTTGATTCATTAGAAGTATATAGGTGTTGATCCTTAGAATCAATCAATAAATTATTTCCACCTATAGAACTAACTTTAGAGATTGGATAGGTAGGTTTGAATGACACCATTATTTTGAGCTTCCCATGAAGGATGCCTTTGTGTACTAGTGGAAGCTTCTCCTTGCTCCTTCTAGTACTTGGGTTTCCTTCTTCTCTCCATCACAAATTCTTTCAGATTGATTGTTAATATTGGGTTGACTAAAGTAGAGTCACCACTCTTCACTAGGAAGAGATAAAATAAATTTTTCTTAGCTACTAAAATTCACTTTACCAAACAAGAATTGTTTTTCTATTATGAGTTGTAGAGGTCTTCAAGATGAGAACTAGATTTTATGTCCCTGTCAATAGCACCATTTTTTGGCGACTTGAGTTCTAGATCCCAAATCCCTAAGGGTGGATAGTCTCCTAAGTGCCAAGGGTGTCAAACCTAGGAAGAATACCACAAAACCTATGTTCATGTTGGGAAACTGAGAACCAATTACTAAGGTGGTTAGAAAATCATTCAATATTAGCTCTACTGAACCAAGGGGGATTTCTCTAAGGTTCTACAACAAATATCACCACAATGAATAAACAGTAACCTTGATACAAACCATACCCACTACATAGTGTACCCCTATTTCGGTTGTCATTTCATGCTTATTTTAGTTTGCAATACTCAAGGTTAAGAGCCTTATTAGAGTAGATAATCTACCTCAAAAATTTTAATGAATGTGTTTTATAATAACCCCTTATGATGTAATATACTAGGAAGAGATAAAATGGTTAAGGTCCTTTGATTGGATTTGATAGCTAAGATTGGGTGATTATGGTTGAGATAGATTATATTTTGATTCCAGAGGAAATAATTAGAGCGAAAGGGGGATGGGAGATAGACCCTATAAGAAAATGCACCAAGATAGGGTGCAAATACGCCAAAACAAGGTTTGAGAAAATTAACTTATGTGAAGTGCAACCATTTACCTATGTTTTAGATATGCCAATATAGGTACATTGATTCAGAGTTGAAGATTCTTGGACTATTTGGTGTAGGAGCATTCAAGTCCTCAAGTGATCCTACATCACCCAAAAACATTTTAGGTTAGCTTTTATTTCCAATTCAATTTTATTTCAGTTTTGGGTTGGTTTTCAGTTTGTTTTGCTAGTCTACTTCTAAAGGAATTTTTAGGATTATTTTGGCCAAGTAAGGATTTCATCTTGTAGAAGTCCATAATGGGTATCTCCAATTTTTATTTTGCAAAAAATGGACTCAAATTCGCTGTTAAGGCCAATCAAAGGTTTAGCCTCTGTCAAGAACTAATTGATGGAACAATTGGTTCTAGTTCTTAGTGAAAATTTTGACAAGTTATGTGTTTGGATTTTTGACTAATTGTTCCACCTTGTTAAGAAGCCTATAAAAGGTACCTTTGTTATGAATTTGGGTGAAATCAAACAATTTTGAACAAAGTTAAGAAAATTCAAAACCTGGAGCAATTCCAAGAACAAGCCAAACTCTTGATGAGTTTCAAGTTCCTTCAAGATCCTTGATTGTTGACAAAGAAGACTTACTATTTTCATGAAAGTTCTTGGTGGATTGAGAAGCATTGACGAAGGCTAAGGGTCATAGGTGGGATCAATTTTATGGACATTGGGATCCCCGACTGTTCCCATTCCCAATAAAACCCCCAATTGAGAGACAAAGTCAAAGAAGGAAAAATAATAGGTCAAAAGAACAAGAAGCAAGGATAAATGTAGGGCTTTCGACAAGACCTATAACCTCGAAAAACTAGGAGTAAGAAGCGTGGGTTCCTAAAGAACCCTAATACATGAGAAACTTGCATCAAGGTCTCGAAAATGGCCTTACCCCCGACAAATGCATGGGTTCCTTATGAACCCCGAAACCTTGATAAGGGAGGCGTCACGGGGATTGATGGAGTTCTGAACTAGGATAGAAGGAAGTTAGAATTCCTATCGATAAAGGAACCCCCACTATGATGTATCCAAAAAATGGGGACCCCTTATCCATCGACACATGGCCATATGGCCGTACAATTTCTACACTTGAACTTCCACACTGATGTATAAAGGGAAGAAAATGTGAAGAGAGAGTGGGGCTAGCTAAATTAATAACAAAGAGCGGAGCTGAGAGAGAAGGCTGAAGGCCTCTGTGTACTAAAGATTGATGCCGCCATATATAAGAGAGGGGTATAGCGGATATTTTGGCTAGCTAAAGAAGGGGTCTTTTGATCGAATAGAATATGGTTGTCATAGAGAAGATCTTAGGACTAAGAAGGTTTTTATATCCTAAAATTATGTGGGTCGTTGCGCTTTCCAATAACATATTCTAATACATACACCCACGATGCTCCATGAACAAGTCATGATTACATGAATAATCAAATCATGTTTATATATACTTTTTACATATACACACCCTTCCTCTCTTTCTCTACTCGGTTGGATTAACAAGCACACAAATCCTTGCCTCCCAAATCAAACCAAGAATAAGAAATGAAGAACAGGGGAGACCTGTGAGCAAGGGTTTTAGTTATCTCCTCACTCCCAGATCGACTGAATTGCATTTTTATCAACCAAAGCAGCTCACGTGGGCGTGGCGGTGGGATTCATGACTTTCTCTGTGGATGACCTCCTGCACGTACTGGAAATCCGAGACATGGCATGGAATGGAAATACTGCCCTTCTGCTCAAAACCATATTCTTCCTCGGCTTCCTTCAGAAGCTTCTCGAACAGGGGATGGTTTATGTCTTCCACTGGTATCACACAACGCCTCTGTTCTTCTCCCTGCCCAACGTAGAGAGCAAGGCAGCCCTTGGGCACATCCTTGTAAGACTCCGCCCCTTTCTTAGAACTCAACTGCAAAGAAAGATGTGGGAGATGCATCCTGCCCAGATGAGGCATAATGGCAATTGAGTAAAGGCACGGCAAGAATCAGAATTCAGACCACCAAATAACAATAAAACCTTCAATTGATTCAGACAGAAACCCTAACGCTACGCTTCAGATTTCACAGCAGAGAGAAACCCTAACGCTACGCTTCAGATCTCACAGCAGACTGCTCGTCTGATGACAAGAAAGCCCTGCAAAGCGATGAGAGGATTGTTAGTGAGAGGGGGGTGCAATTTATATGACAAAAGTCGGTTAGAGGGTGCACGTTTTCGCGCTGATAATTTCTTCCCCAGGAGAATGGGCAATAGGCGACTTTTTCTACTGTGACTTTTCCAGGGTTTTGTTTGAGCTTCATCCCACCTTCGCCCCTTGGCAAACGTTACGTGTTAGATCGGTCATAGTGGGATTTAGGTGCCTACTGGTGATAACTCACAAGGAAATTTTAATATAAACTCAATTATTTCGAGCGAATGAAATACTTATTTTAAAATAATAATAAATGAATTATTTTAAAGAGAGAGTTGAAATAGAAATGTGTATACAATTTGATTTTGAAATATGACTAAAATAATAATAAAAAATGCATTTTGATGTAGAGGAAGATGAGGTATGGAATGATTATGATAGATAATTGTTATTTAATTTTTTGAAACTAGTGTAGGCACTAAAATAATTCCATTCTTATTATCATATTCTTTATTAATCATCATCATTAATATATTATTAATATAGGTTACCTTTCTATTATTACCATTACTCTTTAGTGCATCATCATTTTATTAAATAATTTTTTTTTATTTAATTAAAATAAACTAATTTTTCATATTATTCATCATTTAAATAAAATATCAAAATCTACCTAATATCGATTATGCATAAAATAAATAAATAAATATCCAAAATTTCACCTCATATTTTTCAATTATCCATTAAATAAATAATTAAATCTTCAAATTTCATATCATTTAATTAACTAATAAATCGAAAGTAGTTAATTACAAATATAAATCAAATATATAGATTTCATATTATTTAATTAACTCATGCTACCACCTCTCCTCATTAACTCCAACAATTATGGATCAAATTCATAATCCATGATTAAATCTCATCCATTCATTCTTCCCTCCAAAAAAACTATAAATTGAGCATCTCAATCATCCTTTTTATCATTAATCTTTAATGCAACATTATGCTATTAAATCTAAAATACAATTAATACAAATGTTATGCTAGTTAAATTAGAGCACCCACACATCAATGTCATCATGAGTGCATCCATTAAACACTCAATTAGGGATTTGCACAAATTAGAGTAATTATACTTTAAATACCAGTTTTAACAGTTTATCATTTTATCCTGATTTCATGCTTACAAATATTATATGAATAGATTGAGATGACTAGGCCAAGTGAATTTTGTAACTATGCATGATCTTGGGTCAATCTCACACTTACAACCTTGCACCTCATAGCTACAATTTTGACCTATTTGCTATGGTATTGATATTTTGTTGTAGATGTGACCCTATTATTTTCATATCTTCTATATCCACAACCAAGTTTTACTTGATCCTATACCTTGCAATATAAGACTTGGTGATGTTAAGGAACACAAGAGGAACTTGTAATGCTAAGTGTGGGAGGCAACTTGCCCCCCTCCTTTTTCCTCAGTCAAGCCATATTGTTTGATTTAATTGGTTTGATAAAGTTGGAAGACAAGCAACAAAAAATGCAAATGATAATGGTGTGATTGTGATGGTGCTAAGTGATCAAAACTTGATGTAACAAAATGTAATATAATATGAATACCAAACTAATCTAATATAAGAACTAGAGTGTTTCCATTTATTGTTAATGTGACTAATGCAAGAGATGAAGTTTTAATTGCATATTGATCCCTTGTGATAGAATATAAGTTGGAAATGGGACAACACATGTATTGCACTCATGTGGCCTTCCTATGGAAAATCCCTTATGCCCACGTGGTAGAGGCCAATGGAATGGGGAGTGCCTAAAGCACTACCTTCTTCATGAGGAAGGAATGCCCTATGAATGCCAATGAAATTTATGTGTAGCATAGTTGTTGCATTGGTTCAATGGCCCATGTCACGAGGAATGAATTCTTAATGGTGGATGATTATGTTGATGCATGGTGTTGTAGTTAAAATGTGAGGGTGATCTCTAGCAAACCTATGATCTAGGTGTTGTTATGCGAATCCTCATCAGTGTTGGGTGCATTTTTAACATAAATTATGTTTAGCTAGATTATTGAGTATTAACAAGAAAGGTGTTCAACCGGTAGCTTTTAGCTTTAATCAAATCTTAGAAATGAGATCTCTCTTTGAAAGTAGTGTTATATTCATATATCTAGATTATAAAATATTATTTTCTCTTGAAGTTGTTGATTTATTATTCCCAAGTTCAACTTGAGTGTTATGATTTTGCTAAGGATGGATTCTACCTAATCCTCTCTAATTGCAAGGCACATGATCTTGATAATGGGAGAGATAAGAGATTAATATTTCCAATCTTAGTGTGTTATTATATTTGCATGTTTGATTCAAGCTTGAATGTTTTTCACTTATAGTATGCTTGATTTTATTTCCTCGCTTTTCTTGATCACCTTGTCTTCTTAGCAAGGGTTTTGATTGCTAAATGTTCTTTTTTTATGTTTGTTTGGTTGATTTACTTGGCTCATTAGAAAGGAATTTGATTACTTGATATTTGAGTGAAATTATACTAAATGAATCTAAATGCGAGATATAAGAAAGTAATCTATATTTTTGTATTTTCCCAAATCAAAATGTGATCTAAGTAACTAACTAAATGAAATAAGTGACTCTAAATATAATGTAATGTGAGAAAAAAAATTATTTTTATTTTAATGATTGGCTTGTCCTATTAGTGTAGAATCAATTTCTATTTGCATTGTATTGTTCACAAGTGATTTATGAAATGGATTGAAAATTATTATTCTAAATTAAAAAGAAAATCCTACAACCTAATCTAAAATAATTCAATTTAGTAAGTGAATTCTATTTGACTATTGCTAATCCATGATGTAATGATAAACTATCAAGGATTCAAGAAAGGTGAAGATCACTTAAAATTTAGTACATACTTAATACTTTCATTCAAACATTTGGAAGTAAACTACTTAACAACTTGAAAGTAGATAAACTATTTAACATCACGCCTAGAGATTAATAGCTAAGATTCTTGGTGAAGATGCAAATGACATGTATATCTTTGATGGCTTAGCTAATGTAGTCTCCTCTTCTCTTTATCTGAGGGTAATCCACTTTATGGAAGAACGATGAAAATACAAGAAAATAAGAAAAGGGGAAATGGAAGAGTGTTATGCTACTATAATTAAAAATTTGAAGCTTCAAACTAACTAATAAAAACCCTAGAGGTTGCACATGTTACATTTGAAGAAAACCTAAACTTTAGCTTAGAGACCTTAAAATAAACTTCTAGACTACTCAATCAACTATTAAAGGAGAGGCAATAAGACCACAATTCCTAAAAGAAGATTCCATTGAACCAACGATCATTTAGAATCCACATGGGAGTTTTTAAATAGGCTTGAAAAAAGTAATCATATTCATAATTAGGGGGGAATCATAATTTAATTTTCAAAAGAGGTTGAAGTTAAGAATGACCTAAGCTTGATTTTAGGTGCAAAAATGGTGGAGAAATAAAAAAAATTAAAAATTTCATGTGGCAATATGAAATGTTGAGGCCACCCCTTTTCTAGCCAAGGTCATCCTTTTTACTAGTACCTTTTACTATGCTAGGTTTCCCAAGTGACCTTGAGGATGCTCAAGCAAACCCACCAATTAAAAGGTGCAAAATTAAATCTGAGAAGTAGAAGGGTATTCAATGAAAGTGAAAGGCTAGAAAGGATGAAATAAGAGCAGGGGAGGGCCCTAAAATTTAATTACATGCTTCCATTAAGGTCAAAAAGGACTATAGGGATTTTTATTCACACCATGTGGGTCATGATTTGAACCACCAAATCATCATCAAGTTGCCATGTATGCTTATGCAATTTTGGGTACTTACATAGTTGCCCCCTTGAGTTTGACAATCTATATGGACGATAGGTTATTTATTGAAATAGGTGTGTGGGACCCTAAACTTACTTGTATTGCTACACCCTTAATCCATTATTATATTGGAATATGTGTAGTTGGAACGTGGCTAGAATAACCCTTAATTAAGTTATATAATCATTTATATAATCTTATCTAGGTAGTTAGGTCAACTTAGATGCTAGCCAAGGCATAATTATGTTATATATCTAGGAGGTAATAAGTAGTAGTTTACAATCACATTCTGAATTATATTTTTGTTGGAGACTTATGGAGGTTCACCCCCTTAATGTGGCTTATTATTATCAAGTATTTACAAGAATTTCTATTATATTTTTATATTTTCTATTGAATTATTTTATTGTGTAAGTTATTTCATTACATGTACTTACCTTTGTCATTGTCCTACATCTAGACCTACAAAACAAAAACAAATATCATAATAATATTCTTGAAAATATGGCTAATGCTAAGATATATTTAAGAGTGTTCACCATTGATGTGGGGTTAGAGGGATACTACCTTCACCACTTACTACTACCATCTATTATAAAACCTATAAGATGGAAAATAAAAATAGACTTCAAATGCATGTAATTGAAATGTGGAATTGAATGGTGAGAAAAACTAAGACAAGATGACATAGCATGATAGTAAGGTGCAAGGTATACCTATATTGCTTCATTTTGCATGAATGACTTTCCAAAATAGTGAAAAAATAGCCCATATATGTTAAATTAACTCACTTTACAATTCATTTACACTCATAGTAAGGGATAAATTGGGCTTTAGATCTATAATGAAAAAAATGGTCAATGTTATTGCTAATTGAAATCTTGTGATAAGGGTATTGTGACTATGGTTGTAGCTCCTCCTCAAGTGCACCCATAGGTACAAAAAACAAGAAAAACACATTTGTTCTCTAGTTTGAGTTTTCATTAGTTTTTTGTTGAAATAGTTATTAAATTTAGGGCCATTGGTTGCAAAGTGTGGGTGTCTAGGTAGGGAATTTATCCATATTTTCTATTTTAGGATTTTTGTGCTTGATTTTTTTATTATTAGCAATTTGGAGTTTAGGGGCATGTGGCTTGGGTTGCCCAATTTGGACAGGTAGGTTACTTAGGTGATCCTTTAGATGCTTGGGAAATTTTTAAAGATCTTATGTTTTTTATTTTCCATTCTTTATCAATCATTTAGAGTTGGGTTTTTCTTATCTTTTGTAATTTTTTTATGTTTTCAAATTTTTTGTGTTTTTTTAAATATTTTTTGTTTTCTAATTTCAAAGTGATAAGTGGATGCTTATGTTGATAGCGTTGATGATCTAAGTTGTAGATCCAAAATCCCTAAGGCTAGATAGTCTCCCAAGTGCTATGAGTGTCAAACCTAGGAAGAATACCACAAAACCTAGATGTTCGGGTTGGGAAAGTAAGAACCAATTACAAAGGTGAGTAGGACCTCCTTCACTTCTAGCTTTATGGATCTAAGGAGGATTTTCCCTAAAGTGTTGCAAAAATATTACCATAATGACTAAAAAATAACTTTGATACAAACCATACCCACTACATAGTGTATCCCTATTTTGGTTGTCTCTTCATGCCTATATGGTAGTTTGCAATACTCAAGGTTGAGCACCTTATTAGAGTAGATAATATACCCCATAAATATCAATTAATGTGTGAAACAAAGAAATAATATATAGTGTGACGGTGAAATATGAAAATGGAACCAAGAAAAGTGTTAGTGTGGGGGGGTGCACCTATCTGTTGATGGTCAAAATAGCACAACAACATTAAAAATAATATCTCTATCCTATTTCTCCTAAAAAAGATAACTGATCTAAAACCACCTATGATAAGGTTCATGTTTAATGCACCTACACCCCGAAACCCCAGGCAACTCAATGAGGCAGAAGCACTGCAGTTATATAGCAAACAAAAAGGAGGCCAACATAACTCACATGAACAAACACTGGATGAGAGTTGAAAACAAATCCCTAGCCAAGCTCCCTGATCAGCCTAAGAGATCAGATTTTGTTAAGGAGATTGGTGACATAATCATGATGCTTTCCAGAGTGTTTGGGAAGAGAGATTCCTCACAATTCAAGGAATGGATGTTTCCATTCATTCAAACTATTTTGGATGGTAGGCAATAATTTGATTGGCCAATGATTTTATCAGAGTGCCTACATAATCAGATGCTCAGAGTGAGGGAGACAAAGAGATTCTTCATGACTTCCTATGTGATCTATGCAGCTACAAGAAGAGGCATCTTTCCTGGTTTAAATGCAGTTGGGATATTAGGAGAAGCCCCTGGACAGAAGAAGGTGTGGGATCACTATGATCAATTGCCTTTGCAAACTTCTGAGTTGCACTATAAAAGAGTTAATGATGCATTCTTATATGTCATCATTAATCAGTTAATAGGAGATGCAGGGTATAGACTGAGCAGGGATGCCATGGCATTCATTACAGAATGGCGACATTGGTACATCCAATACCCCAAGTTCACCTATTTCAAGCTAGCTAGTTTTGATGATCATCCTCATTTACTGTCTAGATGTTGCAATAAAAAAATTGTTCTGATGGAGTTCATTTATCAAGCTATTGGGGTCAACACCAAATTTGCTAATAAACATAAGTCTGGTTGTCACAAGTTTACCATGAAATTAGGAGAATATAGTTGTTCCCACAATGTGGCAGCTAAGGTAATTTGTGATGAGTTGATTCATTTGAAATTGGGCTTATATACATCTAGGAAGCATTTTGATCCCAAGTATAAGATGCAAAGATTGCTCCCTACAACTTTTGACAAGCATTTCAATTTGCTTGAGGATTTTTGGATGAACCTGGGTATGTGCAGGATCATGATGGGCCAAAAAGTGGTGATATGATAGGTATGTGTAGGGTATGTCGTTGACGACTTGTTTTTACCAAAAATTGATGAGACGAAAAGGGTTTTTAAAGGAGATTCTCAACTTTCCACCAATATAAATTATGCTTTACTTTGAATTTAATAAATAAATATTATTCATTTCTATTTGAATTACAAGTAAAGTCCTGATTGATAGGCTAATGAAAAACATCTATACCTTTCAAACGGTATCAAATTTCTTGAATCCAAGACATGCATCACATTTTATGCTTCACATAATATAAGATTAAAAAAAATGCATTTCATTAAGTTTTGACCAAGTTAAGGTGGTCAGACATACGAGTTTTTATATTTTTTAAAAGTTGTAATACAAAATTCATAATTAGTTATTTACTTGGAAAAAAAATACAAAAAAATATGCATCACATTGGGACATGAGTCCTCTACTTATATCTAAAATATTATAAAAAAATATTATCATTTTGGGTGAAGCCACAATAGTGGTTTACAATTGAAGTGAGGAAGGAAAACTCATAGAAAATGAATGCATGACAAAAAAAAATGATTTTAGGGGTTCATACAAACCTATTGGTTTGATTGAACCCATTAGGGGTTTGCTAGAACCTAGGTTCGAGCGAACCATCCTAATAATTTCCCTCCAAAAAAGCCATCAAAACCCCTCATAGAAGGGGGGTTCAAATGAACCCTGGTTCGAGCGAACCCCCTTTATTCCTCATCCCCTCCCTGAGACACAAAAAAAACCTGAAGTTTGGCACTTCGGAGCTCGGGTTGAGGATGAAAATGGAGGAATCTTCACAAACCCAACTTGAATTAGGTAGTCCTCAGAACGAGCTATCTAACGAATATAATTTTAATATGTTTTGGTTTTATTATGTATTTGTTTTTTTAGTTTTATTAAAACATAGGTTTTTCATCGAAAATGAAGGTCTATGTTCTGCACATGTGGAAAAATAGCAGATTTTTTTTTGAAAAATATGAGTGCACCGATATTGAAGTCCTTGATCCAACAAAAAAAATAAAATTGAATTTTGATATATACAAAAAAGTTATGCATTATACAGTCGCACTATGTCTGAATTGTAATTGGTTTGACTTTGAAACTTGATTAAAGAAAAAATATTCAATTAAAAACTATCTAACCAAGTGGAAGCACTAGATATTAGAGCTACAAATCTAAATTTGAAAGAAATAGAATTTTATCCTTCATGGAAAAAAGTTATGCGTTATATGGTGTGCGTCACTTTTTTAAAATGTTGTTTTTTGAAAAAAACCAATTTTTCGTGGGAGATGGAAAAAGAAGTGTAATCTGATTCCAAAAATTTTGAAAAAAATATTTTTAGAATCTACAGACAAAATTTTACGAGACTCTAGTTTTCATCATCTTCAAATTCTTCATGGTTTATCTATTATAGGTGCTCGAATGTGAAGATTTAGTTTAAACAAATAATTTTAGTTTCTAGTTTGGCCAAAAATTGTAAACCACTATTGTGGGATCACCCTTTTATTGTGGTTAGGGTGGTCAGATAGACACCTACTTCTTATTTTTTCCCTGAAATTTAAGTACTACTGCATTAAAATTTCAAATTTTCACCAAATCAATTTAAAAAAAGAAAAAGCCTAGTAGTTTAGAAACTAGATTCAATTTACTACAGATTCTATTCTTATATATTTTTGAAATAATATAGATAACTTATTCAAATTTTTACATCAAGTTGCCTAACTCTAATTTTTCTGAGTTTTTCGCCACTTAAGGGCCTATTTTTTTCATGATGATCCTGCACATACCCACCTACATGATGAGTATGATATAAGAAGAAGGAATTATGAAAGATTGCCCATTCCACTCATGATTGAGTATGGGGTGAAGGAGGATATTCCTAACTCATTGTTAGATGATGGTGTAAGCTTGGATCCCCAGTATGATGCTGATAATATAGGTACTAAAGACTTGGATCTAGTGGATTGGGATGTAGAGGAATCCATTCACATCAAAAAAATTGCAAGGCTAGTTTTGGATAGAAGTATCCAATGGGTGGTTATGAGGATCAAGGAGCTAGGGGCTCAAACTTCTAAAAAGAGAAAAGCTACAGGTACCACCCAGGGATATAGAAGGACAACTCCTAAGGAGCCATTAGAGTTTTTCCCTCCCAATTCTGGAGAGAAGCTTGAGCCTGCAATTCTTGCTCAGGATGTTCCTGAATCATAAGGAGAGGAGGCTACAATAGAGGCTGGAGGAGAGGCTTCATCTCAACCTAGTGTTTTAACAACTGAGCTGGAGGTGAAACTTCAACTCAACCTCCTCTTATAGAGCAACCAATTGAGGAAATGCCTATTGGAACCCTTCATAAGGAAGCTGAATCCTTGAAAGGGAAGGAGCATGAAATTGAAATTCATGATATTGATACAGACTCCGAGGACACCCAATATGATAAGGAAACTCATGTATTTGCATCCAATGAAGAAGTTGGGAATGTGGAAACTGAACATGTCCTCACTCCTGAGGAACAGTGGAAATTATTTGAAGATGCCAAAAGGGAAGCAGAGGCCAAAACATAAGCTGAGGCACTTGCTAAGAAACAAGAATCTGAGGCTAAGGCTAGGGAGGAAGAACTAGCAAGAAAACAAAAAGAGAAAGAGGACTTGCTGCAACAACAAAAAGAACAAGAATTGAAGACCAAAGAGGAGAGGGATAAATTGGATATGTTGCAGAAGATCCATGAGCTAGAAGAGGAGAAAGCTCAAAAAAGAAGGGAAAGAGAAGCCCTTGAATCTAAACTTAAGGCTATTGAGGAAGCTCATAGGAGGAAAGGGGAGGAAGAATTCCTGCAAAGAGAAAAGGAGGCTAAAGATCTTGCTAGACATGAAAAAAAGTATAAAGAAGCCTGGGATAAAGTTTCTAGTTAGATGCATGTGTTCTAGTTCATGAATGCTATTCTGTAGTTTTTAATTGAATTTTGTAGCTTCATGCTGGTTTCATACTCTAGAAGAATTAACTAGGAATTAGTTACAATTTTAAGAGCTTGAAAGATAAACAGATTAGTTGTATGAGGAGAGAAGGCTAGAAGAGGAACGTTTGAAAAAGGAACTAGAAGCTAAAAAGATGCAAGAACAAAAAGACAAGGCTGAAGCCAAAAGGTTTGCAAAAGAAGTTGTAGAAAGGGAACAACAATAGGTACAGGAGGTTGATTCTCAACCTACGACCACCATTCTACAACCTCTTTCCTCTACCACTATTGCTTCTTCTTCCACATGAGTGGCTACCACTTCTGCTGCTCCAACATGGCTGAAATTATATCTTGACATGAAGCAAATAGTTCAACCTCATCCTTTGAATTGGGAAGAGATGATGAAGGAGATTGAGAAAGAGAGGCCCAAGAAAAAGGCTAGGGTCCTCCATTCCATGAAGCTCACAAATGCAGGTGAGATTATAGTTGAATGTGCACTCCCTATGGTGGACACATATAGACAAGATATGCAAGTGACTGATTACTAGTTGGTCACTGTTAATTTGGGGAGACCTACAAGGAATCAACAAATGAACCTTATTGACATTGTGGCATCCCCCTCCAAATCTAGGATGATCAAGGATAAACAAAGGAAGGATTCAAACTTAAAGCCCAATTAGATCAATTGCACAAGTTTTTGAAGGATGTCTCTACTCCTGTTTCTCAACAAGCTACTGCTCCAGAGACCCTAATCTTACTAAGCAAGAAAGAAGCTGATGACTTGGTACAAATGAGAAGGAAATTTGGGGTGTTTGATAGATGGGTTGATCGGTTTAATCAAGAGGTTGGTGAGGTGCTTGTTGATGGTTTTAAAGTCCATGAAGGTTCACTGGAATTGGTAGAAGATATGAACCAGCATGCTGAATTCTTGGAGAAACAAGATGAGGAGTATAAAGAACATGCCAAGAGATTAAAGGACATCAGGAAGGTGCCAAAGCAGATTCTGTTGGAGCAATAAATCCTCGATGAGGATAATGCATATTTCATTGAGAAAACATTGAGCATAATTAGGTTTAGATCTAAATTCATCTACGAACTTAAAAATGAAGTTCAAGAAGCCAGTAAGGACTTGAATGAATAGATTGATGAATTAGAAGTAGTAATTGCTATTTTGGTTAATGTGGATATCTCTGTTGAAAAAGGTCTTCCTCTTGATAAATTAAAGGAGAAATGGAATAACAGATTTGAGGAGGTAATGCAAAAAGAGGATTATGGTGAAGACTTGTGGTTAGATAGACTCATGGAAATTATAGATGAAGTGAAATTTTCTAGGATGGAGTTGATTAAGTTGAAAGATATGCAAGAGTTTTCCTCCGCAGAGTTGAAAAGAATTAAATTTGAAGATAATTGGGTAGATGGACTTGATGTGGCTATTCTTCAGCAAGTGTTTTCTAGTTATGATGAATACCTTCTTGAGTAGACTACACAAGGATGAGCTGGCAATGGGATATTTTGTCTTGATGGATTACTTTCTCTTCTCTCCTATTCTATAGGGTTATGACATGATTTTAATTGTAGATCTCATCCAGCAGTTCTACTTTCCTCCTTTGGGCGTTAGATTTTGGATAACAGGACCATCAAGCATTGAACTGGAGATTAGCCAACACAGTGACTTCATGCAGTTCTAGTTCCTTGATTAGTGGATCTCATTTTGTGATTAAGAGGGTTTAGTGCATGGCTTGCCTATATGTAATTTTGGGCTCCATTTTGTAAAGGTCGACTAATTGAAGAAGGATTAGCCAATTGATGAGATAGTAGATAGTATTGTTATAGTATTAGGATTTTATAAGTTTTTTATGCAAGATACTTTGAGAAAATCTGTTGTACTTAGATACTTTTATACTTTTAATACAATTTCATGTTATTGTCAAGTTTGAGTTTGAATGATGATGTTAATGAATCATAATCATCTATATGCCAGTGGATGCTATGCATAATTGTTTTCTATTTGATGCAAATCAATAAGGGAAACCGGATCTAAGATTATTTCATTGAATTATCTATGAATGGAACTCATTTATGTCTATTGATCTAATTTTAGCAATGAGTGGGTGATGTGTTTCAATCTTGAAGTAAAGTTTTGATGAATGGTTGTGATTATTAGATTTTTCACTATGAATGTATGTAATGGTGTAGGTTATGCTATGGATTACATCATGTTATGGTTTTGGTTAGTTGAAAAAAACACCCATTGTTAAGGTACATGTCTAGATGTGAAGAAGTTTATATTCATATTTTGTTGTTTTGAAGCCTTGTTCTATCTTTTTCTATTTATTTATAACCCCCCCCCCCCCAACATAGGTTAATTAATATGATGCAGTTTGTATTCCTTTATACTAGCAAGGCCCCTTGAATATTATAGTTGCATTGGCCACTAAATCACACCAACATAGTTGAGAACCAACTACCAAGACCTTGGGAGATAGGTGGTTTTAGATCATTTATCTTTTTCAGGAGAAATAAGATAGAGATATTTTGTTTAATGTTGTTGTGCTATTTTGACCATCAACACTATCTTTCTTTTAATTTCATTAGGAAAAGAGATCTCCCAAAGGTAGGATTGACTTTCAACCTTTAGGCGAGTCAACCCTATTAGAGGATCTACTATTTCCTTTATGACATAAAATGACAAATATGACTAAAATACACTTTAGGGAGATAAAAATAAAATGCTTGATGAACTCAATTGTATGACATCAAACTTGAAATGTAGAAATAAAGGATAGCACTGTAAACAAAAACTACAAATTTTAGGCAGATCTTAGAAGGGGAAATTGATGTGCACCTGTCACCAAAAGTGGTTGCTGAGTGTCCTTCTAGGAAAATTTTTCCCTAGGGTGAATGGGTCTTTGTATAGGGATCCAAAATTTGATTTCATAGTCCTCGGGTTCTAGATCTGCACTCCCTATTCCACTAGATTTCACTATAAAAAAGATGAAAATAAATTCTGCAAATGAGTTTCTATGGCTTGACAACAATGTTGACAACTTTGAAAACTTTGAAAAATTTCTCTTTTGATCCAATTTCAGTCCTTCTTCACTTGCAAATCTATACACACAAAGAAAGGGAAAAAATGTTTATTTTTGGTGAATAGGGGTTTACCTCAAGGTCAAACCTCATTTTGGTAATTAAACCTTGATGATAAAAGATAAATGACAAGGATTGATGAATGAACAAAGGCTATGTCACAACTCACCAAACCCTCAATGGATGCCCTTAGAGGACTCAAGTTTAACACATCTCTCTAAGGATTGGATCTAGCATGAATTGGCTTGAATGATTGCTTGATTTGATGCTTGATTGCTTGAGTTCTTGTATAGATAACTACTAATAATAATTTTGAAAAAAATTCTAGACCCAAATAAAAGTAAGGATTGGAAACATGATAAATTTTGATTTAGATGGAAGGTATATCAAATAAACAATATTTTTTAAATGTATATATACACACACACAAAGACACACACATATACACATGAATACATATATATAGATATACATGCGTACATATATACACATACATACACATACACATACACATACATACACACACATATATATACATATGTATATATATACATATGTATATATACATATATGTATATATATATGTATACATATATATATGTATGTATATATATATACATATGCATATATATATATGTGTGTATATATATATATACATATGCATACATGTATATATATACATAATATATATATAGAGAGTATATATTTATATATGTGTGTATATACACATATATATTATATATGTATACATATATAGTTTATTTATATATATTATATACATATATATACATATATATATATAATATATATATATATATATATATATATATATATATATATATATATATATATACATATGTGGTAATATGTATATATAGATATGTATATATATATATGGCGACACATATATTCATATATATATATAAACATATATATAAATATCAACATATATATATATATATATATATATATATATATATATATATATATATATATATATATATATATATATATATGTATGCATGTATGCATGTATGTATGCATAAAATATGTATATACATATGTACATATATATATGTATGTATATATATATAACATAGTATACATATAATATATATACATATGTATATATATACATATGTATTAGAAAGAGAGAGTATATGAGGCATATATATAAGGGGAGAAGAGAGTATACATATATATATAGGCAGTGCATATATGTATACATGTACATTATTATTATTGCTATTTGCATGTGTATGCATGCATATAGACATACACATATATATGGCTCCATATATATATATATATACCTTATATATATATATATACCCATATATATATATATACCTATATATATATATATATATATATATATATATATATATATATATATATATATATATATATATATATATATATATATATATAAACATACAATAAATATATATATATATATATATATATATATATATATATATATATATATATATATATATATATATATATATATATATCTGTGTGTGTACATATATATATAAAGATTCTTGAGGATGATATATCAAGATTCTTTAAAATCTTAAAAAATAAAGATTTAGAGGAAGTTTTTCCAATATAAATTTCTATTTAAAAAATAGTACTAATGAGATAGTGATCCTATTTTCTTTTTATTTCCATGACATTACCACCACCTTTAGTGTGTCCATTGTTATTCAAAATATGAAATTTGACAATTTTTTATTGTAATGTCTCCTACAATATTGTCTAGGTGTATAATTTTGATAGCTTGATCATGCAATTTTTATATCACAAATAAGAGTATAAATTTTAAATCATTTAAGAAAAATATAGTGTGTCTAAATCTAATACAACATTAATGTATATTGAAATTAGGAAAAAAAACACGATTTAAATTTATTTAGAACCATTCTTGAAGAGTTAATGTATTGTCCATTGGTGCAAAAAATGATTTATGTTGTTACCACAATTAAATAAACTATTCAAATCTTAATTCATATCTAATTATATGCAATCCAATAACTAGTTCTATGCAATTTTAGATAAGACTTTCAACTTTTGATAATTCATCACTTGTTAATGAATTAGTGTGTTGGTCATCATAGGAAAGTTTGATTTATCTTGTCATTAATATTTTAGACCTATTTTTTAAAGAAAAATATCTTTCATAATTCATACTTATGTTAGAAAAAAAAACATTCAAATGTCAAAACAACCTTTAACTTTGATGTTTTATAATAAAAATATATTTATTTTATTATATTTACATATATTAATTTTGATTTGACAAGATCTATAAACATTTGCGAATTTACAATATAATATATTTTGACTTTTAAATTAAAAATAATTTCTTTATTGAACAAATTATAATATACAATTATCTTATGTTCCACTAAATCATAGCATACAACAATTATTAATTTATATTCTTCAACTTCAAACAATATCATCAACCATGTTTTTAATGTTAATTAAATCGATATTTAAATTAAACTAAAACTAAAGATATCAAAATTCTTGTATTTCATTTATCTTTAAGATTGTGTCTACTATTCAATTATTCACTCTCCTCTTCTTCTTCTTGATGATTGATCACGAAGTGTGATTCAAAACATCAACTGAAAAACATACACAATTGATTTCAAAAGAAATATTTTGAATATATCAATAAATGTGATTGAAAACATTAGTTGAAAAACATACACAATTGATTTCAAAAACTATATTTTAAATAGATCACTAAACGTAATTCAAAACATCAATAAAAAAATATACACAATTGAAACAGTATTTTGAATACAACGTGACATGTGAAAGTCATATTATATGATGTCTTTATTATCATCTTACGAAAATAAGAAGTTAACAATATAATGACTAAACCTTCGAATGAGATAAGTATATAAAATTGTACAATATATTAAGGATTATATTTGATTTGCTGAATAAGCGGGTCCGTAATAGATAGATATTGCAGGATACAAAAGAAGCTAAATTAGGTGGATTGTTGCACCTTCCAAAAGCATATTGTCCTTCATCTTTGCGTGTATTCCCAATACTCATCGATCTACTACAATACTAATACACCCACCATACTCTTTTGACCAAGTTCTAATTCCTCAAACAATTTTACATGAATTTTCATGTTTACAGCGTCTCAGAGGCTACATACAGAATTTAAATATACAATATTCACATTGTCTCATCGGCCGGAGCTTGACAAATGGACGGCACATTCTTTTAAGTTATGCCTGGATTTAAGAACCAGAAACTCTTGGCCCGCGCTCCCACAATTCAACACAAGCATGAGAAATCAAGAAAAGGAAAAGACTGCGAGCAGAAACTCTTGGCTCACAGACCGACATGATTGAATTCTGTCAACCAAAGCAGCTCACGTGGGCGTAGCGGTGAGATTCATGACTTTCTCTGTGGATGACCTCCTGCACGTTCTGGAAGTCCGAGACATGGCATAGAATGGCGATCCTGCCCTTCTGTTCAAACCCATATTCTTCCTCGGCCTCCTTCAGAAGCTTCCCGAAGAGTGGGTGGTTAATGTATAGCACAGGGATCACACAGCGCTGCTGTTCTTCTCCCTGTCCGACGTCGAGGGCAAGGCAGCCCTTGGGCACACCTTTGTACAACTCCCCTCGTCTCTTGGAACTCGACTGCAATGGAAAATGAGGGAGATGCATCCTGCCCAGATGAGGCATAATGGAACGACAAGTATAAGAATTGAGAGCACCAAATAACAGTAAAACCTTCAATAAAATCAGCCACAGACCCGAATTGTAAGCCCGTCTGGTGACAAGAAACCCCTGAGAAGGGATGAGAGGGTAGTTTGTGGGCGGAGGTTGCAATTTATAGCAAGAGATTTTTCGCTTTAGCCGGCGCAGATTACGCCGTCATAATTCCTCCCGGAGTAGAAGAGGCAACACTAGAGGATTAAAGTGGGGTGATATCATAAGAATGGAAAATTTTCCAAGTTCTGTTGTAGCTTCACACCAGGTCTAGGGACGCGTGGTCATTAAGATGGAGTCGTGGGTGTGTTGAATTTGTAGTTATAGACGTTTCAAGGTTGAGATTTTGAACACTTGTCTCTCCAAACACGGAGAGACGCTTGGAAACCTAAGATTACGGCGATCCAATCAAAATCGAATACACAAAGAGATGGTCGGCTTCATGGCAAACGATACGTTTTACGTCATTGACAATGGAGTTTTAGATGCTTTTGTTCACGTATAAGCATGGGCTAAGATAAGATAACTCACAAAGGAAATAGCTAAGATAAACTCAAATTTTGTTAGGATAATATAAACTATCAAGTGGTCCTTTTAAGGCCAATAGATTTTTATTATATTAAAATTTATTTGGGGTAGATATAGAAAATGATTGTGTGTTCCTTGATTATGTCATTAAAAGGAATTTTTTTTGTTTTTGGTAGATATAGAAAATGTATGGGTTTATCAATAAATTGTTTGGAGGATAGAAATTGTTGCAATAATTTGTATTTGTTAGTAGGATAAAAATTAATGTAGTAAATTTTATAATAAAATAATAGAAAAAGAAAACTAAAACTAAAATTCATGTATTATAGCTGAATGTTCAAGCTAAATCCTCAAAAAAATATTAGAATTAAATTCTATTTTGTTTGAAATTTTGAATATGGTATCATAGTTGATCTTAATATGAATGTATCTTAAGGGTGTGTTGGAATTGAAATACATTTCTTGATAGAATGTAAACATCCATCATGAGAGGGCAAGTGGGTCGAGTGGTGGAATAGTTCACTAGTCATAAGTAGATTTTGTTTGTATGTTAGTCTATTCAATATTCTCATTAATGCAACTAGAATCTTTTGTAGAAACAACTACAACCCTTATAACAAAACAACAATAAAAACTTAAAATTAAAACTTATGGAAAAATGCTTAAAGTGCCTCAAATAACTCTTGTACATGCTAGTGAATATGCACTCCATGTTCTTGGGAATGAATATGTAATAAGAAAATGATATTAAAGTTGTGGAAAGGTTGTAGTTTAGATGGTTGAACTCAATTTGTGAGGATGATTGTGTGTTCCTTGATTATGTCATCCAGTAAGGTTCAAATCTCTTAGAGGTACGATTGACCCAAGTTTGAACCCATCGATTTTAACAAATTGATTCTCCTACTCATGGTAGTTAAACTAAAGAATGAAATCTAATTTACAATTATATGCAAGTATTCATCCAAGTTTGACCCCATTTTATTTTAACGAATTAATTCTCCTACTCATAGTAGTTTAATTAAAGAATAAATTCTAATTTGTAATTGTATGCTATTTATCCAAGTTTGACCATGTGTGATTTTGATAGAATAGTTCCTCTAATCATAGCACTCAATTGAATGATACATTTTTACTCATAAATGTATGATTGGGTCAAGTTTGACCCCGCATAGTAGAGCTTGATTGAAGAAAAAAATTGGTTTATAATTGTATACATGTAAATGTCAACTAAAATCATCTCCACCTAACTACACCAAATTTTATCTCATCCTAGTGTTCATTACATAAAGTTAATTATTTAACTGACCTTCCCAATCATCTTCCTAATATTAATTAAATAAATTATAACCATGTATTTAATTAGTTTATCATTTATCCCCCTATTTTCTATGATTCACACTTTAATTAAATAAATTTATATTTATTTAATTAAGTTCACCTTTCATATCCTATCCTTACAAATTTAAATAATACAAGCTATTTATTTAATTCCTCATTTTTCTACCTCAAGCCATTAGTTGAATAAAACCAATTAACTAACTAATTAATCCACTTGCACATTCCAAAGTGCGTTTAAGCTCTCACATGCACTTCTCATATCCATCCCAGTTATCCAAAAATCCTCTCTTCAAATTCTAGTCATCCATTTCTCTTATAAAATCTACACCCTCCATTTTGTAGGAGATGAAGATTAGCTCAACACCCAAGACCACTTGCAAAAACAATGAAAACCTTCTATAAGAGAGTATGCAAGAAATGAGCTTGCTTGATATTAAGATCTATGAGATATACATTACAAGTGTACAATAGCGATGCTTATATAGACAAGGTGAAAGATAGGATTAAACAAGATTATGACATGTGTCTCAATCCTTTAACATGTGACAACTAACTCAACTTATTATTAAATGACGTAGGACTCGAGTATTAAATACCAAAAATATAAGATAAAGATCTAGATGACAACTAAGGCTTTTAGAATTATTCCTATGACCTAAGTGGACTTAACATGTAAATATGATCCACTAATGGACTAGTTAGGTAAAATACCTATTGACACCAACACCCTCATGTCAAGGTCTTAGCTACAAGGTCATGTTAGGTACCCATTTACAAATGATCTCTCACAAACAAAGAAAAAAAGAAAAACTAGTGAGACAAAACTCCTCTTCAAAAGAGAGAATGCAAAAGGAAATCATGTACAAGTGATGAAATGAGTGATGAATAAAGGAATCATCAATACCCCCCAAGGAATACATCCATCATGAAGATACATTAAAAAAATCCCCCCAATAAGAGGGAAAGAAGGAGACTATGTAGCCCCCCATAATGTATAATCTCTAGAAAAAATGGTAAGCTCCTGAAGATAAAACATAATCCAATATCAACAAACAAATTGTCTCCCTTTCAAAAGAAACAAAACCAAGTACAAATGTAGGAATGCTTCCCATTCCAAATAGAAATTACAAGGAAGAATTATAGATATATGAAGATGTCTTTAAAAAATTGCTCATATGTCTCCTTGTCCACTAAAGATCAAGATGCCACAATCAAAATAAGTACACATGCCCGATCAATGAAAAAGGTGATAAACTAGAACTATGAAGAAAATTATGTTGAACAATCTCCAAACATAAAGATGGTTTTTCAACAATAGTGCAATAAGTCCTTGTCATCAAATAGGAGAGCTCCAAAGAGGAGAGATAAGTATATAGAATTATACAATATGTTGAGGATTATATTTGATTTGGGATACAAAAGAACCTAAATGAGGTGGATTGTTGCACCTTCCAAAAACATATTGTCCTTCATCTTTACGTGTATTCCCAATACTCATCAATCTACTACAATAATAATACACCCACCATACTCCTTTCACCAAGTACTAATT